>BLBF01000016.1:41826985-41839068 GCA_015471245.1 Laticauda colubrina
AAGAAGAAGAAGAAGAAGAAGAAGAAGAAGAAGAAGAAGAAGAAGAGTTTAGAAATAAATTAATGAGACACACGGGACAGTTGAAGGTTGAAGGCAAAGCTAAGAGACATGGAAACAAAGCTAAAATGTTTAAAATATAACAGTAATTACAAATAAGTACTGATTAGGATAGAACAAGACATGAAAATAGAAGGTTAAGTAACTCATTAAGAAATAATAGCTCTATGATATAGTCACTGTAAATAATAGACCACTAGGAACATGATCTGCTGTGCAGATATGTCTTCAAAATTATAAATATTTAAATACTTCCAGGCAGAATCTTTTCATTGTTTTGTATGTCAGAATTGTGGCTCTTTTGGGCTAACGTAGATTTTTAATGTTTTAGCATAAGTTATGTTGAAACCAATAGAACCTTTCCCCTGATAAATGTTTGTAGGAGAGCTTAAATAGAATAACAAAATATCAGAGTTGGAAGGACCTTATCTAATCTGCTTGAGCTGGCTCAAGCAGCAAACCATATCACATTTCAGACAAATGGTTATCCAAACTCTTTTTAGAAACTCCAATTTTGGAGCACTTACAGTTTTTGGAGGAAAGTCATTCTATTAATTGATTGTTCTAACTGTTAAGAAGTTTTTCCTTAGTTGTAGGTTGGTTCTCTCCTTGATTAGTTTCCATCTATTGCCTCTTGTCCTGCCTTCAATTGCTTTGGAGAATAGATTGACCCCTATTTGTGACAACCTTTTAGTTATTAGAACACTTTTATCATGTCATCTTTCTTTTACCCAATTCCTGCAATTCTTCATTTGATTTAGCCTCCAGTCCCTAATCAACTTTGTTGCTCCTCTCTGCACTCTTTCTAGAGTCTCAACATCTTTTCTGTATTGTGGCAACCAAAGCTGAATGCAATATTCCAAGTGCTGTCTTACCAAGACATTATAAATTGATACTAACACTTCCCATACTCTTGATTCTATCCTTCTGTTAATATTGCCTCGGACTATGTTGGCTCTTTTGGCAACTGCAGCATATGAACTGTATTCGTATTTAAGCAATTGTTCACTAGGACTCCAAGATTCCTCTTGCAGTTACTACCATTGAGCAAGTACCACTTATTCTATACCTGTGCATTTGGTTTTTCTTGCCTAAATGTATAACCTTGCTTTTCCAACCATTGAATTTCAGTTAGTCAGATAGGGCCCAGTGCTACCCCAAAACTGTAAATTATTGCCCAGCATTTGTTCAAATAAACTATGGATGAACATCAAAGAACAGAATGACAATACAGAGAAGGCAGGAGTAACTTGTATTTTAAAACCAATACCATAGAAACAGAGTATGGTTCAGAGGAATAAGATTAAAAGGCTGGGATCTAAGATCAGATATGCAGGCAGATGGTGAAGTGAATTAAATTTCTGGAAAAAGCAAAGCTAAGAATGTCGATTGGATACAAAAATGAAACAGGATGTACTGTGAAAGGAACAATTCCAGGGTAAATATAAAATACTTTCTCAAACAGGATACAACTAAAGAGTGAATTTCTCTTTGAAGGAAATTCATGGTGAAGTCTATTTAATATGTAAGAATACAATGGGATCGAGAGATGAATAGAGTATATTCATTGTGAAGTATCTTAAATGTATGCCTTTGAACAGCACATTATTTTTTTAAAGTTACAAAATTAAGAATTATCTGCATGAGTAATATTCAGAGTCAAAAGACTCTATTCAAAGTCTTTGTATAGATGACAATTAGCTGCGTGAGAAACACACATGTGCCTGAGCTCAGCCAGAAAAACAAATGATTGGGTTGATATGTCAGGTGAAAAATGGGACAAAGCATGAAGTTTGATGTAGCTGAACTTCTTAGTTAGTTCTGAAAATGTAAAACAGAATTCCCAGTATGTATTTGAAAATTATGTATTATTATTTTATATTAATAACATTTAAGTCAGAAACAGTTTTGGGCCCAGTTTGGTACAGTAGTTAGGATGTTTGGACTAGAAACCAGGAGACTATGAGTTCTAGTCCTGCCTTTTAGTTTGGGATCTGTTTCTCTCCCCAACCCATCTCACATGTTTGTTGTGCTGGGGAAAAGAAGAGATGGAAGATTAGGTTTGTTCACCACCTTGAGTTGACCAAAATATATTTTAAAAAGTGGAACAAAAATATAGTAATAAGAACAATAAGAGCAAGCTGAGAATGTGTTCCTATGTGCCTCTGTTCAGAAATAAGTTTTAGTGAGACTGATTCCCACCTTTTTTTTTAAGGACTGCAGGCTATAATGTTTGCATCTTAGCTGATAAATACCATAAATTTAAGAGTGTTTTATTATTTTGAAATATTTAGTTATCATTTGTATATTAGGTTTATGATTTTTACCAGGTAGCAGTTTTTCATAAACTTTCTCCTCTTCTCGTGCAAGAAATAATTTATTAACATTTTTTGGACTTACATGACATCAGTTATGTAAAAGATTGAAATTATTTTTGAAAAGTCTCATCTGAGTGAAGTTTCATAGCGATTTGTTAAAAATATGAATTGGAGTTTAATTCGTTCAACAGTTGGTTTTATCATATCAGCAATCATGAACTTGTACACTGGACAGAGTCCCTCTATGAGGGAGATGGGTGGTTTCTAATTTGATAAATAGAACCAAATTTGATAAATAAAACAAAATAATAAAACAAAATTGGCTTTAACAAATGGACATTCCTGTGAGACTGTTGGAACTAAAGATCACAACATCTGACCCTTTATTTTCAAATTTATACTTTAAGATTATTAAACATAGCTGTGACTCCGTTATCCTTTTATTCTTTCTTTTCCTTCTCTCCTTCCCTCCCTCTTTCCCTCTCTTTGTGGAGTCACAGTCTATGGTAGGGAGCTGTGTTTGGACCACCAAAATATCCAAGTATTTAGGAACATGGTAAAATCTATCTCCTTGCCAAGCTTTTAATTGTTAGCATTAAAATGATGGATTGAAATGTTGGCTTTCAAGCTAATGGATTTATATAATGTAATATTTATCACACTCAAAAGATTTGAATGAACAATGGCTGAATAGCTATATAATGGCTGATACTGCATAATGATTTTTCCACTGAAATGTGGTGAATTACATGAAAAAGTTTGAAAGATAGCATGGAACATTTAAATGGCTAGAAATAAATTGCAAATAAAATATATAGATGCAAAATAATGTAAGTCTTGATAAGCACCAGATAATTTTAAAACACAATTTTTGAAAAATTGGAATAAGCAATAGGATAAATAAAGGAATAAGTTGACTAAATAGCATTTCTGTATTCAGATACAATAGTGCTTTTATAACAATGAAATCTGTTGGTGACTGCTAAATAGGAGAGAAATTGAATTAGGTCTCCTAATAAAATGGGAAATATCAGGATGCTTGGGAGAAATGCAAGGCTGGAACAAGTACATTTTTTCAAACCTCCAAATGAATCCAATGAGAATTAAGTCTATTCAGAAGCTACAAAATGTTGACAACAGTTGGAACAGAAATGTAAAAAAAAAAAGAGAGAGACAGAAGACTAGGAACATAATCATTCCTTCAAAGCAGAAACATATATCACAAATACTATACCTCTTCATTGATATATGCTATAATAATAAAATCTTCACATTCCTTCTATATCAAAGATGGTTAATGTGGAAGAATTCTAACTGCCTTTCTCAAATTTTCTTGTTTTCCCAGACTGATTTTTTGTTTTTTGAACTGTCAGTCTCTACCTACTTTATCTGAGGTTGCCTGTCTCCTCCTCTACACCACTTCAATCCTGTTAGAAAATAAAGGTGTTCTTCATCATTTTAGTTGTAAAGCTGTCTTGTAGGTCTGAAGACTGCAACTTTAATGGGTAGCCTTCCCAGAACTTTCCAAACTTCCCAGAAGTCTCTGAATCACTTTTGCTGGAAATGAGAATGTTGTAAGACATTGATCCTCTTAAACAGATTAATTTTCTTCAACACATGTTTCAAAAGTCATGGACCAAAGCAAAACTAAAATTTTGAAAGCCACTGCACTGTCCATATTCTCTTGTGAAAATATGGATGCAAGTCTCCTCCAGATTGTATTTACAGATAATCAGAGTTGGAAGGGACCTTGTCCATCTAGTCCAACCCCCTGCCCAAGCAGGAGACCCTACACCATTTCTGACAAATGCCGTCCAATCTCTTCTTGAAAGTCTCAAGTGATGGCGCTCCCACAATTTCCGAGGGCAAGCTGTTCCATTGGTTGAGTGTTCTCACTGTCAGAAAGTTTCTCCTTATTTCCAGGTTAAATCTCTCCTTGTTCAGTTTCCATCCATTATTCCTTGTCTGGCCTACAGGTGCTTTGGAAGATAGCTTGACCCCTTCCTCTCTCAAATATTGGAAGACTGCTATCATGTCTCCCCTTTACTAGACTAGCCAAGCCCAGGTCCTGCAACTGTTCGTTGTACGTTTTAGCCTCCAGTCCCCTAATCATCCTGGTTGCTCTTCTCTGTACTTTTTCTAGAGTCTCAACATCTTTTTTATAATGTGGTGACCAAAACCGGATGCAGTACTCTAGGTTTGGTCTTACTAAGGCTTTATAGAGTGGTATTAGTACTCCCCTTGATCTTGACTATATCCCTCTGTTAATACAACTTAGGATTGCATTAGCTTTTTTGGTGGCAGCTGCACACTGCTGGCTCATATTTATCTGGATGTCCACTAAGACTCCAAGATCCCTCTTACAGTTACTGCTATTGAGCCTGGTTTCACCCAGTCTATATGTGTACTTTTGGTTTTTCTTGCCTCAGGTGAGGACTTTACTTTTCTCTATATTGAATTTCACTTTATTAGATATGGCCCAGTGTTCTAGTCTGTCAAGATCCATCTGGATCTTGAGCCTATCTTCTTGGGTGTTAGCTATTCCTGTCAGCTTAGTATCATCTGCAAATTTGGTAAGTTTCCCTTCTATTCCCTCATCTGAGTCGTTAATGAAGATATTGAAGAGTACTGGGCCTAAAATAGAATCTTGTGACACTCCAATGCTTACTTCCCTCCATGTAGACTTAGACCCATTAAGGACTACACTTAGACCCATTAAGATTGTCACTATGCTAGGCCTTATTATAAGTAACTGGAATTCTTTAAATTGTTATTTTTGCTTTTTCAAGAAATTGAGATGTGGTGCTTATGTTTACTAATGATTTGCAATAGCCTTTAAAAATAAAAGTAAGAAACTAAACCAAACAAAGCTAGGTATATAATTTAAAAGAATTATATACTTAACAGATGGAATTTGACAATCAGACAAGATAAATAGATTCTCAGTGCTCTTATTATGGCTAAAAGTTTGGTTTAGTGGTTAAAACATTGGGCTAGAAAGTAAGAGATCATGAGTTCAAATCACTTTATGGCCATGGAAGCCAGATGAGTGACTTTGGGACAATCACTCAACCCACTACATAGAATTGTTATTGTGGGAAAAATAAGAAGAGGAATGTGTATTAGATATGTTTGCTACCTTGAATTATTTGTACAAATAATGAAGGTGAGATATAAATAAATAAATAAATAAATAAAATATATGCTATAATTCTGGAAATGTACATTAAAAATTATTGCAAGCCTGATAATTGAGATGGGAAAGTATTCAATACAATTGAACTGAAATTATTACATTTGAAAATTGTGATTTCCCATAATGATGATGATGTTATCCATTTAGTCGTGGTGATTCAGTCGTGGTGACTCTTGGTAATTCTATGGGCCAGATCTCTCTCCACCTTTCAATCTTGCACTACTTCTTTGAGTTGTTCTATGATCTGGCAGATATCAGCTTTGATGATGTCTAGCCATCATATTATGTGGCGGCCTGGATTACTTTTACCACTAACTCTTTCAGACATAATTGCTTTCTTCAGTGATTTCCCCCATGTGGCATGACCAAATTAGCAAGATGCAGTTTTGTGATTCTGTCTTCTGGTGACATGTCTGGTGTTATGTGTTCCTGTTCCATCCGGAAAAACGCGAGATAGACCGGGTTCCAACAACAAAGTCTTTATTTCAAGTACAGTTGCAAAACGGAACATTGGCTCAAGCCGCGACAACCCTTTTATACTTTTCTGTCTGCCGGCTTGTAGCCAATGATATTCATTTGATTTTGCCGCCTTTGTGCGGCTTTGAGGATTGGTTCCTTTTGAACCAATCCCCATTAGTTTCTTTGTAACCAATCAGAATGAGTTATTTGGAGTCTACTATATTTATACAGAACAGTTCCAATACTAGCTTATTAGCCATCTTTGTTGTCCAGTGAGTAAGTAGGCTCTTTCTCTAGCACCACAGCTCAAACAAGTCTTTTTTCCTTCTGTCTTGCTTTTTTAAGGTTCACCATTCACAACCATAGGTAACTATGGGAACACAATAGAGCACAATAAACACTTGATTGCTAGGCTTCTAAATATAATTTATGATAGCCTCCCAGCTTATGGAAAGTTGTGCCAGTGTAGAATGCCACTCATCTTCCTAATCTAATGATTTTCATAATTCCAGTGCAAAATCTTTATAATCGTAGTTTTCCCCCACCTCAATATTATATGATGTTCTCACAGGTATCAGGGCATTATTGCTTTTTCTCCTGTGATTCATAAAGTGCTTTTGTTTTAAGGACTGATTCCAAAACTTATTAAATATTCAGGAGTCTGCTTAAGCTATTTCAGTTGTTCAGGTTGACTTCACAATATAACATCATGGATTTCAGAAGAGAGTGACTATGCAGTGGTGCTCCTACTTTACTATAGAGTTTGCAATTGTATTTATATGATGAATAAATGGTTACATTATACTTTACATTTCCTTTCCTGTCCTTTTTGTTAAGATTCTGTAAACTAAACAATTTGCAGTGCTGGAGATCTAAATTTTGGCAGTAAACTCTGACTATTTTTTGCAATGATTAAACTGTGCTTCAGATTACCAAAACAAAGTCAGTATGTGCTCCATTTGCTGTACCAACGGCCTTTGACTGAGTTGAAACAACCTTAAGATTTTTAAAAGATTTGTTTAAAAAATCTGGAACAGTGAGATAATATTCAGAAGTTGCTTGGGAAGATGCCTCTTAAATTCAATGAATAATAAGCAAGAAGGTATAACACAAGAGATTAGCAAGGTTCTGTATTATAGTCAATCTTAATAAAAGTAGTTTTAGCCTTTCTGATCTTTTGTACTTAGAAGAGCTGATAGCAAAGGAGTGAGACAAACCTGTATATTCTGCCCTTATTTATCCTATGTATACATGGAATATAAATCAAAAGAGCTTGGTCTGAACTAAATGAGCATGGTTTTAAGACTGAAAGAAGAAACATTAATAAGCTGACCTATACTGATGACATTACTGAGGTAGCTGAAAATGCAAATGATCTGGAAGGTCTACTAATGAATATAAAGGAGGCTAGAATAAAAATGAGGTTGTGATTAAATATAAAGACTAAACTAATGATAACAGACTAGAAAAACCAGCCTTATAAGACATTGAAAGGGTGAGCAGTCTTCAGGATCATCTCTTGACAATATAGGACGTAGCAGGAAACATCATTCATATTGTCAGACGTTCTTTTTTAAACCAAATTCTATTAGAGTAACTTGTACTCAAAAGAAATACAAAACATTCAACTCTAGACCAGATGTTTTATTTTATATCTCCCTATAATGGATGGGGAGATTTCTTATTTTGCAAATGAAAAGTATTTTATAAAAGTGATGTGTAAAATTAACGATGTACACAAATATATATGGGAGTGCATCCTATTACTATATACTCTACAACATCGTTGTCTACATGTCGCTATCTACTATTTATTGATATTTTCTTCTTACAGAGCTTCTTTTGCTTCCTTTTCTCTCTCTAAGATTTATTCTACCTTTTTTATCCTCTGCTGTTGCTTTTAATAACTAGCATGTAGAGCTCCTGTATCTTTCCAGGTAATGCTTTGCTTTGCTGGCCTCTATACTTTTTTCTCCCTCTGGTCCATCCACTCTATCTGGAGGAAAAAAAGAAACACCTTTTATCTTTTTTGTTGCTGGGCCTCTCCATTTGCTGAGCTCCCGAAACTATGTGCCTCCTCCATATCTGTGTCAAGGTCACTTTTTTATTAGCACTTCTGCTGTGCTAACAATGGGGAAAAGGCTGAAATGGGAGGGAGAGGATTTCCACAAACAGCCAACTTATCTGCACATACTATTGCTTGGTGAAGTAGCAACAAGGGCCTTGGAAATCATATTCAGATATTGTGATATGTTTACACCTGTAAATATAAGAACAATGCAGGCAGTGGTTCCTCATGGAGGTACAGGTTGGACTTTGAAGAAATAGGATAGAAAGAGCATCAATGCTTTTAAAATTTGGTGTTGGACTTTTGAGAAATCTATGGAAAGCCAAATGGATCATAGAATAAATCCAGAGTTTTCCTTTAGGGTAGATTGTCATACCATGGCTCCATTGTATAAAGCCGAGAAAAAATTAATTTCTAACCACCCAGAGCAGGGGTGTCAAACTTGCAGTCATGCACTGACTACACCCACCCCTGTTTTAGCGAAGGAAAAAAAAGTCACAATACATCACATGATGACAACGTGATGATGTGAGTTTGAAACCCCTGACCTAGGGCCACTGGGGATTGAGTGGCATACACATTTAATAGTTGTTGCTGCTGCTGCTGATTATCATGATCATGATAGAAAAAGTGGAAAGAAAAAGAGGACAACAAACAACAAAATGGATGGACTTAATTACAGTGGCAGTGGGTGCACTTTTAGAAGACTTGAAAAGACAGGATGGGGGTCAGATAATCCTGGAGAAGATTTATCGCAAGCAAGCAAGCAAGCAAGCAAGCAAATATTTTACTTTGTGCTCAAAATGATTTACAAATAAAATTTTACAAATAAAATTTTACAAAATGCCAATTAAGTTCTCCTGATCTCTTCCTGAGGGGTAATAATTCAAGTAAACGTGAACTTCTCACCACTTAGAAAAGTGGGTTGAATATAAACACATTATCTGATAGCAATGCTTCTCATTACAAATCCACTTGCAGAGAGTTTGTAGCTAATGAAGACAGAGGAAGTTAACTTACTAGAAATACCAGTGACATAAAGACAGTGGTGATTTCCAAGCCATTAATAATATTACATTAAGTTTGATCATAAGGAGAACTTTATTTTTAAGAAATGCAAGTACCATAATCTTTAACCTTTCATATGCAGTACAGAAAAATTGGGAACATGGGGTTTGGTTTAAAAAAAAATAATGGGAGTAAAGCCAAACAAACCCAGAATCCATAGACATATTTACTTATATTCATTTTCAGAGTTCTTGGAAAGAGCTGAATGGAATTTTTAAAATGTCAGCAGAATGTGAGCAAAAGCATGGGGTTTTTTACACAGCACCATCACAATGGGTTAAAAGTCAATTATGAGAACACTAAAAATCATGACACGGTAAATTATATTCATTCTTTGTTTTCTGAAAACACAATAACTATTGGAGAATGAGAAAAATGCTGAAAAAATCATACCACTTGGCTAAAAAATGCTTAATTTACAGGTAAAAATCTTTCCAAATAAACAGGAATAAAAATGAACACAATGCAACATGAAACAAATACAGTTTGTTTTTTTTTAAAAAGGAAGATTTCAACAATGAAAACCAATTTAAAAAAACATTTCAACTGGGAAATATCCAAATATTTCCAGGATTTTTTTATAATTCTTACATATTGATTGAGCATATGAATTATTAATTGATAACTGCTTGTCAATTGTTAGTATTGCTAAATTGAAAATTTATGATAGCTTTAGTTGAGAACTTGCTATGATAAACAATAGTAATAAATACAGACTTTCACTGTAAAATCCTTTACATTTGTGCATTTCTATTTTGATTTTTGGAAAAGAACCATAGCACACTTCTTTTATTAGCATTTATGATGCCATTGAGAACATTTTAAATGATATATAAAGCCTATTTTAAAAATTCTTCAACAATGTTATCTATTTTTAGATTCATACTCCATAAAGTTGAGTATGCTTCATATGCTGCAACTTTGAATTAGCTGGCACAGGCACTTATGTGCATAATTTCAGCTTCACAAAAATCTTGGCGTCTAGCACAATGGACACCATGGTTCTTTTGAAGGCTGACTATGCCAAGACTCACTAAAAGGATTTTTTTGTCCATTGACTGTTTAGGCTTTTTTTTAACTTGCCACAAATATTCAGAATAAATCACAAGGCACAAACTTCTTGTCAAAGCTGCTTTTACATTTAAAAAAAAAATAGAACTGCTTTGAAGGGGGAATATATCCCTTTTGTAAATAATTTGTTGAAATTTGTTGTGGCATTTATTTAGAATGGAAGGAATGGATTAATTCCCTAGAGGTGTTCATAGTGTTCAAAGATCTTCTTTAAATTTTATTGAGCAGATCACTTCACCTAAAATCCTTCTCTGATGATGTCATTAGGTTGGACTGAAATATGAAATGTTCAGTGCATTTTATTTAAAATTCAATTACTCATTTAACCCCAAACCACAGTGTTCATTAAGTTATTCATGTTATGATACAAATAGTGTTATTCTTTAGTATTAATTACTCTGAAATATTTATTTTTGTTTAGCAACTTGTCTAAACCTGTCACAAGTCTTATAAATTTGTAAAGTGGATTTCATATTATGCTACTTCAAAACAAACATAGCTTAGCATTTTGTGCAAATCAAGCCAGTATAGATTTCCTTGGCAAAAGTCATGCTGACATAAGCAATTTATTCCCCCAGGGTCACCTGGCTTCTGCTGTTAAGATGAGGCAGCTGCTACAGCTGGCACATTGGAGTGATAGACTACACAATATGAGCCCCAGGCACAAAATTCTTGATTGGAAGTTATCAAACACAGCACCACACTATAATGAGCAAGAAATATCCCAAAGCAAGGGAATGCTCTAGTCTGCTTCTGATAATCTCTTAAAATGTTTTAGGCTTTTCTCTGACTTTCTGACATTCACATTTAAGGTTATTTCTCATAGGCATTTTCTGATATACCAGATGGTTTTATAAATGATAATAAGGGAATTAAAAAATATGAATGAGGGAACTAGAGAAACTCACAGATTTGTCCATCTGTGAGCAGAACCAAAGCCATGTTGGATGGCCCATTGAATTGAATAAGGAAGTGTGTCTCAAAACTCAGTAGTTCTGCTAAATAAGAAAGTGTTCCAGTTTGTGCACAAGAGAAAAAAACAAGATAAGGCTAGAACAATGGGGAACTGTAGTAAAGTGCTGCGATGTCAGAAACCGTAGAACTACTTTTGCTAGATAAGGAGCTAGTATGGACCTTTGAAATACATGTATCAATTTCAAAACAGAAAGAATGTGAGCCAAGGCCTCGTAAGAGGGGATAAAAATGCTGCCTGAATTTTGCTCTGTGTTCCTTCTATGCCTGAGGGAACCCGTCTCTGCAGACACGTGAATAAAACCTTGTTTTCCTTGGATCAACGAATCTTTTGGTGGTTTTTTTATCTGCTTCCACCTCACACATCTAAGTAGAAGTCTTCAACATCCTTGTTCTTCAGTGTTTGGTTTTGATACCTGAGAATTTCATCATTATTACAGTGCTGAGTTAGGATTTCCATCTCTCTCTCTGTGCTCATAACTTTAACATGCTGATATTAGGAAGATACTATATGATTCTCAGACTATGGGATAATTGTTCCAAATGAATTTGTCCTCTGTGTACTGGAAATCATATTGTTTGGTATAAAATGAAATGTTAAGTCTCCACCTGTTGCCATCTTGAATACATCTCTGGAAAATTTCCCTGTTTTCTGTGGAACCCTTCAAAATAATACCTAGATAACAATTGTCTAGAAAGTTAATCAGAGAAAAGAGGTGCAGAAGAGGGAGAATCCAGGGACCCCGAGTATTTGGGCCTTATACAACTCATTTACTGTGATCTTTGCTGCCATCACATGTAACGAGGAGCTGGTGATTATCAATGTAGATGATATGACAAAGGAGTTGAACAAATCAGGCAGGATTAGTCTATT
>BLBF01000016.1:41844885-41866691 GCA_015471245.1 Laticauda colubrina
ATTATTATTATTATTATTATTATTATTATTATTATTATTATTATTATTATTATTATATAATTCAAGATGGTGAACATATATGATATTCCTTCCACCTCCAATTCCCCCCCAACAATAATGGTGCCACTAGCTGATAGACACCAGCTTTGTGCCTATTTTATTTAGAAAATCTATTGATGATATTAACAAATTAATGCCAAATATAACAGCCAAATTACTTTGTGAACTACTTTCAGTAATATTGTGTTTTAACCTTATGAAGTTGTCATATCTGGTTTCAAATACTTGAAACACTTTTAATAATACTTTCACTAACTCTTTTTTCATATAAGAATCTCACTCTTATTCCTCCTTGATCTGGGGAAGGATTGCTAGTTATCTGCATGTTCACTGTCAGAACATGACTTGTACTGTTTCTGAAAGGGTGAGTCCCTCATCAAGGCTACTCAAACCAGGACTGTCGAAGTCAAGCTTGTAGCAGTTCTTATAATATTTTACAAGACAGATATTGAAAAAAGAATACGATGGAGCTAGACAATTTGTTGTTAATGACTGTTCATGCAAATATGAAAAACCCTTGAGGATTTATAAAATGATTGCATACATCTGAAGTTACTAGTGATTATAAACTTCCATATCAGATAAATTGGTATCTTGTCCTGTGCTTCATTTTCTACATGTTTCAACATTAATAATTGTGGTTGACTTCTTCCTCACTCTGAAATAAATTGATAATCACTCATGCCTGCAGTCCAGACTTCATTGCTCATGAGCAATGTTCACAAAAACAACTCTCTAGCTCAAGTTTAAAAACTAAACAGCTGCATTTACACAACATGCTAAATTTGCTGTTTAATTTCACCATATTCAAGCTATTTGGTTAGTTTACTTTTACTTTACTTTTTGGTTAGTTTAGTTTATGCAAAGAATGCATAAATTTAGTAAAGAGTCTTTTGGCGTAGGTCAGCTATAAATCATCATCATGATAATCATCTTCAGTAACTAGGTTAAATGTGGGAGCAACTCCTATTTGGATCATTGCATATTGATCTCAATGAATTTACCAAATGCTTCAGGGATGGAGTGCAGCTTAGTTTTCAAAATGAGATCTCTGAAGAGACGGAATTTTTGTAGTTTGTGTATGGGCAACATATTTAAACAATTCAGTATCAGAATAAACATGCTAAAACTCCTTTGCATTGAGTTATATACAAGATAATAGTGTTTGTAAGTGTCTTTGAAAGCAAAAAGTATTAGGCTCAATTACTGTTTACATGTGGGTCATATATCAAAGGACATCTGCATTTGTAACTGGACATCAAAATATCTTCTGTCAAGTCAAGATTATTCTGTAGGACTCTTTGGATACAAAAATGTTGACTTTTGTCTAAAAAAAAAGCTATGAAATTACACCACTCTTTTCTGTTCTTCTGTGGCTGCTGCAGCAACTATAGACATGTAATTTTTTTTATTCTTGCTCCATTTATAGATTCCATTTAGAAACTAGATGATTCTTTATTTGCTTAAGAGCAGCTGAGCAAGAGATCTGAAAAGGCAGTAGGATACACAAAAAGAATTACATATAAACTTATTCAATGGTTTGGTAGGCTGGCAAAACCAAGCAGTACAAGTTGGTGGTAAAGGAAATTTGGCCTCATTATACAGACAGACCTTATAATAGTTAGTGACTTGTTCAAAGCTACAATATCATGAAATACTGAATATGAAAAAAGTTACTTTTCACACTTACAACCATTGCAACATCTCCATGGTCACATGATTAAAATTCAGACAGTTGGCAACTGAGTTATATTAATGACAGTTGTGGTGTCCCAGAATCATGTGATCATTTTTGTGAACTTCTGACAAGCAAAGTCAGAGGCAAAACCAGATACACTTAACAACTTTGGCAAGAAAGATTGTAAAATAGGTCAAACGTCATTTAACAAATGTCTCATTTAGAGCATACATTTTGGGCTCAGTTATGGTCATAAGTTTAGAACTATCTGTACTGAAACAAATATTTTGCTTCCTGAACACTTTTGGGTGTATTTATAGATTTTCGGCTGCTAATTATAAAAAAAAATATCTAATTTAATCTGTCACATACTATTTTACAAAAATCTTCCAATGTAGACCATTGGCTATGCTGTACACATGAAAGAAACATATGAAAACATGGAACTGAAATTGAAGCACATCCAGTACACCAAATACAACTGGAATATCATTGGAGATCTAAAAGTTGTGCTTCTGCTGCTTGGAATATGGCTATGCTATTATTATATATGCAAATGGAACAGCTGTATGAGACAGTCAAATTGCATTAAAAAGAGATGGCCATTCCGAAAGACGTTGGTTCCAGGACAGAAAAATGTGGTACATGAACCATGTGTTGACTGGACAAAGATGTTTTTGACTCTGCTTCACATAAAAAATTGTGAAAACAACAGATAAGAAAGGTGAAGGTTTTTGTTATTTGAGACAGATGTTTCCAAGAATAATTAATATCAAAGCATTTTTGTTTGTCTACAGATTAGATACATCATCAATAACCAGCAGTTCTAAAATTTATTAGCAGGGCCAGAGAAAATTGCCTGGAAAACATTCAAGGATGTCGCTGAGTATTTTCCAGGTAACTGTTTGACCAACTTCTTACAGCATATAAAGACCATGATGCGGAACATATCACAAAGAAATTCATTTTCACTGTTTTTCCTCAAATTCTAGATGCAGTCAGTGATGAACAGGAAGAAAGGCTTCACCAATTCATTGCCACACTGGAAAATAATATCAGGGCAACTGGAATCCATCAATGTTGGCTGATTATTGTTGGACATTATATCAAGATACATCAGATAATAGATAACAGATAATCAGAATTGGAAGGGACCTTGTAGGTCATCTAGTCCAACCCTCCCACTCAATCTGGAGACCGTACACCATTTTTGACAAATGGCAGTCCAATCTCTTTTTGAAGTCTCAAGTGATGGTGCTCCCACAACATCCAAGGGAAAGCGGTTCCATTCGTTGATTGTTCTCATTGTCAGAAAGTTTCTCCTTATTTCCAGGTTAAATCTCTCCTTGATCTCTGTGGCAGCCTCTCAAATATTGGAAGACTGCTATCCTGTCTCCTTTGATCCTTCTCTTCACTAGACTAGCCATGCCCAGTTCCTGTAACTGTTCTTCATATGTTTTAGTCTCCAGTCCCTTAATCATCCTGGTTGCTCTTCTCTTTACTTTTTCTAAAGTCTCAACATCTTTTTTATTCTGTGGTGAACAAAACTGGGTGCAGTACTCTAGGTGTGATCTTACGAAGAGTTTATAGAGTGGTATTAGTACCTCACTTGATCTTGATTGTATCCCTCTGTAAATGCAATTTAAGATTGCAGTAGCTTTTTTGGCTTTGAGTACAAATGATAATCAACAGCAAAACACTTTGGACCTGTTGAACTCATGCAGCATGTTAGAAACATATGTGATTAAATATGTTATAGTAATTAAGACTTAAGTTTATATTTATCAAAATATCCTACATGATATAGTCATTCGTTATCTATATCCTACATGATATAGTCATTATGAAACCAATAGACATGTAAAGTGTCTATTGTAATCACTACAGGAAGAAAAACTTTTGAAAACAATTAATGTCCTGTGTTATTAGAGAAATCTCCTTTTTATTCAAAAAAGGAAGCACACTTCAGTTTCTTTGTGCTTTTCATCTATTTACTAGTTTTCAATTTCTTTGGTGTGTTCTAGGAACACCTGATCTTTTTCACAAGTGGCAATTTGGTCACATAATTTGTTTCTGGAGTAAGAATTAAAATAATTGCCAGCTACAATGAAAAAGTTGTCTAATTAATTAACTTCTGGGCACTCATTATCTCAGTTGTATCCCAAATATTTTGCTATTTGCTCTCTCCTAGGACTTAGCATTATGATTTCAAGTTATCCCAGTTCTGTAAAATTTAGATCCTAGTAATTTGTCTGGTTCCTGATAATTCCATTTATATTACATCAATCTCTTAGCACGTTTCTCAGCCCAACTGTTGTGTGGCTCTTAGTCTCTTATCTTACCAGGTCTTCTTACTAACACAGGGGCAGTAATGTTTTTAGATATGGCTGTAATTTTAGGGACAGTTATGGTTGTCAGTCTTAGAGCAGCCATTCCTAGGAAAGAATGGTGTTTCCTTTCACCCCCTGCCTTACTCTCTGTCACTCTGCAATCAAGGGGTCATCTTTGATTCATAATGTCTGATCAGAGCTTCATCTAGCATGGCAGTAGTATCTATTCCTGGACCAGGAGATTCTTTAATCAATCATTCATGCCCTGGTCATTTCACAATTGAATTACAGAAGCTACATTCAGTTTGTCCAAAATATGACAGCATGGGCAAAGGGTATGCTGTTTTATATTCACTTATCACCACTGTTTTATGAGCTGCACATTTATCAATTTGCTTCCTGGGGCAATTCAAGATGCTGGTTGTCACCTACAAATCTATGACATAGAATCTGGCTATCTAAGGGACTACTTTATTCTAATTATCTCTGCCTATCCAGTGATGTCAGAGTGGGTGGGTTCTGAATTTCGCTGATTAAACATGGTCAATTTATGGGATCCAGGAAGCACATCTTATCTTTTGAAATGTATGCTGCAATGGTATGTAAAAAACATATCTCAGGCTATGCTATCTTTTATCTAATCATTGCTCTGGGCAGCATCTCTTGACTCAGCCTCCCAAGGTCTTTTCAACATACCATGCTCTCTGGAATGACATCCCTCCCAGAGATTAGCTGGAATGACATCAGAAAATCAATAAAAGAATTGGTGATTCTCTCAGGTCTTGGAATAGGACAGGTGCAGAGTTCCCATTGTGTTAGCTTTTTATTGGAAATGTGTAATCTTCTGATTATTTGTGATTTTTATCTAAGTATATTATTTCTCTCTTAATGCTTACCTGTCCAAAGTTGGTAAGAAGTCTCATGGCTTCCAAATTTAAACAAACAATTAAATATTTTTAATTGAAAATTAAAAATTTATAAATTATATAAAACAACAAACAATAGGATAGGGTTAAAGTTTTAAATTTTTCTACCTTTTAAAATCTTATTTTACAAAGGAACATTGGAACAGGTCTTGGCAACTTTTAGTGAATAGTGGATATATATGCTATATATAATATTCATATGGAATATTATATGGATATATCTGAAAAGAATTGTGCAGTCTCTGTTAGGCACTCCACAGTACACACACACACACACACACAGAGCTGTGTGTGTCTGCCTGAATGTGTGTGTGTGTGTGTATACTGTGGAGTGCCTAATAGAGACTGCCCAATTTTTTTCATGCCCTTAACATACATACAAATGAGATGAAGGTTCATTCTCCGAGTTTGTGGGTTGGTTTCCAAACGTTTCGGCACCAGTCTGGGTAACATCTTCAGTGGAATTTAGGGGATGTCCATGACAGTGTTCCTCTGTTTATAAGGACTTCATGTGGTCAATAGGTCTTGTGATGGGGAGGTCACCTGAGCTACTGATATTTGCCACCATCATGTACATGTATATATATGTATGTATGTTAAAGTCATGAAAAGAATTGGGCAGTCTCTATTAGGCGCTCCACAGTATCTACCTGAGCAGGACCAGGAAGTGTTGTAACTATGTATCATTTATGTGCTTTCAATTGTATATCAATGCAACTATGGATCATTCAGACATTTCAACATTGTATCATTTCACGTGTAATCATTAAGCTTCTGTCTTCTCAGTGACCTTTTACAGGGCACGTACAGGGACAAGGAGTAAAATATTTGCAAGAAATGGTTTATTCACTTGGGATTACATTGTCTGGCAGGCAGCTTGGTAAAGAAGAATATCCTGATCAAATATAATTCCTGCCATCCTGTCTGTCCTGATATCCTGCTGTTTTCTGAGTCATTGTTAAATTTGTATATTCCGTCTGACCTAGGCTTAACCTAGGTTCTGAGTAAACAATCACCCTCCTTTGAAAAAGCATAATAAAAGAGCTTGTACCCGGACATTCTGGGCGCACTCATCTCGAGGAACTTCGTCTCCTGTCGTTTTTTCTCTCCTTCGCTCCCTGTCATGAGGCGCCCATCTGATGCGGGATAGCAGATACCGCAAGGAAGGACCAAAATAATACAAGCAGTTTGTCACATTCCATGCATGTCTCAAAGAGGCAAACTTTGTGCCTTGACAGCACATAGTTTATCTTGCAACAAAATGACTAACCTTCAGAAAATTAGGTAGTTTCAGGGTTTTAAGGATGATAATGGGACCAGTTTGCCTCCCCAAAAGCCCTTTTTCACCTCATAGTTTAAAAAAAGATGACACAGATGAAAATTTACTATTTTCTTTCTGTTATAGTTTTTAAGGGGTCGGGAAAAATGAAGAGTACTGTCTGATGAAATATAACTTTTTCTTCTTGATTATTATGTATTCTTTTCTCAGGTTATTTTTTTGTCAGAAGTTTTAACATTTGTGTTTTTGATTGCCAAACCTCTTATATTTTTCCCTTTGCTTCAGCTTCATCTCTGTTTTGCTTCTGTTGTCTACCTCTTCAAACATATTTATAATTACCTACAAGAACAGTCATCTTGCTACCAGAGATTGCCATATATCAGATGTACATGAAGGTCCTTGTGGTCATGAAACAATTAGGGAATGCCATCGCTAATAATGAGTGCAAAAACCTGTATTCTGTGCCAAGACTGATTTGGTGTATGTCTGTGTACACACACACACACACACATACACACACACACATATACCACACACTGCCAATGTGTAATTATATCCACTTTTGTCCTCAGTTATTTGCAATTTTACAAAACTATATAAGAAACCCTATAAAATTTACGGATCTGGTTTCACTTAAGAAAATACATTATTTCAGCTGGTACACTTCATTTTATTGGACTTCAGTTCATGTAATCTTTAACAAGCACATAGGAGAAAGCTGTGTGCAGATCTCCTAAATAAATGACTAGATCATTTTCAGAATTAAAGGAATGTCAAAGTAAGTCAAAAGCAAACCCATTGCATTAAAATTATATCCTCTTATGTCCAGTATGGGCAATGATATTAGGCAAAAATGACATTTAATTTTGTCAGAACTTCACTCAAAATGTGGGATTAAGAATGTGAGCAGGGGTTTGATAGATATAGATTATTTTGGTATATTTCTCCATTACTTTATCAATGTATTCAATATATTGATTTTAAAGTAATCACCAAATTTTTATTTTCAAACTATTGATCAGTTTCATTAGTTTTAGTTTTAATCATTTTTTAGAATTCAGCAGATTAACATATTTCACATATTAATAGTAACACTAACAATTATTAAGATATTAAGCTCCTATTTTGGCAAATTTATCACTGCATTTTCCCACAGAATATATGATATTAGAAAATTTAGGCAGAAATTTGCGATAAAATGTCAAAAACTGTTCTTGGCAGATTCCTAATCCTATAGTATCACTAAGAATATCATTCTGTTCTCAGTAGGTTTACCGATTCAGAATTATTGTCAGGGCTCTAACTTGTTAGTGGATATTGCTACATTACCAACAACAACTTCAACAGCAGACTAACTGCTTTTAAAATAACGAATGTGGAAAGGCTAAGGCAACCATACTAATGCTTCACAGATGTTACATGGGAACCCCATATTGGTAACTTTTTGTGTAATGATATTGCTTTTATGATAGCACTATAATTCTTGTTGGTATTTCTTTTGTAGGAAAAAATGCACATGAATTAAGAAAATTGTTTTCCTGTACTGCAATTAAGAATGAAAATAAATCAGAATAAAGGTGGAAGGGGCCTTGGAGGCTTCTAGTCCAACCCTGTGCTCAAGTAGGAAACCCTACACCAATTCAGAAAAAAGTGGCTGTCCAGATAGACTTGCTGGGAATGAAGAAACAAAAGGAAACCACTTGAGACATGCCCAGTTCATTTGGAAAATTTTCTTAGGTTTATATGCACTGTCTACTTACCCCATTGTCAGGCTGCCATCCAGAAGCAACATCGTCCTCCTTAATTCCCGTATTGCCTTTAAAGGGTAGATTTCTTTACCACACTTCTAAAATACAATTTTCCTTCAACTATTCCTGTTTGTTTGGATTATGTTTCAGGTTGCAACTAACTTCTTCAAGTTCCTACTTTGAAAGGACTACTGCCTTAAATGACCCAGAGTTTATAATGTATTTAAAGTAGGCTTTCTTTTCTCACTGCTGCTGAAATAGCTTAATGGTTAAAATCTTTGGCTAACAAAAAAAAAAAGTTCAGAATCTCATAGAATTTTAATTATTAGGCTTTTGTTACTTACAGCAGGAAAGTTTCAATGCCAATCCCTGGACCGCCTCTGGATTTCTCAGTTAAAAAATATGGTAGACCCTTAGCCTTATTAAAAAAGCGAGGGGAAGGAGAAAGCAAAACTTCTATTCAAGAAAAACTTTGTGCATCTGAATAACAGATTTGAAACTAGCAATCTCTCCAAACCAAACAAAAGATTAGCCATCATACTATTTCTGCAATGCTGGTACAGAGACATAGTACATGAACATTGGGGGAAAAAATACTGGAAATAAGAATATTATTTTAAAAAATGTTTTTTTATGCCTGCACATATCTCAGTTTAAATGATTTGATCTTGTATATTTAATCCAACTTTGTGTGAGTTGTATATGTGTTTATATACCATATATGGTTATGTGGTGTTTAGCCAATGCATTGAACTAGAGCAAAGAGATCAAGCTTCTGGTTCCTCTTAAGGAGAGAAACCAGTCAACATTTATCAATCATAGACTGAAAAATAAAAAAAAATTATCTACAAACGTACATACATAGTCCATAGCATGATAAACTCTGATTCATAGCCTTCAGTGAAGAGGTCTTTATTCTGCAATGCACAGATTCAGGATGATAACAAGAACAGCAACAATGTGCATAAGTATGGGTATCTATTGTGTAGACGCACACACACACAGACATATATAGACAAGCTGTTGCTAAAATGTCTCATTCCAGGCATAATTTTCTTAAGTTGACAAGGGTCAAACTGGCATGAACACAAGACAGAATAAGTTTAAATGATAAGTGTAGATATGGCATTAATCATTTACATACATGAAGGCTAGGTCACACTGGCCGACGGATGCAAAACGTATGCAAAAATGACACAGCGGACGAGCAAAATTTCAGGGGTGGCTCCATCCGTTGTTATCCGCTCTCAAAAGTGCCCCAAATTTGCATAAACAGAACGGAAAACAACGGAAAGCAATGGACGTGGGGAGGATGTTGCGGGGATGTAAAGCAGATGTTCATAGGAAGCCTAGCGGATGAAAGCGGATGACACATCTGCAGGGCTTCCGGGGGACAATAGCGAAGCGGACGTGTAGCGGAAGGAGCAGGTGCATAGCGGATGATGCGGATGCATCACGGATGCCTATAGGATGCATAGCGGATGCATAGTGGATGCGTAGCAGATGCAAAGCGTTCACTGCACATGCGGGGAGGATGAATTGTGTCAGCTCTGCGGATATAAAAGGATACAGCTTGCAAGCAGTCACCATTCAGAGGAAAGACCTACTGCCAGAGACATCTTGAGAGAACACCATGGGGAAGAAGAGGAAGCATGTGCCTACTCCTGCCAGCCTTGGCAAGAAGGACAGAACCATCATCGCACCCCCTGGTGCTGACTCTGAAGCTGCTGGTGCTTCTGCTGCTGGTGCTGCTGGTGCTTCTTGTAGTTGTAATAATTGGACCCTGAGTTGGCTGGAGCTTTGCAGGCCACGTGCTTCCCATCTATGGCTCCAATGGTGTGGGGAAAGTTCCACCTCTGATACCACTGCTCTGCAACTTTCCTCCAGCCTTTTTCAGTGGTGGGACACTGGAGGAGCTCCTCCACGTATTCTTCGATGATGGCCTGCACCACTTCTCTGACCACAATGCTGATGGTGTTGTGTGGCACCCTCCAGGCGTACTGCATGCTCCTGTACGTGGTTCCAGAGGCCAGGTGGTGCAGAGTCAGTGCCACCTTCAGCCCAGGGTCCAGGCTGGGATGGAAGTTGGTGTTTGCCTTGGTCAACCTGGGTCTCAGAAGCTCCACAACTTCATCAAACATGGCTGGTGGCATCCTCATGAAGTGCTGGAATGCACGAGTGCCTTCATTCCTCAGCTCCACCATCAGCTTGTCATAGAGTCCAAACTCCACTCTTCTCCTGATCCATCTTCAGACCCAGACAGCTCTTGGACATCTCCTTCTTCTCCTTGCGTAGAAAAGGTGAAACAGTCTGAAGAGGGCTTGGTTCTGGTGTTGAATGATGGCGGCTACCAAAAGGAGTGAGCGATGATCCATGGTGGAGATCAATGGATGATGTGGAAGAGCAAGAGCAAGGCTGAAGAGATCTGCACACCACGGTTGCTGGACTGATAGTGAGATCCAGGTGATTTCCTCCCCCTTTTTATAGGAAATATTGGTTTTCCACTAGATGTCCTTTCACATACTCTAGACATCCTCCAGACATCCTAAATATCTGAGATATGTCCCATATACAAACGTTTTGTCCATTTTAATGCTTTATATCCGAGCTGCATCCGCTTTCATCCTTTCTATGTCCATGCTACTAATGCTGTGTGGATGTTCCGCGTACCTTTCGCTTCCTCCCTCTTTCCGCTTTCTGCTGGAGCAGATGTGTGTTGCATGGATGCCCAGAAGATGCCGAGAGGATACAGCGGACGTGTAACGGATGACAATGGACATAGAACGTTTGTTGCCCGTATGAGTTGTGGATGTAGATCGTACGCGGCGGAAAGTTCATCCGCTCAAAAAGTTTTGTGCAGCTCAAAACTTTCTGAGCGGATGAAATAGCAGTAGACAAATGTTTCATGGATAGACCGTATGAAAGACGTACGCAGTGAGTACACAATGGATGCATCACATTTTCCAATGGATGGCAAGCATTTTTCTCTGTTCTACATCCTCTTTGCATCCATTGGTGCAATGTGACATGGGCTTTACCAGCATAAATAGCTCTGGCTCACATGTTATATATTGATTTCTTGAAAGTATTTTGTATGTACATTGTTTCATTTGCTTTATTCATCCAACTGCTACATCTCCCAAAATTATAACATGGGTTGAAAGCTAGCTTGGTAAGGCCTTAGCAACATTTTAACAAGAAGCTAAAAAGTCCAGGCCAGTGACACTATTTCCAATTTCTTAATTCTCTCAAATGTTCACTGAGATTTCCCTTCAGGTTTCAACTTGCAATAGTGGCCTGTGAATATGAAGACTTGGAGGAATGAAAATACAGTGCTTTCTTGCTGTAAGCTCATGGGAAGACCAAACGGCATGTGAAGAATTTGGGAGTGACAAAGTATTTGAGGCTGTTGGCCTGTAATTATATTCCTGTGAGCTAAAATATTGTGGTACTCTTTCAAGCTAGTCAGTTTGTGAATTGGCTCAACGTAGTGAGCTAAATTAGCTCTTTAGCTTTGAAGTCCTTTCACAGGTATTTTTTTCTTCTTCATGTTTTAATCTTCTTATACAACAAGAAAGAGCAAAGCAAAGAAAGCACCATTTGCACTACATGTCTTGGTCCAACTACATCTGGAAAGCCAAAGGCCCAGCCCAATAGCTTGCAGCTCTGCACAGATTAGAGATATTAGATACACATTGATTGATGATTTTATGTCTTTTTCTGTAAATGGAAAGAACCACATCAAGAGAAACTGCTTATTTTTTTGAGGAGCAGAGAATAAATCTTTTAATGTTCAGTGGATGGAAATGGCAGCCATCTGCAACTGATTTTCCTCTTTGGTCAGCCCTTTAAAACAGCATCTGACTCAAACTTGTCTTCTGTTTAAGCCTAAAGGCTCGTATTTCTATGGTTTTATCAACATATACTTCATTTAATTTAAGTGAGGAATGTTTAGAAAGAGGTTTGAGAGTGAAATTATATATTACAGAATGAAGCATTGCATTATCCATCTTCTCTTCTTTTACTCTAGAGTAAAGTGTTTGAAGAAGCCTCAGTTTATATTTGGACGACTAGGCAAGTCTATAATAAGATTAATTATTCTCTCTACATGTTGGTTCACTTTCAAATTACCCTTTATTTTACAGGCTTAAAAAATAAAATAAATCAAAAGAATTTATGTTAGTTATTTTAAACAGATACTGTTATTCCAAACATTTCACATAGCTGTTCAGATTGAATGTTGGCCTCCATACAGAATAATGTCAGACCAGATATAATTATTTTTAAAGAAATCTTTCTCAACTATCATTGAAGATCATATTTAAAAAGAACTCACATAAAACCCTGCTATCACATGCAAGGTTGTTAGTTCTGCCATTTGTATTTTTGTTGTTTGTTTCACTGTGCTTGGGTGGCGGAAAATTAGAATGAAAATTTGAAAATAGCTTTTACCAATATAGTGTATATCATTGAGACTACAAGTCCCCAAATTCTCAGCACGATGGAAAAATTATTGGAAGAAAGTTGCTATAGATGTTCCTCTTAGCAGTATACCACATATACCTTCTAATTATCATCCTAATTATAATTCAGTGCAGGAAGCTAAATATAGAATTTCCTTCTATATGACTTTCGTATAATTTCATTAATTTATCTTTCTTCATTATTTTTTCCATTTTCTTATTTTACACTAGCGAAAAAAGAATGATTTTCATTTGAGAATGAACTTTGGAGAAACATAAGAACATGAGCAATTATTATTTATTTCAAGATTTATAAGGCTGTTCAACTCACACAATGTGACTCACACAATGTGCATCATACAACATAAGACACAGTAAATTAAGAAAGAAAACCATATAAAACAAATAGGGAATATATAAACTCCTACCAAATATGTAGGTGGCTCTTCTCCATGGCAATGTTGAGTCTTTACTTAAATTAATGGTGAACAGTAACCTTTTGAACAAAATGTACATATACTTTTCTGATTTCTATTACTGGTCTTAAAGTAGATAATTTTAATCTATGAACATAATTCCCGCTGGTATATCATGTCATTCTACTTCAGGGTAGACAGCATTATGAATAGACAGCGTGGGATAGTGAGAAGTGGTTAATTCACTCTTTCTTTTTCAGGATCTTATCAATTCCATCTAAACACAACTTTCTTAGTCCTCTACTTCTCCTCAACTCATTTACCAGTCTTTCATATAGTTATTTAGCAATTCAATCCTCATTTATCCTGTCAGCTTCTTTCATGGGTCATTCAATCTGCAATTTATTTACATCACTCATTTTCTGTTTTATTTTGCCAAACACACTTTTGAAATAATCCAATCTCCTTCTGTACAATAAAGTCAGCAGAAACATACCCTTACACACAGCCATTTTCTTTCTTTCTTTCTTTTTTAAATAAGGAATCCATCTCAGTGGATTTATTCTATTTAAACAGATAATCTCAGAACAACTATAAATATTCTCAGGTCACCAAATGACCCAGCCTGGTTTTCTATACTGTTTTGTCTAATCCTCAGTCCTTCATTTATGTCACTTACTGAAACAGAATTACATTTTCTTTTGTACTATACTAATGAGAAAATGGTGTAATTTCTTCCAAACCCATTGCTGGTTATTTTGTGTTTATCTAATGCCGCAATACCTTTTAATTTTTCTCTTACAATTTTAAAACAAATATTTTCTCTCTGATTCATTCATTTATATTTTTGATGGAAAGGAGAGGGAGAATCAGCTCTTGGTTAGGTCCGAACTTGATACCATAAGGATTCAGAAATCTATTTTATCATTGCAGAATATAATCACAGAATCTTGGTGGTCTATCCTTTCATAGTAAGCAAAATCAAGGCAGAGTTATTCTGATTTTCTTTCTCATGTTTCCTTCTGTCTCTAGACTGTGTAATCTTTCATCCAAGTCTCTGCTTCTTAGTGGCTTTTCTATATCAAGGCAGCTCTAAATTCCTTAACAAAGAGAAAGAATATAAGATTCAATGACAGGTCTAACCTGAAAAAAAAAGGGTTTTTTTCCCCATCAGATCATCTTTTCTCAGTCACAAGAATATGCAAGAAAAAATGAGCATAACTCGAGAAAGTATCATTCCTTAACTATTTACCACCCATTCTGTTTCCTCTTTCATGTGTAGAAGTAAAACAAAAATATATGCCTCTTTATCTACCTAACTTAAGGCCCTGTCACACTGGCCGACAGATGCAAAGCGTTTGTAAAAAGGACACAGCGGACAAGAAAAATGTTCCATCCGTTGTTATCCGCTCTCAAAAGGGGCAAAAATTTGCATAACCAGAGTGGACAACACGGAAAGGAACGGATGGGGGGAGGATGCAGGGTGGATGGAAAGCGGATGCTCCATGGAAGCCTAGCGGATGGAAGCGGATGGGAGTGGATGGCACATCCGCAGAGCTTCCGGGGGAGCGCAACAAAGTGGACATGGAACAGATACAGCGGATGCAGAGTGGACGCCGAGCAGATGCCTAGCGGAAGCCAAGCGGAAGCCTAGCGGATGCCTAGTGGATGCCTAGTGTTCACTGCGCATGCGGGGAGGATGCATTGCGTAAGCCCCGCGGATATAAAGGGAAGCAGCTCCCAAGCAGGTCAACATTCAGAGGAAAGACCTGCTTCCAGACACATCGCCTGCCAGCCTGCCTGCCTGCCTGCCAGCCTGCCTGCCTGCCAGCCAGCAACCCCACAACCATGGGAAAGAAGAGAAAGCCTCAGCCATCTGCTGCTGGCCCTGGCAAGAGGGACAGGACCACCCACCCACCCCCTGGCCCTCAATCTGCTTCTGCTGGGGCTTCTGCAGCACGGGCTCGCTCTTCTGGGGCTGGGGCTTCTGCTGCTTCTGCTTCTGGAGGAGCTGCTGCTGCTGCTTATGGCGGTGGTGCTTCTGCTGGTGCTTACTCTGCTGATGCTGCTTCTGGCGGAGGTGCTTCTGCTGGTGCTTACTCTGCTGAAGCTGCTTCTGGTGGTGGTCCTTCTGCTGGTGCTTACTCTGCTGGCGCTGCTCCTGGTGCTGGTGCTTCTGCTGGTGCTTACTCTCCTGGCACTGCTCCTCGTCCTGCTGGTCCTGCCGGTGCTCCTGGTCCTGTTTGTGCTCCTGGTCCTGCTGGTCCTGCTGGTGCTCCTGGTCCTGCTGGTGCTCCTGGTCCTGCTGGTGCTGCTCGTGCTGCTCGTGCTTACTCTGCTGCTGCTGATCCTGGTGCTGCTGGTGCTGCTGCTGTTGCTGCTGGTCCTGCTGGTCCTGCTTTTGCTGCTGCTGCTGCTGGTGTGGAGGAACAGCCCCTACAACCTGGAAGCCCCTCTGATGAGGGCCCATGTGGTCCTGCCAAAGGGAGGAAGAGGCCTACGTGAGAATGGGAGAGGAGGCAAAACAACATCGAGGAGGAACATGAAGATGAGGTGCTGGAGTGGATGAGAGAGAATGAGTATCTATGGCGGAAGGGACACAGGCTCTATAGGGACACCAAAAGAAAGCAGGCTTCTTGGAGAGAGAAGATGGCGAGCCTGGGCTACACTTCGGAGGTGCTCCTCGGCTGGTGGAAGCACATGCACACCTGGTATGGGAAGCTGCACCTCAAGAAATCTGGCCAGGCCGTGGTCAAGCTGACGGACAGAGAGACCTATGTCATGGCCAAGTGCAACTTCTTGGAGGGTGAGATCCGCCACTGAGGAGCAGCCCCTCTCACAACCCTCTCTCTCAGGCAGCCTGCTGAGAGCCAGTCCTCTTCTGGCAGAGAGTCAGCTCCTGTCTCCAGGCAGGTATCTGTGGAGCGTGCCACGATGGAGAACCCCCCGACAGCTGTACTAACCATGGCAGAGCATGTGGCAGACCCCCTGATGCAGTGAGAGAAAGGAGATGGCACTTCCACCACAGTCCAACCCGCATCCACCCCTAGCTCCACCTCCACAGAAAGGCAGAGAGGCAAACCGGAGGGACAGAGCCACACTGTCCTGCTGGAGATAAGAGACACCATCAGGAGCAGTGTAGATCTCCTCTCTCAGCTGGTGCACACTGACTCCCCATCCTCCAACCGCAAGCCCTTCCTCACCTATGTGAACCAGACCCTCATGGACATGGTGGAACCCCAGTACCAGGTGGTGAAGGACAGGATCACCAATCTGCTTCACAACCCTCCAGATCCAGATGAACCTGCTCCCACCCAGTCCAGGTCTGCTCCTCCACCCCAGGTGATGTCACTCCCATTCCAAGGCTTTCCACAGGCCCTCACCTACCAGGGCTACGGCTACCAGGAGGTCCAGCAGCACAGGCAGCAGCCCTTCCCAGTCCAGGCACAGGTTCATCGGATGCCACCGTTGCCACCAGTTCCACTGATGCCACCAATGCCACCCACGCCACTGCTGCCACCGACGCCACTGATGCCACCCATGCCACCGATGCCACCGATGCCAGTCCTCACCCAGCTGCAGACCAGACAGCCCCACTACACTGCTCCTTCCTTCACCCCACAGCCAAGCCCGGCCTCAGTACATCTGTCATTGGTACTGGGGCTGACACCCCATGGCATGGAGGAAGGAGCTCTCAACATCATGGGACTGAGCTGAGAGCTTCCTCAACACACCGTCCCCTGTTGTACTCTCGGGGCCAGGAACCCCAGTGGCGCTTCAGACCAGCACTCCAGCAGCAGCCACCTCCACAGCACCTGGACCCTTCATCCCTGAGACTGGGCACACCTCCAAGTGACCGAGAAGAGTGTCAGAGACTGGGTGGCTACCTTTTGACTTTATTTGGACACTTGACTTGGGTCATTTTTCTTTTACAGCTTGTTATTAATAAATATTATCTTTACTTCACACACTTGCTTCATTTATTTTTTTCAATAAAGTCTTGGTACAAAACTTTTAGAAATGGTTTAAGCCTTTGCATGCTTGTGGGATGGGTTAAGATAGCAGTGGGATGGGCAGGGATACCTTTGGGATAGGTAATAGCTGTGGGATAGATAAACCTCCAGTGCAAGCATAGTGGGACTGTATGGTCCACCCTCCCAGGTGCCATACCTATGGCCCTTCATTATCAGTAATAATGTAAGCATTGATCCACACATGTCAACATAAACACAACTCTTTATTAAATGCCCTGTTCATTGTAGGCCCACCCAACATACATGGCCCAATCTCATCAGTGTGATGAGACAGGCTGAAGGAAGCATCCATTAATCATCTATCATCCTGTCTTGCCACTCCACTGCTCCAGCTGGGGAGTTGCACCAGTGTCTCAGGAGGTTGCACTGCTTCTTCCCTTCACGTGAAGCTCTGTTGGGGCCTTGCACATCCTCAGTGTCTATCAGGTTTCGCCCTTGCCTCCATTCCCCAGGCTCCATGTCCCCATTGCCTTGTTGGAGGTCCATGATCCTGTTCTGCAAGACTGGGTAGCGGGTGCGCATGAAATTGTGCAGGATGCAGCAAGCTTCCACGATCCTCCTCACGGTCTGTGGGCGATGCTGCATGGTGGTGAGAAGTACCTGGAACCTGTTGGCCAGGATGCCAAAGGTGTTCTCCACCATCTGCCTTGCCCTGGACAGCCTGTAGTTGAAGATCCTCTCTTCACGGTTGAGGAGTCTGGAAGTGTAGGGCTTCATGAGGTAGGTTCTGAAGGAGAAGGCGTCATCCCCCATGATGAAGTAGGGCACATCTTGTGTGTCGTTGGGCAGGGGGTCTGGATCTGGGAAGCCCATGATGAGGTTGCGTTCCATCCCTCCTTGAGGTCACTGGCATTGTATACCTGGGCATCTGAAGCTGACCCGTTGCCTGAAGCATCGATGACCATGGCGAAGAGGATGATGCTGAAGTAGCCCTTGTAGTTGAAATAAGTGGACCCCGACTTGGCTGGAGCTTTGCAGGCCACGTGCTTCCATCTATGGCTCCAACAGTGTGGAGGAAGTTCCACTTCTGATACCACTGCTCTGCAACTTTCTTCCAGCCTTCTTCGTGGAGGGGTACTGGAGGATCTCCTCCAGATATTCTTCGATGATGGCCTGTACCACTTCTCTGACCACAATGCTGATGGTGTTGTGTGGCACCCTCCAGCCGTACTGCATGTTCCTGTAGGTGGTCCCTGAGGCCAGGTGGCGCAGAGTCAGTGCCACCTTGAGCCCAGGGTCCAGGCTGGGCCAGAAGTTGGTGTTTGCCTTGGTCAACATGGGTCTCAGCTGCTCCACAACTTCGTCAAACATGGCTGGAGGCATTCTCATGTAGTTCTGGAATGCACGAGTGTCTTCGTTCCTCAGCTCCACCATCAGCTTGTTGTACAGTCCGTACTCTGCTCTTCTCCCGATCCATCTTCGGACCCAGACACTTCTTGGCTGCCTCCTTTTCTTCCCCTAGAACAGTTGAAAGAGACTGTAGATGGCTTCGCACTGTTGCAGAACGATGGTGGCTACCAAAAGGACTGTGTTACGATCCATGGTGGACATAAATGGATGGTGTGGAAGAGCAAGAGCCAGATGAAGGCTGCAGAGGTCTGCACAGCAGGGCTGCTGGACTGAAAGTGAGATCCAGGTGAGTTGCTCCCCCTTTTTATAGGCAATATAGGTTTTCCACTATGTGTCCTTTTGCATCCTCTAGACATTCTTAATATCTGAGATAGGTCCCCTATGCAAACGTTTTTTCCATGTTAAATGCTTTCTTTGCGAGCTGCATCCGCTTTCATCCTTTCTCTGTCCGTGCTACTGACGCTGCGCGTCCGTTCCACGTCCGTTTCGCTTCCTCCCTGTATCCACTTTCTGCTGGAGTGGATTTGAGTTGCGCGGATGCGCAGCAGATGCCTAGCGGATAGAGCAGATGCATAACGTCTAATGACGGATGCAGAACGGATGTTCCCCGTATGCGTCGTGGATGCAGAAAGGACGCGTTGGATACATTTTCTGCTCAAAAAGTTTTGAGCAGCTTAAAACCTTTTGAGCAGATGGAACCCAGTCGATGGATGCTGGATGGATAGAGAGGAAGAAAAACGGACGCAGTGAGTACAGAACGGATGCATCGCGTTAACAACGATGGCAAGTGTTTCTCTCCGTTTTACATCCTCTTTCCATCCGTTGGTGCAGTGTGACATGGGCTTTAAGAAAAGATCAGAAACAGGAATAAGGTGGATATCTACCACTTTAGACAGGATACGAGGTGCAGACTATGCCAACGGGTCTCAGAGATTGTCCAACACATCTTGGCAGGCTGTAAGATGCACGATATACCCTGAGTGGCACAATCAAGTAGTTGGCAGTGTGTTTTATCTGCATAGCTGGAATGCTTGGAGCTACATAAAATACCAGTAAATAAAACAAATCCAGTTCTTATTTCAGCTTCTTCATTTCTTTATTTTGGCCCAACGCACATAACCTATGTGTTGCCATTCAAAGGCCAAGGATAACACAATCACAGGCTATTCTAGATCACTTTAAGTTTCCTTCAATCTAAGCAAGGTGTTAAGTGAAATTGGTCTTGAATTTGGTAAATAAAGACGTATGTAACATATTTTCTTGGAGAACTAAATGGCATAGTTTAAATTCTGTGCTGGCTCTTCCTTACTTCAGTGTAAACCAGCATCTTCACTCACAGATGTGCTGAACTATATTGCCCATCCTGGTCATCCAGAAGCCAACTGTCATGCTGGATCATGATAAAATCTACGTTTTAATAAATGGATGGGACTCCCTGGGAAAAGGCTGATCTGGGAATCTTTTTGCTACAGTGTTTCTACACTCCTAATGTCTAAACACTCTTATAAAACAATTCAGGACTTTCAGCATCCTTGATTTAGTGCTTTTTTCCATTCTGGAAATTCGCCCATATGGGAATATTACCTCAGATATAAAACAGTTCCCAAGAAGCTTTGCTGAACTCCAAACCAGGCAGTGGGTAAAAAATAAAATAAAAACAAGTACAGACAACTAACTTGTAATCCATCCAAAAGTTAGATCCCATCCTCTTCTGGATAATTTAACAACACTAAAGTTTTTGAAATGAATAAAGGGTCTACATATGTATTGGCAAAAACAAAAGAGCATCTGCAAAAGAGATACATTGCACACTGAAAGGAGAATTTTTTGACAAAAGAATCTAACAAAGATTCCTGCTTCTCCCTCCAGTTAAATGGAACAAGTGACATGTTGATCATGAGATTACAGTTTTCTTCATTTTTTAAAGATCTGAACCGAGAATGACACCTTAAGGAGGCAAGCCACAATAAGTTCAGTCATACTATATGGGCTACAGAATGTAACTATGTTAGTTTTACTGGCATATCTGCGCTGCAGTCCTTGTGAACTTTAATATGGAAATAATGAATAATGAAATACTGTGGACCCAAAACAATCAAATTAAGCAATTTATGTAGAGAGGTGGACTATTTAATGGGCTCTATAAGCTAGTGGACTGTATTCCTCATCATGCTTCAAAGGTTAAGAGCCATGCTTTAGCCTGATCTAAGTTTACTGTAGGTCCAAATTGTGTTTGTTTCTTTTGTGTTTTATTTGTTTTATGGATTTTTGGTTTTGTATACTTTGTAAAGACCTTTGGAGTTGGGCAAGAACCAATTTAAATATACACATAAATAAATCCTTGGTCTAACTTTACTGTTTTTAACATAAAGCTGTCAGACATGAGGAACCACAACAACTCCATGAATAGGCCCAAGCAGTGTCTTTATTGTTGATCATCTATTTATAAGAATCTTGGCAGATTGATGGCATTCCCTTGGGAAATGGCAGATAAAGGCTTCAATAGTCTATGGTTTCCTTCCATGGAAAACTCCACGCTTAAAATGCCTTTTTACTCCCCCCCTCCTGTTTAGCAATAGCACTTAGACTTATATACTGCTTCACAGTGCTTTATATAGCCCTCTGTAAATGGTTTACAGACTCAGCATGTTGCCCCAACAATCTGAATCCTCATTTTAGTGGGTCATTTCACCACATAGATAGATATTTTGATGTGAGTGTGGTCTTAATTTGTCATTGTTATTCATTGGGAAGTGCAGGTTTATTTTAAATATTTTAGTATTTTAGTAGCATTATTCTGCTATTTTTAAATTGTCCAGTCTTGCTAATGAGGTGCAGTTGCTGATGAGGGGCTATCAGCTGGGAAGGAACGCTCAAAATTCTTTTACATTTTGGTGTCTTCTCCAATTAAAGTTGATTGATGTGTGGACATGAGATGGGCTCTTTTTAATGGCACCCCCTAACTATAGTAATCACTATTAAAGGCATTCTCTTCTTATGGACAAGTGGGAGATAAAGCTGGAAAGAATGCATGGCTCCTCATCCCAATTTTATAGATAATTTGATAGATTGTATTGAATGTTACACATTAGTTACATATAATTGCCATAACTTTCTGAAAATATAGGCCATTTATCTCCAGAAGACAAGGATCAGGGGTGACATGATAGCAGTGTCCCAATATTTGAGTGGCTGTCACAGAGAGGAGGGGGTCAAACTATTTTCCAAAGCATCTGAAGCAGGCAAGGAACAATGGATGATCAAGGAGAGATTCAACCTAGAAAAAAAGGAAAAAATTTCTGATGAAAGGAACAATTAGCCAGTGGAAGAGCTTGCCTTCAGAAGCTGTGGATGCTTCATCACTGGAAGCTTTTAAGAAGTGACTAGACAGCCATCTGTCAGAAATGGTATAGGGTGGTCTCCTGCTTGAGCATGGGGTTGGACTAGATGACCTCCAAGGTACCTTCCAACTCTGTCTATTCTATTCTATTCTATTCTATTCTATTCTATTCTATTCTATTC
>BLBF01000016.1:41866701-41881749 GCA_015471245.1 Laticauda colubrina
TCTATTCTATTCTATTCTATTCTATTCTATTCTATTCTATTCTATTCTATTCCCATTCTATTCTATTCCATTCCATTCATGTTCAAACTAAATTTTCTGCATCATCATAGTGTGGTCAGGAGGTGAAAAAGTAGGGCTGGCATTTACGTCTCCATATCTCCTCTAGGTATTGAGTTCTCAATGCTTGAGAAGAACTGCTTTGATTTTTAGCAGACTTTGTGCAAAGCTCAAGTCAGCATAAATAATTCCACCACAGGGAATCTCACTTTCAGTCTTATCTAGAGTTGCTCAAGTAAGTGGCATACAAGAAATAGTAAGTAATAAATGACTAACCAATCCCACTTCTACTTTGTAGTTTCCTGCCTGTTTCTTAAACCTAATTTTTCAGTGATAATACCAGGAAACGGAAGGCTCACTTTCCCAGAAAGATAAGACAGTGGAGCATGTTACCTTATGAAAAGCAGAAAAGAAGCAATGGGTGGGGGTGGGGGTTGCATAATACAAGGGCAAAATGTTGATTCATTCTTGCTCTCTCATTAATGAGAGATTTGATTCATTCTCTCATTAAAGAGAGTGAATAAACAGGAAATGGTGAGCAGATGTTCCTACAATAGATTAGATAACTTAAATGGAAAAGAAAGATTTAAAAGTTTAAATACAGGTGTTTCCAGCTTCCCTTGGCTTTAGATAAAAGACACTGTAAGACCTGGGTTTTCTGCCTTTTTCAAAAAGAAAATGAGCAATCATCTCAAGAAACTCTCCCCCTTTCTAAGTTAACTAGTTCCATAGTGAACAATGCACATGGAGGTCAGCTTAACATTTTCAAATAGTTTTATCAGTTTTAAACCTTCCAAAATTGCCTGGTTTTCTCGGCTTCTTTCACAAGAATAGAAAGGAATAGTGCCAGCATTTGAAGATAGAGGTGTACAGCCTGAGTTACAATATTCAATAATGCTTCCTCATAAATCAAGGTGGATATCACTCTTGCCTGGTTATTTTGGTATTTGAGTCACAACTTGTTTCCAACAGCAAAAACAAAACAACTTTAATTTTTTCTGCCAAAGTGGAGTCTATCCCACTGTTTTTATTGCCTGAGGCCACACATCTTTGTTTATGAACTTAGGAAGCAAATGTCTCTGTAATGGTGTTTGTGTTGTTTTGTTAAGGAAAATATTGTGGCATCATCACCACTTCATCATGTCCCTGTCCACATAAAATGACAACATCTTATGCACATCTTGTGATGGGAATAGGAATTCCTGAACATATTTCTTCTAATGCATATTTTGTTACATTTCTGTGTTTGGAGAATTCACGCTGTTTGAAATGAGAACAGAGTAGGGTCAGTATTTAACCATGTGATATCAGATTCTTATTTTGAATAAAAATAAACTCTTCCTACTTAGATTGTTTGGTAGAGGAAGAAATATGACACAAACTCCAGTAATTAAAATTGTTGAGTGGAGTAAAAGCAAATGCCTTCCATAATTTTCTACTCTTCATTGTATCTTTTCAACTGATCAAACAAAAGACAATAGGATCAGGAAGATTTTGCTTTGCTAAAATTCCCAGAACTAAATCCAATGATTCTTCAAGAATTGAAATACAAAAGTACAGAAGTCTCTGTATAACATATTAATGCCAGTTATAAATACCTGAAGTTTTGTTTCTATTTGACATTTCCATTTGTATCTTTAATGAAATGTACATTGCAATTGGAGGACGTAGTATCTTTTCAACTGATCAAAGAAAAGACAATGGAGTCAGGAAGATTTTGTTTTGCTGAAACTTCCAGCGGAACTCTATTGGTTTTGCAAGAATTAAAATATAACATTAAAAAAAACAGGCCTAAGCAAAGTAATTGAGCATAAATTAAAATCTCAGGCATGTTTAATGAAGAAATAAAAATAACAAGTTATAATAACAAGGAGTTTGGCCTTTTGTGGTCATTGCATGCTGCAGTGATCCCAACAGCTATACAAACCATAAATTTGTTACTAAAAGCTGAAAGCAAGCATGACAGAACTCAGTTGAAAAATTAGGAAAAATACCAAAAGATTAATTGATATTAGAGTGAATTCCAAAAATTAGACTTCTATATTGAACCTCTTGTTATCTGGGTCAGTAAGAACTGCCCCAGATGCTTCACCTCCTGGGAATTTTATGACAACTAAATTACAAGGGTCAATCCTCTCTGCTAGGCAGCAAGGTGTGGAACTGTAATTCAAGTCAATGGATGCTTTAAAAAAATGGACAAAATTGGAAATTAGCAAAAACATATTACCCATCTAATTCAACTATAAAGGGATTCAAAAAATGAATGTTTGAAATATGGAAAGAGACAACTTCAAATATTACTCCACAAAGAGTCATGGACCAATGTCATATTATCATAAGCACCAGAGGAAGCACAAGAAACAATGGTTGGAAATAATCAAAGAGAGAAGCAACCTGAAATTAAGGAGAAATTTCCGAACAGTGAGGACAATTAACCAATGGAACAGCTTGTCTTCAGAAATCATGAGCGCTCCATCACTGTATGATATTAAGAAGAGTCCGGACAGTCACTTATCTAAAATAATATAGGTTCTCTTGTTTGAATGGGGGGATAGAGTAGAACAGGGTCACCAACCTTTTGGACCTCAGGGACCACCAAACTCATAATTTAAAATCCTATGGACCACTAATATGAATTTTGACTGACGGTGGCTTGCTGATATTGGTGGGAAAATCGATCCCATATTCCAGAGCTGCAGTAATCACAAGACTAGCACTTTGGTCATCTTGGAACAGCTCCTTTAGTCCATGGCAGGCCAGTGCACCCGGGTGGAGGAGCAGCTGCTTTGGGATGACCAAAGGGCCAGTCCGTGACTACTACAGCTCTGGAATATGGCACTGACTTTCCCACCAACATCAGCAAGCCACCTCAGGGCAGATTTCTCTCCCCCACCATTGGTCTTACCTTCCAGTTCCAGCTCACATGGTTCTTCTCAAGGTAATGTTTGCACTTGGCTGAAGGGTGGCAGCCAATGGGTGGGTGGGTCATGTGGGCAGCTCAGCCTTGTGTTCCTGCACAGCCTGGATTAATTGCTTTGGGCGGGGTGCTTTGGGCGGGGTGCTTTGGGGGGGACATTTATCTGCGGGCCACCAAAATTTTCTCGTGCACCACCAGTGATCCCTGGCTCGCTGGTTGGTGACCACTGGACTAGAAGACCTCCAAGGTCCCTTCCAACTTATTCTAGTCTAGTCTAGTCTCATCTCGTCTCGTCTCATCTCGTCTCATCTTGTCTAGTCTAGTCTAGTCTAGTCTAGTTATCTTTAACAACAATTTCTTCTGAATTGGAAACAATTCAGCAATCTTTCTTTCAACAGCAGTGGTGTAGTTTTATTCCAAAATGCCATCTTGAACTCTCCAACCAAATGTCCTGAGAAGTTAAAATGCTATGATATTACTTTGATCTTTTTTGAGTCCCCCCCAAAAAACAATGGAATTCTGTCCATTAATTCTTATACAAAGTCTGAACTGTTTAGCCTATGTAGAATCCAAAGGTGCATTGCTGGCAGATGGTGGCATATATCACCTTAAAACAAGGGTGGGGACTTCCAGTTTGCAAGGCTTTGGCGGTGGCAGGAATCCGTGATTGTGCGCATTTCCTGCTGCGCTCGCCACTGGAGTGCCCCCAATCCAGCTGGATTTGGGGGCTATAGTTACCCCATAGAGGTAACTGAAGATAGGGGAGACTCAGCAAGGGTCCGGGGAAATCGCAACCCCCCCCTCCTCAGCTGGCTTAACTCCCTTTTCCGAAAGTGGTGGAGCAGTGGTCAGTAATGGCTGCCACAAGGAAGCTTTCAGCCAGATAAGAATGTGCAGGAGGAAGCTGAGAAAGTGAAAGTTTTTGGCTAACCAGGATGACAAGTAATATTTAAATACCCTGGAATTTAAGTTTTATTAAAGATACATCGTTCACTATGAAGATGGATGAAGCGGCGAATGAAAGTAAAAAGGGAAAGTTTGTTTTTTCTTACTCTCCTTCCTTACGGTGATAGCAAATGAATGGAGAAATCAGAAAAACCCATTTTGGCATAAGCAGGTAATTAAATTGAAAATTGAAGCTAAAGGGATAATAAAGATTTCTGAGCATTTTTCACTTTTCCACCTATGGCAAAAAAACCTTTTTTTTGCTATAAGTGGAAAAGAACTAACATTAAGATTTTCATGGAGGAGGCTGCTTGGAATTTATAAGATTAGAGCGAAACTGTAACAAAACTTCTAAAAGATATATTTCAACTGGAGCTTTATAACTGAACTATAATGCCAGGAAGAGAAAATATAAAAAGAAGAAAGTGCTAAATGAAACAGACTGTGCGTATTTGGATTGCATGGTAACTTTGGGACTTCTGGAAATTATTATTTGAAAGACTAAAAATATTTGGGTTGGTTAAAAAAACTTTCTACAATGGCACTACTTGCTGATGAACTGAAAATTGAATTTAAAAAGCTAAAAGAAGAGGATCAAGAAGGGAAGAGCTCTTCTGGATCTGTTTTCCATTTTTTAGAAATGGCAATTTATACCTACCAGAAACTATAAGAACAAGAAGATTGGGATGAAGAAGAAGCCATCTTTAATGAACAAACAATTTTAGCTGGGGAAGAAAAGGGAAAAAGAATGGAGAATTTAAGACTTAAAAACAACCAAAAAAGGGAAAAATAAGATGAAAAATCAATATAATGTAAGAAAGAAACAGAAAAGAGAAACACAGAAGAAGGTGGAGATCAAGAAGGTAGAGATTAAGAGACAAAGGGGTAAAAATACAGGACTGGAGAAGAAAGGAAAGGGAAAAGGGAAGAGAAGTTACAAAGGTTTAAAACAAGATGTAAAGAAACAAGATCTATTCAGAGATAGTGGGCAAAAATATGATTTAAAAAAGAGATTCTGCAAAGTACATAAGATTGTATTGTTGTATTTATACCTGAAATAATGTTAGAAAACTGAATTTTATAATAGAGTTTAATTTGCTATGGAAATTAATATTGTTTTAATTATATTATAAACTTATTATTCTTTTTTTATTTTATAATATAGTAAGTAGTTTCAGAATGTACTAAGCAGAACCAGAACGAAAAGTATATATTATTTTAAGTGTTAAATATAGGGGAAAGATTTAAAGGTGGTATACTTTAATCTGTGATTACAGGAGAATTTTTGTGTTAATGAGAAAAGATAAATAGAAAATTGAAATAGAACAGACAAAAGATATACTAGGAGACAAGGGGGTAAAGGCAGGATTGGAGAAGAAAAGAAGGGACAAAGGGAAGAGAAGTTACAAAGGTTTAAAACAAGATGTAAAGAAACAAGATCTATTTAGTGATACTGGGTAAAAATATGATTAAAAAAGAAAAGTACACAAGATTGTATTGTATTTATATTTGAAATAATGTTAGAAATTGGATTTAATAATACAGCTTAATTTGCTATGGATTATTGTTTTAATTATATTATAAACTTATTATTCTTTTCTATTTTATACTACAGTAAGTAACTTCAGAATGCACTAAGTAGAATCAGAATGAAAAGTATATATTATTCTAAGTGTTAAATTTAGGGGAAAGATTTAAAGGTATTATATTTCAATCTGTGATTACAGGAGAAACTTTGTGTTAATGAGAAAAGATAAATAGAAAACTGAAATAGAATAGATAAAGGATATACTAACAGACAAGGGGGTAAAGGTAGGATTAGAGAAGAAAGGAAGGGAAAAAGGGAAGATAGGTTACAAAGGTTTAAAATAAGATGTAAAGAAACAAGATTTATTCAGAAATAGTGAGTAAAAATATGATTAAAAAAAGAGACCATGCAAAAGTGCATAAGATTATATTGTTGTATTTATACCTGAAATAATGTTAGAAAACTGATTTTATAATCGAGTTTAATTTGCTATGGATTATTGTTGCAATTATATTATAAACTTATTCTTTTTTATTCTATAATATAGCAAGTAGCTTTAGAATGTTCTAAGCAGAATCAGAATGAAAAGTATATATTATTTTAAGTGTTAAATTTAGGGGGAAAATTTAAAGGCATCATACTTCAATCAGTGATTACAGGAGAAATTTTGTGTTCATGAGAAAAGATAATAGAAAATTGAAATAGAACAGACAAAAGAAATATGTATTATGATTTAAATTGAGATGAAATAAATAAAATAGACTTAAGAGAGTGAAAAGAGGAGAGAAGCTATACAGAAAATGTAGAATGGTAAATAAGATATGAAATTGGATAAAAAGTTAGCATGAATTTTGAATTTATGTCTGTATAAAAAGATGTAATCCGGGACTAAGCCACTTTCCAAAAAGAAGTTTTATGTTTTGATGTTTTGTGTTTTGTTTGTGTATGTTTGTTTATTGAAAACTAATAAAAATTTTGAAAAAAAAAAAAAAACAAGGGTGAGGAAGGATAACCCTTTATGACTTGTGGACTTCAACTCCCAGAATTTGCAGCCAGCCATGCTTTGAGTGACAATAGTTATTAAGTAATAAATGTGGGATAACATTCAAATAAATAAATAACATTCCTAGGTCTCCTAACTATTCTTGTAGACTTGGTTTTCAATCCTTTCATTGTTTCCCAATTCCACATTTACAGTTCCATACTGGATCAGGAATTCTGGGAATTGAGGTCCACAAGTCATAAAAAGGTCATCATTCCCATCTCTGCCTTAGAGGAGGGCATGTGATAGTCCCTCTAATCTCATGTCTGAAGCCCTATAATTGGGCTAATGATACAAATGTAGGAGCAAAATAAATAAATTCAGATTATGAGTGACTCTGCTGGGATTATGTACTTTTGACATACACTCTTGGCATTGTATACTCATTGATAACAAAGAGAAATGCCCTTTGTTATCATGGTGAAGCAGGACTTGTAAATGGGAGGGGTAGCAAAGGATATTTTTTTCTCTCCTGCCTTTATTATTTTTACAAGTCAGTCAAGATGGTAAACATACCTAATACTCCTTCCTCATTCCATTTTCTTCACATTTCATGATTAAGTAGTTCAGAACAGCAATTTGATCAGCTTGTGAAATTCAATTTCATGATAAATTATGCACCATTACCACAAAATATTTTCCCTCTCTGGTTCACAATGCATAGTTAGATTTTGAAAGTTCCATAGATTGGTGAGTTCAATACTGAAGGTGCTCAATATCTTCCTGCCAATGAGAAGAAAACTTATTTCCCATTAGAAAATTTAAAAAAAATCCTGCTTGATTATAGATATTGCCAAATTTTAGTGAATTTTAAAAGGAAATTAGAATTATTTTGAAAAGACAAATTGTATTATCTATGTGTATGTTTCTATGTGGGCAGTAACAATATAAATATAATATAAATGTAATATAAATAAGTAAGAAAAAGAAATGTAATTTTTTTCTCCCTTGCTGTGGGTCCTTAGGGAAAAAGGTTTTGGGAGGAAATAGGACTGTAGTAGGGGAAGCAAAGATTACATTCAGTGCCTGCCCAGTTCCATTTAATTATCACTCCCTGATATATAATTTGTCATATATAATTTGCATTTTAAGAGTAACATGTCCATTAACTACTTCTATTTTGTGCCTAAGCCTTCACATTTTAGTTCACACATCAAATAAATGTAGGCTGAAACAAAGTCTAGAAAATATTTATATTAGAGACGACATATGTGAAACAATATAAAAGCAGAATAAAATTCAAGCAAGTAAATTAACACCATCTGGAACACAAAACACAGTACATGCTTTTTTTCTCCAGTTCTTTCCCCATCCTACCTAATTCATATAAATGTGAATCAGCAATTAAAAGAAGATGGTGGATTTCAATAGTTTTAATTAGCTTTCCCTGAAGTATTATTTAAAATGAATTTAGAAAAAGTATAGTATCTTTGACATGCAAAAAAAAATAGTTGGCAAATTAAAAAATGCACAAGCTTCTTAGACGAAAGGCTAAAAGCAGTGAATAAGGAAAATAGCAATATATGTTATGACAATTGGCTCTTTGGAGAACAGAGTATAAATGAGTATGGTAGTCCTTGACTTACAACCACAACAAAGCCCAACATTTTCTGTTGTTAAGCAAAACAGTTGTTGAGTTTTGCCCTATTTTACTACCATTCTTGCCACAGTTGTTAAGTTAATCACCATAGTTATTAAGTTAGTAACACAGTTGTTAAATCAATCTGACTTTCCCATTGACTTTGCTTGCCAGAAGGTCACAAAAGGGGATCACATGATCTGAGAAAGTGCAACAATCATAAATATAAAATAGTTGCCAATCATCTAAATTTTGATCACGTGATCAGGGTGATGCTGCCATGTGTGAATGGTCATAAGTCACATTTTTCAGTGCCATGTAACTTTGTCACTAAACAAATGATTAAAAGTCGAGAACTAGCTGTAGATACTAGGTATCATAGGGAACAAAGATCCAAAAATATTTAATCCAAAAGTCAGAATTATTTTATATTATTGAAAATAGTGATGTAAACACTATTTTAGCTTCATACTAGAACTTTCTTATGATTTTTAAATACCTACTTTCACAAACCCCAACTCATCCTGAGCAATGATTGCAAACAGAAGATTTAACATTGTTCTTGGAATAACAAAATAATATCTCAATAATAAGGGTCAAAAAGATGCAAATCAAAGCAAATGATTACTAAACTGCTGTTTAAATACACTTTTTAAAAAAAACAAATTTTATTCAGTTTTTCACATAAAAACAAGAATCTCTTTTTAGTGGACAACATATTTCCGGGTCATCACCTTTACATACAAATATGACTGCAATTATACATTCATGTATGCATACTTAATTCTATTATTACCTTTTCCATTCCAAATTTTCAGTAAGGCGAAAAACAAACACATTAATTCTGGCCTCTTTCAATAATCTCAATCGAAACATCTTCTTGTTTCATTTCAATTATTTCAAATATAATCCTTTAGTATTAGTTTTAAAAATAAAGATAAACGATATGTGTTTGCCTCATAATAATAATAACAATAATAAGTTGCCAATGTCTCTCCTTGCTTTTAATAGTCCATATGTCTTATTAATTCAGTTTGTTCTTTAGTCTGTCATATTCCCTTTCTATTACACATTCTTTTTATAAATAAATACAAATTTTAACACTGAAGAAAAAAAACAAGTTTAGGTTTCCTCCCTTTTACTGCTTCGAGTGTGACACCTCAATGGTTAAAATATACCTTTATTCCCTCATCTTGATTCCCAATAAACCCTTATTTTTAAGAAGTTACAATAATAATGATTACATCTTTTCATTTGGATTCCACAGCACATTTTCCCCCTTTAATTTTTAATAAGAGTTATCAATATCTATATTACCCAATTTTCTAAATATTTTTAATTGCAGAAATATTCTTATTACCCCTTCTCACCCTGCAGAATCCCCCTTTTAATTCATCAACCATTATCTCTAAAAAAACAATTTCCTTTCAACATTTTACAATTTCTGTATTTCTTTATTTCATGCGCCTGTTTCTTACTGCTTCTCCTCCCCCTCTTTTCCCCATTTCTTTTCTCATTCCAGTTTATATCCCTCTCTTTCTTAAAGCCCATGTAACACTGCACCAACGGATGCAAAGAGGATGTAAAATGGAGAGAAACACTTGCCATCCGTTGGTTAATGTGATGCATCTGTTCTGTACTCACTGTGTGCGTGATTCATACGTTCTATCCGTCCAACGTCCGTCTACTGAGATTTCATCCGCTCAAAAAGTTTTGAGCTGCACAAAACTTTTTGAGCAGATGAACTTTCCCCCACGTCCGTTCTACAACCGCGACACATACGGGGAACAAACGTTCTACGTCCATCATCATCCGTTAAACGTCCGCTGTATCCGCTTGGCATCTGCTGCACATCCGCACAACTCGCATCTGCTCCAGCGGATAACGGAAAGAGGGAGGAAGTGAAATGGACACGGAACGTCCACATAGCATTGGTAGCACGGACATAGAAAGGATGAAAGTGGATGCACCTCGGACATAAAGCATTAAAATGGAAAAAACGTTTGTATATGGGATGTATCTCGGATATTTAGGATGTCTGGAGTATGCCTAGAGGATGCAGAAGGACACTTAGCAGAAAACCGATATTTCCTATAAAAAGGGGGAGGAAATCACCTGGATCTCACTTTCAGTCCAGCAGCCCTGCGGTGCAGACCTCTTCAGCCTTGCTCTTGCTCTTCAACATCATCCATTGATCTCCACCATGGATCAACGCACACTCTTTTTGGTAGCCACCATCATTCAACTCCAGAACCAAGCCCTCTTCAGACTGTTTCACCTTTTCTACGCAAGGAGAAGAAGGAGACGTCCAAGAGATGTCTGGGTCCGAAGATGGATTGGGAGAAGAGAGGAGTTGACTCTATGACAAGCTGATGGTGGAGCTGAGGAATGAAGGCACTCGTGCATTCCAGCACTTCATGAGGATGTCACCAGCCATGTTTGACGAAGTTGTGGAGCATCTGAGACCCAGGTTGACCAAGCCGAGCACCAACTTCCATCCCAGCCTGGACCCTGGGCTGAAGGTGGCACTGACTCTGCGCCACCTGGCCTCTGGAACCACATACAGAAGCATGCAGTATGCCTGGAGGGTGCCACACAACACCATCAGCATTGTGGTCAGAGAAGTGGCGCAGGCCATCATCAAAGAATATGTGGAGGAGCTCCTCCAGTGTCCCTCCACTGAACAAGGCTGGAAGAAAGTTGCAGAAGAGTGGTATCAGAGGTGGAACTTCCCCCACACCGTTGGAGCCATAGATGGGAAGCACGTGGCCTGCAAAGCTCCAGCCAACTCAGGGTCCACTTATCACAACTACAAGGGCTTCTTCAGCATCATCCTCTTTGCCATGGTTGATGCTGACTACAAGTTCATTTATATCGATGCTTCAGGCAACGGGTCAGCTTCAGATGTCCAGGTATTCAACGCCAGTGACCTCAAGGGTGAGCTGGAACGCAACCTCATCATGGGCTTCCCAGATCCAGACCCCCTGCCCAACGACACACAAGATGTGCCCTACTTCATCATGGGGGATGACGCCTTCTCCCTCAGAACCTCCCTCATGAAGTCCTACACTTCCAGATGCCTCACCCGTGAAGAGAGGATCTTCAACTACAGGCTGTCCAGGGCAAGACGGGTGGTGGAGAATGCCTTTGGCATCCTGGCCAACAGGTTCCAGGTACTTCTCACCACCATGCAGCATCGCCCAGAGACCGAGAGGAACATTGTGGAAGCTTTCTGCAACCTGCACAATCTCATGTGCACCCGCTACCCAGTGTTGCAGGACAGGCTTGTGGACCATCAACAAGGCAATGGGGACATGGAACCTGGTGAATGGAGGCAAGGGCGAAATCTGATAGACACTGTGGATGTGCAAGGCCCCAACAGAACTTCACGTGAAGGGAAGAAGCAGGGCAACCTCCTGAAACACTGGTGCAACTCCCCAGCTAGAGCAATGGAGTGGCAAGACAGGATGGTAGATGGTTAATGGATGCTTCCTTGAGCTTGTCTCATAACACTGATGAGATTGTGCCATGTATGTTGAGTGGCCTAAAATGAACAGGGCATTTAATAAAGAGTTGTATTTATGTTGAAATGTGTTGATCAATGAATAAATTGTTATTGATATAAAAGGGCCACATGTGTGGCAACTGAGTGGGTGGACCATACAGTCCCACTATGCTTGCACTGGATGTTTATCAATCCCACAGCTATCCTTGCCCATCCCACAGCTATTATCCATCCCACAGCTATCCTTGCCCATCCCACAAGCATGCAAAGGCTTCACAATTTTCTAAAAGTTTCCACCAAGACTTTATTAAGTAAAAGAAATGAACCAAGTATGTGAAGCAAAGATAACCTTTATTAATAACAAACTGTAAAAACAAAGTGACCCAAGTAAAGTGTCTCAAGCAAAGATAAAATCAACAGGTAACAACTCAGTCTCTGGCACTGTTCTCAGTCACTCTGAGGCATATCCATGGTCTCAGCTGTCAAGCAGGCAGGGACTGTGGATGTGGCAGTGGCTGGAGTGCTGGTCTGAGGTGCCATTGGGGTGCCTGGCCCTGAGAGGCCAACAGGATATGGTGTGTGCAGGAAGCTCTCAGAGAGCTGGCTCAGGCCCATGAGGTTGAGAGGCCCTTCATCCAGGACCTGGGATGTCAGGCACAGGACCGATGACAGATGTTCTGTTGAGGGGCTTGGCTGTGGGGTGGAGGAAGGAGGAGTGTAGTGGGGCTGTGTGGTCTGCAGCTGGGCGAGGTGAGGCATCAGTGGCATCTGTGGTGTCGGTGGCATCTGTGGCGTCGGTGGCATATGTTGCGTCGGTGGTATCTGTGGCATCAGTGGCATTTGTGGCGTCAGTGGTGTCAGTGGCATCGGTGGCATCAGTGGGATCGGTGGCATCTGTGGCAGGCGATGAACCTGGACTGGGAAGGGCTGCCTCTGCTGAGGGAAGCCCTGGTAGCCGTAGCCTTGGTAGGAGAGGGGCTGTTGAAAGCCTTGGAAGGGCTGTGACATCGCCTGGGGTGGAAGAGCAGACCTAGAGTGGGTGGGAGCAGGTTCAGCTGGGCCTGGAGGGTGGTGCAGAAGCGCAGTGATCTCTCCTTCATCACCTGGTACTGGGGCTTGGGCATGTCCATGAGGGTCTGATTCATGTAGGTGAGGAAGGGCTTGCGGTTTGAGGATGGAATCTCGAAATGTACCAGCTGAGAGAGGAGATCTGCGCTGTTGCTGATTGTGTCCCTGATCTCCAAGAGGACAGTGTGGCTCTGTCCCTCCGGTCTGCCTCTCTGCCTGCTTTCTGTGGAGGTGAAGCTGGGGATGGGTGTGGGTTGGTCTCTGGTGGCTGTGACCTCCTCTTGCTCCGTCTGCATCAGGGCATCCTCCACATCCTCCATCATGGGGTGTGCAACTGTCGGGGGGGGTCTCTGTCGTGGGGCGCTCCACAGACACCTGCCTGGACACATTGGCTGTTTCCTGGCTGGAAGAGGACTGGGTGTCTGTGGGCTGTCTGAGGGAGAGGGTTGACAGAGGGGCTGCTCCTCAGTGGCGGATCTCACCCTGCAGGAAGCTGCACCTGGCCATGATGTAGGTCTCCCGGTCCGTGAGCTTGACAGCGGCCTGGCCGGATCTCTTCAGGTGCAACTTGCCATACCAGGTGTGCATATGTTTCCACCACCCCAGGAGGACATCAGAAGTATAGCCCGGGCTCTCTGCCTTCTCTCTCCAAGTCGCCTGCTTCCGCTTGGTGTCTCGATATAGCCTGTGGCCCTTCCTCCACAGGTACTCGTTCTCCCTCAGCCATTCCAGCACCTCCTCCTCATGGTCCTCTGCAATGGAGTACTGTTTCCTCTCCCCCTTCTTCTCCTTCGATTGCCTCTTCCTCCCTCTGGCAGGGCCTTCTGGGCCCTCATCAGCAGGGCTTTGAGGGCCTTGGGGCTGGTCCACCACACCAGCAGCAGTAGCAGTAGCAGAAGCAGCAGCACCAGCAGTAGCAGCAGCACCAGCAGCACCAGCAACAGAAGCACCAGCAACAGAAGCACCAGCATCAGCACCAGCAGCAGCACCAGCAGGAGAAGCAGCAGCAGCAGCACCAGCAGGAGAAGCACCAGCAGCACCAGCAGCACCAGCAGAAGCACCACCAGCAGCAGAGTCAGCGCCAGGGGGTGGGATGGTGGTTCTGTCCTTCTTTTCAGGGCTGACAGGATTAGGCACAGGCTTCCTTTTCTTCTCCATGGTCTCTGATGAAGATGTCTCTGGCAGCAGGTCTTTCCTCTGAATGAAGTGACCTGCTTGGGAGCTGCCTCCTTTTATTTCCGCAGAGCTTACGCAATTTATCCTCCCCGCATGCGCAATGAACGCTTTGCATCCGCTACACATCCGCTAGTTATCCACTAGGCATCCGTGATGCATCCGCGTCATCTGCTACGCATCGGCTACGCATCCGCCCCTTCCGCTACGCATCAGTTTTGCTGTTCTCCCCCGGAAGCCCTGTGGACGTGCCATCCGCTTCTATCCGCTTCCATCTGCTAGGCTTCCATTGAGCATCTGCTTAACATCCTCGCTACGTCCTCTCCCCGTCCGTTCCTTTCCGTTCTTTTCCGTTCTGTTTATGCAAATTTTTGCCCCCTTTGAGAGCGGATAATAATGGATGGAAAATTTGCTCATCCACGATGTCCTTTTTACATACGTTTTGCATCCATCGGCCAGTGTGACCTAGCCTTGATATCTTTCTTTCCCCTTTTCTGCTGGGTCTTTCTGTCATTCCCAACTTCATAGGTATTCCCCCTTTTGATTGCCTTCTTAAGTCTGAACTTTTTAACCTTCTTTCTTTCCCCACTTCTTTGTAGCATTCTTTGTGTTAATTGTCTATTTAAGATGTCTTCTCCTTGAGTTGACTCCTTCTTCTCCGAAGCTCTTTCTTCTTCTTCTTCAATCGCCATTTCAATTTTTTCTAACACAGAACAAAGTGATTTGCCTCTTTCCTGTAGTAATTCTCTCATATTTTTAAGTTCCATTTTTAATTCCCGAAGAGATATCATAATTACACACTCTTGGATTTTATGATCGTTAAAGTCCACAAAAAAAAACAAAAAACACTTTTGCTTTCCTTTTTTTTTCTTTCAATTTTCTAAAGTTCTCAATTGTTCCAGCCCAGGGTCTACACCAAAAACATCAATCAATCCCACAGTCAGTCTTTCCTTGCTTTTTTCTTTATTCTAGTTCTGTTTTCACTTACTTTGTTTCAATATTTCTTTAATATTATATCCACACAAGTTCATTCAGAAACAGGATGTTTCCCTTTTGTTTGAGCTCAAGTTTTTGTCAAAAGGTGGCACTCTCCATTATACAAAGTCTTAACCTTTTTCCCCTATTTTTTATTTAGGGTTTTTTGAACTTCAATATTCCAACACGGTCCAGTCTCCAATTTGTAAACTTTATTATTATTATTATTATTATTATTATTATTATTATTATTATTATT
>BLBF01000016.1:41884209-41896315 GCA_015471245.1 Laticauda colubrina
TTTATTTTATTTTATTTTATTTTATTTTATTTTATTTTATTTTATTTATTTATTTTTGTCAATTTCTTTCAAGATAATAGGTATAAGTAAAAACATAGTAATGAATACATGAATACATATAAGAAAAATAAAAAAAATATAAAAGAAACAATAGGACAGGGATGGTAGGCACATTGGTGCGCTTATGCACGTCCCCTATAGACCTCTTAGGAAAGGGGTGAGGTCAATAGCAGACAGTCTCAGGTTAAGGTTTTTGGGGTTTGGGGAAGAAACTACAGAGTTAAGCAGAGTATTCTAGACATTGACCACTCTGTTGCTGAAGTTGTATTTCCTGCAATCAAGTTTGATGCGATTAACCTTGAGTTTGTATCTATTGCTTGCTCTTATGTTGTTATGGTTGAAGCTGAAGTATTCATTGACAGGTAAGATATTGCAGTGTATGATTTTATATACTATACTTAGATTGGACCGAAGGTGGCATAGTTCTAGGTTTTCTGGGTCTAGAATTTTGAGTCTGGTGGCATAAGGCATAAGGCAGAAAGGAAGCTTGAGTAAAGTTCCGTTTATATATAATACATCAAACACCAAGTCAAATTTAGATACTTAAATTATCATGTTTTAAGGGGAAAACAATTGTTGTAAGAATTATAATCAGAAGTAATTTCAGTACCTATAAAATATTGATTGTGAAATTAAATTTTTTAAAATAAAGTTATGCTTAATTTTCTTTTCTTCCTACCTTTTTTCTAGAGTATGTGTATTTATCCTTAAAATAATAATAAATAGTAATAATGTATCAGAGTTTTACAGAGTATTTTTTTATTTGTGTACCTCTGAGTCAATGCTGATTCCTGGAAACTACTGGACAACCCCTCATTGCCTGCTTCTTAGGGCTGAGACTACCCAGTTGGCTTTGCGGTTAAGACGGACTTCAACTCACAACTTCTTTTTGCTTAAATTTCACCCTTTTATCCACTAACAAGTTTTTTTTCCTGACAAAAATACATTCAGCAAGGAATTACTGAAGAATATGAGCAGTATGCTTGTTACAGTATGGGAATGTATATACCAAAAGATACTGCATGTGGCAATTCTAACAGTGTATTTACAAAGAACAGGAATTGTTACAACATCTATGAATGTTTCACAATAGGGCAAAATGAAGACTAATACTATATTTTAAGATAATCGTATACTAATGTCAGCGTAGATGTGCCATATTGCCTTTGAACATAAACAGAATTCATGCAATCCTGCAGAAAAAATATTCTATGATTAAGTCATTCAGTCAAGAAGAAGCAAGTCTTGATATTAAAATTCTGCTGTATGTAAATTTCCATTTGCATTTCAGTATTTAAGCTTCCAGTTTTCAAAGCATTTTAGAACAATTATGATCCTGACTATAAGAAAAAAACAAACAAACTAAACCAGGGGACTTGGTTTTATGGAATTGTGTTTACTGCTTATGAATATCTGTGGGGGATGGGGGTGAGGTGAGAAAGCAGAAACCGTAGTGCTTCCTTACCTCCTTAGAAATAAGCATCACTTAATAATTTAATCTAATTTAAATAAAAGGGGATGCTGAGGCTCATGTAGTTAGAATGCTCTGTTAGAAGACCATTGAGAGGCTGACCACTTGGTAGTTTAAAACCTGAATGCGCGACATGCATGACGGAATGAGTTCCCATCAATTTGCCCTGGCTTTGCCCATCCACCAGTTCAAAAGCATGCAAATGCAAGTAGATAAATAGGTACCACTTTAGTGGGAAAATTCCAAGGACATGAAAGAAGCTCTCTCAGGCATTCCTGATGTCTCCATGGTGATGGTGATGTCTCCAGCTAAAAATTTCAAACCAGAAGCGTGTTGAGGTACTTCTGACACAAATGTGATAGTAGTATCTAGATAAATAACCCTGAAATCTCTGCCATCTTTCTCCAACTAAGGTCAACTTTTTGGTATACTGTTCATCTTCAAAAACTGCAGCAATTGTTGATCATAGAAATGGATAATGTTGCATCATAAAAATGGGTGGAACTTCTCCCTCATATTCTACTTCTTGTTAGGAGGATTAAGTAACAAGTTAGCATTATAAGCCATTAAGGCTTACGATATTGAGATAAACTTGTAATGGCAGAAAACTATACTACTATTGATCAGCATTTTGCTACCAATTTTGGCAATATAATTGGGGAAGGAAGATTGGAAATGAATGATTGGAGAACTAGTGAAATGATTGGAGATCTAATGAAATTTGAGAACCGCAAAAGGTGGTGTGAAATGGCAGAATGCACATTGCTCATCTCTGTTATATTCACTTGCCTGGGACAAGCTGATAGCTTTCAATAAGATCTATGGTATTTATATCTGTGCAGGCATGGATAGAATTGCACAAAAATAGCCAAATAAAATCAGTTGGATCACTGTGTGAACTGGTTCATTGCATGAATGGAATGAACCTCGACATTGCTTTCAGTGAAGGGGACATACATTGCAATCCTAAATTGCATTAACAGAGGGATACAATCAAGATCAAGTGAGATACTAATACCGCTCTATAAAGCCTTAATAAGATCACACCTAGAGTACTGCATCCAGTTTTGGTCACCACATTATAAAAAAGATGTTGAGACTCTAGAAAAACTATAGAGAAGAGCAACCAGGATGATTAGGGTACTGGAGACTAAGACATATGAAGAATGGTTACAGGCACTGAGCTTGGCTAGTCTAGTGAAGAGAAGGACCTGGGCACACAGGATAGCAGTCTTCCAATATTTGAGGGGCTACCACAGAGAGGAAGGGGTCAAGCTATTTTTCAAGGCTCCTGTAGGCCAGACAAGGAAAAATGGATGGGAACTGAATCAAGAAGAGATTCAACTTAGAAATAAAGATAAACTGTGTGACAGTCAGAACAATCAATCAATGGAACAGCTTTCCCTCAGAAGTTGTGGGAGTGCCATCACTTGAGACTTTCAAGAAGAGATTGGACTGCCATTTGTCAAAAATGGTGTAGGTGTCCCACTTGGGTGGGGTGTTGGACTAGATGTCCTATAAGGTCCCTTCCAACTCCGATTATCTCTTATCTGCCTCTTCATAATGCTCTAGATTCCTATATATTTTTGCTGAAATTAATTAATTAATCAGTAGAAGAATAAATCTGAAGGGATATGGCGCAAAAAGCCTGATGCCAATGACAGTGACATTTACCATGTTTTGTCATCACATTCTAGTTCTTCTATAAAAGTCAGCAAATTCTATCAGTTATCTTTCTTTGTTTCTGCTTTCCCCTTCCATGCCAATCAATGGACAAATGAGTCAATTTTAAAGAATCTCTGTACCCAGGTCACAGACTTAATTCTAACTGTCCGAGAGGAAACAGCTGGATATCTAATTTTCAGAATGAATCAGCTAAAATAGCATTTCAGGTTCTTGAAATGTACTGGTGGTTTTTTACACTCCTAATATTTTGGGAAAGTTGCAAATAACATGTGTACAAGATATTAGATCCCACAACCACTAAACAGAACATTGCAACATTTCAAGTAATGAATAAATATATGTGTTTATTCACATTGATTGGATATTGTGCTACTCATACATTTATTTGGGGCAAGTGTCAAATAAAAGAAACTTGATTGAGTCCTTTTGGGTACCCTATCAATATTGTAAATTGCATTAATTGACACATCCACAAATACAGTTCTTGGAAAACAAAGATTGCAACAAAAGCATCTTTTAATTTAGAATATATGACAGAAAATTTACACTATAGCATTATTTTTTATGTTTTGTATTTCTGCCATCAGTTATGTAAAAATAATGGATATGTTTTGAAATAAATCTTCTGAATACTTTGCTACCAGCACAGAGAAATTTCCCTCAATTTATTGTTAAATCATGGGGTGTGGCAAGTTCTGCAGTACTGCAGAACAGACTGGGTCATTATTGGTTGTTCTTTCTCACTTCTCTTTAAAGTAAGACTGCAGTTTTGACAAGATTACTAGCCACACTGCCTGGAAACTACTTAAGAACATCCACACATTCATCAGGTTCCATAAAACCTTCATGGGTTGCCCATCCAATCTTGTAGGATTCAGTCTTGTTTACCAGCCCACATAGTTTTTTGGTACTAGGAGAAGAAAAACAACAGTTGGTAATGTCCTTTTAAAGCTAAAGACATCTTCAAATTGAATTTCACTCCTTGTAATAATTTGGATAGACTCAGTTTTGTGGAATGGTTCAGGTATCCCCTAGAAACTGAGAGACCTTGAATTCTGGTCCCACTTTTGGTACAAGAAAACTAGTCACATATTCTCAATCCTAGAAAAGAGGCAATGCAAACCACTTTCTGAAAAACCTTGCCTAGAAAGCTGCAGGGATGTGTCCAAGCAGTTTCTGAAAATCAGACACAATTGAATGCAATAATAATATACAATACATGGATAATCCCACACATTTTTCTTGATAATAGAATGGACATGGTATACATTTTTTTACCTAGAGTTTATTTTGACACCTCAAATATACTTATAATTCTGGAAATTCTTGATGGTCTTCTATTCAAGTACTAACTAACTGAACACACTTCATTTCAAAACCCTGAGAAAAGCAGCCAGTGCTGTCATCTGCTAACTTGAAACTACAACACTATAAACATTGTGCCTGGTTCGTAAATAAAAGAGCCCTGGATATTTTTTTAGCAGAAAAGCAGAAGAGATCTGGATTTTTTTTTTTAAATAGAAAAGCACCAGAAAATATCACAGAAATTCCCTGGTTCAACAAGAAAATTATTGAAATTATATATCTTTGGAACAGATCTTTCAGGTTTTGGACTTCAGTTTAACAACTGCAGAACAAATTACTTCTTGCAGAAGTAATGTCTCATCCAAGGTTAGGAAAATAGTTTTGTGTCTTTGAAAGCTCCTTTATCTACCTGAGATGCACAGTGTGAATGTTATATGCATTTCATATATTGTAGTACATTGTGGAGATGTGGTTGCTATGGGCTCCGTTGCTTAGAAATCCAACTTACTACAGTTCTTCAAATGCTAAATAGGGCTTCATCCATTTTTATTTAGTATGCTGTAGCTCTTCACAGCACTTGTGCTTAAGAGAAAGAGTTTATTTCTCAAGCATGAATGAGAAATTTATTTTAAGAAAGCCTTATGGTACAGGAATTTGACATGGAAAATGAATCAAATCAGTTTGTTTATTTATTTATTTATTTGTTAATTGCTTACAAGATAATAGGTATAAGTAAAAAACAGTTATGAAAACATGGTTACATGTAAGAAAAATAAAAAAATAAAAGAAACAATAGGACAGGGACATCACTGATAACATAACAGCAGGGTGTTCGGTTCGCGGGAATGAGACTTCAGCTCTTTTATTTAGTTCCGAAAGTCTGTTCTAACCAGGAGCCTGTTCTAACCAGCCTGTTCTAACCAGGCAGCTCTTTTTATAGAGAGCTGCTCGCGGCTAGTGTCCAATGACAGCTACTTGTTTTTCCCACCACTTGAATTGGCCAATTATAGCCCTGCAATTATTGGCCAATCAGCGTCGAGAAAAGTAGCCAATCAGCGTTGGGTATTTGTTATTCAATAGGAATAGCTTATTTGGAGTATGTTAATATGGAACACCCCTCCCCTCTTGGTATGGTCCTACCATACGTAGTCACGTAAGTAGGCAGGGCTTCTAGGTTGCCGAGTTGACCTGCGCAGTTTAGTTGTGTCGTAGTCTTCAGTGGGTTCAGACGGGATCACTGTTTCTCCTGTCCTTCTCTGTCGAACCTCCTGGAAGGTAGAGTCAGCCATGCCGCTCCTACCCGGTCTACTCGGGCTGGTAGAGCTGGCCTGGCTGCTCCTTTCTGACCAAGCATCCAGGTCTATTTGTGCTTCTTGTTCCTCACCGAAGACTTCTACGGGTAGATCATTGTTTTTGCTTGCGTTTATTTAGGAATGTTTTTTATTGTGATTATTTTGATTTTCTGCAGTTTTTTTTTCTACCAGGGGGGTTTCTTTTTCTCCCGGAGGGATTTCTTTTTCTACCAGAGGGTTCCCCCCCTTATTTGTTACTGAGGGGTCTCCCCCCTCTCTGGTTGGTCTGTTGCTGTTTTTGTGTAACGGTTGTGATGTTGTTGGTATGTGTGTTGTTCTTCGTGTCTGGGTGTGCCGGTGGTGCATTGTAGTGTTCATGACCGTAACTGGTCGATGTGTCTTCACCATGTTCGGCCGTCGTCTGTCTCCAGTCTGTAGGACTGTGGTCCAGTTACTTGTGTAATTGTTGCCGGCACCCACAATGGGTGGCCGCTGAGGTTTTTTGCGTATACTAAATGTCCTGGTTCGAATTTGCGATACTTGCTCGAGGAGTCAGTAGGTTTTTCAGTGGTGTATGTTGGGTGTAATCTATCTAATTGTGATCTTAGTTTTCTGTCCATCAGTAATTCTGCTGGGCTTTTATTTGTGGTGGAGTTTGGTGTTATGTGTTGTATTGTGAGCAGTTTTTCAATTCTTTCTTGCATGTCCCCTGTGTCTAATTTGTCTAATGTTTCCTTGGTATTTGTCTAATTTGTCTAATGTTTCCTTCCGCCTTACCGTTCATTGCTGGTCAGCCCGGTGCTATCAGTGCATGTCGTATGCCATGTTCTGCTAGGAATTTCTCGAATGGTAATGCTGTAAATTGTGGGCCATTATCAGAGACGAGGACATCCGGTAACCTATGTGTAGTAATAGTTTCTGTAGCTGTTTGATAACTGCTTTGGTGGTAGTAGAGTGCATGATGCTTACTTCCAACTAATTGGAGGAAGCATCTACTACGATTAGATATGTATACCCTTTTGTTGGCCCTGCGAAGTCTATATGTATTCATGACCAGGGGCCCCTTGGCGTTTCCCAGTCCAGGACAGGTGCTGAAGGGGGTGCAGGATGGGAGTTTTGACATTTCCCGCAGGTTTTGACCCATTTCCCAATGTCTTTGTCCATCCCTGGCCACCATACATAGCTCCTGGCCAGGGATTTCATTCGCATGATGCCTGGGTGGCCTTAGTGCAACATACACAGTACCTGGTCTTGTAATTTATGTGGAATTATGACCCGATCACCCCAGAGTATACAACCCTTCAGTAATGACAGTTTGGTTTGTCTATTTTTAAACGGTTTGAAAATAACGTCTGTCTTATTTTCTGGCCACCCTTTTCCTATTCAATTTAACACTTGTAACAATGTCTTGTTTTTTGCTGTCATTCTGGCAATGTCAGCGTGGTTATTGGTAGGTTTGTCAAAGTCTCGATTTGTAAGGTGGAAGTGGTTGGTGCCGGGTCAGTCTCTATGTCTGATAAGGGGGTACGGCTCAAGGCATTGGCATGAGAAATGTCTTTACTGGGTCGATGGATTAGTCTATAGTTGTATTCCGCCAGAAATTCGGACCACCTTGTCATTCTCAGGGACAGTATGTTAGGGGTGGCTCTGTTTCCTGTGAGTATGCCTAAAAGGGGTTTATGATCAGTCACAAGGGTAAAAGTCCTCCTGTAAAGATACTCGTGGAAGTATTTTATGCCAGATATAGCCGCCAATGCCTCTCTGTTCAACTGGCTATAGTTCCGTTCAGTTTTTGAGAGGATCTTTGAGTCGAAGGCAATGGGGGCTTTGCTTTCATCCGGTAGGACGTGGCTAAGCACGGCTCCGATGCCAAATGGTGAAGTGTCGCAGGTAACTGTAAGTGGTAATGTCTCGCTGTATTGCATCAATACCGCGTCGGAGGTGATGAGGTTCTTTATCTGCTGGAATGCTGTCTCTTCACGTCATCCCCAGGTCCAGATGGCCAATTTGTCTAAAAGTCTATGTAGAGGTTTTGCCGTCGTTGCCTTCTGTGGCAGAAAGATGTCGTAAAAGTTTATAAGTCCCAGAAATGCTTGTAATTCAACTTTACTTTTAGGTCTAGGTGCTTCTTTGATTGCCTTGATCTTTTTGTCTGTGGGGTGGATGCCCTCCTTATCGATTTGGTACCCCAGGAATTCGACTTTTGAGGTTGCCAATGTACACTTTTCTTTTTTCACCTTGAGTCCCGCTTTTTGGAACTTTTGCAAAATCTCTCTGAGGCAGGCTTCTAATTGTTTCTTGTCATTGGCTGAGATGAGCACATCGTCAAAATATGGGACTACTCCTTTTATCCCTTGCAATAATCACTCCATTATGCTTTGGAATACCCCAAGGGTTATGCTGATCCAAATTGTAGTCTTGTACATTTGAATACTCCCCTATAAGTCATGATCGTTTGTGCCTCTGCTGTTTCAGGGTCTACAGGTAATTGTTGGTAAGCTTGGGCAAGGTCGAGCTTTGTGAAGACCTTGCCCCTTCCCAAGGAGTATAGTAGATGCTGTACCACCAGAACAGGATACACACTTTGTTGTAGTGCATTGTTTAGGGTAGCCTTGTAGTCCCCACAAATTCTCAAGGACCCATCCGGCTTAACTGGGGTCATGATTGGGGTTTCCCATTTGGCATTGTCAATTGGTTCCAGAATGCCTTGTTCTATTAGTTTGTTTAATTCTTCATCAATTTTGGGTTTTAGTGCGAAGGGGACTCGCCTCGCCTTTAGCCTAATTGGAGCTATGGTTGGGTCTAGATTGAATGAAATAGGGGACCCTTGGTACTTGCCCAACTTCTCATTGAAGACGTCCTGGAACTCTCTCATCAGGTTCTCCTCCCAGTCTGCATTGGTGATGCAGTTTATGCCGGTCACTCCGATTCCTAGAGGTTAGAACCACTCGAGTCCCAGCAGGCTTGGTCGGTTCCGGTCTATGATGGTTAGAGGCAATATCTTTTGGTGTTCTTTGAAGCTTATCTGGAAATGTCCAAGTCCGACTACTGATATTCTGTTCCCTTGGTAGTCTTTTAAAATTACCGATTGATGTCCTAGTTCAGCTCTGCCAATGTGCGGTACTAGTTTTTTGATGGTATCCCATGATACCATTGATAAGTACGATCCGGAATCGACCTCCATCTTACATTCTTGGCCCTCGATCCAGACTGCCACATGTACTTTTCGGCCATTTGTTGTGTTAGAATGGCTGATGGTGATGGTTTGATGAGTTTCCTCTCTCCTATATTTTCGCTTGACAGCTTGCCTTTGCCTTTGTGACTCTCGCGGCTCCACGTTGTCCTTTCTTTATTTCTTGGTGGTGTGTTGTCCCTCTGTCTGGGGCTGTAGCTTTTTCGTTTCTGGCATACTTGTGCAATGTGGCCCCGCTGTTCGCAGTACTGGCACATGGCGTCTAAGAACCGGCGTTCAGAACGGGGATGGTCTCCTCCGCATCCGGCACACTGAAACCCCGACTTACAACCATTTTTTAATCGCCACTCTCACTCATCCTGGAGTCTGTGGATTTCTTCTTCATCGTCCTTGGTGATTCCGGACGATCCACTGTCTGTATAATGTGCGGCGGTTTTGTGTGTGCTTTCTACCTTCCTCTCGGTGCTCTGACTTGTCTTGGTCGGTGTCTTTGGCGAGTTGGCATTCATCTGCTGCATCTTTGCTGCTACTTTTTTGTTGCTTCTTCTGCCGTGGCTTCAACAATAATGGTAATCTTTGGCCAGGTTAGCAGCCAGCTTTGTAGGGTATGGTCTCTTAGTCCGAGGACCACACGATCTCTCATGGCTTCGTCCATGTTTAGTAATTCACATGCTCCTCCAATGTCCCTGAGAGCAGCTACAAAGTCTGTGATGCTCTCACCTTCCCTCTGGTCCCATTTGTAAAACTCGTGTCTCCTGATGAGGCTGGAGACGGTCGGTGCATAGTGAGCCTTCAGCAGCTTCTCTTGGTCTGGCCATGCCATCTGCTTCACATCGTCTGGTTTTTCTAGTGGCTTGGCCATCTTGAACACTGTGGGCCCACAGTGTGTCAGGAATACAGCTCTTTTGCGATTGTCCCAGATTCCTTGCAGATCTTTACTCTCCAAGAACATGAGGAATCTATCGATATAGGATTCCCAGTCCTCTGCTGCTGGGTTGAAGGGTGCAAGTGGTGAGTTGGTTCTGGCCATTTCGTCTGCTCGGTTCTCAATGCCACGTGCCCAACTGATCTCCTTTCTCAGTATTCCACCTTCGTCGCCAGTGTTCTGGCGAGAATGAGACTCAGAGATCAGCGTAACTTCAGCTCTTTTATTTAGTTTCGAAACTTTGTTCTAACCAGGAGCCACAGCAGCTCTTTTTATAGAGAGCTGCTCGCGGCTAGTGTCCAATGACGGCTACTTGTTTTTCCCGCCGCTTGAATTGGCCAATCATAGCCCTGCTATGATTGGCCAATCAGCATCGAGAAAAGTAGCCAATCAGTGTTGGGTATTTGTTATCCAATAGGAATAGCCTATTTGGAGTATGTTAATATGGAACACAGGTCATAACTGATCTCTAATTTAAAAAAAAACTAATTTCTTTGTAGAAGAAAGTTTGTGGTCGATAAGAATATATTTGAGACAAAGAATGAACTATGAATTATTTTTATAGTTCTCTTGTATTCTTGTATTCAGAATACATTCCTGCAGTCACAAATTTTCAATGTATGGGTATTTCTCTACTCCACTTAACTGGTCAAACACAAAATAAATTCTGGAAATCTGAAATCTAGACAACTTTTTTAGCAGGGAGGAGGCATACGAAGTATCCTATGTGGATTCAAGCCTTCTCTCTGTATGTGTCTGTGTCCTTTCTGAGATAAGGTAGCCACAAAAACAGGAAGGAAAAAATGTCATCCATTCCTACTATAATTGGGCTTTTAGTTCCATACTGTACATATATCCTGTTTTCTGTTTGCAGGATTTGGTATGATATGACCATTTGCCAAATTCAGACTAGCAGATAACTGTACTATGCTTTGAGCATAATTTGGAAGCCCATCCTGTAGTTTCCTAGCAACTACAGCACAGATTTCTTCCTCCCTTGGATAACCAAATGCAGTTCTACTTTCCAGAAAGGTAGCAGTATTAAGCCGGTAGCTTAATGTCTACAGTAAATACCCACCTATCTTTTTGGCAGTGCATCTCTGCATTCAACTCCTCTTTAAGAATGGCTATTTCTCATGCAAGGTTGAGAATTTATGGAAATTGGATTGATTCCAGTAAACTACCTGACTCAGCATAAAATGAATAATCTGTGATAGCCCTTCAATTTCTCTTTGTTCTTTTTGCTACAATAGTGGCATTAGCGCAAGGAGCTTTATTCTCCTGAAATAGACCCATCTATTTTCCAAAGGGAGTAGAAAATAGTTGCAGTGGCTTGTTAGGTCTTGATGCAGGAATCTTTCTTATCAATTGCTTCTCTAGATGCTAGAGAATGAAATTATGTCTTCTGTATGGATATAGATCTATCTCCTTCAGTAAGCTTATTGAATGTGAATTAGGGGCTTTTATTTTTTGCAATAGAATATCCTCCAGTCTTGGATTTGTAACAAGGGATCCACAGACACATTTCTTAAAATTTCTTTATTATTTGTTTATTTTATGTCTCCTCTTATTTCTATTCCACTGAGTACTGAAAGCAATTAACAAAAAATAAACAAGTAAAATATTTTAAAAATTACAAAAAGTTAAATATATGTTGAAATTATCACTAACATTTATTCCAAAATCAAATATTTTTGATCTCCTTCATTCCCTACCCTCCAGAAAAGAACCACAAAAGTCTGATAACAAAATTCTGAGGAACAACTCAAACTTTCTCAGGAAAAATAACATGGAAATAAGTGGTTGAGTTAATCAAGCCTCTTGCAACTCTAGACCATGAAACAATGGATCCTTTTTCAAAAGGATCATCTTCTGATCATGGAAAAATCCCTACCCTTGTGTGAATAAACACATGACTACTCTGTATTCCTGATTTGTAATAGCAAATTTGTGACTGAGTTCAGAGCCTGAGGGAGATTCACATTCTAACTGATTGGACATTCCTCATCAGTCATGAGTTCATAAGAACTTTTGAGTAAAAGACTGAAAAGTCTTTCTCTTGTTATTCTGGGAAAGAAACTGTGAAAGCAACCCAGTTACTGACATTACTGTAACCATTCTCTTCCTCTTTCTTTCTTTCTTTCTTTCTTTCTTTCTTTCTTTCTTTCTTTCTT
>BLBF01000016.1:41896325-41909356 GCA_015471245.1 Laticauda colubrina
ACACAAACACACACACAGAGAGAGCATTTTGGAAGCAGCTACTATAAATTTCTCCAAGGCTTGAGTGGATTCCCTCACTCCCTCTGTCAGACCGCACTCCTTCTCACTCCAGACACTTTAACTCACATGGGGAAAGCAATACTTGCAGCGTCCATGGGGAATCCTTGTAGAAGTTTTTAAAAGACCTGCTTCCAAAATGCATTTCTTTTATGTTGTAAAAGTGCTCCAAGGCTCGATTCACCCCCACCCTCTCTGTCAGACTGTACTCTTTCTCACTCCCAACACTTTAACTCATATGGGAAAGTGATACTTGCAGCATCCATGCCTTTCTTCCTTTTCCCCAGAGAGAAAGAGGACGTGAGGAATGGAAAGCTAGGAGAGCAATCTAGGAGAGTGAGCAACAGGGCAAGGGGTTGGGGGTGTGGTCAGACAGGGATTGCCACCAGTTCGGTGACCCATGCCAAATAACCACTACCAGTTCACCTGAGTAGGTGCAAACCGGTTGTATTACTGACAGGCTATTACACCTCTGTTACTGATAGACTGGAAGATGCATTTTGCACCAGCTGCAACTTTTTGATTATCTTCAAACACAATGTAAACAAATTGCAAGGGGTTAGGTGGAAGAAGTAAGGCCTAGAAAAAATTGTAATAGGCTAATTCCTCTCTCCTCCATTCTCTTTCTCTTCATTTTACTTACATTTTTAAATGGCTAATTAGACATGGAAAAACAAGCAAAAAAAGTGCAATGTGATCATTTTGCTAAATAATTTGTAGACAAAACACATTTGCTCAGATTTATCTGCATGAATTAAACACATGATGATAAAAAGAAAACTTAGGTAAAAGTTACAGGAGGTCGTTGAAACTGGATCAATAAAACACTTCACTCACAGACTTGATGTAGCAATGTGTGCTTATTTTGGCCCCATCGAACAGCAGCATCAAACAGAAAGTCCAAGTAAAGCCAGCACTGAGACCGTCTGCTTCTCAGCGCTGTTTATATTTCCCGTGCACCCCCCCATTAATTAGCGAACATCTGCCCTTAGCAAAACACCCAACATCCATCTATAGCAATCTCACGCACTACCACCCAACCCCCCAAATAATACCTTCCCCTCCCCAAGTGTCATCCTTCCACCCTGATCCATTTGATATCCCCTATGTGGAATGCTGACCAGCCAAAATGACATCCCAAGGTATTTCCCAGCTGGTAAGAGTGGGATGTGTTTTGCTTAGAGCTTTGCAAAATTCCGAACAACTGATAAGGCAGTTTCCCAGCTGGGCGCACCAAAGCGGGGAGAGGCAGTTGTGCCTGGCTTCGTCAGCTCTCATCTACATTGATTCAAGACTTTCCAGGTAGATAGCTTTCCCCCAACCACAGCGACGTGTTGGGCTTTATTTTGTCAGCAGTGTTGTTGAAGCCCAACATGCAGCCCCCTCTTCCACTCTCTGGAACAAAAAATAGGCAATAATTTTCTTGTATACAATTTCCCCTTCCCTGCTCACTTTCATGGGGTATTCCCTATGGAACCGCCACCATAACCTGGAAGCGGACACATCTGTATACGGTATCCATGCTACATCTGATAGTGGATACCCCTTCCAGCTAACTAGATATTGAAGGACACCCTGTTGTCAATGTGAATCAAGTATCCTGACAATTTCATAATGATTCATCATGTACTGGTCCTTGCAGAATTGCTCTCTGTTCTTGTCTAGTCATATTAGCCAGTTTTAATAGAGAAACGTGGAATATAGGGTGAATTCGTTTAAAACGGGATGGCAGTTGAAGCTTCACTGTTACCAGATTTATGATTCATGATATTTGAAAGGGTCCAATAAATTTTGATCCTAATTTCTTCTTATCAACCCAGTTGTATGTATTTTGTGGATAAATAAACCCAATCTCCAATGCTATATGGCTTTTGGCCAGCTCATTTCTTGTTGCTTTGGATTGCATATGCTTCCTGAGCTTTTTTTAATGCGATTCGCACTGAATCCCATTGTTTCGGTATATTGGTTGCCCACGTAGTGGCATTGGGAATTTCTTGTGTTTGTGCAGTTTGCAGCCATTCCGGTATGGGTGTAAATTCCATCCCATTAACTATTTGAAAAAGAAAATAACTGGTGCTACTATGAACCATGTTGTTGTATGTGACTTAAGTGTATGGCAGTAAAGTTGTCCAATTACTTTGTTGATAATCAACATGACATTGGAGATATTGTTGAATGGCCACATTCGCTCATTCGACTGCACCATTGGTAGCCGGATGATAGGCTGTACTTAACCCTTGTGTTGATCTCATCGCATCGAGGAATTCACACCAAATTTTGGATGTAAACTGCACTCCTCTATCAGATATAATCCATTTGGGTACTCCATGTAATTGATATATTTGTTGTATGAATAATTGTGCTAGTTTTTTGACCGATGGTATTCCTTTACATGGTATAAAATGTGCCTGTTTCAAAAATAAATCAATAACAGTCCATATAACTGTGTACCCATTGTTTTCTGGTAAATCCACTATGAAATCCATTCCAATTTCTTGCCATGGTTTTGTTGGTTCCAATACAGACTGCAATAGACCCGTCGGTTTCCCTATTTTAGTTTTATTCATCATGCAAGTTGGACAGGACTTCACATATGCTTCGATATCTGACTGCATGCCTGGCCACCAAAACTGTTGTTTTGCTAAATGTAAGGATTTCAAGAATACATAGTGTCCTGCCTGCTTAACAGCATGACATCTTTTCAGTACCACTGTTCTCAATACATTTGGTACATAAATTTTGTTCCCACACCAGGCTATACCATCTTTCATTTCGATTTGATTTATGTTATGTGTCAACCAATCATCTTCTGCTGATAATACAGGCAGATCTGGCACTAGTATAATGGTTTTAGTTCCTTCTACTTGATCAATTATCGGTATAAGCAGTTGGATTGTGTCCTCATATTGGCTATGATGCTGTGGAAGTTGGGATAAAGCATTGCTGTAGATGGATGTTGGGTGTTTTGCTAAGGGTGGATGTTAGCTAATTAATGAATGGGAAATATAAGAGAGAGCAGTTGCTCTCAGCGCTAGCTTTCTGTCAGCTCCTATGGGAGGTCATTGAAACTGGATCAATAAAACACTTCACTCACAACCTTGATGTAGCAACATGTGTTTATTTTGGCCCCATCGAACAGCAGCAACAAACGGAAAATCCGAGTAAAGCCAGCACTGAGAGCATCTGCCTCTCAGCATCATTTATATTTCCTGTTCATCCCCCCATTAATTAGCTAACATCCACCCTTAGCAAAACACCCAACATCCATCTACAGCAATCTTGCGCACTACCACCCAACCCCCCCAAATAACACCTTACCCTCCCTGAGTGTTGTCCTTCCACCCCGATCCATTCGATATCCCCTATGTGGAATGCTGACCAGCTGAAATGACACCCCAAGGCATTTCCCGGCTGTTAAGAGTGGGAGGCCTTTTGCTTAGAGCTTTGCAAAATGCCGAACAACTGATAAGGCAGTTTCTCAGCCGGTCACACCAAAGTGGGGAGAGGTGGTTACACCTGGCTTCATCAACTGTCATCGACGTTGATTTGGGACCTTCCAGGCAGATAGCTCTCCCCCAACAACAGCAATGTGTCAGGCTTCATTTCATCAGCAGCGTTGTTGAAGCCCGACAAAAACTTGTTTTAACCAACCCCATTCTCTATACTCTTCCATACCTTTCTACCTTCCCAACCATAATTATTTCCATCACTTTCATTCGTACCACATTTTGTACTTTTATACTTTTAATCTTTTTTTCTATTTCAGGACTCATCAACTTGATTATTCTTTCCTCTTGATGCATTTACTGTTACATCTTACATATGTTTTGCAATTTGATCTTCATTTAGTTTTCTCTCTGTGAATACACCATCTACAGTATACTTACTGTTATAAACTCACTTGACTACACATTTATTCATCTCTTATATTTATATATCTTAAACCAGCAAACACACTTCTAAAGTACTGCAATACATTTCAATGTTTCTGTTTGTATAACCAACCATACACACTTAAGTACTGTAATATAGTTCAGTGTTTCTCTTTATATAACCAACTTTAACTTCATACCCTTATACACATATATTTTCATTCAGTGCCTAGACTCTAAGACCTTTATGAGGCAAAAACTCATAAAGCCTGAACTAATTTATTTACACTACATAAATTGATTAATATAATGTTTGTCTTGCCTCTTTGTGGTTTTCGTATCTGTTTGATTTTAATTACTTGTATATGTCTAAGTTGTTTTTGTTATATTTGTACATGCTATATCTAACTGTATGCTCAATAACTGTAAATTAATTTACGGTACTACAGTACTGCTACTACTACTATTTCCATTTATTTGACATTGTTCTCTCACAGATGACTACTCCCTGCTAGCTTTCTACTGATATTTATATGTCTTAAAATTTTTCCATTCTTTTCCCCATTTTTAGTAATTATCCTACAAAGGTACACAAATTAATCTACTGATCTAGTTTTTTGTAATTTATTTATAATATATTATGATTTGTTTTCTCTATCAAATATTGCTACTTCAATAATTGATATATTGATTTCTAATTCATATTTCTTATTGCATCACACTTTTTGTAATGCCCAATGTAAATCATTCGAATTCTAAGCAAACAACATAATATTGCCTATATATAAAAGCACATATACACTTGTGTTCCAACCCAGCACACCTCTAATATCACTACAGTGTTATTACTTATTTACCCCTAAGTACCAAGGACAGATCAGCTGTTTTTGCCTTACTTCCTGTTCAGGACTTAATGACTCACTGGGCATTTCATTTGTTCTCATGCATACTTTATTTCAAGGATACCACATTCTCTCTGAAGATGCTGTACAATTTGTAATTTTGTTCCTCATTTTTTGCAATTACCCTTCTCTTTTTGCATTTTTCTCACACATAGCCTCTTTCCGTTCACAATTTCATCATATTTTTTTTCTTACTTCCCATTAGAAATGACTCTTTGCACTTCTGAAGCCCTTTGAAACATAATTCCTTTCACTCTCTTCCATACTACCATTTCCTTACTCCCCCACCCCCAGTCTATTATCTGTTCAATTTGTTGGAAGATCAAACTATCTTCAAATAGTATCATAAAGAATTGTATTTTTTCTTCCTTTAGTCATTCTACTTTTAGTCTAATTTCTTTCACTTATATTTTTTTATTTTTCTCAAAGATCAACTCAATACATACCAAAGAATAATCTGTCCTACATTCAGAATCAGCCTAATCATTTTTCTACCTTCACTGACTTTTTCTAATTTTTCATAAAGGCTAGGTCACACTGGCCGATGGATGCAAAACGTATTTAAAAAGGACACAGCGGATGAGCAAATTTTCCATCTGTTGTTATCTGCTCTCAAAAGTGCCCCAACTTTGCATAAACAGAGTGGACAACAACGGAAAGGAACGGACTTGGGGAGGATGTAGCAGGGATGTAAAGCAGATGTTCGTAGGAAGCCTAGTGGATGAAAGCGGATGGAAGCGGATGACGCATCCGCAGGGCTTCTGGGGAAGAACAGCGAAGCAGACGCATAGCAGAAGAAGCGGATGCGTAACGGATGCGTAGCGGATGACGCGGATGCATCATGGACGCCTAGCGGATGCATAGCGGATGCAAAGCATTCACTGCGCATGCGGGGAGGATGAATTGCATAAGCTCCATGGATATAAAAGGAGACAACTCACAAGCAGATCACCATTCAGAGGAAAGACCTGCTGCCAGAGACATCTTGAGAGAACACCATGGGGAGGAAGAGGAAGCCTGTACCTACTCCTGCCAGCCCTGGTAAGAAGGACAGAACCACCATCCCACCCCCTGGTGCTGACTCTGAAGCTGCTGGTACTGCTGCTGGTGATGCTGGTGCTGCTGGTGCTCCTGGTGTTGCTGGTGCTTCTCCTGCTGCTGGTGCTGCTGGTGCTGCTGGTGCTGCTGGTGCTTCTCCTGCTGCTGCTGGTGCTTCTCCTGCTGCTGCTGCTGTGATGGACCAGCCCCAAGGCCCTCAAAGCTGTGCTGCTGAAGGCCCTGAAGCCCCTGCCAGAGGGAGGAAGAGGCAAGGCAAGGAGAAGGGGGAGAGGAAACAGTACTCCATTTCTGAAGACCATGAGGAGGAGGTGCTGGAATGGCTGAGGGAGAATGAGTACCTGTGGAAGAAGGGCCACAGGCTCTATCGCCACACCAAGCGGAAGCAGGCAGCGTGGTGAGAGAAGGCAGAGAGCCTGGGCTACACTTCAGATGTCCTCCTGGGGTGGTGGAAGCATATGCACACCTGTTATGGCAAGCTGCACCTGAAGAGATCCGGGCAGGCTGCTGTCAAGCTCACTGACCGGGAGACCTATGTCATGGCCAGGTGCAGCTTCCTGGAGGGTAAGATCCACCACTGAGGAGCAGCCCCTCTGTCAACCCTCTCCCTCAGACAGCTCACAGAAAGCCACTCCTCTTCTAGCCAGGAGACAGCTACAGTGTCCAGGCAGGTGTCTTTGGAGGGCCCCACGACAGAGACCCTCCCAACAGCTGCAGTCCCCAATGCAGAGGACATGGAGGATCCCCTCTCTCAGATGGAGCAAGAAGAAGCAGCCACCAGAGACCAAGCCACCCCCACCCCCAGCTCCACCTCCACAGAAAGCAGGCAGAGAGGCAGACCGGAGGGACAGAGCCACACTGTCCTCTTGGAGATCAGGGACACAATAAAAGCCAGCACAGATCTCCTCTCCCAGCTGGTCCACTTCGACATACCATCCTCGAACCGCAAGCCCTTCATCATGTACATGAGCCAGACCCTCATGAACATGCCCGAGGCCCAGTACCAGGCGATGAAGGAGAGGATAACAGCTCTTCTGCACCACCCTACAGGCCCAGCTGAACCTGCTCCTACCCACTCCAGGTCTGCTCCTCCACCCCAGGTGATGTCACAGCTCTTCCATGGATTTCAGCAGCCCCTCGCCTACCAAGCCTACCACTACCAGGACTTCCCACAGCAGAGGAAGCCCTTCCCAGTCCAGACCCAGGTTCCTCGGACGCCACAGACGCCACAGACGCCTCAGCTGACCCAATTGCAGACCAGACAGCCCCACTACACACCTCCTTCTTCCACCCCACAGCCAAGCCCTTCCTCAGAACAACTGTCATCAGTCTTGGGCCTCACATCCCAGGTACTTGAGGAAGGGCCTCTCAACCTCACGGGACTGAGTCAGCTCTCTGAGAGCTTCCTGCACACACTATCTCCTGTTGTCTTCTTGGGGCCAGGCACCCCAATGGCACCTCAGACCAGCACTCCAGCCACAGCTATCTCCAAAGTCCCTGGCCCCTTTACATCTGAGACCATGGGCACACCTCAGAGTGACTGAGAAGAGTGCCAGAGACTGAGTTGTTACCTGCTCACTTTATCTTTGCTTAAAGACACTTTACTTGGGTCATTTTCCTTTTGAATAAAGTCATACAGTTTGTTATTAATAAAGGTTATCTTTGCTTCACACACTTGGTTCATTTTTTTAATTAATAAAGTGTTGGGGAAAACTTTGAAAAAAGGGTTAAGCCTTTGTATGTTTGTGGGATTGGTAAGGATAGCTGTGGGATGGATAGCTGTGGGATGGGTAAGGATAGCTGTGGGATTGATAGCTGTGGGATGGGTAAGGATAGCTGTGGGATGGATAGCTGTGGGATGGGTAATGATAGCTGTGGGATTGGTAAGGATAGCTGTGGGATAACGATAGTTGTGGGATGGGTAAGGATAGTTGTGGGATAGATAAACCTCCAGTGCAAGCATAGTGGGACTGTATGGTCCACACTCCCAGCTGCCACACATATGGCCCTTTATTATCAATAACAATGTAATCATTGATCCACACATTTCAACATAAACAAAACTCTTTAATTATGCCCTGTTCATTGTAGGGGCACTCAACATACATGGCACAATCTCATCAGTGTGATGAGACAGGCTCAAGGAAGCATCCATTAAGCATCTACCATCCTGTCTTGCCACTCCACTGCTCCAGCTGGGGAGTTGCACCAGTGTTTCAGGAGGTTGCGCTGCTTCTTCCCTTCACGTGAAGCTCTGTTGGGGCCTTGCACATCCACAGTGTCTATCAGGTTTAGTCCTTGCTTCCATTCACCAGGCTCCATGTCCCCATTCCCTTGTTGATGGTTCACAAGCCTGTTCTGCAACACTGGGTAGCGGGTGTGCATGAGATTGTGCAGGATGCAGCAAGCTTCCACGATGTTCCTCACGGTCCCTGGGTGATGCTGCATGGTGGTGAGAAGTACATGGTGGTGATGCTGCATGGTGGTGTTGGCCAGGATGCCAAAGGTGTTCTCCACCACCTGTTTTGCCCTGGACAGCCTGTAGTTGAACATCCTCTCTTTACGGGTGAGATATCTGGAAGTGTAGGGCTTCTGAGGGAGAAGGCGTCATCACCCACGATGAAGTAGGGCACATCTTGTGTGTCATTGGGTAGGGGGTCTGGATCTGGAAAACCCATGATGAGGTTGCGTTCCAGCCCACCCTTGAGGTCACTGGTGTTGTATATCTGGGCATCAGAAGCTGACCCGTTGCCTGAAGCATCGATGTACATGAACTTGTAGTCAGCATCAACCATGGCAAAGAGGATGATGCTGAAGAAGCCCTTGTAGTTGTGATAAGTGGACCCTGAATTGGCTGGAGCTTTGCAGGCCACGTGCTTCCCATCTATGGCTCCAATGGTGTGGGGGAAAGTTCCACCTCTGATACCATTCTTCTGCAACTTTCTTCCAGCCTTGTTCAGTGGAGGGACACTGGAGGAGCTCCTCCAGGTATTCTTTGATGATGGCCTGCACCACTTCTCTGACCACAATGCTAATGGTGTTGTGTGGTACCCTACATGCATACTGTATGTTTCTGTATGTGGTTCCAGAGGCCAGGTGGTGCAGAGTAATTTCCACCTTCAGTCCAGGGTCCAGGCTGGGATGGAAGTTGGTGCTTGGCTTGGTCAACCTGCGTCTCAGACGCTCCACAACTTCGTCAAACATGGCTGGTGGCATCCTCATGAAGTGCTGGAATGCACGAGGGTCTTCATTCCTCAGCTCCACCATCAGCTTGTCAGAGTCCAAACTCCACTCTTCTCCCGATCCATCTTCGGACCCAGACAGCTCTTGGACGTCTCCTTCTTCTCCTTGCATAGAAAAGGTGAAACAGTCTGAAGAGGGCTTGGTTCTGGTGTTGAATGATGGCGGCTACCAAAAGGAGTGTGCGTTGATCCATGGTGGAGATCAATGGATGATGTTGAAGAGCAAGAGCAAGGCTGAAGAGGTCTGTACACCACAGCTGCTGGACTCATACTGAGATCCAGATGATTTCCTCCCCCTTTTTATAGGAAATGTCGGTTTTCTGCTAGTTGTCCTTCCACATCCTCTAGACATCCTCCAGATATCCTAAATAACCGAGATACGTCCCATATACAAACGTTTTGTCCATTTTAATGCTTTATATACGAGATGCATCCGCTTACATCCTTTCTATTTCCGTGCTACTAACGCTGTGTGGATGTTTCATGTACCTTTCGCTTCCTCCCTCTTTCTGCTTTCCTCTGGAGTGGATGAGAGTTGCGTGGATGGCCAGAGGATGCCAAGATGATACATTGGACGTGTAATGGATGATAACAGATGTAGAACGTATGTGTCGCGGATGTAGATCGTACGCGGCGGAAAGTTCATCCGCTCAAAAAGTTTTGTGCAGCTCAAAATGTTTTGAGCGGATTAAATAGCAGTAGACGGATGTTTTACGGATAGAGCTTATGAAAGACGTATGCAGTGAGTACACAACGGATGCATCGTGTTTTCCAACGGATGGCAAGCTTTTTTGTCCATTTTACATCCTCTTTGCATCCATTGGTGCAGTGTGACATGGGCTTCATAAACTATTAAACCAATTATACTTTTACATTTATATTAATTTCTTTGCCATATTTACATATGAACATGCCCAGGAGGCCCGTTTTCCCCTCTCCCTGAGTCTCCACGTGGACCTGTACTTACCTCGCATCCAAAGTGAGCTGCATGGAGACTTCTGGGAGGGGCAGGATGGGAAGGGTGTGTCCAGACAGAGGTGGCATTTGGTGATTTGCTAAACCAGTCATAATGTTAGGAATGGGTTTGCCCGAACCTGGGTGAACCTGTAGCAGTCTACCCCTGGGTCATCACCAGTTGAGGAAATAGCTATTGACCTAGATTGCTTCCTGTGGATTTTGGTTGACCTCACATGACATTTACAAAATAGAGAGCGTACAAAAAAGACTATTTTGTTATAAACCTGCCATATGCAACCATAAACTACTTTTATGCAAATATGTTCAGACTTTTTAATGCATTTTATTGATGAGAAGCTACTGGTATTTGCTGTTTCTTGAAACATACTGACGATGCTAATGTTTGCCTAGGAAATTCAATAATCCTGGAAAAATGCATTTCTCTTGACTTATAATTATTATTTGTGATATGATAACATTCAAAATTCTGAAACAACTGAAAAAAAATCCTTTTTATTTTCCAATCTGGAATAAACTTGTGTGAGATAAATTCTTCAGAGTGTGGATGGAAGTAGAGGAATAAAGATATCCTTCTGGTTTAAAATCCATGATTATAACAGTAATTTGTTTTTCAGGACAACATTAAGAATCTCTAGGTTCATATTCTGAGCTAACGAATCATTGATTTCAATAAAATATTTGACTTGAATCAAAAGCTTCTTCATGTAAGTGATGACTTCCCTGTTGTAAAATATAATCCAAGGGAGAAAACACATATCAGTGTGGTGATGCCATTATTTTCAGCATATTAATAGAAAGATAGCAACACTCCTATCTGTTTGCAACAGAGAAATGGGCATGTATGGCGTTAATTCATTTCACACAATTAGCCAAACCAACATGCAGACATTCCTAAAACTCTTTTAAGACAATCTTGCAGTATTCTGTGAAAGAAGTGAATTTTATGGCACTTTCCAATCATCCTGTTAATATTCTTCAATGATATATTTAAAAAAAAGTTTTATTGTTTTTTTTTAGACAAACATAAACAAACACAACATAAAAACATCAAACCATCTTCCATATATGTACATAGAGTGTGTTGGTTGGTTTACAAATTGTTTTGTGTTTCCACTTCGTAGTCTTCAATTACAATTACATTGTATATACTCTCATATTTTCAATCAAATATTCCTAGATACATAAATATCATTATTAATCATTTGACCATACTATTATTCATTGATGTTTTACAAGATAATCCATATTTTACTTAATTTACTTTATAACAGTTCATATTTCCATCTCAAATCTATCCTATAATCATTTTGTAAATATAATAAAAAATACATCTTTATATATTCATTATATTCTAAAAATCTACATATTTCATTTCCATTTTTTATTGTCTAACCATTGATAGAATAGATCCCAAATTTTATAAAATTGTTTATCTTCTTGTTTTCTGATTTCAAATGTAAAATCTACTCATTTCAGCACATTCCATTATTTTCTTAATAACTTCCTCCTATGTTGGTATTTTCTCATTTTTCCATTTTTTAGCAAATACAATCCTGGCCACTGTTAATACATTTACAATCAAATATTTCAATTCTTTATGATATATTTCAACTAAATTTCCCAATAAAAATATCTCTGATTTCAAGTCTATATGCTTTTTTGTCATTTTTTCCAACCACGTGTGGATTTTGATCCAATATTTTTTGGCATCCTCACACGTCTACCACATATAGTAATATGAGCCAGGTACCTGATAACATTTCCAATATTTTTCAGATTTGTTCTTGAACATTCTTGCTATTCTTGTTGGGGGAAAATGCCACCTGTAAAACACCTTATACAAATTTTCTTTATATACTGTTGACATTGTCATTTTATAATTTTGAGACCACAATTTTTGCCATTTCTCTAAATCAATCCCACATCCAAAATTCTTCCCCCAATAATGGTTTCTTTGATTTGTTCTTCTTCTACTTTAATTTCTAATAAATATCCATACAATTTTTTAATCACCTTTTCATCAGTACCTGTCAAAATCTTATCTAAATCAGTCAATTTATCATAGAAACCTTCTGTTTTAGAATTTTTATCATACCTTGAATGTATTGGCGCATATGAAAACGATCAAAAGTCACTTTTTTCCTGTGCCACTGTAAATTTGAACAGTTATTAAATGAATCATTATAAGTTGAGAACTACCTACATTATTTTTGGAAATAACTCAAGGAGGTAAACATACCTAATACTCCTTTCTTCTCCTATTTTCTCACAACAATCCTTTGACGTAAGCTGAACTGATTGGCCCAGCCAAAGTCACCCAGCCAGCTTTCCTGACTAAAGCAGGACTAGAACTCCCAGTTGCCTGGTTTCTAGCCTGATGCCTCACCAGAAAAACTAGCTGCCCATATTTCCTATATATGGAAGCTGAGGATTGAAGTAAATATAGGTAGTAGGTGTATACAGCTGAATCCAGTTGTGGTTTTTTTTTGAATTTTTATTAGTTTTTAAAACAAACATAAACAAACAAAACATAAAAACATCAAGTCATCTTCCATATATATACATACAGTGTGCCAGTTGGTTTACATATTGTTTTGTGCTTCCACTTTGTAGTCTTCAATTACAATTGCATTGTATATACTCTCATATTTTCAATCAAATATTAAATACATTAATATCATTATTAATCATATGAAATAATCATATTTTACTTAATTTGTTTTGTGACGGTTCATATTATCACCCCAAATCTATCCTAGAATCATTTTGTAGATATAATAAGAAAATAATACATCTTTATATATTTATTATTTTCTAAGAGTCTACATATTTCATTACTATATTTTATTGTCTAACCATTGATACAACAGATCCCAAATTTTATAAAATTGTTTATCATCTTGTTCTCTAATTTCAAATGTCAA
>BLBF01000016.1:41909366-41919781 GCA_015471245.1 Laticauda colubrina
CCACAATTTTTGCCATTTCTCTAAATCAATCCCACATTCAAAATTCTTCCCCCAAGCAATAATGGTTTCTTTGACTTGTTCTTCTTCTACTTTAATTTCTAATAAATATTCATACAATTTTTTAATCACCTTTTCATCAGTACCTATCAAAATCTTATCTAAATCAGTCAGTTTATCATAGAAACCTTCTGTTTTGGAGTCTTCATACCTTGAATGTATTTGCGCATATGAAAACCAATTTATCTTTATATCTAGTTCCTCTAGTTTTTGTATAGATTTAAGTTCACCCTTTTCATTCAATATTTCACCATATGTAAGTGTTTGTTCCTTTTTGTACATTATAGGATAAGAAAATGCTTCAATAGTTGATAGCCAGACTGGAATTTTCAAATAACATCGTCTTTTAGTCTTCTCCCAGTTTAAGCACAGAGACTCCCGTACATAATGTCTTCTAAAATACCCCTGTATTTTAATTCCTTTATGCCATATAAGCATGGTATATGATATAAAAAAGCATGCCACCTAAAGAACAGAACATGTCCTTCTAATGCAACAATCTAGCATTTCTTAATGTTATCCATTCCTTAACCCACATCAAATTTGTAGCTTGGTAATACAACTCCCAATTAGGCAAACCAAATCTACCTCTTATTCTAGCATCTTGCAAACGTTTTAACTTTATTCTGGCTTTCTTATCTTGCCATATATATTTCAACACAATTTTATTTCAATCTTCAAAATAAATCTTTTCCAAGCCCAATTGGAATTGTTTGGAACAAATATAAAATTCTGGGTAATATATTCATCTTGATTGTTGATATTCTCCCTATTAATGACAGTTGTAAATTTTCCCATTTCGCCAAATCTAGCTCTATCTGCTGCTTAAGTTTGATATAATTATTCTCTTTTAGTGTACTCTATCTTGCTGTCAAGTATATCCCCAAGTACTTGATCTTGTTCGTGACCTGAATTTTCAATAGATCTGCCAGTTCTTGCTTTTGTCTTGATAGCATATTCTTTGTCAAGATCTTTGTCTTAACTTTATTTATTTTCAAACCCACCTTTCCATATGTCTCTATCTTTTCTATCAATTTTGATGCTGTTTCTAGTGGGTCTTCTAAAATGAAAACCAGATCATCTGCAAATGCTTGCAACTTAAATTCTTCCTTTTTAATTTTCATCCCTTTTATATTCTTTTTCGTCTCTAATATTTCTGTTTAGCACTTCCAAGGTTAACACAAACAACAGAGGTGACAGTGGGCACCCTTGTCGTTTCTTTTGTTATATCAATAGAGTCTGTCAGTTCTCCCTCTATCATTACCTTTGCTGTTTGCTGATTATATTTAGCTTCTATTGGTTGAATCAATTTTTTAGCAAAGCCCATCTGTTCCATCAGGAATAACATGAATCGCCAATTCACATTATCAAATGCCTTCTGTGCATCTAGAAATATAAAAGCCATTTGTTTTTCAGGATGTGCCTCATAGTATTCCAAAGTGTCCAAATTACTCTCATATTGTCTTAAATTTGTCTCTTTGGCAGAAATCCATTTTGATCAGGATGGATAAAAATTTTTAAACATTTTTTAAGTCTTTCTGCCATATTGAAGCAAAAATTTTATAATCTGCGTTTAGTAAGGAAATGGGTCTATAGTTCTTGATTTGTAATGGATCGGCCTCTTCTTTTGGAACAAGTGTAATATAAGCTTCTGACCATGATTTAGGTATCTTCTTCTTTAACATAACTTCATTCATAACTTCTAGCAATGGAAGGTTCAATGATTCTTGTAATGTTTTGTAAAATTCTGCCAGAAATCCATCTGGGCCTGGTGCCTTTCCATTATTTTGCTTCTTGAGTGCTTCAGTTAACTCCATCATCGTTATATTGCTTTCTAACATTGTTTCAATCTCTTTAAGTATCTGGGGTAAATTAGCATTCTGTAAATACTGGTTAACTCTTTCCTCATCAATATTCTCTTGTGTGTATTGTTTCCCATAATAGTCTCGTATGATTTTCTTCTTCTCTTTACTACCATAGCAAACTTGGCCTTGGTCATCTATTAATTGCTATATTTTCCATGATTCTTTCACCTTTCTCAGTTTATACGCTAACCATTTACCTGGTTTATTTGCATCTTCAAAGTAGTTTTGTTTAGCACCTCTAATTTTCTGTGCTAGTTCTTTTTCTATTAGACCCATTTTATGTTTGATTATATCCATTTTTAACTTAATGTCCTTTTTCTGTGGCATTTTCTGTTGCTCTTTTTCAAGTCCTTTATACTCATCCTCTAATGTCTTAGAGGCTAATCTTTTCATGGTATTTCTTTTCCTTGTATAGTCTATTATCAAGCCTCTGGCATATGCCTTCACTGTATCCCATATGTTCTGCATTGATGTATCTTCTTTTTTGTTTTCTCTAAAGAGTTCTTTCTCCATCCACTGTATGAAGTCTTTTTCCTTTAACATAGTATTATTTAACATCCATCAACAACAATAATAATAATTTAAATAAAAGAAAAAAAATTCTTCAGGTTTTTGTATACCTTAATCTAATCGATTGATTAAATAGCAGTAAAAATTCAAAAATGGAGGAAAAGACCATAAACACACACAAAAAAGAAAAAGTTGTAAAATCCTAAAAAAGGTGGAAAAATGAAAAATAAAAAGCTAAAAAAGAGAAAGGAAAAATTATTCGGGTTCTTCAACACCTTAATCCAATTAAGAGGTCTCAGATATAAAAGGATGCATAAGAAAAAGAGAAGGCCAGAAAAATAAAAAAAAAACCAAAAGCAAACCAGGATGAAAGGTAGACAGAAAGACAAAAATACCAGGGAGGGAGAGAGAAAAAAGAAAAAAAACTACTCCCTTAAAAAGAAAAGGAAGGAAATCATTAATACTAAAACTTTTCCTTTAAAATAAAAAGTAAATGTAGACATTTAATTTTCAAAGACAAGAAAAAAAAACAAAGACAAGTTCCAAAGGGCCAGAAATCCAAATAGCAATTGCAAAAAGTAAACTGATGAGGAGTAGTGCAGCTTAGAAAAAATCAAAAGAGCACAAGGCACTTTGTTTAATTATCCAAGGCTCTTGTTATAACTCTCTTCTCCAGAGACTTATCACCTTTTCTTTTGCTATAAGCTTCAATACCAGACTCCAGCTGTTGATAGAAACCCAGAAGAGCACCTGCAATAATACTCTCCCATGCTCTTCCCTCTATCTTATCAAATAGCAATGTCCTTGAAAAAAGTCCCAGTTCTTTCTTTCTCAGTTTGTCTGGTCACAAGAGAAATAGAATATTTCCAAGCCTCTAGTTGGCAGTTACAAAGTTTCTTTTGCTTTCACTTTCCCCCTCCTTTTCCAAGCAAAATATAATAAGAATTAATTAAAAAAAGAAAAAGATATTTTAAAAAAATAACTAAAAGGGAGTCTCTAGCCTGGAATATTATAAAGTTAAAAAGGTGAAAAAAAATAAATGAAAGAAGAGAAAAAACCAGTCCAGTTTCAAAATGTAAGATCGTGTGTAGAAAATCCAGCAATGAGAAAAAAAAAAAATTACTTTGACATTCCTGTTTAAAATCGCCGCTTAATCACTTCTGTCAAAACTTTTACAGATTCTTTCTTTTCCTTAGGGTGTCCTTTCAAATCTTAAAATAAAAAAAAAGTTCTCACCAAACCGGCACACTCTCTCTTTCTGTTCTCTCTCGTTTTGGAGCTGTCCCAACTTCAGCAGCTTTAATGGCTGTCTCTTTGCCGCTGGCAAAAAGAGCTTCTCCTGGATCTACCAGGGACTTTGTGGTATCCCTAGGATCGACAGGATGTGCTCTTTACATTCACCATCTCTTCGGGATGGTTTAGATCCGATTGGACCATACAGGAGCAAAGATATCGGCAGTGATCTCAGACCTCCAAGATCGCATGCCATATCATCGCAACGCCAGCTCCACCCTCCCCAGTTATGTTTTTGTTCTGGAAGAATGATAAAATCCATTCACATGCCAAACTAGTTTTAAAAAGGTAAAAATGTAGAAAATAGGAGAATGGATTATTTTGCCAACTATTTCAGAAGGAAAAGGAGGAGAAACAAACAAAGAAAAGCTAAATTCTAGGTTTCACAGATGTCTTGTGGTAATGAAAAATGTTTTTACAACATAATACTGAAAATCTGCCATTATTTCCAAATGTTGAGCATCTTTCCCTCTTCCATATGGGATACTATGACAACAAAATTTTGCTTGGTCATTATAAAAAAGCAGCTTAACCATATTTTTTTTTGGTAAACCAATATAGGGAATTTCCAAAGTATATATTTGACTGCTAAGGATCTGTGTCTTTTGCATGTTAAAAAAGTGATTTATTTAGGGTGGGAATGAGTGTTATTTTGAGAAAACAATATAAATTACCAGGAAGGAAAGTATTCAATAATATTTCTTACTCTTATTTTTGTGCTTAAATAGCAGTCATTGTGTTATTTTTTTTTACAAAAATAGTCCTTTGAAACAAGAATTGAAATATTATATGAAGCTAAACGCACCTATTTGAAGAGAATGATCATGTCTGAAAGAAGTGGAGGAACAATGGTAAATTATTGCTGCTTCTGTTTCCTGAGGAAAACAGTAGGTGTGAATAGACATCTCAAATATGTGCTACAATAATGCACCAAAATAAAATAGTCTTCACCAATCTGTCATCTTTAAAAGATGTAGTATTGCAACTCCTACTCTTCTAGCCAGCTGTACCCATCACATCAGAAAGTTTTGAGTTTGGTGTAGGCTGTGATAAAGCACTGAAGGGCAGTGACACAAAACAAAGGAATTACTGATTCAAGGAACTGTTTTGCTAAATTTCATTCTCAGTGCGGTTTCCAAAGGCCAAACTGCCTGAAGCAAATAAGCTTCATGCATTTAAATCCATCACATGTCTTCCTGTTTTAAAGATAAGGGAAACACCTGCTTAGGAAATCATTCAAAAAATGTGACTAATAACATGTGAAAGCTGAGGACTATGTTGTTAGACATGCAGCATTTACAAGGGATCATTCTGTCATCATGTACTGAAAAACTGGCAGCTTAATTTTTTGTGGATATTTTGAAAAATTACATTCTTGGAGCAACAAAGTTCCTCTGTGGTCAGTCTACAGAGAAGATAACTCTCAACTTTTATTCAGATTGTTCTTACCATCAATTGTTTCTAAAATTGAATTTGTTTCAGAAATCACCATGAGAAATCACCTTGAAGCTAGGAGGAATTAATTTCCTTTTTAAAAATTATCTTAGTTTATCCAGAGCTTCAGAGCAGCAGCTAAAAAATGTCCAAGCTGTTCCCTTTTTTCCTGTGGAGAAAAAGATTTCACATTGCTGGCTAGAATCCACAAATAATCCACAAGAATTTTGTTTAGAAAAGGACAGAAGCAACCAGTAAAAAGTCAGATGGCAAATAACTAGGTGTATGCCCTGCATTCTGTTTTTTCCCATGCTACATTTTGCTCAATATTTCACTTCAGAAGCACTGAGTCATATTTGTCTTTCCAACTTGTTCCTGAGTCTCTGTACACATATAATGGATAACATTTCTGGACTATTAGCAAACAATGATGTGTTATGAATGCTTAGGGCTAAGCAAATTTTCAGATGATTTAAAATTTTGAAGAGTTTGTGGTACACATATAGTCATAAAAAGCCTTTGGTCTGAATTGCCTATTGAGAAAATGTCTGCCAGTTATTCTTTACTATCCAAATGGGTCCAAGAATATTGCTGCAAATAAATGTGCTGGCAGCTGACACTTGATTTATTTTAGTTATATTAAAAGAATGTAAACAAAGTTCTGTTGCAGACACCATGGGACATGTTGATATACCACCTTGCCTATCTTTAGGATCTTGTATCCTCCAATGAAGCCATCTTGATTGGACTAATTTTTTGAAACAGACTTTGGCAAATGAACATCCCCAATTTTCCTTTCAAATGTTGGAGGTAACTTTTAAACTAATTTATTTTGGAAGGCTGCTGTTCTTATCAGATTTGACTTGATTTCTTTGAAATAGAATCAACTGACTTTTTGGTGTGTTTTTAAATACTCAAATTTATTCACAAATAGACAGATCAAACATATTGAAAACAGTTTAAATATTCAAAAGGTAGCCAATTTTCATATAACGATTTAAAGTAAATTCCAACTTGAAGACCAAACTTAGTGATTTAAGCAGATTTTCTCAAACCATAGCTCAGACCATATTTCTTTTTCACATGAAGATATATAAATCATATCCTTTTTGGATGAAATTGAGATACAGATATCTCCCTTTCATAAAAATATCTCACTGCAAAGTATCTTCCAACAATGCTAGATCTATTTATACAATTCACACTTCTATTTACCTTCCAGTCCCAATAACTGTACCTAAGCTGCCTTCCTTGATTAGAATAGTTAACGTTCAGTATTTTGTATAGTTTAGACTACTTGCATAACAATGAATGCAATGATATAAATAAATCATGGATTGATAACATTCTATTGCTAATATAAACTGTAGCACAACAATATCTCTTTTGGAGGGCCTTCTCCCCTTGACATTGCTCTCAATCCATATGTTAGATAAGCCCAAGTACCACTACAGCTATTATTAGGTGAGTAATAGAGGTTAGATCAATCTGGTACTATTGATCACTTAAGGCAAATCTAAGCTCATCTATGCCCTTTGCTTTGGCTCCTCCTCTTTTGTTGTTTCTTTGGCCTCCTTCCCTGTAGCGATGGGTGCTTTTTGATAACTCCCCAGCCAGGCAGTTTAAGTATGCAAGCAGTTATGTTCCTGACTCAACCACATCTGTTCTGAAAAGAAATTTGCTAGAGCTTTGTTGGCTGCAGAATTATGGGAGCTGAAGTCCACATTATAATGGGAGCTGAAGTCCACATTATCTTCAGTCTGCCAAGGTTGAGAAACAATGAGCTAGACTGGAAAAAGATTACCTCCAGAAGGAGGCTTTGGCAGGCTTTGCATGTTGGTCAATTTCATGCCCTATTCTTACATCCATGCTGTTGACATGTAGAGGCAAACAAAGCTAGTTGAATCAATTTATTTTGCTTAAAGCATCCAGCAGGGACATAATTAGGATACCTTCATTTGCTTGTCCATATAACAGACAGGTTAAAGATAGGCCAAAGGGATGGAAAATCTTAAATCAGCATGGTTTTAAGTCAGTTTATGTAGAGTGGATAGCACTTCAGTTCAACAATGAAAAAAATGCAGAAATTGAGAGAAAAATTTCCGTAATAGAATTACTTCTGAGTAATCTCTTATTATAAACTATTTTCTAAAACAACTGGGACTTTCAGATGAATGCTGTTGGGCTCATACTAAGTGGAATTTTGTGCATAATTCCTAAATCAGATGGCTTCCAGATGTTTTAAGCCTGTAATTTTCAGCAAGCCTGTCCAATGACCACTATAGGATATGCAGTCTTAGCATATCTGGAAGGCAGAACCTTAGGGAAATGCAAAACAGTCTTCACAACCTGTAGCTGAATTGTTTTATATTGTTCAGAATAGAATATATTATAATGATGAGTTTGAAGGACACCTATCTTTCATAAAACCAATTCCAGGACCAATAAATAGGGAACAAGTTGTAGGCCCCTCAAATGTGCAGAGAACATAATTTGCTGCCTCTCATGGCATCATCTGAAAACTATGTGCCCCTTCCCCACCACCATTCCCAAAAAAGCATCTAAGGAAAATAAACCACATGTGACTTCCCCCTTCTTTTCTGGCATAGAGCCAGATTTCTGGAAGCAAACATATTAGGAAGCGTTACATTTCATACTCAGGAAACCCTTTATAATCATAACTTCTGCTTTTTGAACTAACAGTTCATGCAGGGGCAGTGGAATTATTACCTCATGCCCTTCAGCTCTTATTCTCTTCTGTGCCAATTTTGTGGCTGTCCACTGGCGAACAGGGATTACAACTTGTTAATATTATTCCCATATTTTAGTGGGGAAAGAGGACTGAACTATTTTTTTACAACAAATTACTGCTTTAAATCTTTGGGATAGTACCTGAACTTTATTATTTTTTCACAGCCTTACAACAGACTAGATGGGCTGCAGGAGTTCTACTGTTTAAGCTTTCACATAAACAGATAATTATATGTATATAAACAAAAATTCAGAGATCTCTAGACATATAGTCATAGGTATTTTAAAGTTAAGTTGTTTTGAAAGGAATGTATTTATTCTTTCCTCCTGTACTGCTTTGTAATCTAATTCCAAAATTCCAATTTAGTAGTTTTTGGGAAAAAAGAAAAAGGAAGATCTCAGAAAACATTTTTTTTCAGACATATCTGTTGCATTAAAATCTGTGATACAACTTTGTGCATGCCAGGACATCCATAGCTATCCTAGTTGAGGTCCAAAATGTCAACTTTTTCCCAGAATATGTTTTAATCCCCCCAAAATGTGTATAGAAGATCAGAAAGAAAATTATATAGAAAGTCTTAGTTTTAGCCTATTTTAAAAGTAGCCATAGCAAGAAATTCTGCTGTCCTCCAGGTAAGTGAAGCAACTTCCATTTTTCCTAATGTATTTGGATCCCTGAGGCTGAAGAAAGTTGGACTCAACAATCTGTAGTTTGTAGCAGGTTTGGGAAGACTTAGTTAAAATGTTGGACTTGGAAAATTGTATAGATATATCCACTTAGAAATTTTAAAAAAATATTGTTCAATTTATATGCCACCCATCTCACCTAGGGGTGAGTCTAGACAGCTTACAAACATTAAATAATGGTTACTAGCTGATTTTAAATGAGCCATTCTCTTCTGTATACAAACCTATTTACAGTACATAATTGAAATAAAGATAACATCAGTGAGGAAGAGCTATTGTATTACATTACACTTGTATTATGTAGTCAATTATCATAATGTGGTATTTTAAGGAACCTTGAGGAGATAATTTTTCTTAAACTGGACTAAAATAGCAATTGTGATTTTTCTGGATCACAGCCATCACCTGAATAAAGTTGTGTAGTTCCTATATAAGAGAATACTTACAACTTACTTACCATTGCTTTAAAACTGATTTGTCTGAGAATGAAGCAGTATCCGCTTGTAAATCAAAACATAGCTTTTAATGGAGAATTATAACACTGAAAACATTGTTTGAATTTACATGAGCATATCCCTCAGATCTTTATAGTATTTATGCAGTATGTCATTCCAAAGTGTTCAAAAGTCTTGGATCAATTCCCATTACTCTATAACTTGAAAATCACCAATTAAATAGGTGGGACTAATGCCTCTGAAGTAATGCTCTTTTCTGTGGTGAGATCATACCAGCAATTCCTTATTTTTCTCTAGGAACTTTATTGCCAAAAGACTATATATACCAGGATATATTGCAGAGAATTCATGGAGCAATAATACAAATAATTGATTATAGAAAGATTGTGATAAAGTATTCTGTGAAATTAAAAGATTAAAAGAACGAGGAAGTATTGTAACAAGGTAGTTCACATCAGTGTTGTGGGGTAAAAGAAAAAAAGAAAAGAAAAATGTAACCAATGCTCAATACCTGCTGCAAAATGTATATATGTATATATATTTGTTTATGTGTTTGTTTCTTTTTAAATGTTTTAAATATATGAAACTTAAATAAACTTTATTTTAAAACTAAAAAAAAAGATTGTGATTTACGATGAACAATTAAGATGGGTTAAATCATACAAATCACAAAAAAGTAATCTATTCAACAAGAAATAACATTGTACACCTTCATGACAAGAAATCTCATTGCAGTGAAAAGTGTAGACACATCATTCCATTTATTTAAATTAATATGGCACTAAAACCTATCCAAGTGCTGCTCACTGAAATAGCAGTATTAACTAATTTATGCTAATAAATTAATAATATCATAATGCTGAATTTGGAAGAACCTAGACCAATTGTTCCTTATCTAAGGCGTATGTATTTGGAATTACCATTTCCAGAATTCTCAGACAAAATTCTGGGCAATTTTGTTCAGCATATATCGCATTTATATACTTTGGCACATAAAAAAGAAATGAATCATTCATGGGATTCTTCACACAGGGACCAAGGTAGTATTTTAGAACAAAAATATCTGAAAAATAGGTTAGTGGAAGTAATTTGGTAAATTGGAAAGGTGTTTCCTAGAAGAATCTCTGTTCACTGAGCCAACCAACCAATTCAGGAACTGATCAGATATTTGAAATTAATCAGTAACCTGATAAAGTAGTTTTAAAATTCATTGTGTTATGTTGGCATGTGTCAATAGATACTATATAAATATATGTGCATATATCTATACCGTATGTATATACATATGTGCATATATATATACTGTGTGTGTGTGTCTGTGTGTCTGTATATATATATATATATATATATATATATATATATA
>BLBF01000016.1:41920250-42013763 GCA_015471245.1 Laticauda colubrina
CTGCTGGTGCTTACTCTGCTGGTGCTGCTCCTGGTCCTGCTGGTCCTGCTGGTGCTCCTGGTCCTGCTCCTGGTCCTGCTGGTGCTGTTGGTGTTGCTGGTGCTGCTGGTGCTGCTGGTGCTGCTGGTGCTGCTGGTGCTGCTGGTGCTGGTGCTGCTCCTGGTCCTGCTGGTCCTGGTGGTGTGGAGGAGCAGCGCCTACAACCTGGAAGTCCCTCTGATGAGGGCCCATATGGCCCTGCCAAAGGGAGGAAGAGGCAGACACATGAACGGGAGAGGAGGCAATACACCATAGAAGAGGAATATGAGGAGGAGGTGCTGGAGTGGCTGAGGGAGAATGAATATCTTTGGCAGAAGGGACACAGGCTCTATCGAGACACCAAGAGGAAGCAGGCGGCTTGGAGAGAGAAGACGAGAGCCTGGGCTACACTTCGGAGGTGCTCCTCGGCTAGTGGAAGCACATGCACACCTGGTACGGGAAGCTGAACCTCAAGAAATCTGGCCAGGCCACGGTCAATCTGATGGACAGAGAGACCTATGTAATGGCCAAGTGCAGCTTCTTGGAGGGTGAGATCCGCCACCGAGGAGCAGCCCCTCTCACAAGCCTCTCTCTCAGGCAGCCTGCTGAGAGCCATTCCTCTTCTGGCAAAGAGTCAGCTCCTGTGTCCAGGCAGGTATCTGTGGAGCGTGCCACGACGGAGACCCCCCTGACAGCTGTACTATCCCTGGCAGAGCGTGTGGAGGACCCCCTGACATAATGGGAGCAAGGAGATGGCACTTCCACCAGAGAACAACCCACATCCACCCCCAGTTCCACCTCCACAGAAAGGCAGAGAGGCAGACTGGAGGGGCAGAGCCACACTGTCCTGCTGGAGATAAGAGACACCATCAGGAGCAGCGTAGATCTCCTCTCTCAGCTGGAACACACCGACGCCCCATCCTCCAACCGCAAGCCCTTCCTCCAACCGCAAGCTCTTCCTCACCTATGTCAACCAGACCATCATGAAGATGTTGGAACCCCAGTACCAGGTGGTGAAGGACAGGATCAGCGATCTTCTTCACAACCCTTCAGAACAAGATGAACCTGCTCCCACCCAGTCCAGGCCTGCTCCTCCATCCCAGGTGATGTCACTGTCCTTCCAAGGCTTTCCACAGGCCCTAACCTACCAAGGATACGGCTACCAGGAGGTCCAGCAGCACAGGCAGTCCTTCCCAGTCCAGGCACAGGTACATCGGACGCCACCTTTGCCATTGGTTCCACTGATGCCACCAATGCCACCCATGCCACTGCTGCCACTGATGCCGATGCCACCAATGACACCGATGCCACCCACGCCAGTCCTCACCCAGCTGCAGATCAGACAGCCCCACTACACTGCTCCTTCCTCCACCCCACAGCCAAGCCCGGCCTCAGTACATCTGTCATCGGTACTGGGGCTGACACCCCATGGCATGGAGGAAGGAGCTCTCAACATCACAGGACTGAGCCAGCTGTCTGAGAGCTTCCTCAATACTCCGTCCCCTGTTGTCCTCTCGGGGCCAGGCACCCCAGTGGCGCTTCAGACCAGCACTCCAGCAGCAGCCACCTCCACAGCACCTGGACCCTTCACCCCTGAGATTGGGCACGCCTCCGAGTGACCAAGAAGAGTGCCAGAGACTGGGAGGCTACCTGTTGTCTTTATTTTTGCTTTGGACACTTGACTTGGATCATTTTTCTTTTACAGCTTGTTATTAATAAAGATTATCTTTGCTTCACACACTTGCTTCATTTATTTTTGTCAATAAAGTCTTGGTGGAAACTTTTAGAAATGGTTTAAGCCTTTGCATGCTTGTGGGATGGTAAGAATAGCAGTGGGATGGGCAGGGATACCTGTGGGATGGGTAACAGCTGTGGGATGGGTAATAGCTGTGGGATGGGCAGGGATACCTTTGGAATGGGCAGGGATACCTTTGGGATGGGTAATAGCTGTGGGATAGATAAACCTCCATTGCAAGCATAGTGGGACTGTATGGTCTACCCTCCCAGGTGCCACACCTATGGCCCTTTATTAACAATAATAATATAATCAATCATCCATACATGTCAACATAAACACAATTCTTTATTAAATGCCCTGTTCATTGTAGGCCCACCCGACATACATGGCCCAATCTCATCAGTGTGATGAGACAGGCTGAAGGAAGCATCCATTAATCATCTATGCACGTGAGATTGTGCAGGATGCAGCAAGCTTCCATGATCCTCCTCACAGTCTCTGGGCGATGCTGCATGGTGGTGAGAAGTACCTGGAACCTGTTGGCCAGGATGCCAAAGGCGTTCTCCACCACCCGCCTTGCCCTGGACAGCCTGTAGTTGAAGATCCTCTCTTCACGGGTGAGGAGTCTGGAAGTGTAGGGCTTCATGAGGTAGGTTCTGAGGGAGAAGGCGTCATCCCCCACTATGAAGTAGGACATATCTTGCATGTCGTTGGGCAGGGGATCTGGATCTGGGAAGCCCATGATGAGGTTGCGTTCCAGCCCCTCCTTGAAGTCACTGACGTTGTATATCTGGGCATCTGAAGCTGACCCATTGCCTGAAGCATCGATGTACATGAACTTGTAGTCAGCATTGACCATGGCAAAGAGGATGATGCTGAAGAAGACCTTGTAGTTGAAATAAGTGGACCCCGACTTGGCTGGAGCTTTGCAGGCCACGTGCTTGCCATCTATGGCTCCAACGGTGTGGGGGAAGTTCCACTTCTGATACCACTGCTCTGCAACTTTCTTCCAGCCTTCTTCAGTAGAGGGGCACTGGAGGAGCTCCTCCAGGTATTCTTCAATGATGGCCTGCACCACTTCTTTGACCACAATGCTGATGGTGTTGTGTGGCACATTCCAGCCATACTGCATGCTCCTGTAGGTGGTCCCTGAGGCCAGGTGGCACAGAGTCACTGCCACCTTGAGTCTCGGGTCCAGGCTGGGCTGGAAGTTGGTGTTTGCCTTGGTCAACCTGGGTCTCAGCTGCTCCACAACTTCATCAAACATGGCTGGAGGCATCCTCATGAAGTTCTGGAATGCACGAGGGTCTTCGTTCCTGAGCTCCACCATCAGCTTGTTGTACAGTCCATACTCTGCTCTTCTCCCGATCCATCTCTGGACCCAGACAGCTCTTGGCCTCCTCCTTTTCTTCCCGTAGAACAGTTGAAAGAGCCTGTAGATGGCTTCACACTGTTGCAGAACGATGGTGGCTACCAAAAGGAGTGTGTTACGATCCATGGTGGAGATGACTGGATGCTGTGGAAGAGCCAGAGCCAGATGAAGGCTGAAGAGGTCTGCACAGCAGGGCTGCTGGACTGAAAGTGAGATCCAGGTGAGTTCCTCCCCCTTTTTATAGGAAATATCATTTTTTTCGCTCGGTGTCTTTTTGCATCCTCTATGCATCCTGCATATATCCTAAATATCCGAGATATGTCCACTCTGCGAATGTTTTTTCCATTTTAAATGCTTTGTATGCGAGCTGCATCTGCTTTCATCCTTTCTCTATCCGTGCTACTAACGCTGCGCATCTGTTCCGCGTCCGTTTCGCTTCCTCCGTTTCCATTTTCCGCTGGAGCGTATTTGAGTTGCGCGGATGCGCAGCGGATGCCTAGCAGATATAGCGGATGCATAACGGATGACGACAGATGTAGAACGGATGTTCCCCTTATGCGTTGCGGATGCAGAACGGATGCATTGGATACATTTTCCGCTCAAAAAGTTTTGAGCAGCTCAAAACTTTTTGAGCAGATGGAACCTCAGTCGACGGATGCTGGACGGATAGAGAGGATGAAAAACGGAGGCAGTGAGTACAGAACGGATGAATCGCATTAACCAACGGATGGCAAGTGTTTCTCTCCATTTTACATCCTCTTTCCATCTGTTGGTGCAGTGTGACATGGGCTTAAGACATATTGTTAATTTGTACAAGCATGATCTGAGCTTACATGTATGATATGTTTTATTTTACTTGAAGCATTCCCACCCATAGTTTGGGAATAGTCCTGGAAGCAAGATTATCTTTGCTTGGTTTCAGTTTGTGAGTATCCTGAAGCCCTTTTTTTTTTAATATGCATTACTGAATGTTGTATTCATTCATTTAATATATACAAATTGGATTGTTGAAATCTGTAGAAGAGAATGTTGCTGTTTAAAAAAAGTCTGTTTTTGATTTGTTTTTGTTGTGTTGGACCAGTATTTCTGTTCATTTGTTTTGACTCCCAGCTCATTTAGAGGCACAATTCAGTATGCTACCTATTATTATCTACAGTTTGGAATCTAGTTGTTTATTTCACATACAACGTTCTGCTCTATGTCCCATCATCTTTTATATTGCATTTTGGAAACATATTTGAGTAAGGTTTTTATATTTGGGTGACATTATAGAGCAACCTAATGAAAATTCACTAGGCCCCTTTTCTGTTAGGACAGAAGCAATGAAAAGCTACCAAAAGCTACTGTGCTCTTCTTAATGTACTTTAAAACCTTGCTCTTTTAATAATTTAATTGATGCATTTATATATATTTGTTTGTTTAAATAATTTGGGATTGGAAAATTGGATAATAGGCATTTCATTTTATATGTTTATAATGTTAAAGCCATGATTCTTAAATATATAAAATTTGCAATGCATGTATAAACCAGTGTTTTGGTTTCCATGTTAATGGAATAATAAATAATAAGCAAGGAAGAACATAACAGTAAAAAACAGGAGCACCTTTTTGCTACTTGCCCACACAGATACAATATAAATGTTTTTATAACAACATAAAAATACGTACTAGATGAAATTAACCAACGCCAAGCAGTTATAAGATGATCAGTCTTTTCCCAGTCATGTTTCTCAGTAGCTGTTCTTATAATATTACTCCTTCAAGATCAACAAGGTCCTTTCAAAGTACAGATAAAGAACTTCTAAAGTGACCCAAAGATAATTGATAAAATTGGGTCTTTAAGACCAGGCCTTAACTGTATTTTAAATAAAAGGGATAAAATCACCACAGGTATACTTTTCTTTCTAACTCATTCCTATTCAGATCTACTTTGAAATACATTCAACTGTGTTAAATGAGTCCTACTTGCCAGTTCACTGGATAGACATGCAATTACAGCTCTGGCTATTAAAGAAAATGAATGACGTTCAACCGGAAATTTAAGTTTCTTACAGTTAAAATTAATAAATGAACTAACGCTACAAAGAAACTGTTGAAAATAGTGGCTGTGTAATACAACAGTCAAACATATCTAGGACTGAGCACACTGAGGTGAATTATAATGGCTTCAAGTACTTAGATTTTTGAATTCAAAGAGGAGAAATGGACAATTCTGAAGTAATTAGATTAGAAACCAATCTTTTACATCCGAATTAAGCAGTGTTTGGCCTTCCAGATGTTGTAGGATGTAATCTCATCAGCCATAGCCTGCAAGGTTATATAAGATACAACTGAGGAGCCTTGAAAATCTGAAATGCCACAATTGCCCACCTATTTACACTGTTATGACAGGTGAAACTCGAAAAATTAGAATATCATGAAAAAGTTCATTTATTTCAGTAATGCAACTTAAAAGGTGAAATTAATGTATGAGATAGACTCATTACATGCAAAGCAAGATAGTTCAAGCCGTGATGTGTCATAATTGAGATGATTATGGTTTACAGCTCATAAGAACCCCAAATACACAATCTCAGAAAATTAGAATATTGTGAAAAGGTTCAATATTCTAGGCTCAAGGTATCCCACTCTAGCCAGCTAATGAAGCCATAACACCTGCAAAGGGTTCCTGAGCCTTTAAATGGTCTGTCTCATAGTCTGGTTCGGAAGGAAGCACAATCATGGGAAAGACTGCTGACCTGACAGTTGTGCAGAAAACCATCATTGACACCCTCCATAAGGAGGGAAAGCCTCAAAAGGTAATTGCAAAAGAAGTTGGATGTTCCCAAAGTGCTGTATCAAAGCACATTAATAGAAAGTTATGTGGAAGGGAAAAATGTGGAAGAAAAAGGTGTACAAGCAGCAGGTGTACAAGCAGCAAGTTATGTGGAAGGGAAAAATGTGGAAGAAAAAGGTATACAAGCAGCCTGGAGAGGATTGTCAGGAAAAGGCCATTCAAAAGTGTTGGGACTTTCACAAGGAGTGGACTGAAGCTGGAGTCAGTGTATCAAGAGCCACCACACACAGATGGATCCTGGACGTGGGTTTTAAATGTCATATTCCTCTTGTCAAGCCACTCCTGAACAACAAACGTCAGAAGCATCTTACCTGGGCTAAAGAAAAACACGCCTGGTCTGTTGCTCAGTGGTCCAAAAATCCTCTTTTCTGATGAGAGCAACTTTTGCATCTCATTTGGAAACCAAGGACCCAGAGTCTGGAGGAAGAATGGAGAAGCACACACTGCAAGTTGGTTGAAGTTGCCACAATCTATGTTGATTTGGGGAGCCATGTCATCTGCTGGTGTTGGTCCACTGTGGACCAGGATCAACACAGCCATCTACCAGGAGATTTTGGAGCACTTCATGCTTCCTTCCGCAGACGAGCTTTATGGGGATTCTGACTTCATTTTCCAGCAGGACTTGATACCTGCCACACTGCCAAAAGCACCAAAACCTGGTTCAATGACAATGGGATTACTGTGCTTGATTGGCCAGCAAACCCACCTGACCTGTACCCCATAGAGAATCTATGGGGCATTGCCAAGAGAAAGATGAGAGACATGAGACAAAACAATGCAGAAAAGCTGAAGGCCGCGACTGAAGCATCCTGATCTTCCATAACACCTCAGCAGTGCCACAGGCTGATAGCTTCCATGCCACACCGCATTGAGGCAGTAATTGCTGCAAAAGGGGCCCAAACCAAGTGCTGAATACATATGCATGCCTATACTTTTCAGAGGTCCAATATTGTTCTAAGTACAATCTTTGTTTTATTGATTGCATGTACTATTCTAAATTTCTGAGATTATGGATTTGGGGTTTTCATGAGCTGTAAGCCATAATCATCTCAGTTATGACAAATCATGGCTTGAACTCTCTTGCTTTGCATGTAATGAGTCTATCTCATATATTTGTTTCACCTTTTAAGTTGCATTACTGAAATAAATGAACTTTTGCACGATATTCTAATTTTTCGAGTTTCACCTGTATGTTCTTATAGGAAAAATGATGTAAGAAAAATGATATTTGAAATGAGCATAAATATTTCAATTACTTGTATTTATTTTGGCCAATTGTATGGAAATAATTTGATGACTCTGATCATAAACAAAAAAATACCCTTATGAATGTATTTGTGAATATTTCAGCATGACGATTTTCCAATAGTTTGTTCAGCCCTGGAAGTATCAAGAGGTTTAATGCTTGGTTTATTATATGCAAATTTTCTGAGCTAAGAGAGAGAAGATATGCTAAGGGGCTCATTCTTTCTCCTGACCTTGAAATGTGTAGTTATTAGCTTGAATGAGAAATGAATTTGTAAGAGAAATTTGGTAAGTAGAATGGACTTGACTGTACATATACCAGCTAAAATCTCTTATAAATTTGTGCCTGTTTTTTTTTTTCCGATTGGAAAGATAGAGAAAGGCTGGGTTGAAAATGACTGGGAAGGCAGTTGTACAGAAGACAGGTAAATATTAAGTGGCATTCTGCAGCATTACTGATGTGAAGATCCATTTGTGTGTAATGTGAAATATTTAATTTGTACGCAATTACTTAATTACTGGAAAGCGTTCTTTTTCTTTGAAAGATTTTGAAACAACTATTGCTGGAAGGTGCTGCTTACATTTAAAAGTTTATTGTTCCAGAGGTTTTGTTTGAGCTTCAAATTTTTCAGAAGCTGCAAGAACAAGGAGAAACACAGGTGAATAATCAGCACAATATGCCTTTGGGATAGGGTTTGCCATGCATTTAATTAAACTACTATAATCTATAAGTGCTTTCAGGACCAAGCTTTAACTGAAGTACTTGATGCCAGCTCTGCCTAAATGACTGAAGTTAGTATACTGTATGCTTATTTAACACTGTTACATGTGATTACAATGTTCAGATCTATTGTTGTTTCAATACAGTATCCTGATGTTATGCATGATTGGCCATTTTAATTTTAATTTTGGAATATATTAATTTTCTCAAAAGGGACTATGGAAATTCTCAGTCATCCAGGTCATGGTTGTCCCAAAGGTGCTCTTTCAAGAGGCAACTGGACTTTCTGGCTTTTTTTTGGGCGGGAAGACATTTCACTTCTCATACAAGAAGCTTCTTCAGTTCTTTCTCAAATCTTCCTCATCCTAAGGCACCTCCAAAGGCCAACTTTACAGTACCACAGCGGAACGGGAATGGGTGATATTTTCTTGCCCTGTTATGTTCCTGATTCGTCCGAGCTTTTCGGAGTACATGCCCATCTTTTCTGCCTGTCTTCGTCCAAAAGTTGAAGCCACACAAGGGCAGCAAGGGAAAAAAAACAACCCACGTCAAATTGCCAAGGGACAGGATTTTTCTTGCCGGGGCTACGGCGACGCTTCCACCCCTTGGGTTTAAGCACTTGCAACGCGTGCTCGGGAGACTCCAAGGGAAGTTGAACCAAACTTCGTTTTTTTTTTTTTTTTTAGCCCGAGGCCTTGCCGCTGCTCCTCATTTCATCCTCGTCTAGGGGTTTTGTGCGCTCGGCTGCAACGCGCGCCGGGAAACGCTTCTAGCCCGCTTACTCTGGCTCGATTCTCGGGCAATGCTCGTCCCGTGCCACCCTGAGAGGGACTGACTGTCTGGCGGCGAAAATCGGGCTTCCCCCTCCTGTTGAGCAGAGCAAAGCTCCGAAGCAAAGAGAGGAAATGGATGCAGACGCTGCCACCTCCGCTCTGCCACCCTGAATACCAACCCGGCGGTTTGTGCAAAGGAAGGCGGCAGGTCAGGGGCACCACGCCCCCCACCCCCACTCCCTCCGCCGGCCCTCCCAGTCTTCCTTCGCCCGGTGTATGGTGCAGCGCGCGGCGGAGGCGCAAGCGAGCACTCTGGAGACGTTGCGCCGACTAGAGCGAGCCCACTCCGTCCGCGCGCCCAGCTCTTGCTCAGCTCAAGGGGAGTGTGCCTGAGGTGGGGTGGGGGAGGAGAAGGGAGGGGCTCCGCAAGCCAAGCAGGCGGGAGCCGGGGGTGGTGAGGTGGGGTGTGGGGAAAGGAGAGGAAAAGAGAGGAAGAGCTCTGCTTGAGGTCTGAGGACGGGAGATGCTGGGAGGCTCGCCGGTCCGCCCGAGGGAAGAAGTTGCCTGGAGGAAGGGAGAGGAGGCCGCGGCAGGCGCCCGGCGGTGGATTGTGCCGGACCTGCATTGCCTTAGCAAGGTCGGTGTGCGGAGAGGGAGAGGGGGGAGACTCCCCAGGACTCTCCGCCTGACTTTGGGGGAAGTTGTGTGGCGCGAGGAGAGGCGGGCGGTTTAAGCCCGCGGCGGGGGGTCCCTCTTGAGTCGGCGGAGGAAGGAATAGGGGAAAAAAAAAAAAAAAAAAACGTGCCTGAAGGGGAAGGTGGCCCAAGTGCGCCTCTGTCTAGAGAGCGAAGGGGATGATGAGGAAAGGATGACCAGCCGAGCCGGGGGAAGAGATTTTAGAAACCCACGGGCAAGATCCTTAAAAAGTCCAGGCTGCCTCTCTTAACAACACTCCTGAGGCGGCTTGTCTTAAAAAAAAAAGAAGCAGAACTTCGGGCTGTATCAGTTGCGTGCATTTTGCTGGTTGTCCCAAAGAATTCAGCCCTCTCCGTCAATGGGATTAAGACAGCCACGGGGATTTAAAAAAAAGAAAAAAAAAGAAAAAAAAAAGACTGTAATTGCTTTGCCACACCGCCTATCTGCCATACTATTGCCTGAATCTATCTCCCGAGGAATCCTTTTTTTTTTTTTTAAATGTTAGCCGTATTTTAACAGTTTCCACAGAGGGAGCTGTGCTAGCCTATTAAATCAAAATCAACAAAAACGTCTTGTGGCATCTTTAGGACTCACAAGCTTGACTTGGTGGAGGCGTCAGTGGACATCGCTTCTAATCAAAACGTTTCATGACACAATAACTAATAGTCCATGGATTCTTACGCTGTGAGAAATGTGTTGATGTGTTGATGCAAGCATTTGAAGGATTGGGAATCTCATACAAGGCACTTGAACATGACAGAGTTTTATTTCCAGAACTCTGCAGCAATGTGCTTGTTATCTACCTTTTCTTTGTTCACTGTCATAACTGAAATCACAATATCATCACTATCTGTTTAGCACCATCATAAGCATATTGTGACACTGAAATGATGTATTCATACTATAGACTGAAGGTTCCTTCATGCTGTTGTAAAACTGATTCAATCCTGATCCAAATACAATGCCTTTAATGTCTAAGTAATCCCCAGCATATACATTTGTGCTACGTACATCATTTAGAAAAATACGGTGCCAAGTGCATTTAGAAACAAGGGTTTTTCTAGATCTTCATAGCTGCAGAATCAATAGGATTTGTGATAAGAATAATATATTCTGTGGCTTGACAGTAAGAGCTTCCTAGGTACTTGGAAGCTGGAAGCAGTGTAAGATGGATATGAAGGTGCCAGATAGGCTTATCTGGAAATGGATGCATGTATCTTTCAGCTTTTCATTTGACTGCGTAGAAGACCATGGATTAGTTTCTGACATTATCAGTTAATCTTTTTGTGGAAAATGCTATTTCTTAGCCAGTTTTATATGGTGGATTGATTAAATGGCTTGGCCACAACAACAAACTTTTCTGTTTCATTTCTTTTTAAACCATTCTCTCGAGAGGGTGATTTGTAGCATTAGTGTTATACAGTCCTTGGATAGTGACTAATTCACTGTTCAATGACAACTGTCTCCATGTTTTTAAAATCTTTTCTCATTTCTGAATTTTGGTGAAATATAAACTGAAAATGACTTCTGGATAGAAAAAGATAAATAATATTTTGTATGGTATGATTTTTAATGTTCTGATAGGATTTAAAAATTACCCCTTACACTATTTAATGTGTTAGGTAGTAATAATGAGAAATGTAGATTGTTATGTCTGTTCCTTAATAGATAAAGGTTGTCATTAAACATCAAGGAATTCAGCAGAGGCATGGTGTTTGCATATTATAAACAGATAAGGACACTTTGCTTATATATATAAAAAAGAAACCTCATGTGTCCTTTCAAAACATTGTCAGTGTGAAGTGAGTCCTTGGAGGAATTGTATAATAACTGAGATAATGCAATTTTGCTGGTCTGCCAGTTGGAAATTACTGACTGATTAATTGAAACATTTGTATGGCAATTTGCCAGGGATAAATATTGAAACAAGGTATAACTTTGGGAGGATATCTTTTTGTTTAATGCTTAGATAAGATAGGAGTGTCTTTGTAGTTAAAAGGTGCATAAGTATGAGTATTTGTCAGTAAATTTCTTCAGATGAATGAAATGAATGAAAAATTAATTTTATTTGCTGCAATTGCTTCAAAGTTTGTTATTATAAGGCCCAAACTTTAAGGAGCTAAATATTATATTTCATTTTATCACCATAATAGTTATTTGATTTGAAGAAATGTTTTTTTAGAATATAAGATCACTGATAAATATTAAAGATCTACATTAATATATTTACTTTGTTCATTACAAATTTCTTTTTGCATTTTTAAATACAGAGTAATTTATTATTCAGTTCATATACCATAATAATAACTATGATTTCAAGACCATCAGATTTGATGCAAGAGAAATCCCATTTTGGATTTGTGAAAAAATAGTATATGTTCATTATTTAAATAAAATATATCAAAGTAATTATTTTGTTTTATAAGTAGAAAGTGGTTGGAAAAATATAAAATCCCATAATTAAAATCATAGTTCAAATATTGCACACACTGTTTTTCTATAATTCTTAATGGAACATATATGACAAAAGCAGAAATGCTTGTTTATTTATTACTGTAGGATGGATAGATGTTTCTGTGAATGATTTTGATTCTTAAAATCAAAACCCTAAAAAATTCATAGGCTTCATTAAGCAAACTGTCATTATCAAAAATCACCTTTTTCATGGTAATGAACAATAATTCTGTATGATATCCTTATTGCTTAAGTCAGATGAGTCATTTGATTCATCACAAGCTAAGTGATGTAAATTAATTTACATGCACAAAAGAACCCTTTCTTGTATATAAGGGTTATGTATATTATGGACACTAAAGGATTCTGGAAGAATATTCAAGGCAATATGTGCCCAAAGTATATAGGTAATTCTCTATTTATGACTACAATTGGATCCCAATTGTTGAATGAGTTTTGCTCCATGTTAAGACCTTTCTTGTCAGAGTTGTTAAGTGAATCACTGCTGTTGGTAAGTTAGTGACATAGTTGTTAAGTGAATCTGGATTCTCCATTGACTTGTCTGTAAGTCTCAAAAAGTGATCCCATAACCCCAGGACACTACAACTGTCATAAATTTGAGCCAGTTGCCAAGTGTCCGAATTTTGATTGCTTGACCATAGATAAGGTGCAATGGTTGTAAGTGTGAAAAATTATCATGTCATTTTTTTCATTGCTGTTGTAACTTCAAACAGTCACTAAATGAACGGTTGTAAGTTGAGGACTGTGTTTGGCATGAAACTCAAACTTTTTGTAATTTTAAATTTAAACAAAATTCAGAAACTGCTAAATTTTTGCATTATGAGATGTTATTAATCATAATATTAAACTGTGAAATAGGTTCGATACTTTCGTTCAGATATCATGACTGAATGCTTTCAACTGAATACAGATACAAGATGAAAGTCATATATATTGATTTTTTTAAATTCAGAAATAGACATGAAGTGGAATGACCTGACAACATTATGAATATACTTTTGAAATAAATGTGCTAGTAAACATGAAAGAAAAATATTTATTTTTATTTTTATTATTTTTAGAAGTAATTCAAGATAGGGAAAATATCTAGAATCCCCTCCTTCTATTTGCCCCACAACAATCATCCTCTGAGATGGCTTGGGCTGAGAGAGAGAGGGTGTGATTGGCCCAAAGTCACCCAGCTGGCTTTCATTTTTAACAGTTAGAATTTATAGTTTTTCATTTTTAGCCTCATGCCTTAACTACGAGATAAAACTGACTCTTTTGTTTCAATAAAGGATTATTGACAGCTTTTAGTTCATCTGCTGTGCTGCCAATTGTTTTTTCTCCATGCTTTTCTGTTTTGCTGACTTTGATATACTAATGTATATGTTTAGCTTTTAGTTTTAAAATACAGATAAATATGAAAAAATTTGGTGGTGGTGGTAACAGGCAGTCCTTGATTTATGGACTACAATTGATCCCGGAATATGATCATAAGTTATTGATCTGACTCTATTTTATGACCTTTGGTACAACTGTCATTAAGTGAGTCACCATGGTTGTTGAGCGAACCATACTTATATGGTTAACGAATATAAGTATTTTTTTATTTTTTAATTTTTTTAAATTTTATTTGGTTTGTCAATTGCTTTCATGATAATTCTGTCTCCACTGATGTTGAAAGATGTTATATTTGATCTGCTGATAGAAACTGCATCCATCTTCTGCAATTTCAAGGTAATGTCATCAATGGTTTTACATGTATACCATACCTTACATGTATACCCAAATTTTCTGTTCAGCCATCAGCCACCTCTCCAAAACCCCACTTTGCCTGCAGTGGCCAGTTAACTCTTTAATTACATTTTGCTAAAGTACAGCATACCACTTTCACATGCACTTAAATTATTACTTTCTGTCTATTTAATCATCTCCCCATTCTTTAACAATATAATCAGACTTCATTGTCAAACATTGGATGCAAATTGAGCATGCATCCAAAAGTATCTTAGAGCAAAATGTGGTCCCATTTCCTAAAGTTTTATATTCCTTGTCTAGCTATTTTTCTGCTATATCTGCTTGTTATTCAGCTTTAAGTCAGCATCCAGGAGACCTAAAGACTTAATATAAGACTGTTGCTGTATGATAACTCTTTTTAAACTTAAGTCAATTTATTTATTTATTGAATTTATATTGCTGCCTATTCACCCATGGTGACTCAAGGTGGCTTACAGAATATAAAGCCACATTTAAAACAATAAAAGCTAATAAAAAGAATTAAATAAATTAACATAGTACAATATAATAAAATCACCCTCCAATTCCCACCCACCCCCATCCTGATGACAGCAGATCACACAAGCCATTTAATGGGCTCCATCCTGCTCTGGGTTCCCCAGGCCTGCTGTCAGAACCAGGTCTTCAGCACCTTCCAGAAGAGTATTAGAGCGGGGCCATTCTAATCTCTGGGGGAATGATGTTCCAGAGATAGGGAGCCCCCATGGAGAAGGACCTTCTTCTGGGTCCCACCAGGTGAATCTCCCTCAGGGATGGGACCTGAAACATTCTCTGCCTCCCTGCTCTGATGGATTGGGTAGATGTGATCAGCAAGAGACGGTCCCTCCGATAACCTAGTCCCAAGCCATGAAGGGCTTTAAAGGTGACAACCAGCACCTTGAATTGCACCTGGAAGCAAATTGGCAACCAATGCAGCTCCCGCAGGAGAGGTGATATATGTGCACACCAGGGTCTGTACAAAACCATGTGGGTTGCTGCATTTCACACCAACTGGAGCTTCAGATGCTCTTCAAGGGCAGCCCCATGTAGAGTGCATTGCAATAGTCAAGATGGGAAGTGACTAAGGCATGAGTTACTGTGAGTAGGGATTGGTCCAGGAAAGAGCGTAACTGGTGCACAACCCACAGCTGCGCAAAGGTCCTCCTGGTTACAGCCACCACTTATTCTTTGAGCAGGAGTTGTGAGTCCTGGAAAATCCTGAGATTATGCACAGGGTCTTTTTGGGGTAGTGCCACCCCATCCAAGACCAAAGGTGGCAATTTTCTCTGAGCCAATGAACCCCAGAGCCACTCGGCCTTGCAGGGGTTTAGTTTCAACCTGTTGCTCCCCCATCCAGCCTCTAACAGCCTCCAGGCACTGCAAGAGGGAGGACACAGTTAACAGTGGCTTAACTTTTAAATAATCCTTAATGTCTTGGTTTTGAAATAATTGCAGGTCTACCTTTCCTAAGTGGAACCAAATTGTTGACAATATTCATGCTAGACAAGAATGTTATAGGTTCCCATTCCATGAAAAATTAGAACAGAGATTGGGGCAACATTTCCATTTTATGGACTATTCTCATCCTGAACATCAGATTAACAGTTGACTTAAATCTTTTTTGAAAGGCAGTAAAGTTATTCTTTACTATGTTTATTTTTCTTTTGTAGTACTGTTTCCTATTTCTGTGGTTGTTAAGGGTATTTAGATTCTAGTGGAATATAAATATAATGAAATAAATAAAAGCTCTATAGAAAAGAAGGCTACCTCTTTAGGAGAATATCTACCCATTCAGTTCAGTTATTCAACATCTGTTACTTATCAAGGCTATATTTTTGAGGTAAGGGATTACTACTTTATCAGCAATTTATTTCTTGTAAACTCTGTTGACTAGGCTTAGGAATTAAATTAGCAATTCAACAAATTGTTTATATATTAATGTAACACCAATCTTTAAAATCTTGTCTCATCTTTTATTTTTACTTAATAATTTGTACTTTTAAAAGTGGGTAGTGAATAAATATTTTCTATACCAACCTGTGAAAGCCCTAGATCTGCCTGAATCTATGCAGTTGAATCTGATTTTAATGTTCATAAAACAGTATAATACCTTAATATTTAAATTAAATGCCACCTCCAAAACTTAACATTAGCAGTTTTGTTTCTTTTGCGTCATCATTGTGCTTTGTTATTCATTTTGCCATAATGGGAAATTTAAAACCCTGAAAAGTATTACTTGACCTTACGTTGCTTAATAAATTTATTGTTGTTGTTGTTAGTTGTGAAGTCGTGTCCAACCCATCGCGACCTCATGGACAACGTATCCTCTACCATCTTCTGGAGTCCTTTTAAGCTCACGCCAACTGTTTCAGTGATTCCATCCAGCCAACTCATTTGCTGTCGCCCCCTTCTTCTATTGCCCTGAATTAGGCTGTTCTCCAGTGAGTCCTTCCTTCTCATTAGATGGCCAAAGTATTTTGAGTTTTATCTTCAGGATCTGGTCCTCTAAAGAATAGTCAGGGTTGATCCAAGGGATTCGCAGGATTCTTCTCCAGACTATACTTCAAACACCTCAATTCTTTGGTGCTCAGCCTTTCTTATGGTCCAATAAATATATCATGTTAATATGGATTTAGAATTAATCACCTGCCATTTACAATTTTGTTTTGCTTCTAGTTGATGTTCAGTTTCCACTGCTACTTATATGCCTTTACTGAAGAAATTTAAGGGAAAATATCCACAAAAAGATTTTCTATGAAATTCACTGGAGGCTCTTGCTGCTGAGGCTGCTGATATCATGATATCAGTTATTTTTTGTCTGACCTGACTTCCTAAACAATAAGAACAACTTCTGACTGTGTTCTAACAAGCTTCAGCTCGGCTACAGAAGATGAAATTGGAGATAGGATCTTAAGAAATTTTATGCCTGTTTCATTACCTTAACTCTACTTCTTAACTATGCACCTTGCTGGGAAATTGTAAACTACTTGTGATACCTTCTATCCTATCACAGCCAAACTGAGATAACAGTAACTGCTATTTCTCCCCTCCCCTTTCACTCTTGTGATTTCCTCCTTTTTGCAGCCCCTTATTACTTTTTTCTTTCTTTTCTATTTTGCTTTTACACCTTTTTTCTTTTGCATTTTAGCTTTCTCTTTTATTTTGACGTTTTTCCTTCCTATTTTATTTTCCTTCCAAATATATTGGGATGATTACAATCACAATTTGTAGTCAACTATTTTAATCTCAGTGTACCTGAAGAACAGCAGGCTTGGAAGGCATTTTATTTATTTGTTGGTTTGTACCCTTCCTTTATTGCTTTTACAAATAACTCAAAGTGGTGAACATATTCAACATATTGCTTCTTCCTATTTTTTCCCCAACAACAACCCTGTGAGGTGGGTTGGCCTGGGACAGAATGATTGGTTCAAAGTCATCTAGCTGACTTTCATGACTAAGATGGGACATACTCATGATCTCCAGCTTTCTAGTCTGGTACCGACCAAACTGGATCTCTTTACTATATGTGAAGATTTCTTCAAAAAGGCACCAAAGTCTACTCTGATTCCTCATCTGTTTTAAAGATTGTTGAAAATCTGCATCCAAAAGAAATGTGTATAAAATAAGTAGGTTTTTTAACTTGTTTCAAAATATTTTTTTAATCCAACTGTACTTTTTCTACTCTAGAGTTATAATGTCATGTCAACTAACACCAGCTGATAGATTTTATTGCTAGAATATTTAGGACATGGGTCCTTGATGACTCATGAGAGAAGAAGACCAATATTTACTCTTTTTGTTCTTCTGATCTCTGAAGCCCGAAAACTGGGATAAGGGATAGTATTGGCACTGTATGTGTCAGACTTTCTAGAGCCATCTTGATTCATGAGTGGAGGACATGAGTGGGTCTGGGAAGCTATGGAATGACCAGCCCTTTTATACTAATTGTCTCTCTCAGCAATTTGAACCATCTACTTCCATAGCACCCCTTATGCATGGAAAGAATTTAAGCCCATGTCACACTGCATGTAAAACGGAGAGAAACACTTGCCATCCATTGGTTAACGCGATGCATCCGTTCTGTACTCACTGCCTCCATTTTTCATCCTCTCTAACCGTCCAGCATCCGTCTATTGACATTTCATCCGCTCAAAAAGTTTTGAGCTACTCAAAACTTTTGAGTGGAAAATGTATCCAATGCATCCATTCTGCATCTGCTAGGCATACGGGGGACATCCGTTCTGCATCCGTTGTCATCCGTTACGCATCCGCTATATCCGCTAGGCATCCACTGCGCATCCGCGCAACTCAAATCTGCTCCAGTGGTAAACGGATGCAGGGAGGAAGCGGAACGGATGCGGAACGGACACGCAGCGTTAGCACGGACGGAGAAAGGATGAAAGCGGATGCAGCTCGCAAACAAAGCATAAAAACGGAAAAAAACGTTTGCAGAGGGGACCTATCCACTCTCATCCGCTTCCATCCGCTAGGCTTCCGTTCCGCATCCGCTTTCCATCCGCCCTTGGCCTCCCCCCGTCCATTCCTTTCCGTGTTATCCGCTCTGGTTATGCAAATTTTTGCACCTTTTGAGAGCAGATAACAATGGATGTAACATTTTTCTCGTCCGCTGTGTCCTTTTTACAAACGTTTTGCATCTGTCGGCCAGTGTGACAGGGCCTTTACCAACAGACTTGATTAACATATTGTGTTATTGAGAAATAACAAGACGCAGTACTTGTACCAACATTACTCAAGTCTCTTACCCAATGATTGAGAGTACTTCATTCAAGAAAATTGGTGCTGAAGATTGTATTTTTTTGTAATTGACTAATGTAAAAATAAATTTCAAACTGAGGCATTGACAAGAAGCACAATCCAATCCCAGTAGGTTTTGGCTCAAGACTGATAATTTAATTAAGTATACATCTGTACATTTCTATGGGGTTCTTTAATTCTGTAAATATTCTTTACAAAGCTTCAGTTGTCAGTTATAGTTGTGGACTTTGGTTCCTAGATTTTGAATTTATATTGTTATGCTTAATGTTTTGACAAGTACTAAGTTTTGGATGGCTTCATTTAGTAAAAATTATCCTTTGTTATTCCTTTCTTGATATTAATATGCATTAATTAATTGGGCTGTTTTAGATGCAAAATATAATAGTTTAGATATTGTTCCCTGTCACAAATATTGCTTTAATTAAGCATGTTTTTGTGTTATAATTTGAAATCTATTTATATGTATAAGCATTCATTCATTCATTAATTCAAATTATATGATAAATAGAAATGACCTCCAGCTATTAGAAATTAATTTTCTGTGTCTTAATGTTAAAGGACTACTCTTCAACATTGGAAGGATATATTTCGGGTACCATTTGCTCAATAGTTTGAAGACCTAGTGTTACTTGCAATACATGAACAAATTGTTTATAAGTGTAGTTTACCATGAAATATAGATTATATTTCATGGTAAACTTTATTTGACTTATTTGACTGCTTTTATTTATCTTGCCTATTTTTCTAATAACAACCTTGTGAGGTGAGTCTGAAGTCATCTTCCTGGCTTTCATGACTAATGGAAGAGAAGAATTCACAGTCTAATGATTTCTAGCCTGATATGTTTACTACACCAAACTTGCTGTCTTCTCATTCATTGAAACTGTTCTCTCTCTCTCTCTCTCACACACATACACACACGAAGTGTAGGTTTATATATATGTGTGTGTGTACGTGAAAATACACATCTACATCAGTGGTGGAATTCAAAATTTTTTACTACCAGTTCTGTGGGTGTGGCTTATTTGGTGGGCGTGGCTTATGGTCATGTGACTGAGTGGACATGCTTGGTGGTCATGTGACTGGGTGGGCATGGTCAACTCAATGTCACTCACATCAAGGGGTGCCTCACTTGGCTCCTCCGATCCCAGCCATTCCTTGTAACCCAGCCTAAACTTATCGTTAGTTCTGTAAAAATGTTGGTCACCTTTTTTGACCTTATTATCTGCATATTATAGATGTACTTTCATGGACCACTGAAAGGAAGAAATGGCTCAAATGTTTTACTCAAGAGTGAGATAGGCAACAGGCTTTTAAGGGGCTGCCACAAAGAAAGGGGGACAATGTATTTTTCCAAAGAAGCAGAATGCAAACAAGAAACAATGGATGGAAACTGAACAGAGAGAAGCAACCTAAAACTAAGGAGAAACTTCCTGACAGTGAGAACAATTAACAAGTGGAACTGCCTGTCTCCAAAAGTTCTGGGTGCTCAAACACTGGAAGTTTTTAAGAAAAGACTGGACAGCTATTTCTCTGAAATGGTATAAGGTCCCTTTTAAGTATTATTCTGACATCTTTCCCAGGATTTCTACTCAGAGTTTGGCATTATCAGTTTTCTTGCCTGAGCTGGGCGTTGCATTAGAAGATCTCCAAGGTCCCTTTCAACTCTTGTTAAACACATGTGTGTTTTATGCTCTGGACTATTGACATTAAATGCATGTGAACCCTGAAAAATATGTGGTAGCCCTGGGCAAAAGAAAGGCAGAAAAATCACTCTAGGTGTAGGAACAGTGTAAAATATTAACACATGGTAAATAATGGAACAATTAAAAATAATAGCACAAAGTTTTATCTCTCTCTCTCTTCCTATTTTTTTCTTTCTCTTTCTTTCTTTCTTTCTTTCTTTCTTTCTTTCTTTCTTTCTTTCTTTCCTTCCTTCCTTCCTTCTCGTACACACACACACACAGCACTTAACAGACAAGCATTTTGGAAGTAGCTTCTATAAATTTCTCCAAGACTTGAGTGAATTCCCCCACCCCCTCTGTCAGACCGCACTTCTTCTCACTCCAGCACTTTAACTCACAAGGGGAAAGCCATACTTGAAGCGTCCATGGGGAATCCTTGTAGAAGTTTTTAAAAGACTTGCTTCCAAAATGCATTTCTTTTATGTTGCAAAAGTGCTCTAAGGCTTGATTCACCTCCACCCTCTGTCAGACTGCACTCTTTCTCACTCCCGACACTTTAACTCACACGGGGAAAGTGATACTTGCAGCATCCATGCCTTTCTTTCTTTTCCCCGTGGAGAAAGAGGGCGTGGAAAATGGAAAGCTAGGAGAGTGATCACAAGTGAGCGACTGGGTGACTGAGTTGGGGGCATGGCCAGCCAGGGATTACCACCGGTTCGACGACCCATGCCAAATAACCGCTACTGGTTTGCCTGAATAGGTGTGAACTGGTTGAATAGCACCTCTGATCTACATATGCACAGAAAATCATAAGAAGCTAATCTTTCCCTCCCTCCCTCCCTTCAGAAAAAAATTCAGCAGCTTAACGTATTATTATAGTACCATTTACTTGAATGATAGTATGTAATTGTCTTGAAAAGCTGACTTTTGTAAGTTTACTCGGCAGGAATCCATTGTTTCGATTCACAAATCATCAATCTGTTCAAAACAAATCTTATTAAGTAAATTTAGATGACTAGAATTCAATATGCTTATTTAAGAGTGAGTTTCTTTGAGCTGGTTATGAATTAGTTTTGCGTAACATATCTTAATAAGAATGCAGTATACAAATCTTGAGTTGAAAATGTGAGATTGACTGAATAAGTCAGCATAATTTAAAGTTAAGATTAATGAATTCATAGTTATATTAGACATTTATTGCATTTGTTTTACAAAACTGTATTTCTTGGTGAAATAGCTGCATAATATGAGATCTAAAATCTAACATAGAGTTCACATGTTTTAGAGATTGTAGAAAAGGTAAAAGCTCAAGTGCAGTTTGTTAGGCTATTTTATGTACATGTGTCAACTGAAGTCTCCAGGGAAAATTACATTCTTTATATTTTTTACTCTGAGTAGTCCTAAAAAACACTTTTTCTTCCTTTATATCTTATGGGAGGAACAATCATCTCCAAGCCTTACTCCCGAGTCACCCATTTTGTCTTAACTGCCTTCTTTTCTTCTGGCAACTCTGCGCACACGTGCACCAGGAACAGACTCCCCTTGTTTCTCTGCCTCACTGCTGTCAGATTCTGGAGGCTCCGGAGTCAGCACATAAGTCCCAGATGACCCTGACCCCATCTCTGTATTGGACGCAGAACCAATGTCCAAGTCCTCCCCAGATTCCTGGATTTGTCCATGTTCTTCCCCACTATCCAATTCTTCTACCATTTCTGTAGGCTGCCAGCGGACCACAACAGTTGTACCTATACTTCTTGAAATGAAATTCCATTCTCTTGAGAAGAAATAAAACAGAATTGAAATAATTGGTAATTTTAATGGATTTAGACAAATATTTTATTCAGATTAGAAGTATAATTCATAATCTTGCACATTATAGATGCAACTGAACTTTTTACTTGTGGAATTACACATTTGTTTTCATATTTTCCCCAACTCACAATCCATTTGATCGTTATTCACTTTTACATGTCTTTATATATTTTATCTTTCTATTAATGAGTTTTCCAAAGAGATTTCCCAGCTTTTGTTCCCACTTATCACTGTAGATCTCTGTCTTTTTATGTAAATTATTTTGGTACAGGGTTCATGCAAAACAATTTAACTTTGCTTGTAGCCTATCATAGGGACTGAAGATGTGATTTTTTACCCCAGGTTCTGTTTATATTAACTGTAGGCAACTTGGGCTGGTTGGTATTCTGTTTCAAGGTTGCTGACATGGGCATGCAAATTCAATGCACAGAAGCAGAAATATTCACTACAACTTAGATAAAGCATAGAAGAATGTGATTCACGCCTAGCAAGAATGCTTTCATGAAGAGAGCCAAAGAAGAATAGCGTAGTTCAAATACAGTTTCAAAAATCACAGGACTCCAAATCAGATAGTCAACCAGTCCAAAAGTCAAGAATCACAAACAAGAATTTTGAACAAAACTCACAAGAATTCAAAAAGTCAGCAGAGTTCCTGCTGGAATTCTGCCATTCCAAAGGGGAGGGGGATGCTTCTTGGGGTTGAATGCTTTGAATGTTTTTGCAGTAACTGCATAGGAATTAGATAAGGGGACTGGGCTTTAGGATGGACTTCCTCTCAGCCAGTTCCAGCCTGTTTCCCAAGGTTGCAGAATCCCAAAGATGACCTGCTTTTGCCATGCCACCTCAGAGTTCTCATAATATCTTTGCGGCATCATATTAGCTACTAATCTGTAGAGATTCTCAGTTATCCAGGTCCTGATTGTCCCAAAAGTGTTTCTTCAGGAGGCAACTGGATCTTCTTGTTTTTTCTTTGAAGACATTTAGCTTCTCATCCTGAAGAAGCTTTTTCAGCTCTGACAGGCTAGTGGGGAATGAAAGGTTTATATTACTTGCAGACAGCTGGTTATTTGCATCCTTTTAGAGGGTCATTGAAGCACTTGAAGGTTTATCTGTGTCCTCAGGGTCAACCAGTGCTCATGGTTCTGGTAATCTGCAGTTTTTTTCCCTCTGGAAATCCATTCCTACTCCCACACCATTTGAAGGGTGGTCATCCTTTGGGACCTATTAGCTACTGGAGGACCTGGGGCACTGGGTAGGGATTGAACTGGGAAATTAGCTTAATGCTTCATGTGGGAATTTTCAGATTCCGCCTGACTTCTCTGCAATCACTTATCTCAAAAATTTGAAATACCATTTGTTTCAAGACTCATGCTTTCCTGAGAAAATAGCCAAGGCAGCTCCTTACAGAGGAGGACATGTTTGTTCAAAGTGACAACATTTTTAGAATTCTTGAAGTTTTATGAACAGTTTTTAGCTTAATGTTCCTTTAATTCAGGTTTGTTAAATCAAATTTGAAAGATTTTATGATGAAAGTACTCTGTATAAATGTATTATCTGTAACCATTCATTAACTATTACTCCACACAATTTTAGCAGTTCAAAGAATCCTCAGTCAAATAATGTACAATTTTTGAGTAACACAATCTACAATTTTGGGGTAGCTCATATTGGTCTATATAATTAAATGTATAAAAAAACTTGAGATGGAATTTAACAATAGCATTCAAGTGAATATAATATTATCCCTGTTAGGAATGATGGTCACCTAACAGTTGGGTTGGCAATATATAAACCAGTATAATCATTTAATACTGTTGTACCTTTAACAGAACGCTGTAATTGTAATTGGCCGAGGTTCCTCCGATGGCCGTAAGATGGAGCCAAAAACCTGGTTTGCTCTCTTCTTGCATTTTCCCTATTACGTTTTGCCTGATCATCGTTCTGCTGGATTTGCTGTGAGTCATGCAAACTGTTAGCAAACTCCATTTACTGAACTTTGTTTATGATACTGGACTTCGTTTTTGGATTATCCCTGGACTGATTGTTTTGAATATTACCTGCTTTAACTGTGTATTGGTTGGACTTTGTTTACCCATTTACAGGAAGTAAAACCTACATTTTACTATTCAGTGTATCTGTATGCTGGTTATGTGTTATTTCTCACCACTCTCACTATGTTTCCCGGAGTGCACTCATTCTCCTAATGGGGAATTACCTCAACACTGGTTATGGGCCCAGTTCATACCAGACTCAGATAACTGAGAGCGAGTGTAAATACATAGTACCATATACAGACAGCTGTTTACTTGTGGGTTACTGTCCTGGTAAAGATGGCACAAGACCCGTCAACAAGTCTATCACTGATAATCCGGTTGGATGGAACAAACTATGCCTCCTGGTCAATGAAGTGCAGGCTACTTCTGCGTAGAGAAGGGTTATGGCCTGTAGTTCAGTATCCACCAGATGTAAATGCTTGGGATCCAAATAATGAGGATGATGCCAAAAAGTTAGCTGACTTTAGATGGAACAATGCACAAGCTTTTTGTATAATTGGTGACCAGCAGCTAGTCCATATTCGTGGAGAAGAGTCTGCTGCTAGGTGTTAGGAGAATTTGAAGAGGATTTATGTTCGTGACAGTGTAGGAGCACACATACATCTTACACGTAAACTGTTCAGAGCACGTCTTCTGAAAGGTGGAGATATGTTAGCTCATTTAAACTTCATGAAAAGAACTTTTCAAGAGCTACATGAAAAGGAACTGATTTTTTCAGAGCTGCATCAGGTTTACATCATTCTTTCCTCATTGGATGAAAGTTATGATGATTGTGTATCTTCACTGGAAGTCCTGACCAGAAATGAACTGACATGAACTGACATAACTGGACGATTATTAGAAGAGGCAAGAAGGCTGTGAAGAGAAGCAACCATAAGAAGAGGATTTGTTTTCAACTGCTTATGCTGTTAGGAAATGTTTTTCTTGTGGAGCTAAGAGACATATAGCTAGATTCTGTAAGAAGGGAAAACGACAAAATATTGGTAATCACCAGAAGGCTAAGAAGAATGTTAATTTAGCTATGTCTAGCAATTTAACTGTAAACCATGATTTGTGGGTAGTTGATAGTGGAGCATCGCAGTACATTACTAGAAATAGAGAAAGGTTTGTAAAGATGTCTACGAGTCAGCAACATGTATCATTGGCAAATGGATGGAAGATGAAAGCATCTGGTGAAGGTACTGGATATTGTTCATGTGTAAATGAGCATTTATCCATGTTATATGTACCTAAACTGAAATTTAATTTGTTATCAGTAAGGGCTTTAGTTAATCTTGGTTATGTAGTAACCTTTAGGGGAGATAACTGTACAATAGAGAAAGAGGGCAAAAGTGTTACTGCTACTTTAGAGAATGATTTACATGTGATACATGACAACCAGTTGCAGATGGCTAACTCAGTTTATAACGATGTTAAGACACATGATCAATGTATACATTTACTAAATAGACGTCTGGGGCACATTAATTTCAAAATGCTCAAACAAACTGTTGAATTGTCAGAGGGAGTAAAATTGAAACCCTACAGCAAGTATTTCAACTGTAATGCCTATAATCAGGAGAAAAGCAAGGTTACTCCAGCAAACAGACTGAATGGGTTTAAGACCAAAAAACCTTTAGAGGTTGTGTTTGCTGACATAATTGGTCCTAAGAAACCAGTTTGGGAGGTGCCTGCTATGTTTTGAGTATAATGGACCATTACTCACGGTACAGTTTCTGCTATCTAATGAAAAACAAAACAGAAACATTCCAACATTTCATTAACTGGCTAAGATTTGCTGAGAGAAAAATGAGACATAAGGTAATTACTTTAGTTACAGATAATGGGACTGAGTTTATTAATAGATTCCAAACAATGTTAAAATTGGCTGATATCGGACATAAGCGTTCTGCACCTTACAAGCCACAACATAACTCGTTTATAGAACGAAAAGGGCAAACATTACAAGCCATGGCTTGCACTATGTTACCTGATTCAGATTTTCCTGAAACACTGTGGAGTGATGCGTTAGCAACCATGTGTTAATGTGTAGCAACCATGTGTTAAACAATGTAGTGAATACGACAACTGATGAATTGCCATTCACTCATTGGCATGGCAGAAAACTAGATTTAAGTTATCTGTACACATTTGGAGCTCCAGCATGGGTGCATATTCCCACACAAGTGAGACTTAAAGGGCAACATAGAGCTAGGAAATTATTTTTCATAAGTTACAAGGCCAACCATAGATTGTTTAGTTTCTGGGATCCAGGCACAGCTAATATTTACTGTAGCGCTAGTGCTAAATTTCATGAGCATGTTGGGTGGCAGAAACTAGAACAGGAATCTAACAATGATGTTGTTATAGACACCCAAGTAGTCCCTAATGATGAGATAGTAAAACCATCAATAGCCATTAAAGAGGAAGAACAGGCACAGGAGGAGGTAGAACAGGAGCAGGTGGAACAGGAGAGTCCACCGGGAAGCCTTGAGTTACCTAGACGTTCAACCCATGTAACACAACCACCAGATAGATATCAGGCTAGTATAGTATGCCAAGTAAATATAGTTCCTACTAACTATAATGAACTGAAACTGTATCCTGCTAAGGATCAGGCTGCTTGGCAGGAAGCAATGGATAAGGAACTGAAATTCTTACAAAGGTTGGAGGTATATGAAAATGTCAGGTTACCACAAGGTGAGCATGCCATAGGGTGTAAGTGGATTGATAAAATTAAGACAGGTGTAGATGGGACTGTTACCCATAAAGCCAGATTAGTAGCACAAGGGTTCAATCAGTCAGCCAACAACGATGACAAGGTGTTTGCACCTAGTCTGAAGGCTACCACATTATGAGCAGCATTAGTGTGGGCAGCGAAGAATAAATAATAAATCATTTGGATGTGGAAACGGCATATCTTCATGCACTATTGCAACATACCATATATTTAAAAAAGCCTTTGGGGATAAAAACTGATAACAAAACTGATTGCTAGAGATTTAAAAAAAGTATTTTTGGCTTCAAGCAATCAGGCTATGAATAGAACCAGTGCATAGTGAGGAATTAACAAAGATAGGTTTTGTAGCTGGCATGGCTGATCCATGTTTATTCAAAAAGGAAAGTGATGTAGTTTCATTGTTGCTATTGTTCACTGATGACATAGCATTAATCACTAAGACTGAGAAAGAAGCTACTGAGATTATTTCACTGTTAGAGAAGAAATTTAAAATAAAACATTTAGGTGAGATTAAATAGTATCTTGGTTTGAAAATAGATAAAACTGGGAGAGGCTACAAAATCTCACAAGCAGATAAAATTAACCAGAACTTTAAAATGAAACTTTGTAAACCGGCTAAAATACCAATGAGCCAGGACTTGTGCAAAGTTCTGTTTTTGATAAAGTCATTTATCAATCATTGATTGGTAGCTTATCCTATCTAAGTAATTGGTCTAGGCCAGACATAGCAAATAATGTCAACCAATTAGCCAGGTTTAATGCTGAGCTTACTGAAAGGCACTGGCAAGCTGCTAAGTGTATCAACAATGGAGGCTGAATTCTCATGTTTGTCTCTATTATGTACAGACTTAATATGTTATGAACAACTAATGATAGATATGGGAATTAATGTAAAGGAACCTATTATTGTATATGAAGACAATCAATCAGCACTTCAGATGGCTTCCAATCCCGCTGTAAAGACAAGATCAAAACACACTGATCCACGATATCTGAATGTGAGACAGTGTGTTCAAAGTAAAATGATTACATTGGAATATTGCATGTCAGAGAATAACATTGCAGATCATTTTATGAAAGCCCAAGGCACTATAAAACATAAGACTTGCTATGAGAAATATGAACTTAAACTGTAAAATTTTATATATTGTCCTACCCAAAGGGGAGAATGTATAGTATAGGAATGATAATCACCTAATAGTTGGGTTGGCAATATATAAACCAGAATAGTCATTTAATACTGTTGCAGCTTTAAGAGACTGCTGTAATTGTGATTGGCTGAGGTTCCTCCAATGGCCATAAGATGGAGCCAGAAACCTGGTTTGCTCTCTTCTTGCATTTTCCCTATTGCGTTTTGCCTGATCGTCGTTCTGCTGGATTTGCTGTGAGTCTTGCAAACTGTTAGCAAACTCCATTTACTGAACTTTGTTTATGATACTGGACTTCATTTTTGGATTACCCTGGACCGATTGTATTAAATACTACCTGCTTTAACCGTGTATGATTTGGACTGTTTGTTGGACTTTGTTTACCCGTTTACAGGAAGTAAAACCTACATTTTACTATTCAGTGTATCTGTATGCTGGTTGTGTGTTATTCCTCACCACTCTCACTATGTTTTCCTGAGTGCACTCATTCTCCTAACGGGGAATATCTCAACAATCCCCATTCTTTTGGGTTTTATCTTTTAGCATTGATCCATTCATTATATAAGGAATGACAAAATATACTCTCAGGTAATATATGTTTAAATTTTGCATTCTCCTCTTTGGAGCAATTTTGCTACATTGATTTTATTACTTTTAGGTTATTGGGAAAAGGCGACTTAAATTTTCAGATACTCCTTTGTCAGTTGAATTATATTTCAGTCAGCGATTAGCAGAAAATAGAAGTCAAACAACAAATAAAAAGAGAAATTGTCAGAAAACATCACTTCAGATGACAACTTAGATACAAACATAAAACATAATAAAAGAAAAATACCAAATTATTGCTAAGTTAAATATAATTGAAAAACCTAAACACTGAAAATATATTTTATGAATGACACTAACATTTTGAACTTAAAACTACTGCATATGGGGAAGAGAGAAGCATAAATCCCATTGATGGTACATTATACAACAATACTTTATCCTATCTCTTTTGGTCAGCAAGTGACAACAGTTAAAGGGGTGTCAGCTCCCAGATAATGCTGGAAGTGTTCACAAGGATACAACTGGAAGAATTTGCATGTTGAAGGATTATGATGCCTGTCTGAGGGTTAGATAAATCAAGCTCTGCCTTCTCTATATAGTTATATATGGGCAATGGATTGTGGTGTCTATGGACATGGGGAAAGTTGGACATTGTATTGTGTTTTCCTTCACCTGCTGTCTTGTATCGCCAACAACACCACATTCAACCAAACTATATATACAGGATTTAGATACATAGTCTTCAGATTGTTATAGGACACTAGCTTTGCATCATATAGGATAAGGGAGCACATTTCTGTATAGAATACTGTAGTTTAGTGTAGCTAGGATAAATAAGGTAGCTCTTGATTGATAGAAAGTTCAAATTGCCAAAGTTGGTTTATATAGCATTCTGAACTATATAGTCTAGACTCTAGATGAATATTTCTCCTTTATAATTAATTGCCACTTCTTCATCCATAGCCTCCTCAAAATGTGAGAGGTGGAAGAAAATTGAGGATTTTTCTGATATGCTACACAACTAGAGTCTATATCAAACAGTAGTGCTGCATAGACATAAACAATCCTGCTAACTCCCTTCACTGAATCAATTGCATGATTTAAGTGACCTTGTGAGATAAATCGGATCTTTAAGTGGGAGTTTTCATGGAGCTTATATACCGCAGTAATAGCCATCGGTCATAGAATTGAAAAGTTTATCCTATAGCCTAGCTCTTCATGTTGAACAAGGAAAAAACTAAAATCAATAAAAGCAGCACATACAGTGAATTGTGCTTTGCCATGTACTTAGCCATGTACTTTTCTGCCAGATGCTGTAAGATAAAGCATGATTAAGGAAAAGTGATATTTCCATATTATTTCTCTGTGAGGACTTATTTTATTTCTAAGCCACTCTAACAATTTTTCATTTAAATGTTTTCCATACAATTTGCTGATGATACATGGTAAATTAATTGGGTAGTAATTAGCTAGTAAGTTTCTTTTCATTTGTTTTATTGTTAGGAACTATATCTCAGTCCTTGGGAATCATTGTAGAACAATCAGTAAAAAAGAGAACGGAGAGCTAAAATCAGGTTTCGTCATTCTACGACATTTTGAATGATTTCTGCTGTTACATTTATTAATTTATATCCCATCTTTGTTATTATTTTTACAAATAACTCAAGGTGGCGAACATTCAGTACATATTCCTTTTTCTCCTATTTTTCCCACAACAACTCTGTGAATTGTGTTGGGTTGAGAGAAAGTGAATGGCCCAGTTACCCAACTGAGTAAGGTGGGTCTTGAACTCATGGTCTCCCAGTTCTAGCCTGGTCCTTAACTATAAACCAAACATCTCTCTAATCAGTAATTTAATCATTTTTGGCTTATAATGGTTCATGTCTAAGCACATTACGGAAACTCTAATTGGAATCTGTATGCATCATATAAATGAGGTGATAAATGTGATTTATCTATCTCCTTATTTCGCTTCAGCAGTTGAATTTAAAACAACATACTTTAAAATAAAAGATTTTCATACATGTTCAGTGGTAACATATTTCATGTTTACATAATATCTAAAATCCAGAGAAAAATTATGCAGGTTTTTTTCTGAAAAAAAAATTATATCAGAAATATAAATGGTTTTGAACCAAGATAGAGTCTTTTGTCAAGTTATCGTAACACTCCAAAGTCTTAGAAAGGAATATAGCCATCATATATGTCTTTGTCATTTACATTTGATTTCAAAAAAAAGTGTTCCTCCATTAAATTAGGGCTCCTTTTCTCAATTTTATCTAGTATCAAAAATAACCATTATGTCCATAGTAACATATACAGTAATATTTCAAATATAAAAATTATCAAAAATGGGAAATATGAAGTTTTGACTTTGAGTCAGTTTTCTTTCTCCGTTAGCTACTGAGAGTATGATCTCTTCTGTTAAAAATCATAAATCAAGTCTGAAATCCACAGGTTGTCCCTTTGGAGAATTAAATTCTTCAGCTGTACCAATATTTCTTAATCAGTTTATTGTTTTATATTTTTCAGAATCTAAACAGCCAAGTATTTATTTTCTTTTTGGGTGTATTGTGTACTCTCATGGAACTTGTAGGAAAAGACTCAGCTCAGTTTCCATTGCATACTATATTTCATTTTGTGCCAAAATGTTCTTTTGTTGTGGAGACATTTAGATATGAAACTTTTAACTTCAGTCATAAATTGTTCAGGAGAGGAAAAGGTTTTTCTTTTGATTGGCAGTTATGTTTACAGTAGTCTAGGGTAGTCTTTGCAGTGGCTCTACAAAGTAAGTTAATATTATTGTATCCTAACATAGGTTGGGCAGGTACAATAGTGAATTATTGTAGTGACTTTTTGGCAAATCTGGTGAGAATATCGTGCTCATAACTTAGTGCCTTTACTATTATATTGTATATGTTTTCACGGTTTCTTCTGATGCTTACAGAAATCATTGTCCAATCTGGAATTGTCATATTTCCTTCTCTCTATATATTACTCTATAGGTAATCCTCGACTTACAGACATAATTGAGCCCAAAAGTTCTGTTGCTAAGTAAGACATTTGTTAAGTGAATTTTGCCCAATTTTACAACCTCTGTTGCCACAGTTGTTAAGTGAAGTACTGCAGTTGTTACATTAGTAACACGATAGTTAAGTAAATCTGGCTTCCTCATTGGCTTTGCTTGTCAATAAGTCACAAAAAATTGCCACATGATTCCAGAACACTGTAACAGTCATAAAAATTAATCAGTTGCCAAATATCTGAATTTTGATCACATGGGATTATAGCACTGGGATGCTATAATGGTCATGACTGTGAAAAATGGTCACAAGTCACTTTTTTTGAGTGAATAGTCACTAAATGAGCTGTTGTAAGTTGAGGACTACCTATATTTGAATAATATTTCCATTAATGTTATTAAATTTAAACTGCACATGGAGTACATGTTGCACATTGTTCTCAGTCAACCCAAAAATGTGAAAAACCTGTATCAGATCTTGGAAGACCATAACTGGGATTTTATAGTATAATTGTTTTCAAACTTTTAAAAATGTCTGATTTTTAAATCATTATTTTCTATTGTATTTTAAAATATAATTTTATAATTATCCCTGCTGCTCAACAACTGAGCTTCAATTCAAGAAAGACAAATGTTTCATTAATTATGAGGCAACTTATGTTCTCCTAAGATCAGATCCTCAGCTGGAAAGCACCTGTTCTTGGTACTCTTAGAAAATCGTTGCATAGTAAGGTAGCATGCTTGCTTGGAATCTTTATCTGATAAACGATGTGGCTTTATATAAAGCACTATCAGAAAAAGCTGATCTATCCATAGTGGTTCATCTTTAATTATGTCTTTATCATTCAGTGAGTAAATCTAATATACATTTTCATTCATACTTATTTGATGCTTAAAAATGGTAATTGAATTAAAGCTTGATGAACATTCAAGTGCAGTAAACTGCATTAACATTAAACTTTTTGTTGAATACTTTAGTTCAAAATTTTATAAATACAGTTTTAAATTATCCCATGTTATTATCCCAAAACTGATTTTCTGTGTTTAATATAATTTATTGAAGTGTTATGCAAGCAGAGCAGGCTTATGAAATACCACCATGAAGCTGGGAAAAGATGTTGCTTTAATGCATAGCAAAACACTGCATTAAACATGAAATTTTATATTGTCAACTAATTCTGGTAATTATTTGCTTCAAGGAGTTAAAGGAGTTTTCCACAATGATTATTCCTTTGGTGAATTTTTTCCTTAATAAATAAGTTTTTCCTTAATAAATCACATTTCAAAATATTTCAATTTTCTTCTTGTTTTCTTCATTTAATAATTCCCTTGTCCATATTTATTTTTTGTGTCCTGCTGTGACAACTATATTCAGTGGAAAATGTATCCACATAATTTACACCTGTCTGTCACAGCATGAAGGAATGGCGTGTTAATTTACACTTCACCATTGACTTTGCTTGTTGGAAGCCAACTTGGAAGTCACAAATGTTGATCATATGTGCCTAGATGCTACAACTGTCTTAAAAAAAATGCCATTTGCCAAATGACTTTTGATCGCATGATCATGGTGGTATTGCAATGCTTGTAAATGCAAGGATCAGTTGTATGTAACTTTTTTCAGTGGAACAGTTTTTGCCTTGCTTTTTTGACATTTATGTATAACTTGCAATCTTTACTCTATTTCCCTGTTCATTACAATTGCCTTAGTTTTGATACATTAATTTTCAGAATAGTCATGTTTTCTTTTTTTTTTGTTAGATCTATATCTCGTTTTTCCTTAGAGAGTTTAAAATATATTACACTATATTCCTTAGTCGATAGTTTGGTTATTATTATTTTTTTACAAAAACAATTCTGGAAGTTGGATTGAGGGATAAGTAATTGGCCTAATCTAACTCAATAAATTACTGTAGAATTTAAAGGAAAGGGAAGATATTACATTGCCTAAAATATACTAATTACATACTTACATGCAGACACACTTTTAAAAATTACAGCAAAAAATCTGGGAGATGGCTAAATGAGTGAAAGGGGATTAAATAAAGCCACAACTGAAAATATATTGTTTTTAAGAAAATTAAAGTCTGAAATACTTATGTTTGTAAGAGAAAGGAAGAAAGAATATAAATGGAGTGGAAAATTAAATGAAGGATAATCAAGTGAGAATAGGCCAAATATAACAAAGGACCAGCATGAAGGAGAGAAAAATCATAAGATGTAGAAGGCAGAATTCTGTCATATACAGAAGTATATGAAGACTAGATTAGATAGCAGTTACAGCAAAAAGGTACTATAGAATCTAAAGAGTATTCAACCACTAATGGTCTGATAGAAAGTATCACTATGATTTAGGATAATTCTGTTGATAATGTGTCATTGCATGACAGAGAGGCGGAAATATAAATCAATCAATCCATCAATATTACATAGGCAAATGGCAAAATGTTTTAAGCTTTATTGCCACTTTTTCTCCTATATATCCACTGTTTTTTAGATAAGATAGCAAATACCAGGGATGCTATGGATGTATCTTAAAGATACAGAGCATGGTGTCTGCTCTAGCAGTTCAAGTCCCAGCCCCATGTGATGGAATGAGCTCCCACCCCTTGCCTCAGCTTCTGCCCACCTAGTGGTTCAAAAGCTTGCTATTCTGAGTAGATAAATACATATCCTTTTGGTAAGAAATGTTGCTGGGTGTATAATGTATAATGCCCAGCAATGAGGTGAGATCAGTGGTGAGAGAAGGACCTGGATGATGATAACATTCCAATATATTCATGTGAACTAATAACAGAAACTAATAGTAAGAGTAATTACAATGCTACTTTTTATTAGTGATATCTGTAATTGTATTTATTTTAATTTTATCAGTATGAAAGATATAGAACTAATTTATTTATTTTAAGTGTCCTGTTATTCAATGTAATCAGTCATTTGAGTCTTAACAGTGAACTATAAATTGCCATGTGCAGGTTCTATATGATCTGTAATTTATATAAGTGAACATGTTAAGCCCATGTCACACTGCCCAATGGATGCAAAAAGGACACAACGGACGAGCAAAATGTTCCATCCGTTGTTATCCGCTCTCAAAAGGGGCAATAATTTGCATAACCGGAGCGGATAACACGGACGGGGGGAAGGACGTAGGGCGGATGCAAAGCGGATGCGGAACGGAAGCCCAGCAGATGGAAGCTGATGGGAGCGGATGGCACGTCCGCTAGGCTTCCGGGGGACCTCAGCAAAGCGGACACGGAACGGATACAGCGGATGCACAGCGGATGCACAGTGGATACACAACGGATGAAGCGGATGCACAGCGGACGCACAGCGGAAGCCTAATGGATGCCTGGAGTTAATTGCGCATGCGGGGAGGATGCATTGCGTCAGCCCCACGGATATAACGGAAGCAGCTCAGAAGCAGGTCGTCATTCAGAGGAAAGACCTGCTGCCGGACGGATTGGCTGCCTTGCCTGCCCTGCTTGCCTGTCTGCCTGCCAGCCTTGCTGCCAGCCTTGCTGCCAGCCTGCCTGCAAGCCTTGCTGCCAGCCGGTCTGCCTGCCAGCCTTGCTGCCTGCCTTCCTGCCAGCCTTGGTTCATGTCTGCCTGCCAGCCTTCCTGCCAGCCTTGGTGCCTGCCTCCCTGCCAGCCTTGGCGCCTGCCTTGGTGCCAGCCTTCCTGCCAGCCTTGGTGCCTGCCTGCCTGCCAGCCTTCCTGCCAGCCTCCCTGCCAGCCTTGGTTCCTGCCAGCCTCCCTGCCAGCCAGCAATCCAACAACCATGCGGAAGCACAGCAAGCCTCAGCCATCTGCTGCCAGCCCTTGCAAGAGGGACAGGGCTACCATCTCGCCCCCTGGCCCTCACTCTGGTTCTGCTGGGGCTTCTGCAGCACGGGCTCCCTCTTCTGGGGCTGGGGCTTCTGCTGCTTCTGCTGCTTCTGCTGCTGGAGGAGCTGATGAAAAGCACTCCAGCACCAGCCACCTCCACAGCACCTGAACCCTTCACCCCTGAGACTGAGCGACCAAGAGGAGTGCCAGAGACTCTTTTTTGTTTTATAGCTTGTTGTTAATAATTTATTTTTGATTCACACACTTGCTTCATTTCTTTTTTTTAATAAAGTCTTGGTGGAAACTTTTAGAAATGGTTTAAGCCTTTGCATGCTTGTGGGATGGGTAAGGATAGTTTTGGGATGGGTTTGGATACCTGTGGGATGGGTAATAGCTGTGGGATGGGTTAGGATAGCAGTGGGATAGATAAACCTCCAGTGCAAGCATAGTGGGACTGTATGGTCCACCCTCCCAGGTGCCACACCTATGGCCCTTTATTATCAATAATAATGTAATAATTATCCACACATGTCAACATAAACACAACTCTTTATTAAATGCCCTGTTCATTGTAGGCCAACCAAACATACATGGCCCAATCTCATCCGTGTTATGAGACAAGCTCAAGGAAGCATCCATTAAGCATCTACCATCCTGTCTTGCCACTCCACTGCTCCAGCTGGGGAGTTGCACCATTGTCTCAGGAGGTTGCGCTGCTTCTTCGCTTCATGTGAGGCTCTGTTGGGGCCTTGCACATCCTCAGTGTCAATCAGGTTTTTCCCATGCCTCCATTCACCAGGCTCCATGTCCCCATTGCCTTGTTGGAGGTCCATGAGCCTGTTCTGCAAGACTGGGTAGCGGGTGCGCATGAGATTGTGCAGGATGCAGCAAGCTTCCATGATCCTCCTCACGGTCTCTGGGCAATGCTGCATGGTGGTGAGAAGTACCTGGAACCTGTTGGCCAGGATGCCAAAGGCGTTCTCCACCACCCGCCTTGCCCTGGACAGCCTGTAGTTGAAGATCCTCTCTTCACGGGTGAGGAATGTGGAAGTGTAGGCCTTCATGAGGTAGGTTGTGATGGAGAAGGCGTCATCCCCCACGATGAAGTAGGGCACATCTTGTGTGTCGTTGGGCAGGGAGTCTGGATCTGGGAAGCCCACGATGAGGTTGCGTTCCAGCTCCTCCTTGAGGTGACTGGCGTTGTATACCTGGGCATCTGAAGATGAGCCGTTGCCTGAAGCATCGATGTACATGAACTTGTAGTCAGCATCGACCATGGGGAAGAGGATGATGCTGAAGAAACCCTTGGAGTTGAAATAAGTGGACCCCGACTTGGCTGGAGCTTTGCAGACCACGTGCTTGCCATCTATGGCTCCAACGGTGTGTGGGAAGTTCCACTTCTGATACCACTGCTCTGCAACTTTCTTCCATCCTTCTTCAGTGGAGGGGTACTGGAGGAGCTCCTCCTTGTATTCTTCAATGATGGTCTGCACCACTTCTCTGACCACAATGCTGATGGTGTTGGATGGCACCTTCCAGCCGTACTGCATGCTCCTGTAGGTGGTCCCTGAGGCCAGGTGGCGCAGAGTGAGTGCCACCTTGAGCCCAGGGTCCAGGCTGGGCTGGAAGCTGGTGTTTACCTTGGTCAACCTTGTTAAGCCTGGGTTCCCCAACCAGGGTTAGGTAGACAAGCTAAACAGAATGTGCAGCATTAGTCAGATAGGCACACAGATAAATGAGTGAGCTAAGCTTGTATGTTTATTAACATACAGTAAAAATAACAGATACGCTTGTGCTATCAAGAATATAGTTTATTCCAGTATAAGTTTATGGCATAGTCAAATAACAGTCCAATAGTCATTTATCTTGTAGTCAGTCCATTCAAGGATATTCAGGTAGCAAAGTCCATGTAGAATATCCTATGTCAGTTCACTTACAAATCAGTCCTTTGTTGTCTCTCCCGTTCGAGCAATGCAGTCTTGATTCCAAGCAGTAATCAGGGATCATCAAAGCCAGTGCAAGCAAGCTGTAGACTTGCTACTTTTATATTGTTTTCATAACCACTCCCTTAATTGCTATTTCACAGTTAAAGCTGCAGACACTTTAACATACACTAACTATGATTCATAGTTATTATTTCACCTAAACCAGTTAGGGTAAACAATGTTATCCCTAACAAACCTGGGTGTCAGCCGCTGCACAACTTCGTCAAACATGTCTTGAGGCATCCTCATGAAGTTCTGGAATGCCCGAGTGTCTTCGTTCCTGAGCTCCACCATCAGCTTGTTGTACAGTCCGTCCTCTGCTCTTCTGGCGAACTATCTTCGGACCCAGACTCTTTTTGGCTGCCTCTTTTTCTTCTCGCAGTAGAGTTCACAGAGCCTGCAGATGGTTTCGCACTGTTGCAGAACGATGGTGGCTGCGGAAAGGACTTTGTTGCAATCCACGTTGGACATGACTGGATGCTGTGGAAGAGGAAGAGTCAGATGAAGGCTGCAGAGGTCTGCACCGCTGGGCTGCTGTTCTGAAAGTAAGATGCAGATGAGTTGATCCACCTTTTTATAGGCAATATAGGTTTTCCGCTAGGCATCCTCTAGGCATCCTGTAGACATCCTTAATATCCGAGATAGGTCCCCTCTGCGAATGTTTTTTCCGTTTTAAACACTTTGTTTCCGTGCTGCATCCACTAGGCATCCGTTCTGCATCCGTTCTGCGTCCGTTCCGTTTCTTCCCCACGTCCGGGCGGATGGAGTTGCACGGATGCATAGCGGATGCCTAGCGGATATAGCGGATGCGTAACGGATGCGTAGCGGATGCCTCGCGGATGCATAGCGGATGCAGAATGGACGAACTGGATACATTTTCCGTGCAAAAGTTTTGGGCAGCCCAAAACCTTCGGAGCGGATGAAACATCAATAAACGGATGCTGGACGGATGGAGAGGAAGCAAAACGGAGGCAGTGAGTACATCGCGTTTTCCAACGGATGGCAAGCTTTTTTGTCCGTTTTACATCCTCTTTGCATCCGTTGGTTCAGTGTGACATGGGCTTAACACTGTTTCAATTCAGCATGCAAATTAGGTAAATCTTTAGATGTAGAAATATTGCAAGATTTAACAATCTTATGCTTGATATCAGCGAGCTGTGATAACTTAATGATGTTTTAACAAATTGTAAGAGAGATGCTTGGACTGTCACCAGAGATGGTACTCAGGACCCAAAATGTTACTGTTTCTAATCCAGAAAACTGTATTATTTCATTTGTTTCATTTTTTCTTTGTTAACAGAAGCTTTTTATATAATAATTTCTGAGAATACTATTTAGGTATGCTCTATCAAATATAAAAAAGGTTAGTAGTGGTAATAATAATGGATGCTTTAAATAGTTTTCTCTAAAATACTTTTTTTTCCTAAAATAAATTTAAGGCTGATGATATCTCTTATACGTTAATGCAGTATTCTAGAGCAGTTTCAAGTTGACAGAAAGTATTAGTTTTTGGTCTAAAATGTTCTTGTGCGCTGCTGCTAAGATCAAAGAAAGCTTGAAGTGACAGAAAAGCAATACAGGAATCTTAAAAGAATAATGCTATTTTTAACATCTGTTTTCTTACAAAATGTCAGAGCTGACAGAAATTTGGTAGGACTTTTGAAAGAAATTTTTTGAAATACTCTGTTAAAAGAATAGTAATTGGTAGTAAATATAAACTCTCGATGAAATATCCTGAATATTTACTTTACTTTAGCTTACTTCATTGTCATTCCACCCCGTATAATAAAAATTAAATACTATCTTCAATGTATATTATGACTATTATAATATAGAATATTCATCTATATTATATTTTACAGGTAGTCCTCGACTTATAATCATTCATTTAGAAACTGTTCAAATGAAAAAAGTAACTATTGGTCTTCTTAATCAATGGTGGGATTCAAATTTTTTTACTACTGGTTCTGTGGGTGTGGATTGGTGGGTGTGGCAGGGGAAGAATGCAGCACAGTCTCCAGTCAGAGGTGGTATTTGCCGGTTCTCCAAACTACTCAAAATTTCTGCTACTGGTTCTCAAGAACTGGTCAGTAACTGCTGAATACCACCTCTGCTTAAGACCTCTTAATGCACTTCAGACTTATGTGTCACATGATCAAAATTCAGGCACTTGGCAACCAGCATATATATTCAGTGTCCTGAGGTCAGGTGATTGCCCTTTGTATCCTTCATAGCTGGCTTTTGAAAAGCAAAGTCAATGGGGAAAAACCAGATTCACTTAACAGCTGCATGATTCACTAAACAAGTGTGGCAATTCGCTTAATAACAATAGCTATTTTGATTCAACCCTTTTCCAATAAAACAAACATGAACCAAAGGGAACAGAAATCTTTTAATGATTCTTACGCATCCCCGGTTCAAAGGCTGCTGCAAACTAATTAACTTTGATAAGCACGAGCCTCGCCAAAACTGTGCGAGGCTGCCAAGAATAACAGGTTACCTAGAAATATTTTATAACACAAGAGTCTTCAAATACCAACTAAGATACTGCAATGTCCACGAGGCTTGAGTTTCAAAATATTTTTGCTTCCTGCAAAGAATGTCTGATTCACAGCTGGTTTTTATCTTCTTGAAGTCTTGCATCCTTGCTCCTGAATCACCCGTGCTGCTGCAGCTGCTCTTTCCTACGAGCAGCCCTGTGTGCATGTGCACTTGGCACAGGCTCCTCTGAAACCTATCCATTGCTGTTGCGAACCCCCACAATCTCTGAAGGCAGCAGTCCACTCCCTGGCCCCTCATCTGAGTCCTTGCTCTCCTCAGCCATCTGCACCTGCTGCTGGCTAACTACAACAATAGCAAAAAAGGGTTGTAAAATGTGATTCACTTTACAACTGCCTTGCTTAGCAATGAAAATTCTGGTCCTGGTTGTGATCATCATTGGATGACTATCTATATAACATTTTTTAAACTTTTGAAAACAAAAGAAGAACAAGTAGAGAGTTTTAAGACCTGGAAGCTTTATTCTGATTTCAGAAAATTCAAAGAAAGCCTGGTAAACAAAAACTATCTTTAGAATTTAAGAATTCTTAGTTGTGGTACTTGTTTTAAATTCCAGAACTGAACAAATCCTCCCACACAAAAATCAACTTCTGGCTATCCCAAGCTTTGTTTATGTCTGCATTATAATTTAGCCTTCTTTATGTGGGAAACATTTTGTTACTACTACTGTAAAACAGTTGGAAATCGGAAATATGCAACAGAACACCCAGAGATTTCTAAGTTTCAATCCAGAACTATTTTCTGCCATTACTGCGTCTTAAAATATGTGATGAAAGAGAATTAGATTCTCTAAGGTGCCTTGATTTAAATATCATACAAAGAAATAGGAAATAAAACAACTAAATGAAAACTTATCAACAATTTTCTATTTAACATAATTTTTTAAAAGATAATCTAGTTAAACTTTCCTCAAGTTTGTATAGTTACATGATGAATTAATGGCAAATATTTAATTGTGTAAGTGTATTTCGTTCTAAACAATTAAAATCTATGCAGATTTGTAGACTTTAATATATAATCAATGCTAAGTAATGTTTGTCACCTAATATAATTACAGAACTGGAAAGAAAACATCCTCCAAATTGGACAGAAAGAAATCTTGACTTAGAATTGAATTATAGACTTCATTTAATTAATTGATTGATTAATTGATTAAAACTAATTGATGATAGTTTTAAATCTGGATTTGGGGCTGACTTAAATTCTTGAAGTGTTTGCTATTGTGAACCCTTATATGATTTTCCTAATACTTCTCAAACTGCTTTTGTTTGCCCTCTTAAAGAAAAAAAAAGTGGACATGACAGCATGTTTGTAGGGTTATCTGATCAGTCTACAACTGTCCCGATCTTATTTCAATTTTCAATGAAATAAATATATTTTTAAAAGGTTGGAGTATAGGAAGATCTTTTGTTAAGTGGTCTTGCACCTAATTTGACAGATTCTAGTAAGTTCTTTATTCAAATGGCTTTGATTTTTTTTTTATGGTATCTGATTTTATCACTCTAGAAATGTGTTTCATTGTTTTATGAAAATAAATTCTCCATAAATGTACAAATGAAGTTTTAATCAAATTCACTTCCTGATTTTCTGCAGTAAGTGGGTAAGAAAGTTTAGATTCACTCCCAGTTTCTATAAAATGACTTTGTTAAGTATGTTTTTGAAATTTATGTAGAAGTGTAGCTGTGCCAGAATATGAGCTCACCATGATAGAGATAATAATAACAGATAACAGATAATCAGAGTTGAAACACTCTGTTGAAGGTACCTTATAGGTCATCTAATCCAACCCCCCTGCCCAAGCAGGAGACCCTACACCAGGGGTCTTCAAACTTGACAGCTTTAAGACTTGTGGATTTCAACTCCCAGAATTCCTTCTCCAGTCATGTTAGCTCAGGAATTCTGGGAGATAAAGTCCACAAGTCTTAAACTTGCCAAGTTTGAAGACCCTTGCCTTACACAATTTCTGATGATAGAAATAGAAGTGAGATTGGTATGATAGGGCATAGGTGAGAAAAGGTGATGATGAACAGAGAAATATATTCATTGGATGAACTATTCCAAGGATTGGGAAACCAGAATTTACTTTTAGCTTCTATGTCTGCCCCCCAAAACCTAGATCCTGGGTCCAGCATGATGGCTCACTGGTGATTAGCCTTAAACTACTGGTGGTAAACACCAAGTCCATTTGCAGTAAGACCATAGTCATTTACAATCTGGTAAATAAATAAAGTTAGATTAACTCCTGACAAGAGAGAATTACTATTTGCCAATAAAACCTCTGGCTCTTGGAAAACAGTGGCTCTGAAATTAGGTCTAAATGAGATTGTGTTCCTTCAAGAATAAGGTCAGCACCTTGGCTATTCCCACTGGTTGTACGGCTCCTATTGAGTAGCAGATATAAGGTATATGTAAGGTATATATAAGATATAAGGGAGAACTTTTTCTCAGCTTCAGATGATGAGTCAGTTGTGGAACAGGAGGCCTTGAGGATAGCAACTTATGCTCTTGACACTACACAACTGAACTACTGCATTGTGCTGCCTTTAAAAGAATACTGGACAGTAGGAGTTAGTGCCCATTTACTGGCATATAACAATTACAGTGGTCTGTAACAAGTGTGTTGTAGACCCTGGTTTGTGTGCCAGTAGGTTTTTGGACTCTATGTAGCTTGGTTCCTAGATGTCTGTGGAATTGACCAATCCAGTGAGTAGTTCCTAAATGAATTATTAATTGTCCTCAGCTTTTGAGAGATTGTACCTCCAGCTTTATGGAACAGTTCTTTTTTTTTTAATCATGCCATATAGGAATTCTTGTTATGTGATGAGAGAAGATACTATGTATGATTATAACGGTTTTTCCTTGGCCAAAGATACAGAATACAGGAACTTACAGTATATTACTGTTTCATGTATAAACAGCTTAAATTACATAACATTACACATGGGAAGATTCAATAGGCTAAATTATATGTAGAATATTATTGCCACTTTCTGTAGAGAGGACTATCAGGATGGATGTGTGCTCATATATGTACATGATCGAGCCTTGTAACTTATTCTCTATGTATAACCATGTGATGTAGCATATGTACAATCTAATGTGATGTAGCATATGTAGAATCTATATGTAGAATATCATGTAGCATTCAGTAGAATCTAACTCCCATTTAAGGAATTAAGCAAGGTAAGAACTAGGGTAATGCTTAGGTAATTGGTTTTAGATTATGAAATCTGGATTCAAGTCATAAATCTTGCTGGTTATGTTGGACTACTTGATGTTTATAAGTCTAAATTCTGTGATGAGGTTACTATGAGAAGAAAGAAGTATTTTCCTGTTTATATCTCTTAACCTATAAACCAGGATGCATAGAATTCTCCAAGAAGATATGCCGTATTAAGGAAAAATTTAATGACTTTTTAAAAAGCTTTCATTTATTGATGCAATCAATTATTTCTTCATTTCCATGTTTTATTTTAATTGGACTTAATAGATTCATGTTATGATCCAACCTGCCTCCTCAAAATATAAGGTTACCTTATCAAAAGTAATATATTCAACTTAATTTGGTATAATCTGTGCCATAATTGTTTCCTGTTTTTTGTGTTTCTAGCTGCTATTATGTATCAACTGAAAACTTAAAAACAAACAAACAAACAAACAAAACAGTGGAGATAGATTGTTGTAAATAATACACTTATTTTTCAACAGTTGATTTAGCTCAGATTAATTAGGATTTGGGGGGAATTACATACTGCTGGAATTATTTATTCAAAATTTGTGTGTTTTAAATATTCAGTTATAAACTTATTGTAGCAATGATTCTGAATGGTCTTTTTGATATAGAGATGGAATGTATTTTTAGCCATAGCTCTTTTTTCCCCAAAACTTGGTGTACAGTCTCAAGAATAGTGTGGGATGTTCAGGAAAATTGCTCATTGTGGTTACAATAGTGGGAAAATTATATATACATTTTTAAACACACAGAATGTATTTTTATTCATCTGTGCTATTTGTGTATATTTTATATATAGCTACTGCACTATCTAGATAGCCTTTTTTTAAAAAAAACAAAAACCCAGTATCTGATAAGACAATAGATAATTTAGCTAGTTCTTAATATTGAATATGAAGGATAAAATCAATTTCGGTTCATTATCTCAAGGTTACTTGATAAAAATGACTCAGAGCTCCAATTAAACTGACAAAAACATCTACATTGCCTTCCTTTAAAAGTCCAGATAAAGAAGGATAGTTTTACTTTGAAAGATAAAACAGGTTTTTTTTTAACTACAGAATTACAGTTCTAAAATATTCAAGCCAACAAGTTTCATCATGGAAATGAGAATGTTGCAATTTTCTCCCAGAAACAGTAAGACCACACTTGGAATACTGCATCCAGCTCTAGTCACCACAACATAAAAAAGATGTTGAGACTCTAGAAAGAGTGCAGAGAAAAGCAACAAAAATGTTTAGTGGGTTGGAAGCTAAAACATAGAAAGAAAGGTTACAGGAATTGGGTATGTCTAGCCTAATGAAAAGAAGGACTAGGAGTGATGTGATCAAAATGTTCCAATATTTGAGAGGCTCCTGCAAAGATGAGGGAATCAAACTATTTTTCAAAGCACCAAAAAGCAAGACAAGAAACAGTGGTTGGAAATCAACCAAGGAAAGAAGCAACTTAGAACTAAAGAAAATTTCACAACAGTGAAAGTAATCAACCAATGGAATATCTTGCCTTCAGAAGTTGTGGATACTACATCACTGGAGGCTTTTAAAAAGTCTCAAATGGTATAGCATCTCCTGCTTGAGCAGGGAGTTGCACTAGAAGACCTCAGAGGTTCCTTCTAGTTCTATTCTTATTGATTGATTGATTGAATTTCTCATTTTTGGTATTATAGTATAGGTTAAGCCAGCTCTATATTCTTTTATGTTGTATGAGAATAGATAACAATAGCAAGGAACAACAAATTTAATAATTATATTTCTTTTTACCATCAGTGAATTTACAAAAAAATGCTGATTTTTTTATTTTTTATTTCTGATTTACGAAAAATGCTTTCTCTTTTTTTTTCTATATCTGTAATGGTGAAAAATTTGAATATATTTTAATTGATTTTTTTAAAGGATAAATATGACATTTGATCCAAACTTGAAAGTTTTACTAGATCAGATTTAATTTTTGGCAAATTATGGGACAGATACAAGGGTGGGGTTCTACCAGTTTGGACTGATATTTCAAATGACTGGCTGGCCCCTCCCTTCCCCTCCCCTCCCCAGAGTCTCCCACAGCCCATTTTTGATGGAGATAAGTGCAGGATCTGTGCAGAGGCTGTGGGAGGGCAAAAAAATGGCCTTCCCAGAAAAACCGGAAGTGGCAAAATGGGCCTATTTTTGGCTTCCAGTGGGCCTCCAGAGGCTGGGGGAGGCTGTTTTCACCCTCCCAGAGGTCCAGGAGAGGCCTCTGGACCCTTCAGAGGGCGGAAATGGCCTCTCTGGCCTCTGGAGGCCTACCAGAAGCCGGAAACAGGAAGTTCTGGTCGGCCCCACTATGGGCACGCCCACCCAGCAACTGGGCAGCAAACAGGTTGCTGGGATTTTTGAATCCCACCCCTGGACAGATAGTCATATTCTAATTTGGACCGATGAAAGATTTATCACCAAAGCTACATTTCAAAGAAAAATTATCATATTGGATGGATCAATATTTCTTTTGGCTAAACTAACAAAAATAATAAGACTAAGAACAATTTCTTTGTATTGATGTTTGATATAGAGATTATTGAAGATATTTATATATTTTATATTGGAAATTTGTCGAATTCTTTGTTATATATTTTAAAACAATGTAAGAAATAAAACACAGAGAGAGAGAGAAAAAACAAGAAATTCAGGTATAGAATCCAAATTACGAGTTCATAAATCTGAAATATAATAAGATAGTTGATGTCAGTTTTCTAGTAAAAATTCATACATCTTGGTTGAATATTACACTAAAATTTGCTTGATTAAAATGAAAGAGAAAAGAAACTTCCCCTTTTATTAAGATCTAGTTGTCATCTTGGTCACTAAACCTCAAATCTGGTTTGGCCATAGCACTGTTGTGTTGTGAAATTTTGAACACTTTTCATTAGCACTTCTATATAATGCATACTGTGCAATTAAAATTCTGCTTTCCCAATTTGCAAAAAGGCAGGGAAAAATTATTAGTTCTTTAATTATTTTTCAAATAATTAATTTCAGTTAATTTCCTTGGATTGGTATTTGCCATATGTTGAAAAGAATGGAGGGAATTCTGAATATTTCTTTCTTTTTGTATCAGGTTGTCTTTTACATATTTTCAATTGGAATTGTTCCCAAAGGCTTCCCAGGAAGAGATGGTGGACTATTCAGGGAACTGTTAGAACACCTGAAAGTAGAGTCCTTGTTTGGAAAATAAATATTTAGTTTTCGTCTTGTAAATTATAATTTTGTTCTTTGATTCTTTCATGCTACTTTGTTTTTCTTTATCTTTCACTCCAAGCAGTATATGGAAAATAAGACTTTTTTTAATGCAGAAATCAGTCCAGAGTTCTTCCAATTTGCTGCCTCCCACTTCAGCATAAAAAAAGAATCCCCTGTAAATACAGTAATCTTTTGAAGAGCTTTCCATTTTTGGAAATGAGTGCACAGCCACACCTCATGGTAGAAAAACAAGGCTTTATTTGCAAGCATCAAGTAGATGACTGCTGTTAAGTATTTTTCTTCTCTCCAAAATCATTGGTCTGTGAGAAAAGCTATGCCTGTGCTCTGAAACATTATCTAATTTCTTACCTATCTGAAATAACTTAAAAGACATAAAAGATATACTGTAGCTTGAATTTCAGAAAGCTTATCTGATTTCTTGCTCTAATTACCCTTCAAGTGAGTGCATTAATCAACTCTTTTCTTGATGTTTCCCTGTTCCTTTCACAATTTCTAACATACACACACACACACATACACACACTTTATCTGACTATGAGAAGCTATTTCTTGCACCCATAGTTTCCAAGTGATGTTTCTTCAGAGGAGTGAAAATGAAGTAATATGAATCAGTTTCATTTCTCATCCCACGCTGTTATATTACTATTGTTATCAAAATCCTACTCAGTTTTAAAGACAAAATTCTAGTAGAATTCCATGAACAAATGTTTACAATTTAGACTGTCACTATTAATATCTTGTTGCTTTACCAAGACATTCCTATAATCTACTGACCCTGTCGTCCATTTTATTCATGGTCTCCCCTTTGCATAATCTTCCCTTGCATAATCAGTGGTTTTACATCATGCCTATAATAACTTTGGGTTCTCATTAAATGCCATTCTGGGGTTAGCGTTCTGTGTATTTATGTGTGGTGCTTCTACATGAGCAACAAAACCCTCTTGATGGGAATAGTCAAATTTTGAATTGCAGTATAGCTTAATTAACAGCAGACTCTGCTAGCAGACACGCTATTGACTACATTTCTGAGTGGTATCATGAGATCCTGCACATCACATGACTTTTAGCAATTAAATGTAATGTTGCTATTTACAACAATGGTTGTCCAAGCTCCAATTTTACATTCTGTTGCCTTTTGACAAGCTGCTTTAACACCTGAAAGCAACAATAAGAGGAACCATTAAAAGGATCTTTTAAGTCCACTTTTTCAAATACTTGCATTCTGTTGAAGATCATGCTTTTGTTATAAATGCAAATTGCCCTCTAACAAGAAAATAAGCCTAGTTGCCACGATTCCACCTTCAAACATTTCTACCTGGATGAATAAGAACCTTCACTGACATTTAGCACAATCATGGTTTCACTTAGCAGCCATTTCAACAACCAAATTGCTGATTCCAACCGTTCCAACTTAAATGAGGACTAGATGTAATAACGCCTCTATTCTGGGACACTAAAATAACATGGCTTTGTTACTGCAAATTGTGACAAGTCTACATAAAGTGGCAGGTCTATTATAAATATTCAACCTCATAGAATCAGAATGCCTTATTTTTCTATTAGTGAGATTTCTTACCCTCTGCCTAGAGGGAGTGATGCCGTCTATGGTACCCATGATACAGTATCTCTCTACAGAAGAGATGCACAAGCGGGAATCACTTTTTAAAGTCAACAGTACATCTTATGAGGCTTTGTCCTGCATTGTCATTTCTGCCATAAAATCTAAAGTGCTCAGCAATAATAGTAGTTGGGATGGTAGTGCAGTGACAGGGTCATTCTGATATCAGGGCTTTACAGGAACAGCAAGTTTTTAGTATTAATATATTGCACATTCTGGTGTAATTTACAGACGAAATGGCCTGTGGTAGTCAAGAGAAAGCTGAAGCATAATTCTGTTACTTTTTCAGTTACTTATTTATATTGTATTAGGTATCAGAGCTCATATCATTCTGTCTATTTTTGAGCCTGCTGTTCATTTTTCTTTCCATACGTGGCTGTATTTTTCTTGGTATGATCTTAAGCAAAAATATATTTACATAACAGTTTATTGGTAGTCCTTGAGTTATAAACACAATTGAGCCCAAAATATATGTTGTTAAGTGAGTGTCTGGAGAGCCACAGTTATCCACATCATGGTTTTTCCAAAGGTATTTTTTCAAAAGGGAACTGGAATTTCTGGTTTTTCTTTGAAGGCATTTTGCTTCTTATCCATCCGAAGAACTGAAGAAGCTTCTTGGATGAGAAGCGAAATGTCTTCAAAGAAAAAAAACTTGAAAAAAATTGAAAAAGTACCTTTGGAAAAATCAGAGACATTTGTTAAGTGATTTTTGCCACATTTTATGACCTTTCTTGCTACAGTTGTTAAGTGAATCTTGCATTTTCCTCCTTAGGTTTATACTTAAACTTAGGTCTTTTCCAATCTCTAAGCCCAGTTTTATCCCATATTTGTCATACAAATGTTAGCAATCGAACTGTCTGTCTCTTGTAACTTTAAACCAACCAGGCATATTTCATCTCACCTGGTACTTTTTTATTTCACACCTAATCTATTGCATGCCATAATTAACTTATTAATGGAGTAAATTTCTGACTGCATTCTCTTCTTGAAAATGTAAATTCTCAAAATGGCTTCATTTGTATCTTCTTTTAAATCTCTTTTGTGATTCTTTGGGTATATTTTCCTTCATTTCTATGATTATCTAAATAAGATTTTCCTTTCTTGTTACATAGATTTTAAATTAATATGCTATGTCCTCCAGGTCAAAACAGGTTGGCACACTTACTGTCTTTATTTTTCCAAGTTACCATAACTTTGACACCAATAATTGCACATACCATGCCTGAAGTAATTAATCAGCTGAAGTGAATTTGTTTTGTTTCCTATTTTATAGCCACACTGTTCCTGATGTTGTACATCTGATCATGTTGATGTGCAGAGTTTGCATTTACATAGCTTGAGGCAGTACTTATTCTGTAATTCCCATTGCCATGTTCTCCTTTTCTCCCACTTTTGCATTCAAATCATGCTCTCCTAGTACCAAATCTTTTATTATTGTTGCATTTAGCATAGTTTGTAATCTGGCACAGAATTTATCCAAATTCTGCATACTCAAGCAGTTTGGAAAATTATCCACACCTTTTATTGAAAATATGTGCAGGATCTCAAATAGCAATGCCCTATATTATTGAATACTGTCCCAGTTTCAAATAGACTTTCACAACAACATTGTAGGAAAAACAAAGGATTGGAAAATGGACTAATTTCATCTATACAAGTCTCATATTATTTAACTTAGTTTGGAAATCAAATTGCATTAATTAAAAGTGTACATTATTTTACATAAACTGACATACTGCATTCTGATCAGACCATTTTTCATTAAATAATTTATTATTCATATTTGAATATAGGTATGAAAAATGTTTATTTAGTTAACATCTTTTATGTAATATTATTACACTGAATTTATAGTAGATCCTGAGGGTAAAATATTAATACTGGGAACATTTAGTACTTTAGAAATAGTACAACTCCAGTAGTCTACTACATTACTTAGGCATCCTTTGTACAACTATGTGTAGCAATAATAGTACCGACTCAAATTTTAATTGCACAGGGAGTTCTGATTTGACATGCCAGACATAAAGAAATGGATTTGCATTCCTTGTGTAAGACAGTTGTGCAACTGTTGCAATAACCATATATTTGAAATCTAGAGAAGGACATCAGTTAGGATAAATTAGGAATCTTATGTTCTTGGCATTACTGAGAAGAAAAAAAATATAAAGGTTCTCCTGACTAGATAATGCTGATATTAGAACAAAGACTGTTAATGAAGCTGTTAAATCTCCATATATTCTGTCCTTCTTCACAAACCATCTAAGCGACTAATTACCACTTCATCTTGGGAAGGTCAGTTCATCATTAAATGTTGAATATAGTAATAGTTATATACATTGAGCTAATTCATATTCAAGAAGAAAGTTGGAAAACTCTGCAGTGTGAGATATATTGTGTTCCGTCCGGAAAAACGCGAGGTAGACTGGGTTCCAACAACAAGTCTTTATTTCAAGTATAGTTGCAAAACGGAACGTTGGCTCAAGCCGCGACAGCCCTTTTATACTTTTCTGTCTGCCGGCTTGTAGCCAATGTCATTTATTTAATTTTGCCGCTTTTGTGCGGCTTTGGGGATTGGTTCCTTTTGAACCTATTCCCATTAGTTTATTGTGACCAATCGGAATGGGTTATTTGGAGTCTACTATTTATATACAAAACACCCCTCCCCTCTTAGTTCAGTCCTACGTGGTGACATAGTCTCGCAGGTAGGTGGGACTTCTCTTGATTCGACTGGACTTGCGTGGTTCATTATTGTTGGGGCTTCGACCGGTTCAGATGGGGTTGCTGTGTCTTCCGTCCTTCTCCATGGAACCGTCTGGAAGGGTGAGTCAGCCATTTTACTGCTGCCTGAGTTTCTTAGGCCGGTGGTTTTGCCGCTCCCTCCCATTTCCTCCGGGCAGGTCGAGCTGGCCTGGCTGGCCCCTTCGGATGGACTCTTCTCGCAACTTTCTTCAAACAGTGAGTCTTTTATTTGCTCTTTTTGATTGTTATTGTTTTCGGAGTTTAATTTAAACGGTACTTTATTGATTTCTCGCATTTCCCCCCCCCTTTGGTTTGAATTTTGTCGTGTTTTTCTATGTGTGGTTGTGTGTTTGCATTTCATTCTATGTTTCGGGAGTGAAGCTGGTCTATGTGTCGCTTCCATTCCCTGCCGTCGTCTACCGTTAGTCGGTATGATTTGGGGCCTGTTATTTGTGTAATTTGTCCGGGTAGCCATAACGGGTCCCCGGTAAAATTTTTTGCATAAACTAAGTCGCCTATTGCAAAGGTCCTGCATCGAGTGGAGGAGTCGGGGGGTTTTCTGGTGTGAAGTTTGGGTGTAATCTGTCTAGATGCGACCTTAGTTTCCTTCCCATCAGTAATTCTGCTGGGGTTTTGTTGGTTGTAGTACTGGGTGTGATATGTTGGAGGGTGAGTAATCGATTTATATTAATTTGGACATCCCCAGTGTCCATTTTTTCTAAACCCTCCTTGGTAAACCTGACCATTCTCTCTGCCCTACCGTTTGCAGCCGGGTGGGCCGGCGCGGTTAGGGCATGTCTTATATCTAGGGAGGCTAGGTATTGCTTGAATTGGAGACTGGTTAATTGTGGCCTGTTGTCGGACACTAGGACGTCCGGTAGGCCATGGGTTGCAAAGAGTTTGTCAAGTTGTCTTATAACGGTTTCTGTTGTCGTAGATGGCATAATTTTTACCTCCAGCCAATTAGAGTATGCATCCACTACAATCAGGAACATATGCCCCTTGGTAGGACCCGCAAAATCGATGTGGATTCGTGATTAGGGGCCTCTTGGGGTTTCCCAGTCTCTTATGGGTGCTTTTGGCGGGGACGGCCTGATTCTTTGGCATTTATCGCACAAGTTTACCCAGTATTCGATGTCCCTATCTATACCCGGCCACCAAACGTATCTTCTAGCAAAGCTTTTCATTTTAACTATTCCTGGGTGGCCTTCGTGAAGCATACCCAGTACCTTGGTTTGTAATTTGTTAGGAATAATTACCCAATCACCCCACAATAAACAACCTTTTTGGATTGAGAGTTCAGTTTGTCTGGTCTGGAAAGGTTTAAAGTTCTCCGTTTTTTGGTTTTCCGGCCAGCCTTTACCTACCTAGTTAAGTTCGCGGGCAGTCAATGGGTCTTTTGCAGTGGCTCTGGCGACATCATTCGCAGATATGGGTAGATCGGGGCAAGTCTCTATTTGTAATGCTGTCATCGTTGGTGCCGGGTCTTCCTCTGTTGATGGCAATGGTGCTCTGCTCAAAGCGTCTGCATGGGAAATTTGTTTCTCTGGGCGATGTGTCAGAGTATAGGAATAGGCTGCCAGGAACTCTGACCATCTAGTCATTCGTGGGGACAGAATATTCGGTGTAGGTTTGTTTCCCGCCAAAATTCCTAGTAGCGGTTTGTGATCTGTTACGATTTGAAAAGTTCTTCCATATAGGTACTCGTGGAAGCGTTTCACTCCGGCGACAATTGCTAGAGCTTCTCTGTCCAACTGGCTGTAATTACGCTCGGCTTTGGACAGGGTCTTTGAATAGTATGCGACAGGTGCCTCTCTCCCATCAGGCAATTGGTGGCTCAGGATGGCACCGACTCCGAATGGCGAGGCGTCGCAGGTCACCGTCAATGGCAGTGTATTGCTAAACTGGATAAGAACGGTGTTTGATGTTAATAAGTCTTTTATTCCTTGGAAAGCTTTTTTTTCTCTGAGCCCCCATGTCCAAATTGTTTTCTTGTCCAGTAATCGATGCAATGATTCCGCTATTGTGGCTTTTTGGGGTAGAAACACATTATAAAAGTTTATCAGTCCCAAAAATGCCTGCAGCTCAGTTTTATTTTTTGGTTCTGGTGCGTCTTTTATAGCTCTTACTTTTTTTTCGGTGGGGTGTATGCCCTCTCCATCAATTAAATATCCTAAAAACTCGACGCGATCAGTCATTAGGCAGCACTTTTCTTTCTTTACTTTAAGGCCAGATTCTCTGAATTTATTTAGGACCTCTTTGAGTCTTTTCTTTAGTTGTGTTGCATCTTTGGCTGAAATTAGGACGCCGTCAAAGTATGGCACGACCCCTCTTATGCCATTTAACAGGCGTTCCATGAGGCTCTGGAAAACGCCTGGGGCTACGCTTACTCCAAATTGGAGCCTGTTACATTTGAATGCCCCTTTGTGAGTCACTATTGTTTGTGCTTCCACCGTTAAGGGGTCTACTGGGAGCTGTTGGTATGCCTGTGTCAGGTCTAGTTTGGTGAAAACCTTTCCTCCCCCAAGAGAGTGCAGTAGGTGTTGCACAACTGGCACCGGGTACGCGCTCTGTTGCAATGCGTGGTTCAGGGTAGCCTTGTAGTCGCCACAGATTCGAACCGACCTGTCTGGCTTAATTGGTGTCACAATTGGTGTTTTCCATTTAGCGTGGTCAACCGGTTCTAAAACCCCTTGATCTATCAATTTATTTAGTTGTTCCTCTATTTTTTCTTTTAAAGCAAAAGGAACCCATCTGGCCTTTAGCCTTTTAGGGGTTATCTGTGGGTCTAGACTAAAAGAAATGGGGGTCCCCCGATACCTGCTTGGGGAGCCGTCGAAGACGTCCTGGAATTCTTGGATCAGGTCTTCTTCCCAGTCAGTTGCGGCCACCCGGTCTACTCCGGTCATCCCGATGCCCAATGGTGCGAACCATTCGATACCCAGGAGGCTTGGTCGATCTCGGTCGACTATTGTTAATGGTAGTACTGCGACATGTTGCCTGTAAGCGATTCGAAAATGTCCCAGGCCGATTACAGGAATTCGGTTTCCCTGATAATCTTTTTGGGTTAGTTTTTGTTTCTGGAGTTCCTTAATTTTGATGTCAGGAATTAGTTTTTTGAGGGTGTCCCACGACACCATGGATAGGAATGATGCAGAATCAACTTCCATCTCGCAGGGGCTGTCTTCGATTTTTACAACTATTTTTACTTTCTTCCCGCTTTCCGTCTGAGCGCATCCTATAGTGAAAGTTTGGTATGCTTTCTCCCGGTTAGTGGCTTGCCTGTTTCGCTGCCACTTTCTCTCGGCGAGTCTTGGCTCAGGTTTTGCTGGGGAGTTGTTTCGTCTCTTTGGGCTGTAATTCTTTTTGTTTCTGCAGACTTTCTCGATATGCCCCCTTTTCTTGCATGCTCTGCAAATGGCATCGAGGAATCTGCAATCGGCTTGGGGATGGTTTCCCCCGCAGCCAGCACATTCCCACAGATTTCTATTTTCGCGCCCTTTTTTGTTAGCGTATAGGCAGTGGATTTCGTCATCTTCCTCCCTGGATTCTGACGTCTCTTCAAGTTCTTCGTAATGAATGGTTGTGGGAGGTTGTTTTTTTCCTCTGGCCGGGCTTTTTTCATCGTTACTTGCATTCATTTGTTTCATCTTATCTGCCGATTTTTGGCGGCTTCAGCAGCCGAGGCTTCTGCAATAGCTTCGGCTACTGATATGTTGGGTTGTTCAGTAGCTTGCTCTGTATGGTTGAGTCTCTTAACCCCAATATCACTCGATCCCGCATCGCTTCATCTAAGTTGAGAAATTCACACGCTCCCCCTATTTGGCGTAGTGCGGCTACAAAATCAGCGATGGTTTCGCCTTCTTTCTGGTCTCTCCAATAAAACTCATGCCGCTTTATCAAGTTTGACACCACTGGAGCATAGTGGGCCTTTAATGTTCTTTGGAGCTCGGTCCATGTCAGTTGTTTGACATCTTGGGGCTTTGCCAAAGCCTTGGCCATTTTAAAGATTGCGGGCCCACAGTGTGTCAAGAAGACAGCTCTTTTTCATTGGTCTGAGATTTCCTCCATCTCATTGCTCTCTAGGTACATCTGGAAACGGTCTACGTAAGATTCCCAATCTTCTTCATTGGGGTTGAAGGGTGCGGGCGGCGCATTGTTTCCACCATTTCTCTTTGTCTGGCTTGTCTGTCACCGCGTGCTCCATCTCGCGTTTAGGACGATCCCACATTCGTCGCCAGTGTTCCGTCCGGAAAAACGCGAGGTAGATCGGGTTCCAACAACAAGTCTTTATTTCAAGTATAGTTGCAAAACAGAACTTTGGCTCAAGCCGCGACAGCCCTTTTATACTTTTCTGTCTGCCGGCTTGTAGCCAATGACATTTATTTAATTTTGCCTCCTTTGTGCGGCTTTGGGGATTGGTTCCTTTTGAACCTATCCCCATTAGTTTATTGTGACCAATCAGAATGGGTTATTTGGATTCTACTATTTATATACAGAACATATTGAATTAGTTTATTGAATTAGGAAAGTGTATTGCTAGAATAAAGAGGATATTAGCACAGCATCAACTAAGCTATGTTTCATATATAGTACTAGAGTAATTAAAATATGAAAGAATATATACTGTATGAATATATACATTCATTCATATTTTAGTTAATAAATTATAGTTGACAAACTCTTTCATTAAATATTTGTTCATGAAACAGACACATAAACAATATTTCTCTTTCTATTCCCGACTTTTTGATATAGTTCTAATATTAGAAAGCTCAAGATTCAGAGGAATCTTGATAGACTTGAATACTAGATCCTATCTAACAAAATGAAATTTAGTGATTGGAAAAGTAAGGATCTACATTTAGACAAGAAAAAACAAATGCACAGGCATAGAATAGATGGTACTTGACTCAATAGTATCAGTAACTGTGACAGGGATCTTGGAATCCTTGGGACAATCACTTAAATATGAACCATCAGTGTACTACAGCTGCCAAAAAAACAACACAGACCTAAGCTGCATTTATAGAGGGATAGAATCAAGATCACACAAAGTGTTAATATCACTTTATAATGCATTGAGAATTTTAGAAGACCACACTTGGAATATTGTACCGAGTTTTGGTTGCCACAATACAAAAAAGATGTTGAGACTCTAGAAAGAATGCAGAGAAAAGCAACAAGGATGATTAGGGGACTGGAGGCTAAAACATATGAAGAAAGGTTGCAGGAATTGGGTATGTCTAGTTTAATAAAAAAGACTGGGTGATATGATAGCAATGTTCCAATATTTGAGGGGCTGCCACAAAGAAGAGGGGAGTCAATCTATTCTCCAAAACACCTGAAGGCAGGACAAGAAGCAATGAATGGAAACTAATCAAGTAGAGAAGCAACCTAGAACTAAGGAGAAATTTATTTACAGTTAGAACAATTAATCAGTGGAATGACCTGCCTCCAGAAGTTGTGGGTGCTCCAATACTAGGAAGTTTTAAGAAGAGATTGAACAATCATTTGTTTGAAATGGGGTAGGGTTTCCTATTTGAGCAGGGGCTTAGACTAGAAGACTTTCAAGGTCCCTTCCATTCATTCTGTTTTTCTAAAGGTTATGTTGGGAGTTTAGTGGTATAAATAATCCAATAAATCTTCTGCCGGTAAAATCTCTGACCTTTTGCTCTTTCCCATATTAAGGTTATATTTTGCATTTGGTTACCTGCCAAACCACACTTTTGCCTTTTTCTTTAAAAAAATGCTGCCACTTTTTACTGAGTTCATGGACTCTTCCTTTGTTGTTTATGTTTAGAAAGTTATTGCTACTTCCCACCTCAGCAAGGGATGGTTGTGGAATAGCCTGTTACTTTATTTTTCAGTATGGTTCTCGGTTTAATTTAAGCATGATTGAATGGAATGTGAAGAGACAATTTCTTAGCTGAAACAAGTATTAATTTATGTTAGCAGTAGAGATGAATGGAGCTGATCAATTGCAATGAATATTGTAAACCTTAAATTGGGTTAAATTGTAAACCCCTGTCTTGATATGTATAAACAGTTATACTTCTGGATAATTAAGTATGTATGGCACACCAAATTAAAATTAATTAACTGAATGAAAACATTCAAGAAGAAAGAAAATTTATTTTATTTGAATTTAGAATGGTGCATGATATGGTCTCACCTACTTTTAGTCCCCTAGAATAGTAGTCCAAACTCTTGTCTACAAAAAGGTCACAATGTTCTCTTGGATATCATTAAGTAACATATGAAAAACTGTTACACGGGGACCAAAAAAGGTACTTACCATAATCATTAAATCATTTAGTACTTACTAAAAACATTAAAACTTAATTTACTATCTTTCCTTAAGGACAGAATAGAAGCCTATTTAATATTTTGCATTTCTTAGGACTTAATTTCCTCCTGGCTGGATGCCAGGACTCCCCTCCCCCTTTCAACATTAGGCTTCTCTCCTGAATTTTGGAAATACATAGGAATTGTACTTTCACAAAAAATAACTGATTTTTCCCCCTCCCCAGTATATGAAATAAGGTAGTCAGTACTGTCTAATGAAATTCAAGTCACAAATGGAAATAATTTGGCAGACTTCGAGCTTCTATTGGAATTGCAAGATCTTTTTCATCGACCCTTTTAAACTTTTTCATGGATTTAAGGATATATTCTTTCTCTGTTTAAACTGTTTTCTGCAGATACTGCAGCAGTTGTCCAAAATCTCATGCATCAGTTGGATCCATATCCAAACAAGTATCCAACTGTTGACACTATTTATTATCACTGCATTGCTTGCATTCCAGGGGGCAAATCATACTTAATTGTTTTTAGACAGTGCAGTATCACCTAGTGAGTTTTATTACATTTTCCCATTTTATTCCCACTTGAAAATACAAAGATCTCTGCTTTTGGAAAGATATGAATGGGCTGGACTTGGAAGTCATATTCTATATTCTATAATGTTATTATGACATTTTGTTGGATAAATGAGATTTAATGTCCTATAAGGCTTTTCCTACTCCAGCAATGGCATTTCAAGCAATTGTTTCACTAATAGCTTTAAAATAAAATTCCAAGTCTTGTTTCAATCATTTTTCTTCATGGCATGAAGCATAGAAGGCTTCTCCTATTTCTGGGGTAGGAAAAGAGTAAAAAACATTCAGCAAAATAAATTACAAGCATAAGTCAATAACTCCTTACCACTTTGTTTTTGAGAATCTTAAAATCACTTCTGCATACTTCTTTTGCATTGGTTCAAATCTGTTTTCAATCTTAATCAGCTCTCATTCATTTTTAACTTATATCTTTTAGTTTTATGATGCACACTTCTGAAGTAATTTATTCCCTTTATATTCAACTTGCTTCTGTGCTTTTACTGATTAACCCACACCATAAAGTGCAGATTCTTCTATGGAGCTGTTTTTCTTTTGGTAACGACAGACCACATACAGTCCATTATCTTAACATTTTACCCCTTAATATCACCAGTTTCATATTTAGCTTTCCTAACAAATAAAGAAGACAGTCTTTAGATCTGGATGGTATTGATGTATTATAGATTTCTATACCTTGGTTCAAATGCTGTTAACCTTAGAGCATATTCAGAAATGCAATATATAGACATTTATCAATAATAAGGTCACATTGATAAAATTAATGGTGACAGCTTGTTATTGTTTCAAACATTTAATTTAAATTATATTAAGATTCAGTGAAATGTGTAAACATGATGCCTCCCCTCAGTCTACGATTTCCTAGGCCAGGCACTGCAGCAGAGTTATTTATATAAATTGTTGTGGTGGTGAAGATGCTCAACTCCTGCTCAGAAGGTAGAGACTTCGGTCCTAGGCAGTGGCAGATGTTTCATTATTTGGGCGCAAAGAGAAAATATCTGCTGCAAACTTCACATTGGCATCAGGAAGGGTATCTGGCCAGTAAATGCTCAGCTCCATTCAGTTGCCCCAACTCCACCCTGAATAAAGTGATTAAAGAGTTGTAAAAAGAAAAAAAAATACTGAGTGTGAGTTTGCCAAGCTTCCTGAAGTAAGAATATCCTGTGTTTAGAAATATATTCTATAAATGCAATTTCCTTAGGTATGGTGTCCACTCTAGTATTCCAAGAGAGCAATTTGCCTGAGACTGAAAAGAAATGAGTGTTCTTGGTAGCAATTGTGGGGATATCTGACATTTTTATTGCAGAGTTGGTAGGATTTGTTTGGGAGACATCATCCACTTCAGCAATCCTGAGAGTATATTTACTGGAGATGAAATTGGATACAAGAACACTATAGCTTCTACTGCCACAGGGTAAATCTTGATTATTTGTCGGCTTGTTGCTTTGCAGGATAATTCTTGGGCACAAAAAGAACTGGTAGTATAGGCTGGGAATGTAGTGTGATAAACAGTGTGAAGTGAAACTCAGTAGCCAGGATTGACCAGGGCCAGTTATAGGCAAATCAAATACCTTCATATTTGCATATTTGTGTATCTGAAATCCTGAACTCTGAAGTGACTAGCAAATGCTGAATTTGTAGGTGATTTCTAGTACATTTTAAAAAGATGTTCTGCTGTGAGGTATCTAGCCTGAGAACAGGATTCCTCCTGGATTTTTATCACCCTCTTAAGCTGTGTATTTCCAGTTTATGTCTGGGAAGACTCCCTATCCCAAAGGGTACCAAGGTGATCCTCTCTTGGAATCAATAATGCCTTCTTTAATTTGAAAGGGCGCTCATCACTTCTTCATTTAATAAAAGACTCAGTGATTTGTACTTGAGTTGTTAAGTGCATAAGTAAAACATACCTTACGTTGTTGCTGATCAGCTGCATGGAGTTTGATAGAATGACTGTTTTTCTACATTCTTGGTGTTGTTACTCTTTCAGAGTAGAGAGCTTAATTCATGGACTTGATGTGATGATGACATGTTGTTTAATATGTCAGCATTTTGTTGTGCCTCAGTTATTAATTGTAACTGAGCAGCTCCAGTCATTTAATGTTTTTGATGAATTATCCCCAGCTGGAGAAATTAGTCATAAAATAAAGAAAACTGACAATGTATATTGCTAATGTATTCTTATCAAAACTGATAAGGTGTCAATAAACAACTTGAAGGAGCTCCTTGTAACAGTTGCTGTCTCATCACTGTTTTGGCTCCTCCTCCTTCTCCAAGCAAAATGTATTTTAAGACTGAAGTAGGTATATAGGTAACAAAACATATGTTAACACGTCAAGTTTCATAACTTACATCTGTTATCTTTTGTATTGAAATGTATAAAAGTACTTTTCAAAGCCAATTATAAATCTTATTTACATGCAATGCTTTCTATTATTTTTGCCAAAATTTTCTATGTGCATTTTTGTGCAGTCATAAATTCAGTTGGTCTATATATTTTGTCAGAGTTGTGAGGTTTTTTTTAAAAAAAATATTCTAGTTTTACAAGGTATCTTTCAGTTGTTAAGAATGTAATCTGAATAAAGGCATAAAGAGATTTTACCGAAACATGTAATTGCTCTTGACGTACAATCATGAAGACCCTTTGATAGTACCTTGCATTTCCATTTTACTTGTTAAATCTATTGAAAATTAATTGCCTACTAAATTAGCTGACATTTTGATTAATGTCTGGTAGATTATTCTGGATATTTACTTCTGAATATTCACATTGTCTCTGTTTTCTTTTAGGTCATGTAACCACATTCCGAAGTGTTGTTACAAAGATGGAGGAGCTCTCTAAAATTTCAGTCATCTTTCAGTGTACATTTTAAAGATTTTTTTTCAAACCTAAAAAATATTATTCTTTCTCACATAATGGACTGTGTTACTTTTTGATGAAATCCAAGGACAATGAACTCATTTTCATTCTGGGGTCTTTTCCTTTGGTACAGTGAAATCCCATTCTCACTGTGTTCTTTGGGGAAAACCTAAAGTGTTTTTTCCCCCAATCTTATCAACTTGCTCTTAACATTGATCCAAATTATTTGTAACAAAGTTCCATGTAATATGCCTTGATTTTTCAAGATCTGTGAAGTATTTTCTTTATAAATATATATACATAGACAACAACAATCGCACAAGGATTTTTTAATTGTTTGTCGAAGATGACTTTTGTCTACTTGATTTTCCTCCCTGACCACTGTAAATGGATCCTTACTTCAATGCTTTAATGGTACTAATATGAGGCATTGCATTCATTGTTGCATCGCATTGTTATCAAATGACTTGCATAAACAGTGTTTCAAATGCCGAGGCCCAAGTCATAACATTCAAAAGTGTCATCTGTGTAGAGGAGAAAATCAAGTTTTGTTTGTGGATAGCAAGCAGATGAACTTGCTTGCAGTTTTGGAAGTGAGGACTGATCATAATAATAGCTGGGCTGGACTATTTTGTTTGAAGAAAGGGAAGATATGCAGCTTATTTTTTGGGTTATTAATAATGATGTTAGTGACTGCATCTTATATTCTGACCGGAACTAAAGATGGTCTTTTGCTTATGCAACCAACACTCCATTATGGAGTTTTTACCAGCAATTCAAACTTAATGGACAATGGCAATTTCTGTGATAAGAAAGAACATTACCAAAAATCTAAAATGAATATTTCATATGCAAAGGATTATTCCAGCATTAAAGTACTTATTAACACTATTGTTTCACACATTGAGTTTGTACCAAGATATCCTCCTGACTTGGAAGATCTGAAGAAACAAGAGACACATGTAGGTTTAAAAGTGGTCTATTTTATGTTGTAAAATATTCATTGCACTGGAATAGTAGTAGTACTTATATACCACTCCAGTATACTGTTTTACAGTTTAAGCAGTTTACAGTGTCAGCATATTTACCACAACAATCTGGGTCCTCATTTTACCTAACTCAGAAGGTTGGAAGGCTGAGTCAATCTTGAACTAGTCAGGATCTAACTGCTGGCAGTCGGCAGATTTATCCTGTAATATTGCATTCTAGCCATTACACCAGCATAATTCTTAATATTTCCTTATTGGAAGAAGTAATGCTATTTTGAATAGATATACTAAAGTAGAGATTATATGGCTATATTTAATTTTATCACATTAAAACAGATCTTTTCTTTATGTTTCACATGTTTCCTTATAATTTAATAGGCATAAATGAGATAAATGGCTGCTACTTATATAGACAGGTTGTCAAATAAGCAAATGCAGAGTTCCTAATTTAGAGAAGACTCAAGGAAATTTTCAATGCTAGGAAATGTGGATAGTGTTTAGATGCACTAAGCATGTGGAAACTGGTTAGAATTGCAATTGTGAAGCTCAACTTTCACCAACTAAAGGAATTTTGGAAGATGAAGTACAACACCAGTTTGGGAAGACTTGCAAGATAAAATAGCCATCATGCAAAATTAATAACTTTTGTCTCTTCAAAATTCAAGATTACATCAACACTTTTAAACTTACAAGTTCAGTCCATGTAAGATATTAGTAATTATAAAACTTTTAACTTACACAAATGAACAAAATTCAAGCTATGACAGGTATCAATAATGATAAAAATTAATTTTTATATGGAAGAATGTATAGTTGCCTGATTCATGCTAGATAATTCTATTAATCTTTCCTGATTTAAAAAGATTATTAAAATATATTTTTCTTGAAATCCGTCACTCTGTGTCCCCTTGGTTCTGTGTTTCTATAGTATAGGACAGCTAAACATCAAACCAGCAGAATACACAAACAATTTAATTATCATAATAAGAAATAAAGCCATAATACTTCAACAAAGCTTGTATTGTTTCTGTTGCAGATGTTCTCAGTCATTCCCAACAAATTTCTCCCAAACAGCAAGAATCCTTGCTGGTATGAAGAATACAAAGGAAACAATACTAGAAACCCTTATGCCACAAATTCCTATGCCTTGTATTCCAAACGTTTTCGTACAATATTTGACTATCTTCGAAAGGTATTTTGGAATCATTTATATCATTATGATGACAAATATTACAGGCTGCGTTGTCTTCCTCATTTTTATATCATTGGCCAACCAAAATGTGGAACAACAGATCTTTATGATAGGCTTAGACTACACCCTGAAGTGAAATTTTCAGCAATTAAGGAGCCTCACTGGTGGACCCGAAAACGTTTTGGTGAGTAAACATGATGACTAGCAGTTTGCAGTTATATTAACTTAAATGAATGCTTAACAATCCTTAGGAAGCAGTATTCAGTAATTTTGAAGTTTCTCAAGTAGTAAACGATGCAGAGGAATAATCAAAAGATCTGACTTTATGTTCTGAATGTGTTTCAAGTTGCCTTAAAATCCTACCAGCTGGCATTTTCAGGGATAAGTGTACGGCATCAACAATATCATTACCTTGAATTATTTGCCCAGTGCAAAATGTGTTGATGTAAGCAACAGTCTTTGTCTTAGTTTAATGATTTTTACAAGTTGTGTATAGAGTAGCTTAATAAAACATCTTAAAATATCATTTAAAACAGAACTTTCTGTTGTAAATTGCCATAATCTAGCTAAAATAGATTAAAATGGATGGCACTTAATGTTTATTTGGTTGTTATTATTTCAGACAATTATTTCAGTTTAGGGTAAAGTTGATAACGAAATGTGTTTCGTGTTATTCTTTCAGACAATATCCTTTCACTAACTTCTGTTGAATATGCATTGTATTCCAGATTTTTAATTATATTTACACCTTCGAGTCCTCTAAGGAGCTCACACTCAGATTCTCTTTTATTTTATACATGCAACAATACTGTGGGGTAGATTAAGCTTCAGGATAATGACTGCTCCAGTTCACTAAATAAGTTTCATGGCCGGGTAGAGATTTTTCTGAGGTCTTGTCAATTGTCTTCCAGCACAAGTGAATGAACAGCTCTTTTAGCTTTCTAGCTATTGAAATAAATGATTTGGCAGTAACACTGAACAATGAGATGGCCAAGTTTGCTAATGGCCCAATTATTCAAAGTACTAAAAACATAAATGGGATTAATGCTTCTCTGAGGGAATCTTTCCAAATAGGAGAAAATAGGCAATGCAGTGGCAAATGTGGTTCAGTGCAAGTAAAACAGAGTGCATCCTAAGTTTGCATAACCACTACTTTAGCACAAGGTCAGCCTTGGAAATATTATGTACAGTTGCAACCTGCATATTTCAAAAATGGGATATCACAAAAGAGTGATCAAAATAATATAGCGTTGAGGTGATTCCAAACGCATTTAAATTTTAAAAGGAAGAGTGAGAGGGACATGATAAGAGTAGATAAAAATGTTGTATGGTATGGAGAAAGTAAATAACTTCTTGTAATGGTATTAGATTTCTGGAGGTAAGAGGTTGGATTTAGGAAATAACAATATTTTGCATGAAGGAAGTGATGAAGTTATCATGCCTGACTGGGGAAAAGGACATTTGAGAAGCCAATAGACCACTTCTTTTAATCTTTTGTTGATGTTCTATAAGCACAATTTGAGGAATTTACATTGTGGGTGCTTTTCTACTGCTGCCCAAATTGATGGTTGATGCTGTGATCTTTGCCTGTATCCTTAAATGATTAGTTGCTGCCCAGCTGCAGAATTACGTTGCCAAAACAATATTATCAGATAGATAGGTCATCTAAGTATGTGCTTTTTCAGGGGATGTGAAGTGTTTTGGAATGAGAAAAACACATGTGATCAGTTTTCTTCAGCAGCCTTTTTTTTTTTTAACCTTTATACCTTTGGAAGAACCCTTGAAGTAATTTTCAGAGCTCAGAAAATCCCTGTATAAAAACTGCAAACTGTATCATCTTCATGATACAATTTATTTCTGACTTAAATTATTCCCATTTTTAGCATATTTACAGCAACAGCAAACTGGCAGGTTGGCAACTGAGTCATGTCTTATAAAATTCTATCAGTTACAATTTCTTATGAACCCCTAGCAAACTCTCAGAGAACCCAGTTGAGAATGGCTGACCTCAGTGATTTAGCTGTAGAGTATTGTTTCATTAAATCTGGCTCTTCCCAATTTCTGCAACTAACACTTGGTGTTAGTTATCATCTGATAATGAGCTATTTCAGAGACACAATGACAAGATTATTTTATATCTTCTTGTTTGAATGCAAATTTGGCAAATGCATGCACTGAAAGCAACTACAAGTCTTGTAAATGGAACAAAGTTTATGATCACGAAAATATTTTGCAATGGTCATAGATAATTTGAAGTGTCCCAATTTCCATATTCAACTCAATTTTGGAATTACAATTCATGTGCCTTCAAGTTGGTGTTGATTATTAATAACTACATAGACTTTCTTCAGGATGATCTGTGCCCAACCTGCTCTTCAGATCTTTCAGACATTATCATTTTCAAAATCCAACCACTTTGTGGCTGATCTCTTCTTTTTTCCTTCCACTTTTTCTACTATTTTTTCTTATTCTACTATTTTTATACTATTTTTATTTTCTACTATTTTTATCTCTATCTATTTTATTATTTTTATCTTAGAACAAAAGCTCATGGAGTACTTTAGTAGCATAGTATCTAGGTATAGTAAATTAGGGACATTGAAGGAGCTGGATATTGGCATAATATGACCAAGTATGATAATTTCAGCCTGGTTGTTTATACCTTCAGTGATAATTTTTTATTGACTTAATTGTCTCTTATTATATCTGCTTTTCCTTTTCCTGCTATCCCCATTCCCACAGCAATTTAACTTAAATGCAATTGTAACTTTTTTTAAACAAGAAAGAGAACAACTACTGTAATAGAAACTATGGGGGAAGGATGCTGTTTTAGCTATCAAAGATGCTGAGCTTGTCAGCTAGAAAGCTGATAGCCTGGGTTGAAGATCTAAGTGCTGTGTTACGGGGTGAGCTCCTTTTACCTGCCCCAGGTTCTGCCCATACAGCAATTCAAATTGCATGCAAATGTGAGTAGATAAATAGGTACCACTATGGTGGGAAGGTAATAGCGTTTTGTGCACCTCGGCATACAGTCATACTGGCCACATGACCACAGAAAGGTCTTCAGATAACGCTGGCTCCCTTGGCTAAGAAATAAGAGTTGAACATTGCCCCCTACAGTTGGACATAACTGGACATGGGATACCTTTACCTTTTAAGTTTTTATCTTAGAACATAAGCTCATGGAGTATTTTAGTAGCATAGTATCTAGGTATAGTAAATTTCATAACATCAGGTAAAAAAATCAGAACTTTCATTTGCATTCCTATATATTGGCATACAAGATTTGTTAGATGTTCTTTGTTAATCATGTTAAAGATTAGATTGCAATAATTTCTTATGTGGATTTGAAATTTGAAACTTCTGTATCAGGCAAATTGGTTTCCAAATTTCTGTATCTAGATATGCACAACACACTCTGACTTTTTATTACTTATCCCTATTATTTTACCATAAGACTCATGGTAATGTATAACTGACTTGCTATAGACAAAGACATGGCACTTGTAGACTAAAAATTAAATTCTCTGGGTTATCTGAGTCTAACAATTGGCAATAAAATTCAGGGGCACAGATGACATCATTTTGGCAATCAATATCCCTGATTCCTTATTTTACTATTGATTTGGCCTTCTACAAGGTCAATTGACCTAAATAATCAGGAGAAAAGGTCAAGATTGCACAATTCCAGTTAAGCAGGTGTGGTGCTGATGGAATTGGTAATTGTCTGAAAGCAGCAGTGGCACCAGCCAGTGGGATCAAATATGATTCTGAGATTAGGCTTAGTCCAGAGTTGAGTTTTAATACTTGGCACCATTAGCTTCAAGCCTCAATACTGCAATCATCATATGTGCAAATACAAGTTGTAAGTTTCTGAGGCCATTGTGACTTTCAACTGTTGTTAATTGTTGAATTGTTGTTAACTTTGTCAAGGACTGTTGTAATACAGTCCATACTCTATAAAGCTATTCAGATTAGATTTCTAGGCACCTAGAATTTAAGATGTCTGCATAGCATAGCACATGGATACGATTAAAGCTTTACCACTTCAAATAAACAATCCACTTTTAGCCAAAATTCACTGGGCTCCCTGGACATTCTAAAATATTTGTCTTGGATGGATTCCCTTGGTTTTTCCTCAAAAATCTTCCATTTCTTTGTTTTCTATTTATAATTCTGTTGTCATTGATTTTACAGTGACTCATCTGGACCTCTATAGCTAGGAATTACTTTTTGTTGTTGTTCATGACTTCCTTACATATCCTGCCTAATAAAACCATTGTTCTGAGAAAAAGCATCTTTTTACTAGATTATACTAATATAATACAGTATTTTATCAAATGTTTTTTGTAATTTACCTTAGGCTTACTGGTTTACTTTTATTATATAATCTCCATTCTATTCCTATTAATAAGAAATATTTTGATAAAATCTAGGTAAAATTATAACATACTGGTAGAATTCTAATTAATCAGATAAAATAATAATAATTTAACCCATAAAACTTTTCCTGTTTACTTTTTCTCAAATACATGAAATTTACAACATTTGTACTATATGCATTTCAGAAATAAATAATCTACATTTAATGTAGATTTTTCATTGAAAATTTTTATCCCGTTCAGTAACCAAAAAGGCTTTCATAGCGTCTTATTGTTATTCTCAGGGTAACATGCCACATTAAAAATATGAGATATCAAAAATAGGTTGGAAAGGAGGAGAGGATAACAAGCAAATTCAGGTGCTAATTTTTTAAATTATTTGGAAACAGTCCCCACTATTCTACACAGAAATTAGGATTGCATTTTAATGCAATCTTGCTATTAACCCAAAGTAATTGCATTCTTTTAACAATATCTTCTCTTGTTCCAAAATGTAAATGAGTAGAAGTCTGTATTATATAATTGCTTATTTTTTTAAAATTACTTCTTTGTGCCTTTTATTTTCAGGGATAATTCGCTTGAGGGATGGATTTCATGATCGTTACCCTGTGAATGATTACCTAGATTTGTTTGATTTGGCTGCCCATCAGATTCAAAATGTGCTGCAGAGAGATTCTGAGAACAGCTATGAAAAGAGGAGCAACATTATTATTGGTACAGAAACTGTCGCTTAGGATAGTTTTTCTCAATCTGGTGTTTTAGAATCTCTAAATAGTAGCTATTTGAAGAATTTAACTTTGAAAAAGGCTGATTTATAGAAGTTGCATTTGTGGTGCTGGTATTGGTATGATTTATGGTTTCTGGTGTTAAAATGGGAAGTCAGACATTTTTAAATATTTTGGAAATATATATCTGAAATACATACTAGATAACAAAATGTGATGATAGCATTTTATTTCAACAAGTTCTAATAGTAGAGAAAGGAATAGTTTTTTTTACAACAACTTAGAGGTAGCTTTAAATGCCATTGAAAGGATAAAAAATTTCCACCGCTACAAATATCTAAATTCTTAACTATGATGCTGTTTAAATATTTGCAATGTTTATTTAAAACAATTATTTATAAACATACAGTATATATATTTTTGAGAAGTAAACATACTCACTTTTATTAGACCATTCTCATAATGTTACCAGTGCTGTCTTGATTGTCCTTGCAGTGATAACATTTGGTGGAATATATACCTAATCTATTTAAAATATTCAAATAACATCATAAGATAGCTATCAATAAACATGATAATAAAAAGCATGTATAATTAGAAGTAGTTGGCATCAGGTTTCATATCTATGTGTCTTCATTTCCCAGTAGATTCTAGATGGGTTTTTTCAGTTTATGCCCTATTCGAATATTCCGGCACAGAATGTTAAGGAAATTGTCTCCTGATTATCTTAATTGAGTCACCTAAATCTATATGAAAGGATTTACCTCTGTTTCAGCATTGTTGTTTTGAGACTAGCTCTAATTAGTTGCAACTGTGGAGTCAGCATGACAAAAACAAAGTCTAACCAGGCTCTGTGTACAAATAGCAAATAGCAATTACAACTCTTTCTAATTTGGAAATTAGAAATGCATTAAAAGAAGAAATCATCCTTTACTGAATGTCTTCTTCCTATTGTGTTGGAGATAAAGCCTTGAATTTCTACATAATTTTTGTTACATTTATCGATAGATAAATACATATACAGTTCTTTGAATGAATTATAGCAGATGTGCAGGACAGTAATTGTTTTATTGATACTCTGAGATAGAAAGATGCCTTTAGATACGCTAATGCAAGGCTGTCAAACTCATGGCCTGCAGGCTTGATGCATCACGAGCTGGACAACCCCACTCAGTTTAGCAAATGGGAAAAGGTCCTGATACATCACGTGACAATGCCGTGATGACTCGAGTTTGACACGCTTGTCCTAATATAAAACAGCATTTAACATGATCTAATGCAGGTTTTCCAACCTTGATAACTTTAAGACAGCTGAACTTCATCTTCAGCTATGTTGGCTGGGAAGTTCTGGGAATTGAAATTCACACATTATCAAAGTTGGAAACCCTGATCTAATATGTCTTGACTTCCTAACAAAAGCATTTAATCTTAGCTACACTGATGTGGAGTCTGTTATTTTTATAAACAAATGTTAAACGCTCTTCCTAGAGTTTGTTTCTCAAGGACAGATGAAACAATCTGTATTAGCATTAGATATGTCTTTTACATGAATATATTGATTCAGATTAATTATGAACATTATTATGAAACAGTTGAGCCTCTGCTGCAGTTTTATAGAAATGAGCTTTTCTAAAAATGTTTACTTCAGAATGCATACTGTATTAAACTTTTTATTAACTGGTTAAATGTAATTTATTTCATAATATACCCATACAATATGAAAATTGGGAGGTCATTTAGGGAACAGTGTTATGAAACTTTGTATAATTAAAGCTGTAAACATTGCTCTAACTTTAACAAGCAGTGTAATTTTCCATTCAAAAATGCCTCTGAAACAAATGATGACTGAGTTATAATTATATTGTTGGATGAACCAATGTCTATTGCCTCAGAGCTATACAACACACAAAGTTCCAAACATTCTAGATAGGATTTAGTAATTTAAGATCATTATAGCAATGAATTTACCAGAATGTTTATAATGGATTTTATATGGACAACCTAGAACTATTCTGTAATAAAAAGAAATAGTTTAACCATATGATATAAATTCTTAACTTCTATGAAAAATTTGTATCATTTTTTACTGTGCAATTGTGATTTGATGTATCCATGCAGCACTTAATTTATCTTATGTTGAACATGACCACTTTTCTTTTCATTTCTTTTCATCAACATTAATTCAAGTCCATAACAAGTAAGATTTTAAAACTTGTAGGACATGTACTTTTGAATGCCATTGCCAAGTTAATACATTTTGAAGAGCTGATTGCAAAATATAACAAAATAAACAATGGAAATCTACATATCAGCAATTATGACAATTAAAGGGACACAATAAATGACTAAATATGTCCACCATATACATCTCATAGTGGACCTGCTATAATATGTATTTTAATATATATTCTATATTCTATATAAAAGATTGAACATCCACAATAGATTGCTAAATTTTATTTCATTCATTTATGCATCCTTAGTTTCAAAGCTCCCCATCAATTTATCTGGGAAACTGACATGTTCCAGAATTATATTTTTTGGATACTGTATGTACCAAGAATTTGAGCACATAGCAAGTAAGGTTCATTGGAATTTACAGGAATCATATAAGTAATACACATCAAGAATCATACTATTGTTTTTCAGAATGAGCAGTGTTATATGAGGACCCAGATTGTTGGCGGTAATATGCTGACTTTGTAAACTGCTTGGAGAGGGCTGTAAAGTGGTATATAAGTCTTAAGTGTTATTGCTATTATACAGAGTGTAGAAAATAACAAAGAATAATCCATAGAAATTAAAAATTTGAAAGAAGAGAATGAAAACTACTAAATCTAGTTCATAAATATACTTTTTGAAATCTTTTTGTATTTGCAAATCATCCTTTATCTGCATCCATGCATCACTTTAAACATTGAGCAACATTATTTATTTGAATAAATATTCTTTAAAATGTAAAAATCTTTGAAATATACCCAAACATTGGGATATATATATATATATATATGGATCTTTGGTTGTTTGGGCTTTCTCCCGCATAAAATTGGAAGTATCTAGGCAACGTTTCGATGAAGTCTCATTCATCATCTTGTTTCTTCGGCTCTGTGCTTCTCAGAGTAATGTAAGCTTGCAGCTGCTTCTTGGGTGGAGGCTTGGCTGTGTTTTGATTGGGTGGGGGTGTGTTCTCATTGGTTGGAGGTTTGGCTGTGTTCTGATTGGTAGGGGGGTTGGCTGTGTTCTGATTGGCTGGGGGTGTGTTCTGTTCAGGTGGGGGCTTGGTTGTGCTCAGGTTAATCTTAGTTGCTGGGGGATTTGAGCTGGTGAGCTGTGATCCTGTTGTTTGGCTTCACGTTCGTGGTCGTGCCACATCTTCATGGTGGGTGTCAGTTCTCTCCTTGTATGGGTCAGAGGGGTTTGAAGTGGGTAGTGGTGCAGCTGCGGTACGACTTCTGGTCTGTGGTCATGTCTCATCTTCTGTGTGGGTGTGAGTCTTTTTTCTACGTGGAAGTGTGGTGGTAGCATCTTGTGTGGCACTCGTGGGTGTGGGTCTGTTGTCATTCTTCATGTTAGGTACTCATTTATTAATGAGGGCAGGTTTCCAAATGGTTGGTAGGCGGGAGGTATCATCTCGTTTATTCATGCTGTGTGGGTGTTTTTCTATCTCTATGGCTTCTCTGATTATTCTGTTGTTGAAGTGTTTGGTTTTGATGATAGTTCTGGTATTTTTAAAGTCAATTTCATGTCCTGTGGCTTTGAGGTGTTGGACCAGGGAAGAGGTCAGTTCTTTTTTGATTGAGTTCTTGTGTTCTTCAATGCGTGCACTTATTCTTCTGTTAGTTTGTATGATGTATGTGGTGGGGCGGGCAGTGCAAGGGATTTTGTATACTCCTTGGTTTTCTAACTCGATTTTGTCTTTAGGCTTTCTTAGGATGGTGGATATTTTTCTGTTTGTGCAGAATGCTGTTTTAATGTTGTGTTTTTGGAGGATGTTGCTGATTTTGTCTGTAGTGCCTTTTATATATGGGAGGAGGGCTTTGCCATTCTCTTGTTCTCTGTCTTGGCTTTTGGTTGGGATTTCTTTTTGGATTAGGTGGGTAATCTTCTTTTTTTGGAATCAATTGGCTGCAAGTGCATTAGTGAGGGTGTGTAGTTCAGTTTTGAAGTGTTGTTCGTAGTCTAAGCATTTTGTTCTGGAGATGAATGTCTCCACTACGGAATTGATCTGTGCTGTGTGGTGGTGTGAGAGTGCATATAGATAGCGGTTTGTATGTGTTTCTTATGGTAGATGGTGAGCCATTGGATTTTTTGTATATTAAGACATCTAGGAAGGGAAGTTGATTGTTGGCTTCTGTTTCCATGGTGAATTGTATTTTGGGGTGTAGGCTGTTGAGGTGTGTGAGGAAGTTGTTCAGTTTTTTTTTCCCATGTGGCCAGATTATGAAGGTGTCATCTACGTATCTGAACCAGAGTTTGGGTTTGTGATCATATTTTTCTGGAGCTTGTGTTTCAAAATGTTCCATGCAGAGGTTTGCGATGACAGGTGAGAGGGGTGATCCCATGGGTGCTCCTTCTATTTGTTTGTATTTTTGTCTGTTGTAGATGAAGTATGTATTGGATAGGCAGTGGTTGGTAAGATCTAGGATGTACTTGGGGGGGTTGTATTTGTTTTGGATGGCTGTCAAGGCTTCTTTTATAGGCACTTGGGTGAAGAGGGATATGACATCGAAGCTCGCTAGTAGGTTGCTGGGTTGTAAGTTTTGTTTCTTTATGATCTCGATGAACTGGAATGAGTTTCTTACATGTAAGTTGATGGATACTGCATAGGGCTGTAGTTGTTTGGCGAGAAATTTGGCTAAGATTTGTAGAGGTGAGCCTATGGAGCTGACTATTGGTTGTAGTGGGGTTCCTTCTTTATGTATCTTGGGGAGACCATAAAGCTTAGGGCATCTGGATGATTTTTCTCTGGGTATGATACCATGAACGCAAAACCAAACAACAGAATCACAGCTCACCAGCTCAAATCCCCTAGCAGCTAAGACTAACCTGAGCACAACCAAGCCCCCACCTGAACAGAACACACCCCCACCCAATCAAAATACAGCCAAGCCCCCACCCAATCAAGTCACACCCCCACTAGCAGTTAAAAGGAGGAAGCAGCTGCAAGCTCACATTACTCTGAGAAGCACAGAGCCAAAGAAACAAGCCTGAAGATGATGAATGAGACTTCATCGAAACGTCGCCTAGATACTTCCAATTTTACGCAGGAGAAAACCTGAACAACCAAAGATCCACATACAAATACCCGCGATAACCTCAGAAAACAAATATATATATTTAAATATATTTATTTTCTACATGTTGAATTTTAGTACCAGTTAATTCTATTCAGTTTCTTTGGTAGAAGGCAATGTACAACAAACACATGGATAATGGCAGATTTGAGAAATATGATGTATAGCAATTTCTGCGTATGTTTCTAAAATTAAGGGTAACCATCTATAGATTTTGTCATTTCTAGGAGAGGCAAGTGCTTCAACAATGTGGGACAACAATGCTTGGATTTTCTTTTATGATAACAGTACAGAGGGGGAACCTCCATTCTTAATACCAGATTTTATTCATGCCTTCCAGCCAAATGCAAAGCTTATTGTTATGCTTAGAGATCCTGTTGAAAGGTGCGCATCCAATGTTTTCAATATTTCAAATGTTTTCTATTTTTATATATTGTTGTAATTAATAGTGCACTGCATTGAGGATTTTTTTAAGATTAAAGAGTTTCAATTTTGCCTCGTCAGAGAGATGCAATTTTCAAATAAATGTCAGGTCTCCTGATTTGGTAAGAGAAATATTATGGTTTAAGTTTTCTCAGATACACTGTGTGTATGAGAGACTGAGTATCTATGTTTGTTGTGTGTGGTCATGATGGGGAATTATTTTACCAGATCCATGCATTATTTGTCTTGATTTATTTTCCGAGATTGTGCCTTACTAACATTTTGACCTTCACCGTATATGTCCAGCCCATTTAATATCACACAAGATTCATTCTTTGTGCACATAAATACATATGATAACAGCTGCAATGATGCTATTGATATTTTACCCATTTGTGTGCATCAAATGTGCAATACATGTGGAAAAAAGTGGTTGGACTTCATTCTGTATTTGTGGTAGCCATCTGACTTTTTCATACTCTTCTCTAAAAATGTCTCTGCAATTGAACGAAGAAGATGGTATTAGCTATTGCTTTGTATTAATATTACTTGTGTTAGGCATCTGTATTACTTTTTCTCGGTCTCTTTTAAAGTTGGAAGTGGCACATTTAATATAATTCTTCGTTTACCATCATTCTGGCTACAAGCTTGTTCAACTCCTGGAGGGCTTAACCTCTCTACTACAATATCTGGAAAAAATGCTATCAGAAATAAGAAGTAGTTCAGAATATTAAACTTCATTTAATGAAAGCAAAGAAGTCACAAATAAAATTCCAATAAGCAATGATTGCTTTTTAAAAGTTTATTGTATAGTCATTGCTTTAAAATTAATTATTTTAAATAATAACATTTATGCAAATGTTATTGTAGTAACTCCTGGTTAGACAAATAGTCTGCATATATATCTCTTAGTGGAATGGTTTGCATCCAACATTTTATATAAAGAAAAGAAATGTTATGCCAATCTAATATAGGATGTTCACATGACTCACTCTTAACCATACTAATTCATATAAATCCTTAAAGCAGCATCTGATCTAGGACAACTAAATGAATGAAAACTAATTTGAAAATAAGGTGATATGATTGTAAGAATTAGATTATTCTCTTCCTTACACCCTTTTATTACCCTCATGGGCCCAGGGATATATGTGAAAATTAAAGTAGTGAAAGATGGTATGCTGCTTGTGTGATGGGTATTCAAGTTTCTATTGGATGGTTTCTAGTTTGCCTATTTATATGGCAAAATAACTCATGTATGATTCAGTGACGTATATAATATGAACATGTCACTGGAGGAAACGTAGCTTTTAAAATTATTTCCGCAATTATCTAGCTATGGAGAATCAAAGAAAGTTATAAATAAAGTAATATTAAGTGGGTCATCACGAAGCAAATTGATTTGGTGGGATAGAAGGCGGAGCTCCAAGAAAACTCTGCACAGCTTCATTGTAGACAAAGCAATGTAGAATCTCAGAACTGGGTACTTGCAACATTATATAGTTTAGGGATCCCTGCCCCCCTGGGCTGTGGCCTCTACCAGGCGGTGGCTTATTCATAATTGGGCTGCGTGAGTGGGTGGCTGGAGCACCAAGCTGCCAAGCCACAAAGGTTGGGGACTACTGATAAATATAATTTAAAAAGAATGATAAGGTAAAAGATTAAATAGAATGACTAGAATTATTACACAGCAGCAACATAATGATTACCTCTTGAAGACTATTTTATTCATCTGCCATAAAAAAAACAAGAGTAGAAATACATTTGGAATGACTATTATGGTAACAAGGATTTGATTTGATGTTTGGAAAATAAATTCCACTATTGTTGGTGAATTGTAGTAGCTTGACGGTTTGTGTTAGTTTTGTCTAGAATGAGGATTACCTGATACTCTGAAGCAGCAAGTAAATCAGAAAGAAGCTCTTTCCTTAGGATATCTAAGCCAAACAAAGTTCTGCTGCAAAAAACAAAATTTATGACATAAATAACATCATTTGTTTCTTTCCTGGATACTAGCTGTTGATTTATTATTTCTATTAACTAGATGGAATGGTTTATAATTACAGTTCAATTGTTTATGTATATTTTCATTCATAGATTATATTCTGATTATCTCTACTTTGCAAGTGCTAATAAATCTATAGAAGACTTCCATGAAAAAGTGGCTGAGTCATTACAACACTTTGAGAATTGCTTGACAGATTTCTCTTTGAGAGCCTGTGTGTACAACAACACCCTTAATAATGCCATGCCAGTATGTATATTTCACATTTTATATATTACTCTGAAGCCAAGTATTACCAGTTTTAGAATATATAAGAACCAAATACTTTATAAAATCCAGAAACTGAAATTCCATATGATTGTTTTTAAATAGAAATAACTGCATATGGCCAGCTAGGCTAGAGTTCTTTTTTCCAACATCTGGTTGTTGAGAGTAGTTTCTAAGAACATACATTTTGCAGGAATGAAATGCTGATTTAATTTCAATGTTATTAATTTATTTTCCTTTTTAAAGTCCCCTACAAGAAGTTATACATTAAAAAATAACACCAATTAGAGTGTGAAGGAAGATTCTTGGGAGCTCATCTAAAATAGAAATAAATTCATCTGTTCTATGTCATTTCTGCTGTAAATAATTTTAATTTCACTTTTGTATAGTTCTATTAATTAAACATATATTTTTTTGGAAAATTATATCACATGAATTCATGTGTTTTCTGTTTTTTGTCCCCATTCCCCAACTTGACCCTTTTCCACATTCACCTGCCTAATCACTTCCGAATCAACCATTTCATTTCCCCTTGCATCTCCCACTCAGAATCTTCACTATGTGAATGTAATTATATCTGGAATAATTTACTGCAGCTCTTTCCCTCCCTCTCTCCTCCCACCTCTCTCTCAGGTAAGACTTCAGGTTGGTCTATATGTTGTTTTCCTCCTTGACTGGCTGGCCATTTTCAATAAAGATCAAATATTAGTTCTCCGGTTGGAGGATCATGCATCCAATGTAAAATTAACTATGCACATCGTGTTCCAGTTTCTTGATTTAGGTATGAATTTTAATTAAGCATATCCATCATTGATTTATTGTGATTGTCTTGTGTTTTCTAAGGCTTCCTTTCCTCTGTACTATCTGTCTTCAGCACAGCTTCAGATAGAGCAAGCATCAAATAAATTCATTTTGGGAAGGTATTGGAAGCTGTCATATTTCTACAGCTCAAAGCTTTAAATATAATATTTTAATTAGTTCATTTGCTATCTACTAGTCTATTCAATTCATGCATTCTGACTGTTATTTTGAACTAAGCGGCATTGTCAGCTTTATTTTAACTTAGACTTTAAATTTCCTTGAATTTTATATGTACACTAATTTTTATTTCAATATAAACCACTTCCAATAACTTTCAGATATATTTGTCTTTGAAAGAAGAATTTGTAGATAGATTTAAGAGAACGACATATCTAAGCAGAAATGGTCTTCTGTGAATCAACCCTTTGTGGATGGGACCAATATGACTTTTCTCATAAAAATTCACTTTGAGCCATGGTGTCACAGTATTGCAGGTTAATTCTGCTGACTGCTGGCTGATTGCCAGCAGTTGACTTAGCCTTCCATCCTTTTGAGGTCGGTAAAATGAGGACCCAGATTGTTAGGGCAATATGCTGGCTCTGTAAACCACTTAAAGAAGGCTGTAAAGCACTGTGAAGCAGTATTTTAAAAAAACTATTTCTTTGAGGGCAGAAAGAAATAATCCTCCTGAACCACTGAATATTAATGTATAATATTATAGATTGAAAGAAACTTGTTAACTTGTCAATTACAAAAGTTCAGATGCACATATAATGGTCCAATTAAACTGATTTATTGCTGATTATGCCTCTGCATAGGAATCTTTTCAACTAATGGTTAGCACCTGCTTGGGTTTAGATAAGGGTCAATGAAAACTGAAGGGAGTCCACTTATGACTATGTAGGGGTTCTAGATTGATCCCCAAGTTCTGCCATTCCTTGACTTACATAATTGTATTTAAATGATTTTAATTACATTTTACTTGGCTCATTTCTTTACCCTGGCATTCAACCCTATTCAGAATGTAGCCTTTTGCCATATCACTTATGCCTGATTATATTTAACATCAATTATCTTTTTACCTAATTTAAGGAGAAAAGATGTGGATGTTACATCAAACAATACAAAAAAGCAAATGTCGTTGTTTCTGACTAAGCCACCACATGTAACATTCAAAGGGTTACCTGTTTATTGATTGTTGTATGACTTGGAAAATGCTTAAGAAAATGAATAAGCAAAATTAGACATGATTATAAATATATATTTTTATCATAGGTGCTCTAAGCGAAAAACAAGAAGCTCTAATTACTAAAAGTCCTGCATCAAACACGAGAAGACCTGAAGACCGGAATCTAGGTCCTATGTTGCCTGTGACAAAAGAAATATTGTGTGATTTCTATCAGCCTTTCAACAAAAAACTTGCTGAAGTTCTTTCTGATGAAGCTTTTTTATGGAAAAAGTCCTGAAAAAGTTCAGAGCCCCACCACTGCAGTGCTTGGAGAGAAAAGGATATATTTTTTAAAAAAATGTTTTTCAGATGTAAATAATTGCCATTGTGAAGTCAGTAAATCTGCATTTTCATGTTTCTCTTACTTGCTATTATGCAATATTCTTTTCCACACTGGACCCCTTCAAGTGTATCATCCCCGGAACTTGAGTCAGCATGGGAACTCCTTATTGAGGAATGCTAGAATACAAACTGAATTTCCAAAGAGGAATATAATGATTTTTGCCATTTTTCCTCAACAAAAGAACAGTGTATAGATAAGTTTGGTTGAAGCAATCTTAAGTCTTCTGGTTTTAAAATAACTGTATTACAATACAGAAATTAGAACTAGATACCTAAAATGCACATTTGTTCTCACCTTTAAGTATATCTTGCAGTATTTGGAAACTGTTTAAAATGGCTTTTTAACCATTAAAGTTAATTAATTTTAACCTAGTTGTTTGAATTTTACTTTGACACACTATATTTACTTTAAATGAGATGACTCCAAAATTAAAGAACTCGCCCCACAAAGAATATTAGACAACAATAAATACAGAAACAACTAAATTGCCTTCATTACAATGTTCCCATGGTATCTAGGAGAACCATCTCATGTCATAGGTAATTAGGAATAAATATTAGGAATAAATTGTTTCCCCTTCACGTAAATGCAGTATTCTTCAGTAGGCAGACTATGAAATTTACCAGAAGCAAATAACTTCTGAAATATAATGAAGCAACTTGTTTAATGGAATGTTTTATTTAAATGGGCTCCAGGCACAATTATATTACGATTAGCAGCATGTCATTTTCTGAAGAATGTCCAATTTCAATCATTAAATCAAATAGTTTTGATGTGAGTTTATACAAAATCACTGGAACATTTTACAATAAGATAGAATAAAAATATGTGATTGTTTGTGTGGGGGAAGTAATAAAAATGACATCTTTCAGCTGCTTATTTCAGTCTGTAATCAATAGTAAAAATCCAAAGCCTAAGGAAAAGAGTGGGAGTTTACTCTGAAAAGTCTTCAATACTGTCTCTGAGGAAATAGCTAAAATAATTAAAAATACAAACATAATTAAATGTAGCAAGCCAAATTTTATCTGGTTAAGAAATATTGACGAAATTAATTATGTGTTCGGGCCAAGAAGAGCTTTGCCTGATAGATTTTTGATCAGTTTAATTATTTGAAATCCTTTCCCCCTGCAACAGCAAAGAACAATAATAGTAATGAAAATATAGAAAGAAGGAAAAAATAATGGAATCTGGTAATTTAAAAAGGTAGCTCTTCAGTATGTCATTATGTTGATATTAGGGTATCATCTACCATCAGATAAAATGTGGAAGAAGCCCACAATATTTTTTTAATGTTGTGAAGAGTCAGAATATTTTTAATGCATTTTGTTACCTTTTTATTTTTTCTTACTCCAGTAGAATATAAATCGAAACTACCTAAAGAAATGACATTAGGACAATGTCCATCATTTTATCCAATAGCACAGTTATTCTCCAAAACCTGAACAGAATGGAAAGTTGATGTGACAGGAAAAACTTTAAAAGAAAAAACCAGGATTGAAAATGGAGTCGCAGCTGGCTTGGGAACACTGTTTGTGTAACAGTTATTTATTTATTCACTTTATACAAAGCATCTAATATAATCTTGGTGTTTTACTATTCCTTGATCTTCACACAACTACTAAAAGAAAGACAAATTATCACAAATCATCTTCTTCAAGGTGTGTTTTACTCAGCTAAACATGGTTTTCTTCCTTCTGGTAACCTTTGTTCTATTCCCTTATTTCTGACCCTTTTAATTGTCTTTTCCACTTTTAAGTCCAGTCATTCAAATATATATGTAACAATATAAACAGCTTGGAGTGAATTTCATGTGAGCTGATTAGAACATTTCTGTGCTTTAAACAATTACCAGTAATTCTGGGATGCAAAGAGTTCCTTGTTTGATTCATATACAGAAAAAAATCATCTGAAACCACCTGATCTGGGCTTGCCGTACAGTTATTTATATGAGACATGAAAATCTTGACAGATTGCTCAGTTTGAGAAAATGTAGAGGGAAAAATAAATCTTCGAAAAAGAGTATAAACCTAAAGGACAATGTGGACTGTGAAATTACTAGAATATAAAGGGGAACAATACTCCCCTTTATATCTCACCCATTTCACTTTTTTCAATTGTCATTTTTTTCTGGCCTGTTTGACCATATCCTTGGTATTTGTAGCCTATTTTTGTAGATCTTTGAAGCTCTGGCTGATGAATACACTATTTGATTTATAGTTAGGCACTGTATTTTCATTTTAGCTTGAACTTTGATTTGAAGAAGACCCTGTGTTCTGCTACTAATTGCCTGTTACAAATACCCTGATCAAGGCTGCAGTTCCAAGGAAAAAAATCTTACTGCCATTCCAGTGAACATATTGTTAAAAAAAGGTAGACTCACACTGATTGGCTGGAGACCTGTCATTAGAATCTCCTGGACGTGGCATACCATAATAGCGGCATACATCCTCTTCATTGTCTTTTTCTGCTCTGCTGCTATAAAGTTTCTTACTATTTTTTTCTGTCCCTTATATACCTTAACTTATCCTTTTTATTTTTATTTTTTATTGAACAATTCATATTGTGAATTGTTCATCCTCTACCATTTTAACTATATCAGGTACATAGTTCTGAGTTCTTGTTACATTCTTTGTTTGAGTTGTTGCTATGCTGGAATCAAAAGACTTAAACAAAGCCTGATTTCTGATTTCAGTACAGGTAGTTCTTTACTTATGACCACAATCGGGCCCAAAGTTTCTGTTGCTAGGTGAGACTGTTGTTAAGTTGCAATGTAGCATTTTAGTGCATTTCAATGACACACAGTAAAGAGCTCTTTTTTTGAGCTGTTTTTGCCGAATACATATTTAGTTCTCAGTGCAATGGATAATGCATCAAAGTAAAAATGATGCCCAGTTGTACCAGGTTTTCCTACAACAATTCATTCTGCTAAAATATTCACAAATTCCACCTATTGTCAACAGCAAGGCAACTAGAAATATGTGAATACTTAAACATATGTATGCATGTGTGCCAATTCACACACTCAGCAGAATCCTCTATATGTTTTTTTCAAACTTATGTATTTTACTAAAATAAATGACTACATTCTGTTTATTTTATTCCCAGAAATAATGATAAAGTCCATGTTCCATAGAGGAATGGTGTTCTGAAAGGGATGAGTTAGGTACAGATTGTTTGGTATCTACTTGAGAAGAAGAATATCAATGGTTACAATTCTCAGTAGGAGCAGCTGGAAAGTTGGGTCTCCATCTTTTCCTCTCAACTGTTTTTCAGTACACTTAGTTGTAAATGCCTATTTTGAAGTTTACTTTTTCCTTTTGATTTTCAACTTTAACTGTTAATTTATTCCAACCCCTTGCTAGATATTAATGCAAATGGTTTGCCTATATTTTACTGCTTTATTTTGGACTTTTGCTTTTGCCATATGAAAGTCAGTGGCGAGAGGACTGGGTAGTGAAATGTATCTGATTTGATTTACATTTACATTGGATTTTTACTGCAGAGATTTTGTATTCTATTAGTTTTTAAAAGCACTGGTCTTATTTCTTTTAATTCTGATGGATACTTCCTCATTTCCACTTTTTCGTATGGGAAATACTACCTCAATTTTTTCTGCAATCATTCTGTTATGATATCTGTACTTCTCCTGTCCTTGAGAGGAACTGTTTATGTATTGTAGTTCAGCTACAAGAGAGTTTTGGACTATATTAAAATGTAAACAAAAGTCACCTAAGGATTTTGAACATTATACATCATATATTCCTTATAATGTCCATAAAAAGGGATATAAAAGAAAGGCAAAAATCAGATCAACTAATATTAAAGCCCTTTGGGAAGCCTTTGGGAAAAAACAATTGTTTTTAACTTACAAGTTCAAAATGATGAGAAAAAATAAAGAAAATGACTAAAGACCATCTCTTTCCATAAAGCCTTTATGGATAGTGATGGACTTCCTTAATCCGAAGGTTATCTTGTTCCCACATCCCTAAGAATTTCTTTCTTGTTATTCTCAAGGCTAAGAAGATGGTGAAAACTTGCAGGGCATTGCAATCTAGTTTGGCAGCAGGAACCAGTACTAGTAGCATTATCTCCTCAAATGCAACCATTCTGCAATGACCCTTTGGGTCAAAATGATTTATTTTGTCAAGTTGTTGCCAGATCAAGCATTATTCTCAGTATACAACATAATTATGACTTGCCTTTAAGTTCCACTTATTCCTTTCAATTATAGGAATCAAGGGTGGGGGAGTCCAAAGTAACTTAAAAAAATGGATTTAAAAAACAATCCATTAATTTCTGTTTAGTAGAGGAAGAAACACAGTTTCAGCAAAGCCCTGTATAATAGTTGGAAGAAAACTTATGCTCTCCATCTTCCAAGAGAAACAGGCTTTTACATTGGGAAGAAAACAAGACATTATTGCTTGTTGATTCCAAGACTGGGGCATGTCTTTCTTCAACCTAAAAATCTTAATTTAAACAAAGAAGTTGCTTCAACTTTGCATCTGTCATTTTGACAGGAATTAATAAGTTTTTCCTAGTATGCTAAAGGCATTTTGTATATAAAAGGCATTAAACTCTTTGCAAGAAACTAGAAAGTAATCTTCTTTAGATACCCCATGCAGATTGTCCATGGACATATGTTTAATGTTACCCTGATCCTTGTCCTCAAACAGGGCTTTCAGCCAGAACTTTGAAAATATCAGATTCAAGAAAGGGAGAGAAAAAGCTTATGCTGTGCTGCCATCTTCTGTCTACTATGTTGTTCTTGGTAAAGAATGTACTTCTGATAATTAAAATCACTAAAACATGCATTTTTTCTTAACATTTATACTGTTTCTAGACAGCCTGAAATAGTATGGTGGAAAGAATATCATATACATTTTGTACAAACTTTTTAAGTTACAGAAATCTGAACATTTTCTTTCTATTTATTACATGAATTTTATTTTGCTACACGAAGAGTAAGAGAGAGTTAGGAGAGAACAAGAATGAAAGAGGCTGAGTGACCGAAAAACCAAGCCTGATTCAATGCCAGGAGTACTGAAAATTACCAAACAATGAATATGTAGTTTCTTTTAGTCTGTAAAAGATAGTTCTCAGAGATAGTGAGAGATTTATGTACGGTGCAGCTGAAATTTCTCAAAGTTCATTTTTAGGAAGGGAAGGAAGCAGGGAGAATGGATGTATCTTTTTCTTCTTCATAAAAATATAAATACTTTGCTTAATACTACAAAGATAGCAAGTTGCTGAAATCCATCCCATAAGATCTCTGCATTTGTCACTTCACTTGGTCCTGGCAATCCTTTCAACCTCTTAATTGGAGTCAAAAAAACTGCAAAAGTATTCTTTCAATATTGAAGAAGGGATAAAGTTGTATCGTGCCAAATTCTGAATCATGGGGAAAGACATTTAGATCCAAATTCATAATTGCTTCTCTTTTTAAACAAAGTTTTTATTTTTTACAACAGACATACAAACAAAACATAAAACCCTCTTTCAATTATATACATACAGTATGTCAATTAGTTACAATCGTTTATGCTATCCTTTTTTTACTATCTCACAAGTTATATAAATTCTGATCTTATCAATCTAGCTTGCACTTATGCAATATCAATTATTAAATATTCATTTGACTATTTTTCCATCATTTTATATGAGATATTCTAATTTTCATTATGATTTAATCATATACATTCATCCAATGGTTATATATTTTATATTGTATTCTATATCAATCTATTAACTTTTATTGTAAAGCTTACTAATCTATTTCTTTACCATGTCTTTTTATCTAACCATTGACAAAATAAATTCCATAACATATAAAATTGTTTATCCTCTTGTTCTCTAATTGCTTCTTGAGTGTCTGTTGTGATGTATAAGGCACAGTGCAATTTCTCCTTGCAATTCTAAACTCTGCTTAATCATTGTTTCAAAGTTTTGAGTGTTCTGAGTTGTTAGTGGTATCAGATTTAAGGAAATCTATGTGAAAAGCATCTGCATCTCAAAAACTGTAACCAGAGGGTTTCCTGCCAAAAAAGAAGTTTTGTGATAATGCAGTACTACTTGTCACTGCCAGCTGCCAGCAGATCGCAGTTCAATTCTCACCGGCTCAAGGTTGATTCAGCCTTCCATCCTTCCAAGGTGGGTAAAATGAAGACCCAGAATGTTGGGGGCTGTTGAGGCAATTCCCTGTTAGGAGAATGAGTGCATATAGGGAGACATAATTGAGAGTAGTGTTTGAATAATACACACACAGCACACAGATATACTGTACAGTAAATGAAGGTTTTTACTTTCAGAAATGTTAAGCAAAGTTCAGACACAGTCCAAAGTCATTCACAGGTAACATCAGTCAGTTTTTAGTCCAGGGATAATCCAATAACAAAGTCCAGTGTCAAAAACAGTTCAGTATCAGACTTACATCAAATTCAGGAATAGCAGTCAATTAGAAGGAACGGCAATATTCTCCAACAGAAAGAAACAGAGACTCACTGAGACTTCTTCTGAGACTAAGACTAAAAAACCCAGGTTTCTGCCTCCATCTTATGGCTGTTTGAGAAACCACACCCGATTACACTTTTGCATTTTCTTAAAGATACAGTTTTAAAATGTCTATCCTGGTTTATATATTGTCCAACCCAAATAGCTGTTAGGTGACTTACATTTCTAACAGGGGCAATATGCTGGCTCTGTAAAACTGCTAAGAGAGGGCTTAGACTACTGTGAAGCAGTGTATAAGTCTAAGTGCTATTGCTATTTCAGGGAACAATGCTTTGTTCTGGGTCAAAATGATGAGCCCATATTTTCTTTGATGCATGTTGTTGTGCAGAAATTTCTTACTTTCATTCTTGAAACATGATGACAATTGCTGGCAACTTTCAGCTATGAAGCTTTCACTTTTACTGTCAGCATATAAGAAATTTACCTTGCCCAAATCTTTCAATTTTAAAGAACATCAAGAACATGTTCCAGTGTTTCCAGTGAAATACCAAGCTTGTCACCTTTGAGTGATCTGCCAATTATCTTTAATCACACCACCAATCTTTCTGAAATTCAACAGTTAAGATCACAGATTGTCCATTTCGGTCTTGATCACACACATATTTTGCCTGGTTTATCACTTTTACATTTTTTAACCCAGTTAAGCAGAGTAGTCATGCCAAAATAGTAAATAAACCGACAGTTGGTAAACTTCAATTTGAAAGAACTTGTTCAGCAGTAAAAATTCAATTAACTGAATATCCTTCAAGAACACTGACAAGTACTCACTGTACACTTCCATCTCATGAACAACAGCAACCAAAGTTTGGTGTATCGGTTAAATTGCTGGCCTAGATACCCAGAAATTGTGAATTCTAGTCTGGTCTTAGGTATGAAAGCAGGCTGAGTGACTTAGGAAGAATCATTCTCTTGACTCAATCCCACTTCACAGGGCTGTTATACGGGGACCATAGAAAGGGACAAAGAATATTAAGTAAATTTACTTTGTTGAGTTATCGATATAGTAATAAAGGCAGGATAAAATATAAACAAAAATATAATAAATAATCCAACATAACATTTTATCTCAATAAGTTCCCACTTCTGATAGAATGTAATAGGCCAGATACTCAGGAGATGCATTCCTGAGACAATGAGACAGCACAGTTCATATAGTTTGTGTGACAGAAAGAAGATGAAGACAGTTCCTCCTCAATAGTTCTTTGAGTAAAGACTTGTGTAGGTAGCAGACTATTTTACTTTGGCAAGATTCTGTCTATAGACATGGAGCAATAAAGAGATCTGCTTAGAAGAGTCACTAGGTGGCCTCAATTTTTTTTGGGCCTGACACCACTAACTGAAATGAAAAAACAGATGCTGAACAACCTAATGGATCAATACTGCCATTCAACCCTTATATACTGCTGGCCCTTTGAATGAAGAATTTTTTAAAAGAAAAGCATGCAAACTTTTCTTACTTCAAGGTGATAGATTTACTTTAGATACCAAATGAAACATTCTATGGAAAACAAGAGTAGAGGAAAATGTATCTATTGGATTTGTTTTTGATATAAAATAGATGCATACAAAAACAACTGTCTCAGAGATAATTGATTCTGCATTTTAATTTTTAAAAGTGGTACATTGCAGGGTTTTAAGGGGTGAAAAAGGCTATGCAGTCTAAAGATGGAAAAGCTATATACAGTGTAAAGTTGCTGGAACTGCAGACACCACTACCAGTTCTAGTCAATACATTTAAGGACTGAAAATAGCAGGTTAGGGAGGAGGTTAATTTGAAATCTTCTTTGACAGAAGAGATCTGTTTGGAAATGAATATTATGCATACTTTGATTTAGGGTCAACCATGTTGTAAGCTCAGAAACTGTGTTAAACTTTCCACATTACATTGGTTTTAAATATATTTTTAATTTAGTTACTTTAATTCAATTCAGTACACAACTGAACAGCTAAGGCTTTTATTTTATTTTTTCTAAATAAATAAATCTTTTTATTTATTTTAAATAAATTAAAAAAATATTTCTTCTATAATAAATTATTATATTTTCTAAAATTTAAATTCTGATTTTTGCCTCATAAATAATTGGAGGAAGCTATCACATGTTATGTTAAGAGATCTGCAACAGCTGCCTAAGAATATTTGTGATTAGGGTTATAGACAACATATCATTGAATAATAAACATTTAACCCTACCTTTAGAAGAGAATATTTATAGCTCAGGGCTATGCTGACCTTAGTGTTCTCTGAGCTTGGTTGTTTTCTTGTAGATGTTTCATAACCAAACTAGATGACATCATCAATGCTAGAAGGGGATGGAATTTCCTCTCATTTTATATTCTAGCCTATTGGCATGCCCTGTCAGTCTTGGTGGTCCTTTGATTAGATTGTTGTTTACTGTAAGCTTGTTTGTCTGAGATAGTGGTTCCTACATTAGGATATTGTTTACTTGTTTCTTGGTTGTTGATCAAGTTAAACTCAGCTGATCTGGGTGTTGATTGCTGGTGAGGAAATGTTTGGTCTTTTTTCTTTTATTTTTGATTGTCTTCTTTGAGCAGAATACAGTTGTTGTTTATCTCTATGTTGATGGCCAGTTTGTCTGAGTGCCAGGCTTCCACAAATTTTCTAACATTTTTGGACTCTATCTTTTACCCTAATCCTACTTTTTAAAAACAAAAATATAACAAGAACAAGAATTATAGCAACTGCTAGAAATTAAGTTATCTTTCTGAAATAGATAAGAAAAATATTATTGCAATATTTTATTAGAAAATTGCAAACCTATGAGATCTGGACCTCTCCTCTCCGCTCCTCCCCACCCCTCCCCTCTCCTCTACTCTCATAGAATTACAGCTTGAAATATTAAAATATTGTTTAAAAGCCTAAATGGTCTCAAAACAAAGCTATCATATCAAACCTGAAGATAGGGGACTGGAGGCTAAAGGGTTACTGGAATTGGGTGTGTCTAGTGTAATGAAAAGAAGAACTGGGGTGACATGATAACAGTGTTCCAATATCTCAGGAGTTGCCACAAAGAAGAGGGAGTCAAGTTATTCTGCAAACTACCTGAAAGCAGGACAAGAAGCAATAGATGGAAACGAATCAAGGAGAGAAGCAACTTAGAACTAAGGATTTTTATTTTTTTTTGACAGAACAATCAACCATGGGACAATTTGCTTCTAGAAGTTGTGAATGCTCCAACACTGGAAGTTTTTAAGAAGAGATTTTCCGATAGTGTTGTACTTCTTAGAGTTTATGAAACATAGATGTGAAAGCCAACTTTAACCAACTATAAATATCGAGCCCATTCTGCCAATGTATTTTTTTTTAAATTCCTGGACTGCTCTTTTTGACTTTTTCTGAATTTTGAACTGCCTCATTTTTCTGGGATCACAGGTTACAAAATGAAATATAGTCAACGCAATTCCGGCAGTAATACAGAAAGTTGCAGAAATCATTTTCACTGAACTATCCCCTGCCATGTTAAAATCAGATGAAAAGCTATGTAGAAATGATATTGCTTAATTTTTTAGAAGCTTGGAAAATAAAATTTAAGTCTTTGTCAAGTAGCAATTACATAACAAGTAGGCAATAACTAGGTCAAATCCTCAGAGAAAGCTTTTTCCTTATTTTTTGTTATAACCCGCCCCAAAAATACAGGACCTATGAATGATTAATAGCCTCTGATTTTGTATAGTAACAGAAAGCATAAATTATTTTTGATAAGTACAAGCCCTTTTCTGCTCAATGTACTGATGTGGTCATTTTGCTAACAATTTTTATGGTTTTTTATTCTTATTTTTATCTTACTTTTATTATTTTTGCATAAATAACTCAACATATGAATATACCTAGTACTCCTTCCTTTCCATATTTACCTCACTACTACAGGCCTGTGAGGTGTGTTGAGCTGAGAGAAAATGACATAGAAGTTCAAAAATTGTGTACAAGGTAGGAGGGAGTGACAAAAAGAGGTTTTATGAACTGATGATGTTGAATTATTTTGGGAAACAGGGAATGTTGTTATTTGTGATAGGACTGTGGTGTGACAGCCAGCTTAGTTCTGAGGAAACTGTAAAAATTAACTGCAAAAGTAAAAAATTACAACAGTTCTTTTTTATAGCTTATTCAGTTTCAATGTTTGCTGTTTAGACATTTACCTGATGTTTGTTTGACTTAAAGCTGCTCAACTCAGGACAATATTAGAGATAGCTTACATCAAAAGAACAGCAAACAAGAATAAACAAGGAGATTATATATGTTCAGGCACAAATTTATTGCATTACAGATATCACAGCCAACAGAAGTTCAATAGCTACCTTATTCCAGATGAGTCAGAGTTTAAGAACTTCTGCAATACTATTGATATAGGAGCCACACAAATTGTTTCCATTGTTTTGTGCTTAGCATGCCAGATCAAGCAGAGAAGGCATACTTTTAGTACCTTCTATCAAACTGTGTCATCTGCTTGATCCCAAAAGATCTCAGGGTATGCCTGTGGAATAGCATCTCTCTGGAAATCCAACTCTGGTGAGTTTCACAAGACTCTGAAGGCTTGGTTTCCTCAGTCATTTGGGCCACAAGGAATGTGTTGGCCTTATGGGGTAAACTACATAGGAATCACAAGCAATTGAGCTAATTTTACTTGATTGTAATGCTATAATGACAGAATCTTTTGGTGAGCTATGCTGTCTCTTATCTAACCATTTCCTGAGTGATTCATTTCCTACATGGCTGTGATAAATAAAAATCCATAGTTGTTTGTCCTAAAAGTGCTTTTTCAAGAGGTTTTTCTTTGAAGACATTTTGCTTCTCATTTAAGAAGTTTCCTCTGCTCTGACTGGATGGTAGGGAATGGAAGGATTTATACTCCTTGCAGACAGATGGTCATTTGCATTCTTTTAGTGAGTCTTTGAAGCCACCTGGAGATTTATCTGTGTCATCAGAGTCAAATGGGTGTGGAACCTTCTTGGCACTGTTGAAAGGACTGTGTCATAGCCTGGAGATATATAATGTGACTGAGAATCTCCATAGACATTCTGCAATTGTTTAGATATTTTCCATCCATGCACAAAATTTCTCTCTAAATATCTCTTTTTTAGGATTTATGCAATAAAATTGGAAGAGTTTCTCTCCCAATTCTATAAAAAATAACAATGTTATTTGGATTGCAGCACCTGGCTATTTTTGGTTGAACCAATTTACTTATGTTTCAAAAATAAAAATATCCGGAAGTATTTGCTGAATCCAACTTCATTGTACAACACTAGAGGGCGTTCATGTCACATCTTGTATCAATACCACTCAAACCTAATCACTGCTTTTTAAATGCAGAGGAGTTGGAGTTTTAACTGAATTAATTTAATTTAGTTTGACAAATTAATAGAAGGCAAGCATTTCAAGTACAAAAACATTCAGATACAAAGTATTAGATGATCTCCACTAGATGTTCTCCATTTTAAGTTTAAATGTGTCAGTGACAAATGGAGAGACTGTGACTGCAGTTACATTGCTGGCATATTTTGCTATTAAATTTAAGTTTTCTGAACTGTTCTCCTATCCTACCCTTTCTCTGAGTGTGGCACACAATTGTCTTTGGGATACATATTGGCTTTAGAAGGAAATTCATGTAAATCCAGACAGGCCTCAGTGTGTTCCTTGTTGCCAAAGTAGCAGTTGCTATGGCAAATGTTAAACACATGTTAGAGATGGTATCACAAAGATCTATGGCATCATAGAGCCTCATAAAACAAGTGAAACCAGGGCTTTTCATATGCACCAAACATTGCTACAATTTTCACAGATTCAGAGAGCAGCTGCTAGGATTCACTTAAAGGAGCTTAAGTGCTACAGGTACAATGTGCCTTTGAAAGGTCTTTGAAAGGAAGAGGATGAGTATTTATTTTCCAGGAGATAAATTGTGCACATAGATTGTTGCTGTGAGGGCAACAAACAAGCAGGGATCCTCAGTGGGTTGGAATGCTGTTGGATTGCTGTTTATTATAAAGGCAATTTCAAAGCATGTGAATAAGTCACTGGGATGTGTTGTAAATACAAACTTTCTTCCGTCTTCCAGAATACCTTTTTTTTTGCACTGTAGCTTAAAGAAAATTCATCATAGGAAAGATTTGGCTGAGTTCCTCTTATGGTATTACCACTGTTAGCCCTGTCACAGTTGAGAATAAGCAAGACTTGGTTATTTGCTTACATTTTTTGAGAGGAAGGGGGAGAGAAAGGAACCGCAGAATGGATCTCTTGCTTAGTGCCTATTATCCATGTCCTGTTGTTGAAAGATTCAATTTTCCTGGATTCTAGCAATTCCTAGGTACTACTTTACAATGGTGAAAAGCAAGAGAACAAAATATATGTTTCAAGTGTGGCAAGGTTTGCAAATCTAAAATATCTTGTGTGTTGTGGAGGCTTTGACATTTGATTCATATGGGGAATGTCCACTTTGGAAGAAAAGAATACATACTGTGCATATTGCAACACAAATTGTAGTGCAACAGGCTAGATCTATGTAGAAATAGTGGAGAAATGATTAAACTTCTAAGCACTTTTATCGTGATTTAGAGTCCCAGTCATTCAATTTGTCTTACCTAAAACTCTGCATTAAAGGAAATCTACATAAAAAGCATCCCCTATAGTTTAAAGACCTCCTTAAGAACCATACAGATTCCAGACATTTATCATTAAACTATGACTGATATTATATTAATTTTTACAATGAACATTTAGCTAATTATGGAGTGCTATTACTACTTGGTTCAAATCAAATCCAACTTTATTACAGCTAGAAAGCACAATAATGGAATACATAGGCCTGCAATTATTAATCAAACTTTTAAAAAGCAATAAAATTAGATAAAATACATTATTATAGTAACTGTAGTATAGATCAGTTCAACTGTAGGTAGGAAGATCAGAACAAATAGCACAAAATCTAAAAATATATGTCAGGGTTCTGATGAAATAGAAACAGGAAATATTTATCCCATTTTAAAGAGCATGATAAACATTCTGTTTTCTACCAGGGTAGTTCTTTGAAGCAGGATAAATATATATAGTATCTTCTTTGATCTTCTATATAGAGAGAGCAATAAAGGAACAGTTCAATATAATACTGTGCACTTGACAATACAATAGGTGAAATTTCTGAAGGAAAAAATATGTCAAAGAGTGTTTATATGAAACTCTTGTGTTTACGTAGAATAAGATGACTAAATTATCTGGATAAATTGAACTGTTAAGTTGTTCTCATACAAGGCCAACAACAATTCAGAAAATATCCATGCTATACCAGCTTCCCACACTCTTAATATGTCCATGTTGACCAATGATGCTTAGAGTCTGATCATATATGAAAATCTTACTGCTTGGCCTTCTGCATAGTTATTTGATAATGCCAGTAAGAAAGATTCTGTTATCTTGGAACAGAAATGGGACAAAAGTGACAACAAATCTGTTTTGAGATTCATATATGCCAATGTTTCTTAAATTTTGGTGTCCACAAAATCATCACCTCAATTGAAGAACACTTCTGCCAGGGTTCCAACTGATGCCCTAATTAAATCATGAGCCTCAGGCCAAGCTTCAGAAGAAATCCAGTTATTTATAAGGACCTTCATGTTGGTATGGACCAAGTGGAGCTAAATTTGACCTCACTTAATTTGTGCTTTGGCTCTGACTCTGTTTCACCCTTCCCCCAAGATGTATCATCAGTCACATTCCCCAACGAAGCAATTTCACGGATTGTAGAAGTCACTCCCTTTGGCCACTCTGGGCTTCCATGGAAATGACCATGACATTGCCACCTGGAATGTGCTTTATTTTGTCTGAAATGCAAGTTCCTTGATGCAGCTGCGAGGTTCGATTCCCCATCCCCCTTGCTTATGGCAACTCGAGAGCAGGTCAGGGATGCTTTGTGAGTTGACAACTGCAATATTAAAATTGTGTCAAATAACCATGAGAAATGATAGCAGCAACAAATGTGTCAATTTTAATTTTTAGTACAGTAAATGTTGATAAATATAAACCAAAGAAACAAAAGCTTTCTTGGGGATCCCCTTAATTTTTAAATGTGGGTCCTGAGAGGGAAAAGTTAAAGAAACATCAAAGTAGTGCATTATAATCTGGATATTGGTGTTGGAGTAAACAAATAATTATTTCTTCCAAGATAAAAAGCAAAATGTAATTACAGAAAAGGAGGTTAATTGTTAATTGCTTTCAGCATGTACAAGAAGAGCTTAGCCATTATTAATAGAAATGAAATTTGTTTAAGCATGGACCACAGGTAGATGTGTATAAGTTGAATAATTAATTCTAGTGAGAAATTACCCTGATAAACATTTTGTACAAATGAGCTGCCTTCAAATTAATAACCATCAGAGTGAATTCCTCTTCCTGCTTTCCCTGAATTCATAAAGCAGAGGGTCGTGCATCATCTGTTCTCTGGAGCATTTCCAAAGGGTGCTACAGTAGAATAGGAAAAGTATTACATGAATGGGAAAGCAATCACCTTCACTATATTGAATCAAAATATAATTAAATTTAAGACTAAATTTTACACATACACAGATCGCATATATAAAATTAAATCAAACATGTATTTGTCTTCCAGGACACACTTTTTGGCATGACCTCTACTGGTTTGTGGCTTGTGTCTTTAATGTTCTTAGTGTCTACTCAAAGCCAAGTACAACTCCTATAAACGAGATAAAGTTGATTGCATATTTAAAAGAATATGTACTATGGATGGCTGCTTAGATGACAGCACATAACTAAATGACTTTAAAATAAACTAGAGAACCATGCCCTGTTGAATGATTTTTTAAGAGACATATCCTTGCTAACAAAGAAACAGAATGAGCCCATTTAGCCAAAAAAGAGTGGCAATGGTTTCCAACTTCTTGCAGGCTTCCCTGGTGACTTTCTTGTGGGAAATTGACAGGCAGCACCAGAAATTTATTTTCTTTCTTTCTTTCTTTCTTTCTTTCTTTCTTTCTTTCTTTCTTT
>BLBF01000016.1:42035263-42110387 GCA_015471245.1 Laticauda colubrina
TGCAGGGGCCCTGAGGTAAGCCAGTGTAGGGGTGTGGGGCAGCTCCACTCTCCCTGCCTTGCCTCATGGCTGTGGCGCTGCAAGTAACCAGATGGAATGCTGAGCAGCCAGCTGTGCAGGCTCTTAAGTAGGGCTTATTTGAAGGCAGGTCTTATTTTTAGAGAAACAGGATAGTTTAGTATTATGCTTCTCATATAGGAAGAACAGGGATATGTGCACATCCCTGTTCTATCTGTGCAAGAGCGCTTGCACAGCATTTAGTCAGGTGAATTTAACTTGCAAATGGACTGTTAAATGAATTTAACTTGCAAATGAAATGCAGGTAGTTTTCAACAGAAGGCTGTAATGGAGTCTGCTCATTAGAGCCACAAGTGGTGACCTTGCAGCTGCCATAAGTGTGAAATAGGTTCAGTTTGTAGCTTTTGGATCATCTGTCATACATTGAATGGCCATTAAGTGACCTATTGTATCTTGAGGATTACATGTGTGGTTGGAGAGTCTGTAGGACTGAAAAGAAGATTGGGAAATAATGAAGGACCATCTTGAAAGAGCCTATTCTTTCCACTCATTTGAACAAAGATTAAATTAAAGAACGAAAAGCAAGACTAGAAAACATTATATATAACAAGGAAATTAAGGATAGAGACAGAAAGACAAAACAGTTTGAAGTTTGTAATTTTGTAAATCAGGTGGCCCTACATATAATCTAGCAGGGAATTTAGTGTGGCTTCTCTCTAGGTAGATATGTCTGGAATTATGCTACAATGTCCCTAAGGAGTGGCTCTCTAATGAAGGCCATTTAAAATGAAGATGTGGCCTGCCAATTTGGCGATATGCTGCAGAATTCCAAATAATTCCAGGTAATGCTTCTTTCTATTGTTTAGTTTCTTGGGTAAAACCCTGAATTTGCTCCCAATAGCTGTAGGTAAGCATTGCTGAGCAGCGATATAACACTCCTATGAGTACTGATTGGCCACGTGCTTCCTGAAAAGTTTTGAGAGATACTTTGGATCGCAAACCAACATTTGAACTCTGCAGAGTATAGGAAATGAAAGTCAGATAGCAGAATCAATGAATGAATTGTGGACAAAAATGCACATTAAATCCCTGCCCAAACAATTAATTTCTCTTTCCCTTCCACATTTTTCTCTCTTTGAACTCTTCAACCCTCCCTCCTCTTCTGCACTTTGTCTGTTGCTTTTTGTTTCCCAGCTGTAGCCAAATGAAACATCTAGGTTTTCTCTCTAAAACAGAGCTGCAATTATTCCTCACATTTTTTCCCCTTTAGCGTATATCTAGGGGATAGTCTCATGGAAGGGGAGGAGGGACAGATTATTTCTCTTTTTTTAATACACAAGTGGTGCTAAAATGTGAAGTGCTGTGGGCTTCTGCTTTGCAGTCTTCTCAGGAACATCACTGAATAGAGTCCATTGCAAAACCTGAACCTTGGCTGGGAAAAAAAGATAGCTTTTCTGTTCCCAGTTAGGATTTCTCTGTTGCCTATCTTTTGGAATTTAGGGGAAAGGTTTATTTATGGGAGGAAATATTTTACAGAAAACAAAATATGAACTGTCCCGAAGATTATGGATTTAAGCATATTGGTTCCAGTTTATTTAAATATTATTTATTTTTTAAACTGGAGTCAATATTCTATTGGATTTTCTTCTTCCTGTGATAAAATTACTAACTCATAATTGGTCTATAATTCTTGACAGTACATCTATCAGAATATTTCTTTTTGATAGTTTGTCAGCTCTTCTATACAGTATATTTATTCCACTTGAAAGGTGAGTGATTGCAACTGGACCAATTTTTGTTGTTGGTTTGAGACATTGCAATGACTCAACCTTCAAATAACTCTACCTTGATAACTGAGAATCTTCATCAGCCTAATTATTCCACTGTATGTTTTTCACTTCTGAAACCTGGCACAAATATCCTCTCAAAATTATCCACCAAACTTTGGGGCCAAGGCAATTGGGTGGGCGATTTCTATGAACTTCTCCAAGGGAAGGAGAACTTCTCTAACAACTGGTGTGAATTTCCTGGAAGAAAAACTTTCAAAAAACAGGATATCTTTTTAACAGTAAGAGCACAGTCGTGCCATTAGTGAAAACTTTCAAAGGGAAAAGTTCCCCTTTGAATGTCACTGAGCTACGGGAAGCAAGGAATGAGTCATACTGCCAAAAAGATTGGGGAGGGGAGGAGTGAATTATTTATGCATATCCCTTGGCTGCTTTCAAGAAAAGAAGAGAATGCCACTCTTAATGTATGTAAATTTCTTCAAAGTTGTCTTCAAGATTCTCTTGAATAATTTTTCTTGATAATTTTGCAAATTATCTATCAATCAATAGAATGAAAGCTGGTAAAAATAAAATACAGAAGAGTACCTGATTGCTATATCTAACATACATATCCTTTCATAAATGTTGCAATTATTAAAATCTTTATTGCTATTTAAGAAAGTGTCTGGTGTTGACTGTGCTGGTTTTCAAAGGTAAGATTATAAAGGTTTTGTTTGTTCCTTTTAAAAGTTTGTAATATGTTCATCTATAACATACCTCTATGTTCTCAGAAAGGATACATTTCATTGGATTTTAGAAGCATCAGGAAGGCAGGCAGGCAGGCAGGCAGGCAACTGTTGTGATGTTGTCACTATCACCCTCCAAAACTTATTATTTATGATAGGGCACATTGCTAACCATGTGTCTTTAACATCCAGTCTAGATAGAATCCTAGAAATATTCCATCTGGCCAATATTGGACCAGATGGAATATGTGCCTATTTCTTTAAAAAGCTGTCCACTGCCATAGCCGAACTTCTAAGCATAATCTTTGAAAAATCTTTCAGGACCAGCTCCTTGCCTAACTTATGGTCACAAACCACGGTCATCCCCATCTTCAAAAAGGGAGACCCCAGCCTAGTTGAAAATCACAGACCAATCTCCTTATGCTGCGTCACCTGTAAAGTCATGGAATCAATTATTAACCAATCCATTATCCTCCACTTAGAGACAAACAACCTACTCTCCAATAAACAATTTGGTTTCAGGAAAAAACTATCCTGTAATTTGCAACTCTTACACTACAAAAATATATGGACTACACAACTCGATCAGGGCAAAGCAACAGACGCAATCTACATAGACTTCTATAAAGCCTTTGATTCAGTGGTACACGACAAACTACTCCTAAAACTAAGATCTTATGGTATCTCTGGACAACTGCATAACTGGATAGAAGCATTCCTGTCAAACAGACAACAAATGGTCAAAATTGGGAGCGTCTTATCAAATTCTGTACATGTCAATAGTGGTGTACCCCAAGACAGTGTTCTAGGACCAACTCTCTTCATACTCTACATAAATGATCTCTGTGATCATATTAAGAGCAACTGCGTTCTTTTCGCTGATGATGTAAAGCTGTTCAATACCACAGACAATACTGTTCCCCTTCAAAAAGATCTTAACTATGTATCAGAATGGTCAAATAAATGGCAACTTCAAATCTCAACAAATAAATGCTCTGTCTTACATATTGGCAAAAAAAATCAGAAAATAAAATACAAGCTGAATAGTCAAGATCTTGTTGATGAACCAAGCTCTTTAAAGGACCTGGGAATACTCATCTCTAATGATGTAAGTGTTAGAGCCCATTGTAACTACATACCAAAAAGGCATTAAGAGTTGTTAACCTAATCCTACGTAGCTTTTTCTCTGGTAATATCACACTACTAACTAAAGCATACAAAACATTTGCTAGACCAATACTCGAATACAGCTCATCGGTCTGGACCCCACATTACGTATCTGATATTAGCACAGTTGAGAAAGTCCAGAAATATTTCACAAGAAGAGTTCTCCACTCCTCTACTCATTGTAGAATACCTAATGCCACCAGACTTGAAATTCTAGACCTAGAAAACCTTAAATTATGCCATCTTCAGTCTGATCTAAGTATGGTATATAAAATCATACATTGCAATGTCCTACCTGTCAATGAATACTTCAGCTTCAACCATAACAACACAAGAGCACACAATAGATACAAACTCAAGATTAACCACACCAAACTTGATTGCAGGAAATACGACTTCAGCAACAGAGTGGTCAATGTCTGGAATACTCTGCCTAACTCTTTAGTTTCTTCCCCAAACCCCAAAAACTTTAACCTTAGACTGTCTACTATTGACCTCACCCCTTTCCTAAGAGGTCTGTAAGGGGCGTGTATAAGTGCACCAACATGCCTACCATCCCTGTCCTATTGTTTCTTTTATTTTTCTTATATGTACCCCTTTCATGTATTCATAACTATGTACATACTTACACCTATTATCTTGTAAGCAATTGACAAATCAAATAAATAAATAAATAAAATAAATAAATTCCATTGGATCAGAACCCCAAAATTGTCAAAACTGCCTTTTGTAGAAAAACAACAGACCCTTTTGCAAGTGGTTCATTTTGTTTAAGGCCAAAACAAATTAAATGATCCCAGTTGCTTTTATAGTACTGGATATATTTTTCATAGTGGAGGATAAACATTTTCTGAAGTCCTCTGTCTGGTGTATATGATATAGTCCAGAAAAGAATCATTCATCTGTTCACCCTTTCTGTAATTTGTTTAAAATAAACAGTTGTGATTAAACCATCATTTCTCTAAATACTTTCAGGTGATATGGTGTTATTGGAGCTCTTTTTCATACAACAACAGCAGCAGCAGAAGCAACAACAACAACAAGTCTGGATAATGGATGTGGCAATGCCTGGAGACAGCAGAATGGAAGAGAAAGAACTGAGGAAGATAACAAAATGCAAAGACCTACAAATAGAAATAGAATGACTATGGCAAAGGCAAGCAGGGGTAGTACCAATACTAATAGGTGCCTTCAATGCAATCCCAAAACAACCAGAGCACCACTTGAACACCATCATTGGCATTGACAAATTTGCCATCAGTCAATTCAGAAGGCAGCTTTGCTTGGAATAGCTTCCATCCTGCAATGATACCTAACATTATCAAACATCCAGTATTGCCTACCCCAGTCCTTGGTAAGGACTCGATAGGTTGACAAAAATGTCAAATCCAGTCTGAACATCTGGCTGACTGTATGAATAATAGTAATAATTTAAAAAATGAAATTAATAATAAATGGAAACATCGTGAAAGCATTAGCAAAGGATGACAATTACAAATACCTAGGCATATTGGAAGCGGATAACATCTTGAATGGAAAAGTCAAAGAGTCAATGCAAAAGGAATATATCAGGAGGGTCCTCAAAATATTAAAATAAAAGCTGAATCTGGAAACATAATTTAAGCCATTAATACATGGGCAGTTCCAGCGATACACTACTCAGCTGGAATCATCAACTGGACTTTGGCTGAACTGGAAAATCTGGACTGGAAAACGCACAAATGTTTGAATATGTATCATGCTTTACATCCATGAAGTGACATTGACAGGTTGTACCTGCCAAGAAAAATAGGGGTAGGAGGGCTATTGCAAATCCATCAAACTGGAGAAGAAGAAAAATGATGTTTGAATGATTATGTAAACCAAAGTTCAGAAAAATTGCTGCAAGCTAATGAAAACGTAGAACATTATAAAAACAACAGAAACAAAGGCAGAATATAAGGAAAAATAGCTGGATGGTAGATTAAATAAATGGAAGACCAAAGCTTTGCATGGACAGCACTTGAAAAACATTAAAGGAAAATGTAATGGCAACTTGACATGGGCATGGTTCAAGAGAGGAACCATCAAGAAAGGTTCAATACTTGCTGCCCAAGAACAAGCACTACAAACTAATGCCAGGAAAACGAAGATACAAAAATTGACTGACAATCCAAACTGCTGACTTTGCAACAACAAAATCAAAATTGTATCACATTTAAGATGTGAATGCAGCAAAATTACACAAACTGATTACAAAGCTAGACATGACCGAATTGCTAAATTAATCCACTAGTCATTATGTAAAAATATGACTTACTTGTATCCGAAAAGTCATGGGAACATAAAGTAGAAAAAGTTATCGAAAACAAGAAGGTAAAGATCTTGTGGGACTTTTGAATACAGATGGATCATCATTTGGAACACAACACGCCAAATATCACAGTTGTCGAAAACTGAAATGTACAATTCATTGATATCGTGGTACCAGGAGATGCCATAGTTGAAGAAAATTAACTTGAAAAAATCACAAAATATCTCAACCTGGCCATCAAAACTATGCGATTATGGATAAAACATGTAACAGTGATACCCATTGTCATCAGGGCACTTGGTACCATGTCCAAGAATTTTATAAAATACACCAGCTTCCTGCAATAACACCAGCATAATTGCAGAAATCTGCGCTATTTGGATCTTTGTACATCTTAAGAAGATACTTGGTTGATACCGAGGGTGCTGACAGCAACCTGTATCAACCATTAGTACCAGTCAATGATATTTGTGATACATTTTTAAATGTTGACTCAGTTGACTGAGCTTTATGTTTAATGAATAGAAGATAATAATAATAATATAATTTAAAGACATCTGCTAGTGTTGATTTTTGACTCTTTCATCTACTAATAGTCAGCAACTTGGGGAGCTTTTATGTATGTGAGATATTCACTTCAATCATAAATATGCAAAAGAAGTCAGAAATACCAACTGAAGATAACAGAGGGCTGCTATTTTTCTAATAATCAAATAAGGGCATTATCTGAAATAATAAATGGCTGGTGCCTGTGGGAATTTTCTATGGTTTAATGTGTATGCTCGATGTAAGTTTTACTTGTTTGAATAAGAGTCCATGTGATCAGTAAGATTTCTAGGTAGATCTTATTCCTTGAAATAATAAAAAATCAACAGAATGCTTCCACAACATTTGAAATAAGAATGTTACTAATAAACAGATCTTATTCATTACTTATTTATGTACCAACTATAGTGATGATATATTCCATAATTCCTGTTGTCTACTATTATAGGTTTTATAGTACAATAGAGAACAACAATAAATTGTTTTTAAAAAATCTGTCCATTTCATCATGTGAAGCTACTTAGTGTAATGCAGTCTTTCTTCAGTGAATGAACAACATTTCATGAAATGGAAACCACATTTTTCCATTTAGTGAGATACAGAATGTCTCTTCAGGGCAGCTCTGCGAGTTTGATAATATTCAGTTCTTCCCTAAGAGTAAAATTCATAAAATAAAATAAGAATTCTAACTATCCAAAATGAAAATATCTGACATAATTCCATGCACTTCTATTTAAAAGTAATTCCCAATAGAGCTTACTTACAGGAAATTTGCAACTGAATATTAATTTGCAGTCAGTGTCAAGTTCCACTGACTTTAATGAAAACAGACAAGTCACTAGAAATCTACAAGAAGAAAGCATTTTTCAGTTATGTCCATGTCTTTAAAGCAATGGATCTGATTGATCCACTGAAAACCACAGCAAGCTTCCATATTTTAACTGTCTACTTTATGGTACAAAGTCTCCCATCAAGTGTCATTTTTAAAAAATGACTAATTTTTATAGTTCTGCTTAATTTGTTCCAAAAAAAATGTTAGCATCCATCAAGGGCTACTCTCTAATTCTGGAGAAGGAGATGCATTTTCAGCTTATTTTTCAGTAAAAATCTTTGTAACTGGTATGCTCCTCCTGCAGTTGATAATTTTCATATCACACCAACATGCTGAGGCCTGATTGCTACCCAGCCTGATCATCTTCAAATGACAGAAAATAGTAATAGAATTTTGAAGAGTTGAAAAGCAATTATGCTGATTCTGAAGTGCGCAGAAAGAAGCATCTTGGAATGCCTGGGTGATTATAAAGTTTCTCAAATAGTGATTTCAGTCTAATTTTCTAGCTCTTCCATCTGGCCTGTCTACAAACTTTGGATACAAATTCAGCCAAATTCATCCAAAAAACAAACAAAAAAACAAAAACAAAAACCAGCAGATGATGTGGAGACATATTTAGCTTTTAATTCTATTTAGGATTAATAACAAGCCTACAGGCACAGCAAGATTTCTGTTTTCCTAGACCAGGGATGTCAAACTTGATTTTACTGAGGGCTACATCAGGGTTGTGTTTGACCTGGGGAGGGCAGATTGGGCAGGGCCAGTTTAATATCACTCATGTTTCTTCCCCAAAAACTTTAACCTTAGACTGTCTACTATAGACCTCACCCCTTTCCTGGAAAAATGGAGAAGAATGGAGAAGGCTACCTGGAAGTGAAAGGAATTAACAGTGAAACTTTAACAAGATTCCTAAAAGATACATTTTAACTGAAACTTTGAAACAAGATAATAGAACCCCAGGAAGAGAAAGTGGAAAAAAGAAGCAAGAAGAAACAGCTTTGCATTATTTGGATTACTTGGCGATTTTTGGATTTTTAGCTATTGGATCTAAAGGACTAAAATTAATCGGGTGGTTGTTTAAAAGTTTTTAAAATGGTATCACTCTTGGAAGAATTGAGAATGGAACTTAAAAAACCGAAAGAAGATGCACAAAAAGGAAGAGGTTCTTTTGGCTTCATATTTCAATTTTTAGAAATGGAGATCCTGAACTATGAGAAACAACAAGAAGCCTGTAGAACAAAAAGGGCAAAGAAGAAGCCATCTTCAATGACCAAGTATTTCTAGGTGAGGAAAAGAAAGGAAAGCGGGGAAAGAGAATGAAACATTAAGATTTGAAAAAACAATAATAAAAAAGAATAGTTTGAAAAGTAATCACAATATTGGGAAGAAACAGAAGAGAGGATTACAGAAGAGAGAATCAGAATTAGAGAGAGAAGGGGTCAAAAAGGGAAGGGAGAAGAAGAGGGGGAAGGGGGAAAGGAAAATAAATTATAAAGGACAGAAACAGGACATAGAGAAACAAGGAAAATGTACAAAGATTTAGGGTATAAGCCTATTTAGGAGACACAGAGATAATGGGTGAAAATTTAATTGAAAGGGGGATTCTGCAAGGGTACATAAGATATTATTGTTATATTAGAAATAGAAATGAACTTTGAAAATATGAAAATATGAAAAAGTGTGATTAAAATGATAGATAAAATACTCATTGTAATATAATCTAATGTTCAATAAATAAATAAAATAAAGAGAATGAGAGAATGGAATGAGGAAAGGAGGGGAACATTTTAATTATTATTAATGTGTTATACAAATTTAAGTGAAGAGGAATATGAAAGAAATATGAAAAAATTATGGAAATATGTGTTCCTAGAAGTATGACATTCTATTGAAAATAAATGTTAAAGATGTTAAATATTATAACTATCATTAATGATAGAGCTAAATTGGAATAGAATAAGTATTTTATTTATTATTGTTTTATATATACTTGTTCTTTAAGACTTGGTACGTATTTTAAGAATGTATCAAGCAGAATTCAACTGGAAGTTATGTGTTATATTAAGTGTTTTAACTGTAAAGGCGTAAATTGAAGTTTAAATAAGAGTTGAAGGGATAAAAATTAAAAGATGTAAAGGTGTCATACTCCAATCAGTACACAGGAAAATTTTGTTTAATGAAAATTTACACAGGAAAACACAATATGAGAAAAGAAAATATGAAATTGAAACAGGACAGACAAAAGTATAAATATAATGATTAGAAAGATATTGAAATTTAGAAAAAGATATATATAATTGAAATTAGAAAGGAATGAGATAAATTGAAAGTAAGATTGAGAAAACTAAGGGAAGGGAAATTATTGAGAAAATATTAAAATAGTAATAAGATATGGAATAGAACACAAAGATGAATATGACATTGAATTTGTGTCTGTATGGAGAAAAGATAACTCGGGACCATGCTATTCTCAAAATTTTTTTTTTTACTTGTATTATGTTTTGTAAAAACCCAAATAAAATTTTTATATAAAAAAAAAACTTGTGGACTTCAACTCCCAGAATCCAGCCCAGGATCCAGCCCTGGGCCTTGAGTTTGACACCCCTGCTCTAGACTATGGTCAATTACTTCCAGGTACTAGAACTGAAAAGAAAGGCTGATATCTGCCAGGATTATTCATCTTATGAGGCGTTGATACTTTTTAAACATAAAATTGTATAAGGATGCCAAACTCTGATGCAGTCTCATATAATAGCATTAAGATCTTTTTGCAATTAAGATTAAGATCTTTTGTGACCTGTTATGCAATCACATGTTAAAACTCTGAAATGTTTCCTGAAATCTTAGTGATCTTGTGCACCATCAAAATCAACCTGTCCCCCAGATTTTGACATTGCTTTCTCTAGTCTTGAATTAAGAAGCAGATGAAAGCTTCTCAAGATACCTTTCAGAATCAAGCAGAATCTAATGGATATTAGTCATTTAAGATATTTTCCTACCCTAGGCAAAGGATAAAACATGAATGAATGTGAATGTCCCAGGATAAGGTTGCAGGATCCAGTCTGGGTCATCCACTGGGACCAGAGGTTTTGCCTTCTGAGCTTTTGCACTCCTGCTGGAGCCCATCTTCAGGGAACTGAAGACTCAGTTCTAGCATGAGTCCAAAAGATTAGAAGACAAAATCTCTGGTCCCAATGACTGACCCAGATTTGATCCTACAAAGAAAAAAATTTCTTATTACATCTACAGAATCTGTCCAGTTGCTTTATCTTAGCTTTATCTGTGTCATTTGAAGATAATAACCACTAGCTTACAAGATGGAGGACAGGTAAAGTTCTTTGCCAAAATCCTTCATCAAGGCTTTGCAGCTACCTGTTAGAACAGGGGCAGGGGTGGGATTCTGCTGGTTCTGTCTGGTTCTATGAAACCCCTGGGTTAACTTTCTAAGCAGTTCGGAGAACCAGTAGTTAGAAGCAATCTCCTTTTGTTTTTTTCCATTCTTATTACATTCTTGCCAGTATGCCTAGACTTCCTGTCTCCAGAGCTTCTGAGGCTTGGCTTTCTTAATGGGGAAGGGTTGTTTTAAGATTTTTACACTGCTGTTGGGAGGAAATACTTCCCTGGACAATCAGCTCTTTGAATAATTGAATAATGAAGCAAAGCTTTTAGTGACAGGGAACCAAGACAGGGAACCAACATTCAACAAAGTTTCTTGGCTAGCTAGAAAGATTGACATTCAAACGTGAGTTTACATACCTTTTCTGAGTTTTTGGTCTAAAACTGATTTTTGGTGAAGATTAATTCTGTGCTTGGTGACATTTAATCCTATGTTTATTGATGGGATAATTTTCCCTATTCAGCTTCAACAAGCAATAGCTACTGTTGTGATTTAATTTGTATTGTGTTTGAATTTTTTCCTGCCTCATGGTTTCTTTTTCTATCTGAGGAAGGAGTCTTCCTCACTGCTTTAGTACTATATGACACTGTCCTTTTGGGGTATACTTCCAAGAGGCAGGATGCAAGCTTGACACTGATTTTTTTATTGCCTTTCTTGGGGGCATGCGATCTTTCCTTAAATTGGATGATTTCCTTAGGATTTCTTGTGAGGGGAGTGAGACCAGCTTTAAGTGGTGCAAATGGATCTAAGGATTGCTTTTCCTGGGTGTGCTTTTTCTGGAGGGCTTAAATGATCTCTCTGCTAAAGGGTTTCACTTTATGAGCAAGAGTTGGCTGCTTGATAGTTATCACTGCATTTTAACTATTTTCATTCCTCAAGGTGCTCTGGCACCCTGCCTTATTTGTAATTCTGGTTTGCAGGTATTTTTAATCTGATGATTGGTATTTAGGGCAGCTTTTTGCAAGCAGAAAAGATTTTTGTATTTTTGTACAGGTAATCCTTGACTTACAACAGTTCATTTAGTGACCACTCAGAGTTACAATGGCACTGAAAAAAGTGACTTATGACCATTTTTCACAATTATGACCATTGCAGCATCCCACTGTCATGAGAGGCCAGGCGAGGAGAAGTGCCCCTTGACATGAGTGATGTCAAGTTGGCCATGCCCATCCACTCACATGACCACCAAGCCACACCCACCAACTAAGCCATGTCCACAAAACCAGTTGTTAAAAAAACTGAATCCCACCCCTGAACAGAGGCCCCAAAACTTGGCAACTTTAAGACTTGTGGACCAACTCCCAGAATTCTCCAGCCAGCATAGAGACCTCTGTCTTAGAATATGCTGTCTCAGCCACCTATTCCACTCCACCTTTACTCTTTCTCACTCTTGCTGAACCTGCAGCTTCCAATCCACTTAAACAATCTATGAAGATGACAAACTAGCAGAAACTACATAGAAATCTCTATTCTAACCCACTGCATTGTGGCATAGATTAACATTCCTAAGTCCCGTTGGTAAGACTGTAGCTCAAGTCATTTGGGCACACAATTAAGATTGATTGCTCCCCATAGGCCTACTTCAAACAGTCTAACAGAAAAAATAATTAGTGCAGTCAGTCTTTGTATAGAAATACTGCATCAAAAATCAGGGAAGGGGTATGGGAGTGGGGGAAGGTGGCAAAAGTAGGCAAATGACAAAATGTGAGTAAGGACATGATATAAATAAGGGGGTTTCTATACAAGCCTCAGATGCCTGAATACACATAACAGACATGATTTTCCTTATAGTAGCATCATGGTATGTTGTTGACAAATAGGCAACCATACTGTAAGGAAGGACAAAATTCTTTATAGTAAGCACCATACATCTTATTGCTATTCAGTTACATTTTCACTGAAGAATGCCTGGCCACTTCAAAGGGAAAAAGAAACCTGGATTCCAGTTATTCAAATGATAGTTGACTTTGTCTCAAAATCATAAATATATTCATTATAAATATTTTCTTAGCTCAATATTTTTACAATTACTCTATCCTATACAACCATACTTCTATACAAAATAGAGTGCATTGCTGAAAGTATCAATAATGGAAAGATAATAAGAGATTTCTACTTCCATATCAGAAAAGATGGTTAAAATTCATGAATCTGTTCACATGAAGTTTATAAGAATATCTCTTCTATACCAGTGTTAAATTGAAAAAAAAGTTTGTTGCCAATATATTATTTTCTCTTTCTTTGGTGCATTAAGAACTGGGGTTTATTAATGTACCTTTAACTGCTTTAATGACATTTTGTGTTCATTCAATTCCAAATCCATATCAGTATCTTCAATTAATCTGAGCTGAAGTTCAATTGATTCACCCAATGCAGAACTTTGCTCAGGTACCAAACAACCTCTGCTTCACTTGGGTTAATAAAGCAAGGTATTATTCCTACTGTTGTGGAATTTTTGCCGAACAGAAGAGCACAATGCTGCAGTGATATTGCCAAATTTTAGTCAACTTGGATGCCTACTTTGCAAGAAACCAGGACCTGAACAATAGAAATACAGTTTTCTGATACATTTGGGGTTGACAGGCGGGAAATCCAAGAGAGAGGATTTGCAGGCAAGGTTTTTTTTTTGAGAAAGTGAGATAAGTGTTAGACAGGGATAAAGAATGTTTTTTAAAATTGTAAAACAAAAGTCACATCTCTGTGACAAGTGGAATTTTGAGACAGTCAGATGATGATACATGATTATCACGGCTCTCCCTTCCTCCCTTTAATAGAGCTTTTCCAGACAGGTGAGGGCTTTGTTTTCACATGCAAGGGGAACATGAGAGAATTACAGCAGCAGAAGCTCAGATGAGAGCAGGCAAAAAGAGAATCAAGAAAAAGAAGAAGAAGTGGGGAGCAACGTTTGCAGAATTATTTGCAGCTTTATTTTTTATTATTTTTCCATCACAATACTTAAAGAGTCTCATTCTGGAATCTCCACTCCAGATCTGTTATTTAGATGTTGAATAGCAAGAAGACATTATTATGGCTAAGAAAAAGGAAGTAAAAGATGCAAACCACAGCATACTAATAATTCCCAGCCTCAACTAGAAGTGAGATGTGGGATACTATGGAAAATGTCTTTGAACAGCCCACAACTTAGCCATTCTTGAATGGTGAAATGCTAATTAATTAAGCCATCCATCTAAAAAATAAAAAAAAATCAATACATTTGGAACAGCCTTACATAGCAAGTTTGGTTTCCTAGACTCCCACTTTGAGAAATATATCTAATCCTGGAAGTCTGCAGGTCAGGAAATGCTTTAAAATTTACAGCAGTTCTGAGTCTCGGTGGCACCCTTGTGAGAGTATCGGAACTTGCAGCTGTGTTTTCATTTTTCTTTTATCTCTTTCCAGTTACTCAGCAAGGAGTAGTGTGAAATAATGTCAGCTGCTATTAACTGCTCTGACCCCCCAAAAAGTATGAAGAAACAAACTTATAGAGGAGACTTCTAAGAAGGCCATCTCTAGTGCAGTGAAATTATTTTCTGCTATGATATAGAGGGATCTCATGACCCTGGCCAGTAGGATTAGACCTGAGGATATTTTACTTGTTATAAACAAAGTTTTTCTCTCATCTCTATTACAAAAAAGTTACTCAGGGAAACAAACATTAAATTTTCCTGGTCTCTTGGAGTAGAAACCACAAGGAATGAAACAGGTGACTGAGGTAGAAAACTGACTTGTAGCTTTTGCAGTGGAAATGTCACTCTCTATCTACACTGAATTGCTGTTACCATCATAATCTTTCTGTAGTACATTCATCTTGATGACTAAATCATCTCAGCAATCTCTGTTGAAAATGGTATAACTATTTCTTCCTCCCTTTTTTTGTTTTTAAAGTACTTTGTATACTTGGAGACATTGTAAAATGCCTTGAATACCTGGTGGAACCAGGATATAAGTTCTCAAGCTAGTAATCACTGAATTTAAAAAAGTGCCTTTGGAAAGATGACAAGAGTTCTTCTCGTCTTTTCCTTGAATTAATGTCTGAGTTTGATCATGAACTGCTGAATTGAATATGATGCCCAACCTTAATAAAATCTAATCATATCAGATGGTTAGACCGAGATCCACCTAATGCAATAGATTTGATTTAATAATCCTTATGTGTTTCAATAAAACAGTACAAAGAAGAATGGAATCTATTCTTTCTAAAAATGTTTGCTCTTTCTAATATCCCATAAGAATTTTTAAAGTCATGGTCAGCCAAATGTTAGGCTTACTTCTAGATTAACTTTGTTTGGCAAGAGATAATTCCAGACAAATCTTTTTAGATAATATTTTGCTTTATGTATGTGTCTCTTGCTATGTTACTCATGCTTGTCTTCATTATATAAGATCAAAGTGGTAGTTTAATGTAATGAGGTTATGAAAAATATTTGCCAAGCCAAAAAAAAAAAGGGGTGTGTGTGTTGCCAAATTTCTCTCTTGTGTACAATTTGTCAATTACAAAAGCATTCTAGCTTGCAAAAAAAAGCAACCCTTTTCGATATTCTTGCAAAAAGAAAGATGAATGTATCCATATAGTCACTGGAAGTTCAATTTTCAGTTGAGGTACACTTAATTTATTGAGCCTAGATCAATCTGCAAGTAATTCTAGAACTCAGTCCAAAAGTGTTACTCGATAATTAATTGTTAATCATGATGATGAGATGAAATGAAGCAAGCATTAGAAAAAAAGTATTTATTTTTAGAATCTCTATTTTACTAACATGTCTATGTTGTAAACCATAACATTTCTTAGCTGAGTATATTTGCATTATGAATTGTTTTAATAACCTCATTTATCACAATTATTGTCCGATCAAATAGATCAGTGAACAACCATCAAAGGACTTTTCTTGAAAAACCACAGTTTCCAAGATTTTCTGCATGATATCTATCGTAGGGTTTGCCCAAAATCAGCAAATCTAAAACAACAAAAACAAAATTAATTATATATGAAGGCCACTAAAGTTAGTATGAGTTTTTTGTAGAACAATATCTTTGAGCAGACTTATGAGACCCTAGAAAGAATCAGAGAACAGCAACAAAGATTATTAGAGGTCTGGAGGCTAATCTGCATGATGAACGGCTAATATAACTACTTATATCTAGTATAACAAAGAGAAAGGCTTGGGGGTGATAACATGATAGCAGTCTCCTCATACTTGAGGGGCTTTCACAGAGAAGAGGATGTCAATCTATACTCCAAAGCACCAGATAGTAGGACAAGAAATGGAAATTCATCAAAGAGAGATCCAACAAGAAGTAAAGGCCCTGTCACACTGTCCAACGGATGCAAAACATTTGTAAAAAGGACACAGCGGACAAGAAAAATGTTCCATCCATTGTTATCCACTCTCAAAAGGGGCAAAAATTTGCATAAGCAGAGCAGATAACACGGAAAGGAACGGACAGGTGGAGGACGCAGAGCGGATGGAAAGTGGATGTGGAACGGAAGCCTAGCGGATGGAAGCGGATGCAGAGCAGATGCAGAGCGGATGCAGAGTGGATGCATAGAGGATGCGTAGAGGATGCAGATTGGATGTGTAGAGGATGTGTAGAGGATGCGTAGAGGATGCAGAGCAGATGCAGAGCGGATGCGTAGCGGATGATGCAGATGCGATTTGCATCCGCTTTCATCCTTTCTCCGTCTGTGCTACTAACGCTGTGCGTCCGTTCCACTTCCTCCCTGCATCCGTTTACCTCTGGAACGGATTTGAGTTGCGTGGATGCACAGCGGATGCCTAGCGAATATAGAGGATGCGTAATGGATGCAGAATGGATGTCCCCCGTATGCCTAGAGGATGCAGAATGGATGCATTGGATACATTTTCCGCTCAAAAGTTTTGAGCAGCTCAAAACCTTCTGAGCGGATGAAATGTCAATAGACGGATGCTGGATGGATAAAGAGGAAGCAAAACGGAGGCAGTGAGTACAGAACGGAAGCATCGCGTTAACCAACGGATGGCAAGCTTTTTTGTCCGTTTTACATCCTCTTTCCATCCGTTGGTGCAGTGTGACAGGGGCTTAAGGAGAAATTTCCTGACAGTGAGAACAATTAATCAGTGGATTAATTCTAGAATTAATCCTTTCTTCTAGAAATCTTGGATGTTCCATTATTGGAGGTTTTCAAGAAGATATTGGACAACAATTTCTCTGGAATGATGTAAGATTTTCTGCTTGAGCAGGAGCTTGGAACAAAACACTCCCAAGATCCTTTGCAACCTTGTTATTCTATGTTCTATTCTATGTTCTACATTCCAGTAATAACAATGTCTCCTAGATACTAGGATGTAAATAGTGAGTATCTTTATTTATAGATTGAGTAGAAATTGGTCCCTATATTCTGCATTGGAAAATATTTAACTATCGTTATGTAATGCATTAAGACTGAAAATATACATATATCCAGTTGTATTACTGTTTCATGGCAGTTTGATTTGTTGCTGATACAGTTAATAGCTCCATAGACTTACTTTGTGCAAAAAAATAGCTGTACAGTACTGAAGAAATCTGGAGGAATAATTCTTCTTGTTTGTTCTAATAATTACCATGTTATGGATGTGGTAATTGCTTTTTAAGTAAGATAAATTTCCTGCTTTTGACACTGAAACAGCTATAAATTTCTATAGTCTGTTCACACTGAATAATCTGGAAAGAAAATAATTTTATTATGGTTTCAGGAATATAAATTTTGAGATCCTATTTAACCAACTGAAACCAATGAAGTATAATGCTTAATTTTTACTGGATCATGATATTTATTTTATCCTGACATGAAATTTTATAGCCCAAGGTGTTATATGTGTTTGCACATGCATGTGTGGGTACACACATTCAGGGAGAAAGAGAGTTGCCATAGGATAATGAAAAACATTAGTAGAATGAAGATGGTGCAATTCAATAGATACTTATAAAAGTGATTAAATTAGTCTTCCCTGAGCTAGGAAAGAACAGTGAACTTTTGAAAATACTTTAAAGTACAGGACATCTGGAGATTTCTTCCTTATTTCCTGGGTTCTTGATTATATCACCTGTACATCAAAGGGTGTTTGCAACGCTAATGAAAAAAAGCTCCAGTGCTCCACCCTAGCTGACAGTCTTTGTTGACATTTATGGAACATGCCTTTTTTCTTTTAAGAGCTCTGCAAAAACCTGTGTGTAGCTGGCTGTCAACAGTTTGACATGAATATTGATTCTGGAACTGAGTACATGTATTGCTACAATATGCAGAATTCCAGAGCATATAACTCAGATGCCCTTCTGGTTCATGGCCAAGAAAGAGGCCAAGGAGCCAACTTCTCCATCATCTGAGAGGCTTTGCAAAATTGCAAGCATCTTTCTAATAAGTGGTAGCTTCCATCACTTATTCTGAGGTTTAGAGATAAGAAAAGATTTCTTAAAAACATAGCAGAGTTTTAAAATAATGAATTCATTCAACCTCCACAATTATACATCCAAAGGCTTTTCAGAAATTTTCAGTGAGGGATAAGTACATTTCATTGCAGTGCTCTATATAATTGGTGATGGGATTCAATTTTTTTTACTACCGGTTCTTTGGGCATGGCTTGATGGGTACGGCATGGCTTGGTGGGTGTGGCAGGGGAAGGATACTGTAAAATCTCCATTCCCACACCATTCCAGGGGAAGTTTACTGCAAAATCCCATTCCCTCCTCACCCCACTAACCTGCTTTCCAGCTCTGTTCTCCTGTTCAGGGCAACAAAAGAAGACCCACAGATCAGCTGGGACTTGGGAGGCAGAGAATAGATAAGGCGAGGCCAGTCAGAGGTGGTATTCCAAACTACTTAAAATTTCTACTTCCGGTTTTCCAGAACTGGTCAGAACCTGCTGAATACCACCTTTATGTATTGCATCTGAAAGCAATTTCTTCATAAATCATAATCTACATCAAGTCCTCAATTCACAGAGAAACAAGGGCCGTAAATTTATCTTTGTCACATTGAAGGATTAGTTCCTTAACAAAAAAAAGGGCACAAACAATCAATTTCCATTGTCCAGCTGTCAATTTCCATGTACTAGATATGTAATTCAAAATAATATGGGGATCCAAAAATATAAAATTTTTTCTCAAAGTGAAATAAATGTAATATTTATTGTAAAATAAATTATTTCTTCCCAGAATAGGACTTAGCATAAGCATGTATTAAGTGTTATTCTTAATGCATCTCCAGGAACACAATGATTTACTCACTGCTATTCTGTACAAATGTGAAATAATGACTTCAGATGTGATTGTTGATGATTGAACTGTAATCTAAGGACCATTCAAATTATAATGCAATCTTCTCCTTAATAAAATTAGCAAATTATATTAATTGTATAAAATGTTATCTAGTTTGGATATCTTTGATAAAACAATGTAAAACTCAAAGCTCAAGCCAATGGAGACTGGAATGAGATTAGTAAAACTGAAACTGAAATGGCATCAAAGCACAACTAAGATACATTGGCATTATCATGACATATATATTTCTTAAAGGGGCAAAGAATAATAAAACTTTTATAGCAATAGTCCTTAGACTTATATATTGCTTTAAAGTGCTTTACAGCCCTCTCTAAGCAGTTTGATAAAGTCACCATATTGCCCCCCAACAATCTGGGTCCTCTTTTTACCAACCTTGGAAGGATGGAAGGCTGAGTCAACCTTGAGCCTCTCTGAATTGAACTCATGGAGTGAGCAGTTAGCCTGTACTATTCTAACCACTGCACCATCACATCTTTTTATAGATATTTAGATTTAAATCAGAGCTATTTTCTTGTACGAGTTAATGCACCAGACTAGAAACTGGAAGACTGTGAATCCTAGTTTTGCCTTCACAATGAAGCCAACTTGGTGACTTTAGGCCAATAACTTTCTCTCAGCCCTAGGAAAGAGGCAGTAAGAAATCAAAATCTTGCTAAGGAAACTGCAGAGACTTTTCCAGGCAATTTTCAGGAATCAAGACCAAATCAAGAGCACAAATTATCATCAATTCTAAACCAAAGTACCACAATGAAAGAAAGAAAACCAGTAACTGATGAACATGGGGGGAAAGGTGAAGGAGGCATCTAACAGAAATAGCAGATCATTTCATGCCAATAGGAGCGAAATACAAAGCCTTAGTATAGGTGTATCAATCTGACTTCCAACAAGGTTATCAGGAGTTGAATTAGGAATGGATTTATAAGAAAAGGCCAAAGTCAAAGAAAGCAAGTGAACATAATCAGGCTCATTAAAAAGTGATTCATAAATCAGCACCTGAAGACCAAATCAACATATAACAAAACCATGGAAGGCTACTAGTGATAATGGCAAAGTATTTGTTCCAGAACTGAAGATCGTATATTACTTATATAGTTGCTGAGAACGTGAGTGGAAATATGGCTTTTTTGTATTTGTATCCTGGAATTTTTACTGGCATCTGTTCAGCTATTGTGAGAATAGAAAGTCTGACTAAATGGGACTTTGGCCTGATCCTTCTCAATGCTTTTTACGTTTTTATCTGATGCAGACTGCTACAAAATTCCATCTTGCTTAATATTAGTAAAAAAGAAAAAAAGGAAAATTCTTGAAATAAACCTAGGAGACTGTAATGTGTGTGTTTGTGTGTGTATGTATATATAGATTCAGCTGCTATTAGTACAACACATTTTATCTTTCCTTTCATTTTAAATATTTGTATTGTATTTTGTATTTCAATGTTTTAAATTTTCAATAAAAGTTATGAAAAAAGAAAGAAACAAAGAAACAAAGAAAGAAAATATTTCATCTTCTAAAGGAAACATGTCCCAATTTTTTTCCTTATGATGGCTCTTTCTAGTATTTAAAGGTGAATAGGGAAATAATATTTGAAATAGAAAATAAGCAAATGAAAGTTTTCTGTTACCTTGGTTTCATATTTTGAGATTTAAATTGCTTTTTTTTTTACATCTATCCACCATCCTATAGCTTGTTGTTTTACAATAGTTTCTTAGTATCTATATCTATATCCATATCTATATCTCTCTCTCTGTGTGTGTGTATTTATGCATGTTGAAATGCGTGCTCATTTTACACAGAACAACTGGAAAGGTTTTTACAGACTTTTCTCCCTCTCCCACTAATCTCTGTTCTAGCGAAAATCAATTCTTTTGGGGCATTTTTGTTTAGTTCTTAGAACTGAGTAAAAAGAATAAGGAATGCTTGGCATTTGTGGGAAGAAAAATATCTCAGAAGCTTAAATGTCTGGATTCCATAACTTCAGTAAACGTGATGGTTTGTCCAGTGCCTACATAACCATAAAAGGGCTTTGAAGAATTGCTTTCCTCCAAATAAAAAACCAGTGCTGTAAAGAGCTGTTTTACATTCTTCAAAACATTTGGTTTGAAATAGTACAGATCAGAAGTGATATTCAGCAGCTTCTGACCAGTTCTGGAGAACCGGTAGTGGAAATATTGAGTAGTTTGGAGAACCGGCAAATACCACCTTTGACTGGAGATTTTACAGTATCCTTCCCCTGCCATGCCCACCAAGCCATGCCCACAGAACTGGTTATAAAAAAATTGAATCTCAGCACTGGTGCAGATATATTGTCTGGGGCTAGCACCTGGCATCTTTGTAGCTCACAGGCCAAGTAGCAATCATTCCTGATACCTATTAGGATTCTTCCATTGAAAAATAAATGATGGACTCTCTTGCTCCAAGTGCACAAAAGTAATTACAATCTTCGTGAATTGAGCCAAGGATGCATAACCCAGAATCCCTAGGCCATCTGTACTATGTCTGTAGCAAAGCCCCCAAGACTATACTGTTAGAAATAATTGTCTTATGTTTTTATATTTGGGGAACAAGAGAAATAAAATAGATGTGACCAAGTTCACCTATTTACTTTTATAAACACTCAAGGAAATATTTTTAAAATCTATATCTCCTGACATTGCAAAAAGCCAAAGTCCTTCAAGTGCAGGGGTCTCCAACCTTGGCAACTTTAAGACTTGTGGACTTCAACTCCCAGAAGAGGAATTCTGGGAGTTGAAGTCGACAAGTCTTAAAGTTGCCAAGGTTGGAGACCCCGTTCTAGTACAATCTTCTATTCTTAGAGTGACCAGTTAGAAAATCCTGAGACAAAACGTAAGTTCAATCATACAATCAGGTTTTCTGAAAGTTAGTATTTTGTGGGCTGCAATCTTAATTGGTGGCCTTGTCTACCAGATTCCTCAGTTAGTTATCATCAGGGGGAGGATTTTACCTGGTCGGACCGGTTCTATAGAACCACTTGTTATGATTCTGCACAGTTCAGAGAACCTGCAAATTGCACCACTGGCTGGCTCCTTCCCTCCCTTCCCTCTTACTCCTTACTTGGCATGTGCACCATCGAATTTGCCTGTGTTAGCCTAATTTTTGTTAAGTTGCTATTTTTCCTTTTTTTCCCGACCATCAGTTGTTCCAACTATCAGCTGTGCCAGGAGATTTAGATTGGCTAGAAAGCAGGAAATCATTGGATTTCTTGCTTTCTAGCTAATCTAAAAGCAGAGCTGAACCTTCCTTAGGACTGAAGCTTCTATTTTTCAGTGCAGACTCAGACAGCAGATTGCAGAATGGTAGATCTCTATTTAAATCTGTGATTCGGTGTGCAACTCAATCTGCCTACCTGCTTTGCCTGATTTTGGGTAAAAGTTGCTCTTTTTTTGTAAAAAAAAATCAGTATTAGATAATGGTGTGTTGTGAGTTAATTTTATGAGCTTGCTTGCAAGCAAATTTTATAAGTTTGCTTGCAAGCAAATTTTATGTGACAGACTCAGGTAGCAGATTGCAGAATGGTAGATCTCTAAGTTCATGTGATTCTGTGAGCAACTCAATCTGCCTACTTGCTTTGCCTGATTTGGGGTAAAAGTTGTTCTCTTCTATAAAAAAAATAAATATTTACATAAATATTTACAATATTTACATACAAGCCACAGTACAGATTGATTGCTGAGGCTGGGGACTGAGAGTTCTCACTGAGAGAAGATAGGAATCCCATAGGAAGGCCTAGAACAACTGGAGCCAGTTTTTTTCATTTGCACAGTTATAAAGCCCATGTCACACTGCACCAACGGATGCAAAGAGGATGTAAAACAGACAAAAAAGCTTGCCATCCGTTGGTTAATGCGATGTACTCACTGCCTCTGTTTTGCTTCCTCTCTATCCGTCCAGCATCCGTTTATTGACGTTTCATCCGCTCAGAAAGTTTTGAGCTGCCCAAAACTTTTGAGCGGAAAATGTATCCAATGCATCCGTTCTGCATCCTCTAGGCATACGGGGGACATCCGTTCTGCATCCATTACGCATCTGCTATATCCACTAGGCATCCGCTGTGCATCCGCACAACTCAAATCCATTCCAATGGTAAATGGACGCAGGGAGGAAGCAGAACGGACGCGCAGCGTTAGTAGCACGGATGGAGAAAGATGAAAGCAGATGCAGTTCATCCGCTCTGCATCCGCTCTGCATCATCTACGCATCCTCTACGCATCTGCTCTGCATCCACTCTGCATCCTCTACGCATCCTCTACACATCCTCTACGCATCCTCTATACATCCGCTCTGCGTCCTCCCCACGTCCGTTCCTTTCCATGTTATCCGCTCTGCTTATGCAAATTTTTGCCCCTTTTGAGAGCAGATAACAATGGATGGAACATTTTGCTCGTCCGTTGTGTCCTTTTTGCATCCATTGGGCAGTGTGACATGGCCTTAAGCTTATGACAACAATGTTTTGCTTTTGTTAATCTTCTATTGTAGACAAATAAAACTCCACAGATTCATTACTTGATTATTTTATTGGCTTATTCTTTTGTGTATTAAAGTCTTTCCTGACTTTTGTTGCAGAGAATTTCTAAAATTAATTGAATTAATTGAATGAATTATCGAATTGAAGTGTAATGTACCAAAGCTTTTAGTTCATGTTATTTTTATTGCCTTCTAAACTTATTCAAAGGAATGCATACATGTCTGCATTTGTAAAAATCATGCTTCTCTCCCTAATTTGTGGGTGTGATTGAATAAAAATGTGTTTCTGTGGTGTACTTTATTCATACATGCTTTTGAATGTTGGTGAATTAATATAATACCAAATGAAACATGATATAATTATATGCAAATGTTTAAAACAAAATTGTCCTACTGATGAACTTATACACATCGATAGTGTTTGGTGGAAATGAATAGGAATGAACTGAATGTTGTGTCTAAAGGCCCAGTCCCACTGGCCGACGGACGCAAAACGTATGCATAAAGGACACAGCGGACAAGCAAAATTTCGGGGGTGGCTCCATCTGTTGTCATCTACTCCAAAAAGTGGTGAAAATTTGCATAAACAGAACAGAAAAGAACGGAAAAGAACGGACGTGAGTAGTATGTAGCGGGGATGTTAAACGGATGTTCATAGGAAGCCTAGCAGATGAAAGCAGATGGAAGCGGATGACACCTCCGAAGGGGTTCCAGGGGAGAATTTAAAAGCGGACACATAACGGAAGGGGCGGATGCATAGCAGAAGAAGTGGATGCATCACGGATGCCTATAGGAAACAAAGGGGATGTCGCGTGGATGTATATCGGATGCAAAGCGTTCACTGCGCATGCGGGGAGTATGAATTGCATCAGCTCCATGGAAATAAAAGGATGCAGCACGCACTCAGTCAGCATACAGGGGAAAGACGTGCTGCCACATACATCTGGCAGGAACACCATGGTTCGTTAGTCAGGCAGGAAGAGGAAACCCGTCCCTACTTGTTCAAGTCCTGGCAAGGTGAAGAAGGGCAGAACCAGCATCCCACCCCCTGGCACTGACTCTGAAGCTGCTGCTGCTGCTGCTGTGGTGGACCAGCTCCAAGGCCCTTAAAGCCCTGCTGCTGAAGGCCCTGCTGCTCAAGCCCCTGAAGGCCCTGCCCAAGCCCCTGCCAGAGGGAGGAAGAGGCAAGGGAAGGAGAAGGGAGAGAGGAAACAGTACACCGTTTCCGAGGAGCATGAGGATGAGGTGCTGGAATGGCTGAAGGAGAACAAGTACCTCTGGAGAAAGGGTCACAGATTGTATCAGGACACCAAGAAGAAGCAGGCAGCTTGGAGAGACAAGGCAGAGAGCCTGGGGTACACTGCAGAAGTACTCCTTGGATGGTGGAAGCACATGCACACCTGTACCTGGCAAGCTACAGCTCAAGAAATCCGGGCAGGCCGCTGTCAAGCTCACTGACTGGGAGATGTACGTCATGGCCAAGTGCATTTTCCTGGAGGGTAAGATCCGCCACCAAGGAGCAGCCCCTCTGAGACCCCCTCTTCCTCAGACAGCCCACAGACAGCCAGTCCTCTTACAGCCAGGAGCCAGCTAGCCTATCCAGGCAGGTGTCTTCAGAGGGCCCCACAGCAGAGACCCTCCCAACAGCTGCACTCCCCATGCCGGCAGACTTGGAGGATCCCGTGAAGGATGACGCCCTGCTGTCACAAATGGAAGAAGCAGCAGCAGCCACCAGAGGCCAACCCACCCCCACCCCCAGCTCCAGAGGATGCAGACAGAGAGGCATACTGGAGGGCCAGGACCACAGTGTGCTGTTGGAGATCAGGGACACAATGAAGACCAGCACAGAACTTCTCTCTCAGCGGTCCACTTGGACAGAGCATCCTCAGGCCAGAACACCTTCATCACCTACGTGAGCCAGACCCTGAGGGACCTGCCCGAGGCCCAGTACCAGGTGATGAAGCAGAAGATCACAGCACTTCTGCACAACCCTCAAGGACCAGCTGAAGCTGCTCCTACCCAGTCCAGGTCTGCTCCTCCACCCCAGGCAATGTCACAGCCCTTCCATGGCTTTCAATAGCACCTCACCTCCCAAGGCTACGACTACCAGGACTTTCCACAGAAGAAGCAGAACTTCCCAGTCCAGGCCCAGGTTCATCGCACGTCACAGGCCAGTCCTCACCCAGCTGCAGACCAGACAGCCCCACTACACTCCTCCTTCCTCCACCCCTCAGCCAAGCCCATCAATGGACAATCTGTCATCAGTATTGGGCCTGACATCTCAAGTCCTTGATGAAGGGCCTCTCAACCTCACAGGACTGAGTCAGCTCTCGGATAGCTTCCTGAACACACCATCCCCTGTTGTACCTTTGGGGCCAAGCACCCCAATGGTGCCTCGGACCAGCACTCAAGCCACAGCCACCTCCACAGTCCCTGCCCGCTTAACAGCTGAGACCATGGACATGACTCAGAGTGACTGAGAATAGTGTCAGAGACTGAGTTGTTTACTTGTTAAGTTTATCTTTGCTTAAGACACTTTACTTGGTTCATTTTGCTTATTTAATACAGTCGTAAAGTTTACCTAAGAAAATTTATCTTTGCTTAACACACTTAATACAGTATACTTGGTTCATTTTGCTTATTTAATAAATCATAAAGTTCACCTAAGAAAGTTAATAAAGGTTATCTTTGCTTAACACACTTAGTTTCCTTGGTTCATTTTTTTTACTTAATAAAGTGTTGGTGAAAACTTTGAAAAAATGGTTAAGCCTTTGCATGCTTGTGGGATAGATAAGGATAGTTGTGGGATAGATAAACCTCCAGTGCAACCATAGTGGGACTGTATGGTCCACTATCCCAGTGATCCAGATGATTTTCTCCCCCTTTTTATAGAAAATATCGGTTGTCCGCTAGGTATCCTTCTACATACTCTAGACATACTGCAGACATCCTAAATATGTGAGATACATCCCAGATACAAACGTTTTGTCCATCTATTTCCGTGCTACTAACGCTATGTAGACGTTCCGTGTACCTTTTGTTTCCTCCTTCTTTCCATTTTCAGCTGCAGCGGATGTGAGTTGAGGGGATGGCCAGAGGATGCAGAGAGGATACAGCGGATGTTTAACGGATGATAACGGACATAGAACGTTTGTTGTCCTTATATGTCGCAGATGTACATTGTAAGCGGCGGAAAGTTCATCCGTTCACAAAGTTTTGTGCAGCTCAAAACTTCTTGCATGGATGAAATCGCAGTGGACGGATGCTCGACGGATAGAGCGTATGAAACACGTATGCAGTGAGTACACAATGGATGCATAGCGTTTTCCAACAGATGGCAAGCTTTTTTTAACGTTTTACATCCTCTTTGCATCCGTAAGTGCAGTGGGACCGGGCGTTAAGTCATAGTCCCATGACAGTGTTTTTTTTTTTTTTAAGTATTGTTTGGCACAAATAATTTCCTGAGATTCTTCTGACAAAATTGTGAGCAAACAATTGAGTGGACAGTTTCTTTAACCTTCTTTAATGAAAATCTTCCAGCAGATCTTCAGCAATGTCATGTAAACAGGACTTTGAGTTCATAGAGATAGTGGCATCGGTAATGAAATTGCCCAATGGAAGGATATTTCTCATGAAGTTTTTTCTTATGACTTAATTGAAGTGTGTGTAAACAAGACAGATGCAGACCACTGAAAAGTTAATTATATAGTGAAGAGCATAACATTCTCATTTCCAGTATCTCTCAGACATTTTCTAACCCAATAAATGCAGAAACATTTCACTCAACCCACAATAATGTAATTGGATATTTTCTTTTCCTTCGGAAGTATTTCTAAAACATTTTTATCTGTTTGAATTAGATCTGCCTAAAAAAATACTAGGAAATTTCTTTACTCAGCACTATACGAAAGTAAGCTTCATCAAACTCAAACTTAATTTTGAACACATATATTTAAAATATATTACCAAAAATCTTACATTCCAAAACTGTGTATATTGGTATATACAATATGGCATGTTGAAGTTCTACAAATTTTCATTTTATTTTGGAAATAAGGTCATAGCATAAAACAAAACCCAAAATTTAGAGGGAATTTCAAATAAAGAACCTGTAAAACTAATTATATTGTCACAAGGTAGTTTGGCAGTGGACAACAGCATGTGCTGAATTCATCAGTACTGCTTAGGTCTTGGCTTATGATAATAGATAAGCCAATGGTTGCAGTTGCCCTTGAGTATCAATGGCAGCTGAGGTAATTTATGTGGATTTTAAGAGATGCCATCAGTAATTGTATTTTCCAGTTAGGCCTGGAATTTAGCTGAATATCAGTAAAGGGAGATATTCTCCCTTGGGAGGAGCAATCATTTTACTAGTTCTAGAGAATATTCAGTAATTCCCACAAATTAAAGCTAGAATTAGGGTTGCGAAAAATAGATCATGCACCACATGGCAACAGACAGATAATAATGTGTAGCTCTTCTTATGGTTGTCTGGATTTTAATACTCCCAAACTCAAGCCCCCCAAGCAATTTGTAGCATTTGGAAACCTGATGCCCTAATTAGGCGGAGCCCTTTGAATTCTTTTCCAAATACTCTATATGATTTAATCATAAATCCAAGCAGAAATTCACCTTCTTCAAGACAGCAACAAAATCGATGATTGTATAAGATATGTTGCCTTAAAGGCAAGTTACATTACAAATTAATGCATATTTTTCAACGGCTCTTCCATAATTTTTTAGACATCCTCAGACAAAAAGTCTGATCAAGATCAGAACATTAGGCAGTTACAGCAAGGAGATAAATTCTTCTTTCAGACTCTCAATTTAATCCCATAAGAAAACATAAAAAAACCTATGTCTGTTTATTTATTTCTTAGAACTAAGGCATTAAGCCCCATTAAGGTTAGACTTCTGTGTACTTGGTGACTGAGGAACAATGAATATTAAATAAGAATAATATTTTTGGAATATTCTTAAATGACACAACTAATTAAAGGTGAATATATTTATATATGCTTGTATTTTACTTCTATCATATATTGCTGTTATTGTATTCATCAATCAACCTTCAACTCCATATTTGGCAATACATTTCATAATCCAAGTTTATTCACTTGTTTGCATGATCCTGTAAATCAATTTTCTCATATTAATATGTTCACTAATGGCTTGTTGAAAAGCAAACATTTGGTTTGTACATCTCCTGCCTAGGCTGCAATGCCCAAATATTGTAACTTCTTGATCCCCTATTCTACCAAGCAGCAAACATTTGTCTTTTGTTTGATTTATATGCCACCAGAAGTTCAAGGCAGCAAGCACTGTACTGCCTTCTACACTTTCATTGCCACAGCAACCATTTTTCAAGTCTAGGTGATCTGAGAAAGAACGATAATGCCAAAGTTACTTAATGGGGTTCCATTCAATATGGATTTGAACCTGTCAGTCTTCTCAGGTAGATCAGACAGGATACACAAGCAGATGAGCGAATCCTACTTTACTGTGAATTTACATTAAGCAAATCTTGTAAATCTCAAAGTATAGACTGAGAAATTAGATTCCCTTCTGACTGTCTTTCTCTGTCCATTATGCAATTGTGGCCTATGGCCTCTCTTGTTTCAATATTTCCTAACTGTATCTTTTCAACCTGTTTCTCAGGGTCTTTCTCCCATACAGTTATAGAACCTTAATGTCTATAGAGATTCTCAGTCATCCAGATCATGGTTGTTCCAAAAGTGCTTTTTTCAAGAGGCAACTGGACTTTTTTGAAGACATTTTGCTTCTCATTCAAGAAGCTTCTTCAGCTCTTGGATGAGAAGCGAAACGTCTTCAAAGAAAAATCCAGTTGCCTATTGAAAAAAAGCACCTTTGGGTATAAGGAACCTTAACTTCCTAATCCCAGTTTAGCATTATTATCACATTATTCACTGACTCTCTAATAGCAATACAACTTAGCAAACATACTATTTGCTTGGGATATCTAAGTTATGGACAGAAAACATGAATACAAGGTACTTTACTTGATCTTCTCGTATCAAAAGAGTTGTGATATAGCTTTAAAGGAGGACAACACTTCAATCTTTGCATTTAACATGATGGGATCCTTCAAGCAGTCTAATGTCATATTTTCCTGAAGTGCTGCAGAGAGAGGCAGTTATTTTATTTTATTTTTATTATTTTATTATAGATTGTAGATTTACTGCCAGTGTCTTGAAATTGCAACTATATTTGAGTTTTCGATAATACAAAAACAAGTATTTGCAAATGAAAATATCTAGATTGTAGGTAGTTTAAAAAGAATGGAACAAAACGTAAGGGACACAGGCAAAAGAGACTAAATTGCACACAAATTATTAAAGTATTAAAAAGTACAAACCTGGATTATATTTCCATGAAATAAACAATATCTTGTTTTGGTATCTGTATCTGTAACTGACAAGAAATAAAGCAGAAGAATTGGAAAATAAATCTCAGTATATCAATTTTTATTATAATTATGCTTTTGCATGTGTGAAAAGGATAGAATTAAAATTGGATGAAGCTAAAAATATTGCATTGTTTCCCGAGATTTAAACTCCACATCGTTATAAAATCTTAGGTGAAAAATAAACTGTAATTGCTTCTGACATTTCTCTTCCTATGTATAATGGAAATTTTCACAGAACTGCCAAAAGACAGAAATAATAAGGAGCTGATAAAGGCAGACAGATTCTGGACATTTCCTGTTTTTTTTTCAGAAACCCGTTTTATTCTTGTTTAACTGTGACAGGGGGAAGGAATCAAACTCTGCTGAGAGAAGACACCACATTGAGTGAATAGAGGGAGGCAAGGCTATCTGTGAAGTGTGAAGAAATGACAAAAACACAGTGGGCATATAGTAGCTGCAAATCGTGTCCAGACTATAGCTTGCAGTTCCGACAATGATTTTTAAAGCCCTGTAATTTTTATTCCAGGGCCAGCTCCACTCAATATTTCTCAAAAGAGAATGCAGGGAAAAGACCTTTAAGCTTCCCCACTTCAGCATTGCAATTAGCAAGGAAAAAAAATCATCATCATCTTATGTTCATATTGCTAAATCAAGGACTGAAGCTAAAATGAGATTTTTCTTTCTTTCTTTTTCTTTCTTTTTCTTTCTTTCTCCTATTCTGTGATTTCTTCTCCTCTGTTCTTCTCCAGAATTCTTCATTCTTCTGGATATAGTTTATAAAATCTTTTGATCTGACTACAAATCTTTTGATCTGCACTGTTGATAAAAGGTGAGCAGCCTTTGTGGGATTAAGTTCCTTATTATTGAGGTAGAATCTGTGATTAGAAAGATGAAGCCTTTGTCTATTGTCTAAATTTTGTAGAAATCTGCAGCATTTAAAGACAATAATCCAGAATCAACCTAAAAAATGAATGATGGGGTTTTCCACCTGTGACAAAAAATGTAATATTTTATGAACTGTAGGTCACTAACTTGTAAGAGACTTTTTAATATGTAGAACTTTCTTGAGTGACAGCAATTAATAATGTGTTGAACTAAAGGCCCTGTCACACTGCCCAACGGATGCAAAACATTTGTAAAAAGGACACAGCGGACGAGAAAAATGTTCCATCCATTGTTATCCGCTCTCAAAAGGGGCAAAAATTTGCATAAGCAGAGCGGATAACACGGAAAGGAACGGACGTGGGGAGGACGCAGAGCGGATAGAAAGCTGATGCAGAGCGGATGTATAGAGGATGTGTAGAGGATGCGTAGAGGATGCATAGAGGATGTGTAGAGGATGCAGAGCGGATGCAGAGCGGATGAGCTGCATCCGCTTACATCCTTTCTCCATCCATGCTACTAACGCTGTGCGTCCGTTCTGCTTCCTCCCTGTGTCTGTTTACCGCTAGAACAGATTTGAGTTGTACGGATGCACAGCGGATGCCAAGCGGATATAGCAGATGCATAATGGATGCAGAACGGATGTCCCCCGTATGCCTAGAGGATGCAGAACGGATGCATTGGATACATTTTCCGCTCAAAAGTTTTGAGCAGCTCAAAACCTTCTGAGCGGATGAAACATCCATAGACGGATGCTGGACGGATAGAGAGGAAGCAAAACGGAGGCAGTGAGTACAGAACGGAAGCATCGCATTAACCAACGGATGGCAAGTGTTTTTCTCCATTTTACATCCTCTTTCCATCCATTGGTGCAGTGTGACAGGGGCTTTAGTAAGAACATAACAATGTTTCTTTGATTTTTAGTAGCAAAAGGGATATGTGTGTGTGTGTGTGTGTGTGTGTATCAATCATTCTGAAAGATCATGTTTTTAATGTAATTTTTAAATTTATAATAATTTCTGACAATACAACTTCAGCAATGGCTGGACATTGTTTTTGGGAGAAACTGAAAATTTTGACCTGATTGTAGAGCACCTAAATGTTGGCACTTCCTGTCTTGTACCTCAAGGAGAATATATTATCCTGACAAAAGACATTGTTAAATTCCACTGATGAAACACATTAATCTGGATATTTTCACTGACAAGTGTTATGCATTGACATTGGCAACCTAATTAATTTGTACATCATTCAGTTGAGGTTTTTTGTTGCTGAATGGAAGACAACAGGTAATTTAGAATTTGCATATATTTGCATCATGAATTAATATGCATTAAAAAAAAGAATTCACAAAAACCAGCAGACAATTCTTACAATCACATTTGTTGCCCTCATCTTGACATTGTAAGCTGACTGTGAATAGCTAGGGAAAGAAGAAAAGAAAGAACATTGCTTGGTCAGTCTTGGCAGAATACGAAAAATATTAATGTGGGCTATCCAGTCTGCTTCCTTCATGAATTTTGCAAAACATCTTCCAGATATTGCAAACTGCATTAGTTTAGAAGAAAAAATTATCTTAGATTTGGTTAGTCATACAAAAATGTTGTTTATTAGGTTGGTTTTAATGATTACAATTGAACACAACAGAATCAGGATTAAAAGTACTAAAATTCTTTGTAAAATGTCGAATTAAAGATATAATAGATTGATAGCAGATCATTTTAGAAGAGGCATTTGTGGAGGATGGGGTTGCCAATGGCCAAAAGTCTTAATGGATATTCCCAACTGCCAGGATCAAAAGCAACATACCAGCTTAAATATTAGCTGCTAGAAGGTATGGAAGAGGTACATCTTCTGTATCTCAGAAAGTCCATTTTATATCTAGTTAATAATTTAAACTTATGTTGATTTTTTTGAACAGAATTCTCTTCACATATATGTTAATAGAAATATAGATGTCTCTCTTTGCCGTTACCTCTCTCACACACACTTGATTCTCATGGACCATTTTCAGTAATAGTTGGCAAATGTATACTGACAAAGTTTGGAAACTGGGAACTGATCAGGATTTTTGTCTGTGTTTATAATTCTTTTCTGCCTACATCTTCCTTTTTGGGAAAATCATTTTAAGTTTACAGTTGCCTTTCTTTTGAACAAATGCTTGCAAAATCAGAATGGAATGCATTTTTGCCATCTGTATGCTACCAATTTTGTAATTTTATTATTTCTACCCCAGACCTTTTCCCATTTTGTTATGGTGATACTATGTCCTATATTCCTACTCCAGGCTATCATATTCCCTTTTACAATTTCTTCTTCTAATTCTACTTCTAATAAATAATTATAAAATTTTGTTATATTTTTTTTGCCTGATCCGAATAACATTTTATGTAATTGTTGGAGTTTATTGTTAATTCCAAATTCTTTCTTGTCCTGTTTATATCTACTTTGAATTTGAAGATATGCCCACTGATCAATTTTTAGTCCACGATCTTGAAGTTCTTGCCATGATTTCAGATGTCCTTGCATATCCAATAGGTCCTTGTATTTAATCATTTTAGTAATATCCAGATTATTTGGGTGAATCATCGTCTTCATTGTTGAAATCCAAATTGGTATTTTTAAAAAGTGTTTTTTCCCTATTTTCTTCCAATTAGTCAATAATGCATCTCTGAAATGTGAAAATATTTCTGACTAGTTTTCCCAGTATCCCATAAAAAAGCATGCTACCCCCTCTGCAAGCCATAGCCTTCTTAGAATAATATTCTCTTATTGGTTAAATTTGTTAAGCCTGGGTTCCCCAACCAGGGTTAGGTAAACAAGCTAAACAGAATGTGCAGCGTTAGTCAGATAGGCACACAGATAAATGAGTGAGCCAAGCTTGTATGTTTATTAACATACAGTAAAAATAACAGATACGCTTGTGCTATCAAGAATATATTTTATTCCAGTATAAGTTTATAGCATAATCAAAAACAGTCCTATATTCATTTACCATGTAGTCAGTCCATTCAGGGATATTCAGTTAGCAAAGTCCATGTAGAATATCCTATTGTCAGTTCTCATAAATCAGTCCGTTGTTGTCTCTCCCGTTCGAGCAATGCAGTCTTGCTTCCAAGCAGTAATCAGTGATCATCAAAGCCAGAGAGAGAGCGAGCAAGCTGTAGCCTTGCTACTTTTATATGGTTTTCATAACCACACCCACAATTGCTATTTTACATTTAAAGCTGCATACACTAACTATGATTCATAGTTAGTATTTCACCTAAAACAGTTAGGGTGAACAATGTTATCCCTAACAAAATTCACCCATTCCTTCAACCATACTAAAGAGGCTGTACTGTAATACAACTCCCAATTTGGAAGTGCCAGCCCTCCCCTGTTCTTCATATCCTGCATTGCCTTTAAGTTTATTCTGGGTTTTTTTCCCTTGCCAGATGAATTTTACATTATTTTATTAAGTTCTTCAAAACAAATTTTGTGTACTTTGATTGGGATTGTCTGAAATATAGAGGAATTTTGGAAGAATAGTCATTTTAATAGCAACGATCCTGCCTAATAATGAAAGTTTCAGCTTGCCCCATGTTTCTAAATCCTTCTTTACCTGTTGCATCAATTTATCATAATTATTTTCCTTAAGTGTCTTACAATATTCTGTCAACCATATTCCTAGGTATTTAACTTTCTTTATCACTTGTATTCCCATAACTTCTAGTTCTAATTTCTGTTTTTCTGTTAAATTTTTGGTCATTAATTTTGTTTTCTTCCTATTAATTTTTGGTCCTGCTACTGCTCCAAATTGTTCTCATTCATTCATCAATTTTTGTCCTCTTTCTATTGGTCCTTCAATGAAAAAAATCATATCATCCGCAAATGCTTGCAACTTATATTCTTGTTTCTTAACCTTTCATCCTTTTATGTCTGGGTTCTGTCTAATTCGCGTTAATAATGCTTCTAGTGATAATATGAAAAGCAAGCCCTGTCTGACTCCTTTTTCTATTTTTATTGGGCAGGTATATTTCCTGTTTATTATAATATTAGCCTGTTGTGCATCATAAATGGTTGTTATAATATTTTCAAATTTGGTGCCTAAATTCATATTATAAATTTTTTGGATTAAAAACTGCCAATTTAAATTATCGAAGGCCTTATCTGCGTCTAAAAACATAAGTGCAATTTGTTTTTCAGGGTGGGCTTCATAAAATTCTAAAACATCTAACACTATTCTTAAATTATTCCTGATTTGTCTGGTCGGGAGAAATCCATTTTGGTCTTCATGTATATGCTCATTTAACATTCTTTTAAGTCTACTTGCTATAATAGAAGTAAATATTTTGTAATCAGCATTTAACAATGAAATCGGCCTATAATTTTGTATATATCGGGGATCTGAATCCTCCTTCAGGATCAGCAAAATCAATGCCCCCCTCCATGAGTCTGGCATCCTGGCTGCCAATAAGGCATCATTAAAAACTTCCACCATAAGAGGCCCTATTTGTTCTTCTACAGCTCCCCTGGGATCCTATCTGGTCTCAGGAATTTGTTGTTTTTCTGGTTCTCTATTGCTGATTTCAATTCGAACCAAGTAATGTTTTGATTTAATAATTCTTCCATTTCTTCCCCAATTGCTTTATCCTTCATTTCATCTAAATAGTTTCTTATCTTATCTTCGTTGACTTTTTCCTTTTTATATAACTTTTCAAAATACTTATGGGCAATTTCTTTTTTTTGTTCTATCTCCTGTTATATATCCCCCTTTCCAACTATTAGCTGGTATATCAATCTCTTTTCTTTCCTTTTTTAAGTCTATATGATAACCATCTCCCTGGCTTATTGGCACGCTCAAAATAAGTTTGTCTAGTTGTATTCAAATTTATAATCATTCTCTCTTGTTCAATTAAATTCAATTAATGTTTAATTATTGTTATCTGATTTTGCAATTTTGAATCCTTTGGGGTACTCTGTAATTGAGTTTCTAATTCCTTAATTTTTTGTTGTAATTTGTTTTGCTGGACGTATTTTTCCTTATTCCTCTTGGCATTATAAGAGATTGTTAAACCTCTTATTACTGCCTTCATTGTATCCCAAATGTTTTGTTTTGTAGTTGCTCCATTATCATTTTCCTTTAAGAAATAGTTTAATTCCTCTTTGAATTTGTTGGTATATTCTTTTTCTCTTATTAACTGAGTATTTAACATCCATCTTTTCTTGGGTTTTTCCCTACCCTTCCATATTATCTGAATTGGATTGTGATCTGCCCATTCATTGGGTAAAATTTCAATTTTATCTCATTTGCTATTTCCCCATTCATCCATGCCATATCATTTCGTGTCCATATTTGATGAGGATTTGAATAGAATGTAAATTGTTCTTCCTCGGTATGTAATCTTCTCCACATGTCAATCAAATTTAACTCCTTCATCATTTCCATACATATCTTGGGAAGCTCTTTTTTTCCCCCTTTGTTCCTTCCCCCATTACTATGGTCTTTTTGATAATCAGCAATAGAATTAAAGTCCCCTATAATACAAATATTTCTTTTTTCCAATCCTACTATTTTTCCATAAAGATGCTTAAAAAACTCTTTTTGATTTCCATTCAGTGCGTAGATTACCACTAAGAGAATTGGGATGGCATTAATCCAGATCTGCAAAACCAGAGTTCCCTCAGGATCCGGCCATATTAAATCTGCTTTCAAATCCTCTTTAACATATACTGCAATCCCTTTCTTTTTCCCTGCGTTTGCTGGTGCGGTGAATAGCTTCCCTAATTTCAGACATTCTAAGTATTTTTCATCTGTTTTCTTAAGATGAATTTCTTGTAGACATATTATATCAGCATTTTATTTGATTAGTTTGGCTATTATCCTTTTCCTTTTTATCATCGAGTTTAGACCATTTATATTAATTGATAGTAGTTTCTTTTCTTCTTCCATTTAATTAGTTCTGTTTCACTCTTTGTCTTGTAATGGCTCCGGTCTCTCCTTGTGCCTGAAGATGTGTCCTACTTTCTACTCTCTCCTGTTGTAATTGAGTATTTCCTTGATTTCCATCTCTGTTCTTATGATAGCCTTGATCTTCCTGGGAATTTGTTTCCATTTCATCCTTACTACTCTGGTCTTCTGAGCCTACCAATCACTCATAAAATTCATGGGCCTTTTCCATGGAGTCTATTTTCCTTTCGTCCCAAGAAACTAACATCCCCTCTGGGTTTAGCCATTTAAATATGATTCTTTTCTGATTTAGGTAAGCTGCTAAGAATTTATATTCTCATCTTTGTTCTCTTACTCTTCTTGGTATTTGTTTGAGAACCAAGACTTCTTTGCCTTTATATGTGATTGTTTCATCTCTTGACATCCTATATATGATATCCTGGACACTTCTTCTTGCAAATCGTATATGAACTTCTCTTGGACATTTGTAGTGTTTTGCATAATGAGTGCTATTCCTGTAAACTTCATCAAACTCCCTCAAGATGTCATCTTTATCCTTTTCCAATAGTCCAGCCAATATTCCTGCCATTAGTTGTTCCAAGTCTTATTATTTGGATTCCACTACATTTTGGAATCTCAAGTATGTAGCATCCTTATCCATCTCTAGGTAGACCAGTGAATCCTCCATTTCTTTACTCACATTCTTTAATTCTTCATCTACCCTTTCTAATTTCCTTTCAGTTCGATCAGTCCTTTTCTCTACCTCTTTTATTATTGCTTCATTTTTCTCCAAGGCCTGCTGTAATAATCCAACTTTGTCCTCTACTTTGTAAATGTCCACTTTCATTTCTGCTTTTAATTTCCCCATCTCCTCTTTTAGTTCATTGATATCTGCTCTCGTCTCATTATGGTTTTTCATCATTGTTTCCTGCAGCTTCATTATCGATTCCTATAAAGTCAGCAGAATTGATTGCATTCAAGATGTTAGCTTGTTTCTCCACTGATAATATTTCTTCTATGGTTTTTTGTGCCATGGGTGAAGCTGTTGTCGACATAGTTGTAAACATAGGGGTGACCTTTCTTCCAGTTTTCAGAGCTGTAGTTGTTGTGGAAGTCATTTCTTTTAAGATTTTTTTCTCTTCTCAATTTAAATCATTTTACATATATCTTTTGTCCATTCTTTTTCAATTATCTCTTTTTTCTTTTTCAATTATCTCTTTTTTCTTTTTTCTTTACTGCAAAATTTCTCTGTAATCCCTGGTTGAAGTATGATGACTTTTTATCTTTCCCCTAGATTTAACACTTAAAATAATGTATAATTTCCATACTGATTCTGCTTGGTGCATTCTACATAGTACATTTTAAAATAATAAAAGAAAAGAAAAAGTATAATGATTTAAATTGAGATGAAATAAATAAAATAGAATTAAGAGAGTGAAAAGAGGGGAGAAAACATATAGAATATCTAGAATGATAAATGAGATATGAAATAGTATATAAGGTGAATATGAATTTGATTTATGTCTGTATAAAAAGATGTTAACCCAGGATTAAGCCGCTTTCCAAAAAAAAGTTTTATGTTTTCATGTTTTGTGTTTTGTTTGTTAAAGCCCATGTCACACTGGCCAACAGATGCAAAACAGACACAACGGACGAGAAAAATGTTCCATCCGTTGTTATCCGCTCTCAAAAGGGGCAAAAATTTGCATAACCGGAGCGGACAACACGGACGTGGGGAGGACGCAGGGCAAATGCAAAGCAGATGCAGAACGGAAGCCCAGCGGATGGAAGCGGATGGGAGCGGATGGTGCAACCGCAGGGCTTCCGGGGGGGCTCAGCAAAGTGGACGCGGAACGGATACAGCGGATGCAGAATGGACGCTGAACGGATGAAACGGATGCACAGCGGAAGCCTAGCAGATAAAGCGGATGCACAGCGGAAGCCTAGCGGATGCACAACGGAAGCGGAATGGATGTCGCGTGTTAATTGCGCATGCAGGGGGGAAGTATTATGTAAGCCCCCCGGATATAAAGGGAAGCAGCTCGCACGTGGCCAGCATTCCGAGGAAAGACCTGCTGCTGGACACTTCGAGTTCCTTGCCTGCTCTGCCAGCCTGCCTTCCTGCCAGCCTTGGTGCCTGCCTGCCTGCCTGCCTTCCTGCCAGGCTTTCTGCCAGCCTTCCTGCCAGCCTTGGTGCCTGCCAGCCTCCCTGCCAGCCAGCAACCCCACAACCATGGGGAGGAAGAGAAAGCCTCAGCAACCTGCCGCCATCTCTGGCAAGAGGGACAGGGCCAACCTCCCACCCCCTGCCCCTGACTCTGCTGGTGCTGGGGCTTCTGTTGAAGCTGCTCCAGGCGGTGGTGCTTCTGCTGGTGCTGGTGCTTCTGCTGTTGCTTACTGGTCCTACTCGACCTGTTCGTGATCCTGGACTTGCTCGTCCTGCTCGTGCTCCTGGTCTTGCTCATCCTGCTTGTGCTCCTGGTCCTGCTCGTGCTCCTGGTCCTGTTCGTGTTCCTGGACTTGCTGGCCCTGCTGGTGCTTACTCTACTGCTGCTGATCCTGGTCCTGGTGTTCCTGCTGCTGCTGCTGCTGCTGATGATGATGATGATGATTATGATCCTGCTGGTGAGGATGATGATGCTGATTATGATCCTGCTGGTGAGGATGATGATGATGATTATGATCCTGCTGGTGAGGATGATGATGATGATGATGATGATGATGATGATGATCCTGCTGCTGCTGCTGCTGGTGGTGGTGTGGAGGAGCAGCCCCTACTACCTGGGAGCCCCTCTGATGAGGGCCCATCTGGTCCTGCCAAAGGGAGGAAGAGGACTATGCGACAACGGGAGAGGAGGCAATACTCCATTGCGGAGACGCACGAGGATGAGGTGCGGGAGTGGATGAGAGAGAATGACTATCTGTGGCAGAAGGGACACCAGCTGTACAGGGACACCAAGTGGAAGCAGGCTGCTTGGAGAGAGAGGGCAGAGAGTATGGGTTACACTTCGGAGGTGCTCCTCGGCTGGTGGAAACATATGCATACCTGGTACGGGAAGCTGCACCTGAAGAAATCTGGCCAGGCCACTGTGAAGCTGACAGACAGAGAGACCTACGTCATGGCCAGGTGCAGCTTCCTGGAGGGTGAGATCCACCACTGAGGAGCACCAACAGCCCCTCTCACTACCCTCTCTCTCCGGCAGCCTGCTGCCACCCAGTCCTCTTCCGGCCGAGAGTCAGTCCCTGTCTCCAGGCAGGTTTCTGTGGAGCGTGCTACGGCAGAGAACCCGCGGACAGGTGTGGTAAGCATGGTGGAGTGTGTAGAGGACTCCCTGGTGCGGTGGGAGAAAGGAGACATTGAGTCCACCACAGTCCTAGCCGCATCCACCCCCCCCCAGCTCCGCCTCTGCAGAAAGGCAGAGAGCCGGACAGCTGGAGGGGCAGAGCCACACTGTCCTGCTGGAGATCAGGGACACCATCCGCACCAGCATAGATCTCCTCTCTCAGCTGGTCCACACCGACTCCTCATCCTCCAACTGCAAGCCATTCCTCACCTATGTCAACCAGACCCTCAAGGAAATAGTGGATCCACAGTACCAGCTGGTGAAGGACTGGATCACCAAGCTGCTTCACAACACTCCTGATCCAGAGGAACCTGCTCCCACCCAGTCCAGGCCTGCTCCTCCACCCCAGGTGATGTCCCTCCCATTCCAAGGCTTCCCACAGGCCCTCACCTACCAGGGCTACGGCTACCAGGAGGTTCAGCAGCACAGGCAGCAGCCCTTCCCAGTCCAGGCACAGAGTCATCAAGCGACACCGTTGCCACCTGTTTCACTGATGCCACCGATGCCACCCATGCCAATGATGCCACCCATGCCAATGATGCCACCGACGACAGTGATGCCACCCACGCCAGTCCTCACCCAGCTGCAGAGCAGACAGTCCCACTACACTACTCCTTCCTCCACCCCACAGCCAAGCCCGGCCTCAGTACATCTGTCATCAGTACTGGGGCTGACACCCCATGGCATGGAGGAAGGACCTCTCAGCATCGCGGGGCTGAGCCAGCTGTCCGAGACCTTTCTCAATACACCGTCCCCTGTTGTCCTCTCGAGGTCAGGCACTCCAGCACCACCCACCACCACAGCACCTGGACCCTTCACCCCTGAGACTGGGCACACCTCCAAGTGACCAAGAAGAGTGCCAGAGACCAGCTAGCTGGCTACCTGTGGACTTTATTTGGACACTTGACTTGGGTCAATTTTTTTTTAACAGGTTGTTGTTCAATAAAGTTTATCTTTGATTCACACACTTGCTTCATTGCTTTTTTTAAATAAAGTCTTGGTGGAAACTTTTAGAATTGGCTTAAGCCTTTGCAAGCTTGTGGGATGGGTTAAGATAGCAGTGGAATGAGCAGGGATACCTGTGGAATGAGCAGGGATACCTTTGGGATGGCTAATAGCTGTGGGATAGATAAACCTCCAGTTCAAGCATAGTGGGACTGTATGGTCCACCCTCCCAGGTGCCACACCTATGGCCCTTTATTATCAATAATAATGTAATAAATCATCCACACATGTCAACACAAACACAACTCTTTATTAAACGCCCTGTTCATTGTAGGCCAACCAAACATACATGGCCCAATCTCATCCGTGTGATGAGACAGACTGAAGGAAACATCCATTAAGCATCTACCATCCTGTCTTGCCACTCCACCGCTCCAGCTGGGGAGTTGCACCAGTGTTTCAGGAGGTTGCGCTGCTTCTTCCCTTCACGTGAGGCTCTGTTGTGGCCTTGCACATCCTGAGTGTTGATCAGGTTTTGCCCTTGCCTCCATTCACCAGGCTCCATGTCCCCATTGCCTTGTTGACAGTCCACGAGCCTGTTCTGCAAGACTGGTTAGCGGGTGCGGATGAGATTGTGCAGGATGCAGCAAGCTTCCATGATCCTCTTCACAGTCCGTGGGCGATGCTGCATGGTGGTGAGAAGTACCTAGAACCTGTTGGCCAGGATGCCAAAGGCGTTCTCCACCACCCATCTTGCCCTGGACAGCCTGTAGTTGAAGATCCTCTCTCCACGGGTGAGGCATCTGGAAGTGTAGGGCTTCATGAGGTAGGTTCTGAGGGAGAAGGCATCATCCCCCACGATGAAGTAGGGCACATATTGTGTGTCGTTGGGCAGGGGGTCTGGATCTGGGAAGTCTATGATGAGGTTGCCTTCCAGCCCCTCCTTGAGGTCACTGGCGTTGTATATCTGGACATCTGAAGCTGAGCTGTTACCTGAAGCATCGATGTACATGAACTTGTAGTCAGCATCGACCATGGGGAAGAGGATGATGTTGAAGAAGCCCTTGTAGTTGAAATAAGTGGACCCCGACTTGGCTGGAGATTTGCAGTCCACGTGCTTGCCATCGATGGCTCCAATGGTGTGTGGGAAGTTCCACCTCTGATACCACTGCTCTGCAACTTTCTTCCATCCTTCTTCAGTGGAGGGGCACTGGAGGAGCTCCTCCTTGAATTCTTCGATGATGGCCTGCACCACTTCTCTGACCACAATGCTGATGGTGTGTGGCACCCTCCAGCCGTACTGCATGCTTTTGTAGGTGGTCCCTGAGGCCAGGTGGCACAGAGTGAGTGCCACCTTGAGCCCAGGTTCCAGGCTGGGCTGGAAGTTGGTGTTTGCCTTGGTCAACCTGGGTGTCAGCCACTCCACAACTTTGTCAAACATGGCTGGAGGCATCCTCATGAAGTTCTGAAACACCCGAGTGTCTTCGTTCCTGAGCTCAACCATCAGCTTGTTGTACAGTCCGTACTCTGCTCTTCTCCCGATCCATTTTCGGACCAGAAGCTTTTTGGCCACCTCTTTTTCTTCCCATAGTAGAGTTCACAGAGCCTGTAGATGGCTTCGTACTGTTGCAGAAGGATGGTGGCTGCCAAAAGGACTGTGGTACGATCCACAGTGGACATGACTGGATGCTGTGGAAGAGTCAGAGTCAGATGAAGGCTGCAGCGGTCTGCACAGGTGGGCTGCTGGTCTGAAAGTGAGATGCAGATGAGTTGCTCCCCCTTTTTATAGGCAGTGTAGGTGTCCCTTGGCATCCTCTAGGCATCCTCTAGACATCCTTAATATCAGAGATAGATCCCCTCTGCGAATGTTTTTTCCGCTTTAAACGCTTTGTTTCCATGCTGCATCCGTTCTGCATCCGTTCTGCATCTGTTCCGCGTCTGTTCCGCTTCCTCCCTGCGTCCGGGCGGATGTGAGTTCCGCGGATTCGCAGCAGATGCATAACGGATGAGGAGCGGATGCATAGCGGATGCAGAATGGACGAACTGGATACATTTTCCGCCAAAAGTTTTAGGCAGCCCAAAACTTTGGTCGCGGATGAAATGTCCATAAACGGATGCTGGATGGATAGAGAGGATGAAAAACAGGCAGTGAGTACAGAACGGATACATCACATTAACCAATCGATGGCAAGGTTTTTTGTCCATTTTACATCCTCTTTGCATCCGTTGGCTCAGTGTGACATGGGCTTAAGTTAGCGTATTGAGAATTAATAAAATTTTGGAAGAACATTAGAAGTAAATAATGAAATTGTAAACAAGACAGATGCAAGTATAAGTACAATAAATAAAGAAATATAGAAATTTAGGTAAAAGGAGAAGTTGGAAAAAGAATAAATAAGATATGCATATGTGATAATCTGGAACTATGTTGTACTCAAAGAAGATGTTTTATTTGTTTTGTTAAAATTTAATAAGCAGTTTTTAAAAAAGAGATTTTATGTTATTAGGTTCTATGTTTTGTTTGTTTGTGTATTGTTTTTAATTATTTTAATAATAAAATTTGTTTTTTAAAAAAGATTTGTTTCTCTTGTTGTAAAGGCCCTCTCACACTGCCCAACGGATGCAAAACGTTAGTAAAAAGGACACAACGGACGAGAAAAATGTTCCATCCATTGTTATCCGCTCTCAAAAGGGGCAAAAATTGGCATAACCAGAGCAGATAACACGGAAAGGAACGGACGCGGGGAGGACACAGAGCGGATGGAAAGCGGATGTGGAATGGAAGCCTAGTGGATGGAAGCAGATGGGAGCGGATGCCACATCTGCTAGGCTTCCGGGGGGGCGCCGCACAGCGGACGTGGAATGGAAAGAGCAGATGCAGAGCAGAAGCCTAGCGGATAAAGTGGATGCACAGCGGATAAAGCAGATGCAGAGCGGAAGTCTTGCAGATGCACAGCGGAAGCCTAACAGATTCCGAGCGTTAATTGCGCATGCGGGGAGGATGCATTGCGTAAGCCCTGCGGATATAAAGGGAAGCAGCTCAGAAGCAGGTCACCATTCAGAGGAAAGACCTGCTGCTGGATGGATTGACAGCCTTGCCTGCCCTGCCTGCATGCCTGCCTGCAAGTCTTGCTGCAAGCCTTGCTGCCAGCCTCCCTGCCAGCCTTGCTGTCTGCCTGCCTGCCAGCCTTGCTGCCAGCCTTCCTGCAAGCCTCCCTACCAGCCTTGCTGTCTGCCTGCCTGCCAGCCTTGCTGCCAGCCTGCCTTCCAGCCTCCCTGCAAGCCAGTCTGCCTGCCAGCCTTGGTTCCTGCCTGCCTGCCTGCCAGCCGTGGTGCCTGCCTGCCAGCCTTGGTGCCTACCTGCCTACAAGCCTTGGTGCCTGCCTACCTGCAAGCCTTGGTTCCTGCCTGCCTACCAGCCTTCCTGCCAGCCTTGGTGCCTACCTGCCTGCCAGCCTTGGTGCCTACCTGCCTACAAGCCTTCCTGCCAGCCTTGGTGCCTGCCTTCCTGCCAACCTTGGTATTTGCCTGCCTTCCAGCCTTCCTGCCAGCCTTGGTGCCTGCCTTCCTGCCAGCCTTTGTTCCTGCCTGCCTGCCAGCCTTCCTGCCAGCCTTGGTTCCTGCCTGCCTGCCAGCCTTCCTGCCAGCCTTGATGCCTGCCAGCCTCCCTGCCAGCCAGCAACCCCACAACCATGGGGAAGAACAGAAAGCCTCAGCCATCTGCTTCCAGCCCTGGCAAGAGGGACAGGGCTACCATCCCGCCCCCTGGCCCTCACTCTGCTTCTGTAGCACGGGTTCGCTCTTCTGGGGCTGGAGCTTCTGCTGCTTCTGCTTCTGGAGGAGCTGATGATACTGCTTCTGGCAGTGGTGCTTCTGCTCGTGCTAACTCTGCTGATGCTGCACCCCAATGGCGCTTCAGACGAGCACTCCAGAACCAGCCACCTCCACAGCACCTGGACCCTTCACCCCTGAGACTGAGTGACCAAGAGGAGTGCCAGAGACTGACTGGCTGGCTACCTGTGGACTTTATTTGGACACTTGACTTGGGTCATTTTTCTTTTCTAGCTTGTTGTTAATAAAATCTATCTTTGATTCACACACTTGCCTCATTTCTTTTTTTTAATATAGTCTTGGTGGAAACTTTTAGAAATGGTTTAAGCCTTTGCATGTTTGTGGGATGGGTAAGGATAGCAGTGGGGTGGGCAGGGATACCTTTGGAATGGGTAATAGCTGTGGGATAGATAAACCTCCAGTGCAAGCATAGTGGGACTGTTTGGTCCACCCTCCCAGGTGCCACACCTATGGCCCTTTATTATCAATAACAATGTAATCAATCATCCACACATGTCAACATAAACACAACTCTTTATTAAATGCCCTGTTCATTGTAGGCCCACCCAACATACATGGCCCAATCTCATCCATGTGATGAGACAGGCTGAAGGAAGCATCCATTTAGCATCTATCATCCTGTCTTGCCACTCTACCGCTCCAGCTGGGGAGTTGCACCAGTGTTTCAGGAGGTTGCGCTGCTTCTTCCCTTCCCGTGAGGCTCTGTTGGGGCCTTGCACATCCTCAGTGTCTATCTGGTTTTGCCCTTGCCTCCATTCACCAGGCTCCATGTCCCCATTGCCTTGTTAGAGGTCCATGAGCCTGTTCTGCAACACTGGGTAGCGGGTGCACATGAGATTGTGCAGGATGCAGCAAGCTTCCACGATCCTCTTCACAGTCCGTGGGAGATGCTGCATGGTGGTGAGAAGTACCTGGAAACTGTTGGCCAGGATGCCAAAGGCATTCTCCACCACCCGTCTTGCCCTCGACAGCCTGTAGTTGAAGATCCTCTCTCCACGGGTGAGGCATCTGGAAGTTTAGGGCTTCATGAGGTAGGTTCTGAGGGAGAAGGCGTCATCCCCCACGATGAAGAAGGGCACATATTGTGTGTCGTTGGGCAGGGGGTCTGGATCTGGGAAGTCCATGATGAGGTTGCATTCCAGCCCCTCCTTGAGGTCACTGGCGTTGTATATCTGGGCATCTGAAGCTGAGCCGTTGCCTGAAGCATCGATGTACATGAACTTTTAATCAGCATTGACCATGGCGAAGAGGATGATGCTGAAGAAGCCCTTGTAGTTGAAATAAGTGGACCCCGACTTGGCTGGAGATTTGCAGGCCACGTGCTTGCCATCGATGGCTCTAACGGTGTGGGGGAAGTTCCACTTCTGATACCACTGCTCTGCAACTTTCTTCCATCCTTCTTCAGTGGAGGGGCACTGGAGGAGCTCCTCCTTGTATTCTTCGATAATGGCCTGCACCACTTCTCTGACCACAATGCTGATGGTGTTGTGTGGCACCCTCCAGGCGTACTGCATGCTCCTGTACGTGGTCCCTGAGGCCAGGTGGCGCAGAGTGTGTGCCACCTTGAGCCCAGGGTCTAGACTAGGGTGGAATTTGATGCTCTGCTTGGTCAACCTGGGTGTCAGCCGCTCCACAACTTCATCAAACATGGCTGGAGGCATCCTCATGAAGTTCTGGAATGCACGAGTGTCTTCATTCCTGAGCTCCACCATCAGCTTGTTGTACAGTCCGTACTCTGCTCTTCTCCCGATCCATCTTCGGACCCAGACGCTTCTTGGCCACCTCCTTTTTTTCCCGTAGTAGAGTTCAGAGAGCCTGTAGATGGCTTCTCACTGTTGCAGAATGATGGTGGCTGCCCAAAAGGACTTTGTTACGATCCATGGTGGACATGACTGGATGCTGTGGAAGAGCAAGATCCAGATTAAGACTGCAGAGGTCTGCACAGCAGGGCTGCTGGTCTGAAAGTGAGATCCAGGTGAGTTGCTCCCCCTTTTTATAGGCAATATAGGTTTTCCCCTATGTGTCCCTTTGCATCCTCTAGGCATCCTCTAGGCATCCTTAATATCCGAGGTAGGTCCCCTCTGTGGACATTTTTTCCATTTTAAATGCTTTCTTTGCAAGCTGCATCTGCTTTCATCCATTCTGCATCCATTCTGCATCCGTTCTTCCGCGTCCATTCCGCTTCCTCCCTGCATCCGTTTACCGCTGGAGCGGATCGAATTGCATGGATCGAGTTGCGTGGATGCATAGCAGATGCCTAGCGGATATAGCGGATGCGTAACGGACGCGGAACGGATGCCTAGCGGATGCAGAACGGACGAATTGGATACATTTTCCGCGCAAATGTTTTGAGCAGCTCAAAACCCTCTGAGTGGATGAAACGTCAATAGACGGATGCTGGACGGATAAAGAGGAAGCAAAATGTATGCAGTGAACAGAACGGAAGCATCGCGTTAACCAATGGATGGCAAGTGTTTTTCTCCGTTTTACATCCTCTTTCTGTCCATTGGTGCAGTGTGTCTGTTGGTGCAGTGTGTCCGTTGGTGCAGTCCGTTGGTGCAGTTGGTGCAGTTAATAATATTAATTATATTATCCCAAATTAACATTTAGTGATAGAATCTCTATATTAGGATTGACCAGTATCTAATTATTTAATCTATCTATCTGCTAGATAGCTGTGCTCTTAACTGATTAAGAGTATAAGTTTTGGAGTATAAGTTCTTATAGATAAAAATATTATCACTGTATTATTTTAAATCCAAATTCTAAATCACATATATATATCCAAATCCAACCATATTTAAATATTATAAATAATATTTAAAATTTAAATTTAAAACCTTATTTTAAATATTCTTAAACACAAACAGTATTACATTTGTCCCCAGGAGGATTAATTGTGATTGCACAATGAATTATAATATTAATATATAAAATCCTCCAGTTATTAATTAAATAATACATAATGTTCTTACTATTTTCCTGATAAATCTAATCAAAGTATAACTATCACTATTATTAATAAATCTATTAAATCAATTAATTCAATTATTTAACAATCAATTACAACAATCAATTTTCCTTTCCCCAGTATACATATTTATAATTATTATCAAGAGAGATTGAAGAAGGAGAGATAGCTCATTATAGCGCCGGATGGTGGGGGAATAAAGAAAAAATGAGCAAATGTATACAGAAAAAAGGGAGTAAAGAAGGGGAAAAAGGAATTTTGAAGTGAGTTTTTAGCTTTCTGTCTCTAAGTTTAAGAGCTTTCACTCCAAATGCACTGGAAGTGGGGAGGGAAAAAATGCTGAGTAGTGACTGTAATTACACGGTATCTCCACACATTCGGAAGCTTCCACTTTTACTTTTTGTCTTAGCATTCCTAAGTTCAATTTTCCTGATTTTTTTTCAGATGGGACCACCTCCTCAGTTAGATCAGTACGCTCCCTGAAGGGCAGTTAAGTGGTTTATATCAGTTGTATTGTTTCGAATAAGTCAGGGTTTCTAAGTATCGCCTGTGGTCCCACACTGTCTCTATTCCATCAGCTCCAATCTTCTTCTCATCTCCGCTTTAATAAAGCCTTTCAGCATAAAAATGGAATGAAATAGTCCAAATATTCCACACCTTCCAGTCACCTTCGAGTCACTAGACTCCCTTCTATTATTATTGGTGTGGTATATCTCCCGACCTTGTAAACTTCCCTTTTTACTTGTTATTGTCCTCTATCTTTCTTCTGTCTGCCAAGGCCCTTCACTTTCACTTGCCTCGCATCTGCTTACTGTCCGCTTCCTTTTAGGCCTCCGGATAGACACTTGTAACAGCCTTATAAAAGTCTATAGCATTCCAATCATCCTCTCCACCGCTAATTTTCTCTGCCACACTCTTCACCAATGTTCCCACAAACAATCACTCACTCGCTTCTTTACATCGATGGCAGTCTGGGCTTCGGAGCTGCCATTGAAGGGTGGCTGTTTCTTGCTTGTTGGGCTCTGGAGGGCTCCTCTTCACTGCAGGGGGGTTGCCTTCCTCACACTGCAACCTGAGTCTCCCACGCTGGCACGAATCTCTCCAGGACTCGTGCACCCTCTCAAAGGATCGCACCAACCACAAAAAGAGATTAACTGAAACCACGGATGGGCTTCTGCACCTCTGTTTGTCCTTGTCTTACCACCAGAAGTCCCGATTCATCTGTATTTTTGCCATCTGTATGGAAAAGATCTTGTACAGGAAAATCTTTTCCATACATGAAAATTCTGTGAAACTACCCTTGCACTACTGAACTGGACAAGAAAGAACTTAATGTTAAATCTTTGTCTTCATGGATTAATTTAATTTATTCAATGAGTACTACGAACAACACACAAGCATTTGTGGAATGTTGCTAGTGGCTATTTTCCTTCTCCTTATGGTCATATGCATTCAATCCATGGTTTCCAAGAAGAAATGTTGTTCAGTTTTTGTTTCTTTTTTAATTTTCTAGAAAATATTTCAAAATGATTTGTTTATCTTCATTTCTGCTAATTGTCTCTGTACTTATTTGGGACAAGGAACTGTTGTAAAGTTGGGAAAAGACCAGAAGTGGTATTCAGCAGGTTCTGACCCATTCTAGAGAACTGGTAGTGGAAATTTTGAAGAGTACAGAGAACTGCCAATACCACCTCTGACTAGAGATTTTACAATATCCTTCCCCTGCCATGTCCACCAAGCCATGCCCACAGAACTGGTAGTAAAAATTTTTTTAATCCCATCACTGGAAAAGACATTTTTGAACCGCAATTGTTTGCTTCTTGTAACATGATGCATTGGATGCAATCTGGACTTTTTTTTAGTTTGTTGAACGTGTCAGAGATGCAAGTTTAATGGCATAGATTAGCAGTGTCAAACTCACATAATCATGGTGTCATCACGTGACGTATCAGGACACACACACCCCGGGCAAGTGTATGGCCAGTGCATGATGCATCCGGTTCACAGCCCTGGCACAGATTCATGGTGGCTTTAAGTGACAGGGGTTGTAGAAAGACAGTGAAGATGTACTGTATGCTCGTTCTTTCCTTTTTATTGTTAAATAACTGAAATAAAGTTCAGTAAATAAAAATTACATTTGTTTTCTATCCCTTATATTCTACCTACTCTTTATAAGAGATGGCTATTTTACAGGTCACTTCCTTCTGCCTTTCTTTCCAGCATTCTCCACCCTACCTCCCAGCCCAGGAAGCTCTTCCACTTTTCTCCTGATAAGACATAGAGATGGCTAGACTAGGTTTTCCTATCCCTTTAATGTATTTCTTGTAAATAAACCTCATTTCCCAAAAAGTTATAAAGTTTACTTGTAAAGCCTGCTTTGTCATTGGCAAACAACATCTAGATAATCAGGGATTAACATCAGAATTAATATACTGACAATCAAGCAGAAAACAATACTCCAAGGAACTACCAACTCAAGACAAATGATCAAACAGTAAACAACAGCCTAATCAAGAAACTGCTAAGAAGATAACTCCACCACTCTCACCAAGACTGATAGGGCAGCCCATTGTATATAAACAGAAAGCAAAACCCATTGTCTTCCAGTGCTGTAAATGTTACCTAGTTGGGTAATGAAACATCTGCAAGAAAATGACCAATCTCAGGGAGCACTAAGGACTTCACTAAACCTACTTTGCTAATCATTGTCAGGTCAGGAACACTTACACACACACATTCTATTTCCACCAGTTTGTATCTGTAGTTAAAAGATTAGAAACCTAAATAAATTGATTTGAAGATTTTTTTTCAAAAAGTTTTTGGCTTTTACACAATGTAAATATAGCAGTAGGGTACATTATTGGTCAAAAGGCACTTTTTAAAAAACTAGTCTTGTTAGTTGCTTTGGGAATTGTTGTGTATGGAAATTAGAAGACTCCAAATAACTAAAACTGTTTGGCCAAACAGGCAGCTCTCGGATTGGTCAATTAAGCACCATTTTGATTGGCCCACCTGATGGCAGGAATTCTTAAAGAGCTGTCATTGGCCGCAAGCCACGAGCATCCACTATAAAAAAGGCTGCCACGGCTTCGGCAAATGTTCGGCTACAAGTCACTATACTATTAAAGAAAGAGCTGTTTGTTGGAATACCGGTCTCGTGTACTTTATTATCCAAACAGAACACTGGCGATGAAGGTGGGATTGTCTTAGAAGAGCGAGACCGAAGCACGCGGCAACAAGAACCGAGCAACCAAAATGGCCAGTACCAATGTGCCGCCCACACCGTTCAACCCAGCCAAAGAAGATTAGGAGTCATACATTGACTGCTTTCTGATGTTCTTAGAAAGCAACGAGCTACAAGAAATAACCAACCATAGGAAGAGAGCTGTATTCCTCACACACTGTGGCTCTGCCGTTTTCAAAATGGCCAAGGCATTTGCCAAACCGCGGGATGTAAAACAGATGGCATGGCCAGAATTAAACCGAATGCTATGAGCTCATTACGCGCCTGTGGTCTCCAATCTGATCAAAAGGCATGAATTTTATAAACGTGAACAACGAGAAGACGAGAGCATTGGAGATTTCGTAACAGCCTAAAAAAATATCGGAGGAGCCTGCGAATTTCAGAACATGGATGAAGCCATGAGAGACCGTGTGGTCCTGGGATTGAAGGATGCTATGCTCCAAAGTAAGCTGATAAACAGACTGAATATCACAGTGGCTGAGGCCATCGCAGAAGCCACCACCACTGAAGCAGCCAAGAAATCTGCAGCCACCATGCACCAGATGAATCCAACGAATCCAGAACCACTGAACCAACCCCAAGAAAAGAAGGTGGAAGGAAACCAAAAACAGCCCACAGCGACAACATGAAGACCTCGACTCCCCGAGCGACACCGATGATGACAAAGAAGACATACATAGGCTTCAGTCGGAAAGAAAATGGCAGGAAAAAAGAGGAAGGAGGCAAGAATTCCAGTGAGCTGGGTGTGGAGGGGATCACCCGTGCTCTGAATGCAGATTCTTGGATGCCATTTGCAGATATTGTGAGAAACGGGGGCACATTGCAAGAGTATGCTGAAACAAAAAGAGCTATAGTCCAAAGAGATGCGGCAGCACCCCCCTCAGAAACAGAGAGAGACAAGCCGGAAGCTGATGGAGCCAAGAGAACAGAAACCAGCGAATGAACAACAGAGAAGAAACACATCAAACAATAATCATTGGAAATGCCAAGGCAGCAAATGAAAAAAAGGTCCAAACAAATGTGAAAATCGAAGGAAAGCCCTGTGAGATGGAAGTAGACTCCAGATCATACCTGTCAATGGTATCATGGAACACTATCAGAAACCTGATACCAGACATCAAGCAAAGAGAACTGGACAGCAAAAGCTAATACTTAAAGATTACCAGGGAAACCGAATCTTGGTAGTGGGTCTTGGACATTTCCTAATAGAATTAAAAAACCACGCTGAAGTACTTCCTTTGACAATTGTTGACCATGATCGCCCGAGCCTACTGGGAATCGAATGGTTCGCACCCCTGGGAATCAGAGTGACCAGGATCAACAGCGTTGCTGAGACCAATTGGGAGGAGAGTCTGCTGGAAGAGTTCCGGGATGTATTCGACGGGACCCTAGGCAAGTACAAGGGGACCCCAATAGCATTCAGCCTAGACCCTGATAGCTCCCATCAGGCTCAAAGCCAGACACGTTCCTTTTGCCTTAAAACCAAAAATAGATGACTTAACAAACAAGCAACTTAACAAACTCATCACACAAGGGGTGTTAGAGCCAATCGACCATGCCAGGTGGGAAATTCCCATTGTGACTCCTGTCAAACCTGATGGGTCAGTGTGCATCTGTGGTGACTATAAGGCCACCCTAAATCATGCACTCCAGCAAAGCGCATTGAAGTTTGATCTCGCGCAAGCTTATCAACAGCTGCCGGTTGACCCCAAAACTGCAGAGGCTCAAACTATAGTCACTCACAGAGGGGCATTCAAATGTAACAGACTTCAATGTGGTGTTAGCGTTGCCCCAAGCATTTTCCAAAGCCTCGTGGAGTGCCTTCTAAATGGAATAAGAGGAGTCATCCTGATGACTTCTGGTTTGCAAGGCTTCGGCGGTGGCTGGAATCCGCGATCGTGCATGGTTCCTGCTGCGCTCATTGCTGGAGTGCAACCCTCCCCTCCTCAGCTGGCTTAACTCCCTTTTCCGAAAGTGGTGGAGCGGTGGTCAGTAATGGCTGCCACAAAGAAGCTTTCAGCCAGATAAGAATGTGCAGGAGGAAGCTGAGAAAGTCAAAGTTTTTGGCTAACCGGGATGACAAGTATATTTAAATACCCTGGAATTTAAGTTTCATTAAAGATACATCATTCCCTATGAAGATGGAAGAAGTGGTGAATGAAAGTAAAAAGGGAAAGTTTGTTTTTTCTCAATCTCCTTCCTTACGGTGATAGCAAATGAATGGAGAAATCGGAAAAACCCGTTTTGGCATCAGTAGGTAATTAAATTGAAAATGGAAGCTAAGGGGACAATAAATATTTCTGAGCATTGAAAAAAAAACTTTTTTTTGCTATAAGTGGGAAGGAAGAAGAAAAGAACTAACATTAAGATTTTCTTGGAGGAGGCTGCTTGGAATTTATAAGTTTAGAGTGAAACTGTAACAAAACTTCTAAAAGATATATTTCAACTGGAGCTTTATAACTGAACTGTAACCCCAGGAAGAGAAAATATAAAAAGAAGAAAATGCTAAATGAAACAGACTGTGTGTATTTGGATTGCTTGGTAACTTTGGGACTTTTGGAAATTATTATTTGAAAGACTAAAAATATTTGGGTTGCTTAAAAAACTTTCTACAATGGCACTACTTGTTGATGAACTGAAAATTGAATTTAAAAAGCTAAAAGAAGAGGATCAATAAGGGAAGAGCTCTTCTGAATCTGTTTTCCGTTTTTTAGAAATGTCGACTTATACTTACCAGAAACTACAAGAACAAGAAGATTGGGATGAAGAAGAAGTCATCTTTCATGAACAAACAATTTTAGCTGGGGAAGAAAAGGGAAAAAGAATGGAGAATTTAAGACTTAACAAAACAACCAAAAAAGGGAAAAATAAGATGAAAAATCGATATAATGTAAGAAATCAACAGAAAAGAGAAACACAGAAGAAGGTGGAGATCAAGAAGGTGGAGATTAAGAGACAAGGGGGTAAAAAGACAGGACTGGAGAAGAATGGAAAGGAAAAAGGGAAGAGAAGTTCCAAAGGTTTAAAACAAGATGTAAAGAAACAAGATCTATTCAGAGATAGTAGGGATAAATATGATTAAAAAAGAGATTCTGCAAAGTACATAAGATTGTATTGTTGTATTTATATTTGAAGTAATGTTAGAAAATTGGATTTAATAATAGAGCTTAATTTGCTATGATTATTGTTTTAATTATATTATTAACTTATTATTCTTTTTTATTTTATAATATAGTTTCAGAATGTGCTAAGCAGAACCAGAATGAAAAATATATATTATTTTAAGTGTTAAATATAGGGGAAAGATTTAAAGGTGTTATACTTTAATCTGTGATTACAGGAGAAATTCTGTGTTCATGAGAAAAGATAAATAGAAAATTGAAATAGAACAGACAAAAGAAATTTGTATAATGATTTAAATTGAGATGAAATAAATAAAATAGAATTAAGGGAGTGAAATGAGGGGAGAAGCTATATAGAAAATGTAGAATGGTAAATAAGATATGAAATTGGATAAAAAGTGAGCATGAATTTTGAATTTATGTCTGTATAAAAAGATGTAACCGGGACTAAGCTGCTTTCCAAAAAGAAGTTTTATGTTTTGATGTTTTGTGTTTTGTTTGTGTATGTTTGTTTATTGAAAACTAATAAAAATTTTGAAAAAAAAAAAAGGAGTTGTCCCCTATTTTGATGACGTATTAGCGTCAGCAAAAAATAAACACCAATTAGAAAACAGACTAACAGAAGTCTTGCGAAGATTCAGGAAAGCAGGGCTTTAGGTCAAAAGAGAAAAATGTAAACTAGCCACCAATCAAGTCGAATTTTTAGGCTACCTGATAGATGAACCATGGATACACCCCACTGAAAAGAAAATAAAGGCGATTAAAGATGCACCCAGGCCTAAGAACAAAGCAGACTTGTAAGCGTTCTTAGGTCTCATTAACTTCTACAATGTCTTCCTGCCCCAAAAAGCAACCGCAGTGGAGCCATTACATCGACTATTCAGTAAAAAAAATGTCTGGAATTGGGGCCACCGAGAACAAGCAGCATTCCAAAACATAAAGGACTTATTAACATCCAACACCGTTTTAATACAATACAACAACACCCTGCCACTGACAGTCACCTGTGATGCATCGCCTTTTGGAATCGGCACCATACTGAGCCACAAGCTACCAGACAGCAGAGAAGCACCAATCGCCTTCTGTTCCAAAACGCTGTCAAAATCTGAAAGGAACTACAGCCAGCTTGACCAAGAAGCCCTTGAAATCATAGCAGGCATCAAGAGATTCCACAAATGCCTATATGGTAGGACATTTTCTATTATCACAGACCACAAACACCTGCAAAGGATCCTGGCAGGGAACATACCAACCCTGAACATCCTGTCGCCAAGAATGATGAGGTGGTCAGAATTCCTTGCTGCATACAATTACACACTCATCCATCGCCCAGGAAAGACCATCACCCATGCGGATGCCTTGAGCCATTCCCCACTGCCCGACAAGGAAGGTGACCCAACTCCTAACGTCTCCACTCTGCAGATCGAGACATGCAGCAGACATTGCTAAAGCTAACTGCAGCAGACATTGCTAAAGCTACTGTGAAAGACCTGCTGACAGCTTGAATCCTGCACTGGGTAGGTTAGGGCTGGCCGGATGAGGATAGAGGCAAGACTTTTAAACCTTTTCGCACCCGACAGACTGAACTGTCCATTGAAAAGGGCTGTATACTGTGGGGAGACAGGGTGGTAATTCCAAAAATGTTGCAGGAGGAAGTGTGCACGAGGGACACCCGGGGATAGTCAGAGTTACATCTGGTGGCCAGGACTGGACAAGGACATTGAACAATGAGTGGCAATATGCCATGACTGCCAAAAATCAAGGTCTACCCTCCCACTGGCACCCGTCATGGAATGGGAAACTCCCAGAGGCCCATGGTCGAGACTACATATTGACTTTGCTGGGCCAATGAAACGGAACACATATTTTATAATTGTTGATGCTTATTCAAACTGGTTAGAGGTTATCCACTACTACTGAAACAGTCATAAAACAATTGAACAGACTTTTTGCTACACATGGACTGCCAGATGTAGTCGACTCTGACAATGGCCCCCAGTTTACTGTTTTAGCCTTTCAACAATACCTGCTGTGCAGGGCATCTGACATGCCCTGACAGTGCCATCTCATCCAGCTTCAAATGGACGAGCTGAACGCATAGTTCGTTATACTGAAGAGTATAACAAACTGGACAAACTAGACAAACTGGACATGGGGGATGTCAAACTAGACAACAAGTATAACAAACTAGACAAACTGGACATGGGGGATGTCCAAGATAGATTTAACAAACTGTTAACAATTCAGCATATCACCCCTAGCACAACCACTAACAAAAGCCCAGCTGAACTCCTCATGGGTAGAAAATTGCATTCCTACCTAGATAGACTATACCCCACTTATACCTGTGAAAAAACCCCTGACTCCTCAAGTAAATATCGCTCCTTTACTATTGGTGATTTAGTCTACGCAAAAAATCTTACCGGGGACCCATTATGGCTTCCAGCCATAGTTACTCAAATCACAGGGCCCCAGTCATACCGACTCGCACTAGACAATGGCAGAACATGGAAGCGGCACATTGACCAGCTTCGCTCTAGGACATTGGAATGCAATACTACAGCACCGCCGCAAACACCGATAAACAATCCAAAAGCAACCGAGGGGGGGGGGAAACACAAAATAATAAAAAAGGGAGAGATGAACCACCGATAACATAACAAAAGACACAACACAAACCTGAATTAGAAACTCAGATAAAACAAAAAGATGACCTCCAGAGAAGAGAACCTGTAGCAGGCGAGGCCTTCCTGGAAGGAGACAGCCAGGCCAGCTCGACCAACCCGGACAAACCAGGAGGGAGCGGCAGAGCCACCTCAACCAGCCCGAGAGACCCAGGCGGGAGCGGCAAGGCTGACTCACCCTTCCAGGAGGTTCCATGGAGAAGACGTGGAGAAAAGGCGATCCTGTCCGAACTGATGGAAGACCATGCGGAGACTGAGCTGCGCAGGTCAAGGAGGATCTGCAAAAGTCCCACCTACCTGCGTGACTATGTTATGCACGTTGGACAAAACCAAGGGGGAGGGGTGTTGTGTATGGAAATTAGAAGACTCCAAATAACTAAAACTGATTGGCCAAACAGGCCTCTCTCGGATTGGTCAATTAAGCACCATTTTGATTGGCCCACCTGACAGCAGGAATTCTTAAAGAGCTGTCATTGGCCGCAAGCCGCGAGCAGCCACTATAAGAAAGGCTGCCACGGCTTCGGCAAATGTTCGGCTACAAGTCACTATACTATTAAAGAAAGAGCTGTTTGTTGGAATACTGGTGTCACATACCTTATTATCCAAACGGAACAGGAATAGTCTCCAGCCTCAAAAAATATCTAGTCAAAAATCTGTGTGTATGTGTGAAGGAGCAAACCTATATATGTACAGTATATCTACCTGCTCCTTAAAATGAAGAATTCATTTTCTAGAGGGAAACAATTATATGTCTTTTTGTATTTCACAGATGTATCTGGAGAATTTAATCACTCAGACAGCATGAACGATTCAAGTCAAATCGTTTTACAGTCAATCAGTCCTTGGGGATACATGTAGCTTTTATTAAACCTGTCCTGTTGAAAATGACATCTTGAGATGTAATGTTCTGGATTACTTCAGCCTTTGAATAGCAGAGTTTTGAGCTGAAATTCTTTTTTCTTTTCATCCCATATTAACAGAGGCAAATACATGGCCAAGCCATAGAGGGCATAAAATGGTTTGTTTTGCTTTCTATTATTATAAGAGTTTACAAAACATGAACATGATAAAATAGATAAAAATATTTTCCAAAGCTTGATCAAAATAAAGAGACCTAACCACAAAAATCAGCATTTCATGTACAAATTATCAGCCCAAATGAAGAATGTGTAGTGAATAAGTTTGCAATCAACTGTGCATGCTGACTTTATGTATCCATCCTTGCTTTCATGATTATGTACAATAAGAAGTGCATTGTATGGTATACTCACTAGGCTTTATCTACATTTGGACATTCCTTTAGATCTGCTCAAGATGTACTCTTATACTGTTACATATGTTTATGTTAGAATGGACATTCTTCAAAGTCAATCTTTACCATCTTTCTGCCATAGTCTCATTATCTGCTATTTTTAGAATGCAAAATTGTGAGTGTGGGGAAAGAAAAAATAATTTCATCAAATCCCTGATTTCCTTTTATCGTCCAAGCTCTGAACTTGCCACTTGCTTTACTTTTGCCTGAAGATCAGAATTTGCTCTTTCATGCTTTAGTGAATACTCATCAATAGAACACAAACGCCTATTTATTGATTCTCAAAAAATGTGAGACAGAAATGTCAAAGCTTGGTTTAAGTAAATGTCTGGTTTATTTTTGTTTATACATTCACATGGTTTCACTGCATTTTGTAGAGAAATCTCTCATCCTTAAGAATATCTGTACAAAGAACAGCCTATCTAGACATGATTGGAGAAGAGAGTCCCAAATGAAATTAATGCTAGCATTTGATTCCCCAACTGTATCAATCTGATAAAATCCAATATATGAAAAATACAAACTAGTTTAAAAAGAGTTGTTGATGCCATTATTCAATCCCATTACATCTGAGATATTTATGAAAATTTTTAAGACATATTTTTCTGAAGTGAATGATATGTATACAATGCTCAACTTCCGTAATTTCCCATCCATTCCATTGCAATATGTTACATGCAGAACTGCTTTTGAAAACAGTTTATTTATTTCAGTGCAGTCACATCATTTGGGCTTCATAAAAAATTGCTTGACAGTTAAATATCTTCTTTGATCCTTTTAGTTACTTTAAAAAGACATATATTTTTATTTTATATATGATTTTTGTATTTTAACATTTTACTGATTTTGTAAGTCCCCATGGAATATTATTGAGCAGTTTATAAAATGTCTATATCTATAGATCTACCTCTGTATAGAGGTATATATATATATGTCTGTATCTATAGATCTACCTCTATCCTTTATCTGTCATGTCCTCTCCATTCTAGGGGGTGTTTTTATTGCTAGCTTCAGCAATAATAGCCATATCCTGTTAGTATAAAGATATGGATCAGTCAAGAGTCAATCTGGATTGAATATTTCAGATCCAAATTTGGCAACATTGATCAGAATTGGGTTTTCAATTTGAGGAGTTGAAAAAATTGACGAGGCTCTACTCCAAATCTATATACTTTTAATCTACCTTCCCATAATTGGTGGGATTCAATTTTTTTTTACTACCGGTTCTGTGGGCGTGGCTTGATGGAGGTGACAGGGGAAGGATACTGTAAAATCTCTAGTCAGAGGTGGTATTTGCCAGCTCTCTGAATTACTCAAAATTTCTTCTACCGGTTCTGCAGAACTGTCCAGAACCTGCTGAATTCCACCTTTGCTTCCCAGGCATCCAAATTTTCGATAACTCTCTCCTGACATTCCATCACACAAACCTTGCTATGTGACATACCATCCTCAGATTTTATTTAACTAAGTTTGTATGCCAGACTTTACAAATCAGTGACAAAGCTCATGATAAGTCAAAGTTTAAGAAGTTTCATAATGCTTATTTTGTCCCAAGCATCCATCTTATGCATTTTAAACAGGGCTTCTGAACAAACATTGTTGACCTGTTCTTCCCAAGATAGCAGGAACAGAAATTTAGCATAGATTAGTAAAGAAGATACTAATAGAAACCACCAGTGTATAAGACTAGAAAAAAATATAGTTATATGTTGAGTGTATAATGTTATATATTTATAGCAGTGGCCAAACTACTTCTTATAATAGAGGTTGTTTAGGTTTCTTTTATTACAAGCTGAAGGTTTACTTCCAAAATGTTTAAATACAAAAGTCATATTTTTCTATAAGGATTTTCCTTCTTGGTGCATTGCCATTTTTGAATAACAATCCAAAAGTGCATAACAAGAATTTCAGGTTTGATCCTGCTATATACTCAAGAATTCCTTTTTGTGTTCTGAACTGTCTAAATTATGCTTCTTCTCCTGATTTAGTACACAGTTTTGTTTCCAGATTTATAGATATTATATATTTCCTTTCCATTTTTTTTTTAGTTCTTGGGAAGTTTGAAATATATTTTCCACAAATCAGAATTCTGCTGATTTGGTGCTCATGTTCAAATAAACATCAATAAACATCTACAAAGAAGCAACAGAAACAGAAGCTAATCAACAATCCACCTTTTTTCTTTATCTTTTATTTATTTAACTGTAATATTTTTGCAAAAATTTTGTTGTTCTGTAATAAGCATCAAGGAAAACAGTAGGAAAGGTTTGTCTAATGACTTGATTTCATAGACTGTATAATTTCACCTTTCAAAACCAGCATGCAGGCACAAGTCCATGTTTAATTATTGTCAGACAGTTTTATAAACCTGGCTATGAAATTGTTACCATATACAAACAAAATGAAAAGGAAAGGAAAGGAAAAAGAAGTAAACCGCTTCATATAATATATTATGTACTTTAAATATATTTGTTTATTTTAAAATATTAATAGGATGGTTGCTCAAAATTTATGTTTTAATTTGATTCATAAAAATCTTGATCAAAAGTCTTGAGGGGAATTATTTATTTGTTTGTAATCCATCCATATTAGTTTACTCTCAAGGAGATTATTATGAAATACTGCACAATGTCTATGTATATTAATTTGCAAAAAAAATTCCCTTGTCTTTTTTAATTAAATTTATTTTTTAATTAAAATTACTGTATGGTCACAGATTGCAATGTGTTAAATAGGTCCTATTCCGACAATTATACTTGCCATTGTGGCCTAAATATTTTCACATTTCACATTTCACAATGAAAACTTAAGAGTTTCTGGGCATTTTACAGCTGCAGTATAGTGTTTCCTTTGCCATTTAATCTTTATTACAGTCCTGTGAAGAGAATAGGCCAAGTAAAGATGTCTAGTTTATAATTTGGCTGAACAAACATTTTATGATGGAATTTGCTTGTTTAGGCATCACAAATAGAAGTGCTAGAGCCTGTCAAAAACACTATTATAAACAGTGTAACATGTCCACATTATTAAACATCTGTTTTTCATCATAGTTTATTCACAATAGCACTGAGAAATTTAAACTAAAAGTATTGCAAGAATATGTTATAATTTTTATGGGCAACCATTCCCCACCATTACAATAATAACATAGAGAATGACTCAAAATATCTATTATAAGTGCTTGCTATCAGATGTTCTGAGGGATCGCAAATTGCCCAAATGTAAAATCTAACCCTGTTTTTAAAAGAAAAAAAATCTAGATGATGATACTGTTATTGCATCTGGGAAATATATAGAACAGAATGAGGAAGTTATTGTTTCCATGGCAATTGGGGCTCATTCATTACACACAACTATAATGTAATGAATTATTTTTGAGGGAAAAAGTAGATGAGGAAGAAAGGAACAATGCTGTTTTTTTTAACCAACTAAGGATGGGTATCTTTTCTTTTATAATTCAAATATGCTTCAAATTTAACCTTGAGATATAATGAATACAATTTTTATGCTGCATGTACAGTAAGGACTCTTTAAGAGAAGAAGAGAAGATAGGTCTTTAGTCACATCATCTAAATCTTGCAAAATAATCTGCATATGCTAATAATGCTTTTGCAAAACTTGCACGCATGACCATTTGCTGCTTAATTATTTTGAAAACAACCGTCTGTCTGCTGAGGGCAAGATTATGTCAATTCTTCCTTTTGGTGCTGTCAGAGCTGACAGTACCTATCAGTTGTTGGGCAGCCATATGCATTCCTGGCACATCTATACAAAAGAAGGCATTGGATTTGAGTTATGGAGAAGCAGGTTTTTTTTAAATTCCATTCCTTCATTATGCTTCAAATTAGCAATAGCTTTAAATTTCTTTGTTTCTTTTACACCCTCTTTCCTATATGACATTTATATAACTGCATGTAGACAAAGCACTCCAACAACCTGATCTGCGATGGTGTGTAGAACAAACCTCTTGCTCTCTGCTGTCTGCATGACTTACAATGCTGTGCTAGTGAGCCTCTGAGACATGACCCAATGTGGCATCATTTCTACAGTGGAAGAAATGTAGCCATAAAAAAGCTGCAGAGAAAGTCTCACCACTAAGTTACTGCAAGGGTCAGAAAGAGAGCTGGGAAAATATCTACAGACCCCTCACATCCTGGACATAACTTATTTCAACTCCTCCCTTAAGATTCAACAGACCATTGCATGCCAAAATTACTTTTTTTTTCTCCATGCCATCATTCTGCATAATTCTCACAGCACTATCTTATACCTAAGGATATCTAAACATGTTGTAGGATAGTATTATTATTATCCTTTTCATCTTTTTTATTACCCTCTTCCTACTAGTATCTTATGACGGTATCTCCTTGTTATTTTATACACATTGAGAGCTTATGCAATGGAGACAACCACACTTGGCCAATAAAGAATATTGTGTATTGTACTGTATAGTGTAAATATGCAAAGGGCAGAATTTCTTTAATTGACATTTAAAAAAAGGAAAATATCAGAAAACTCATAGCTATCTCTTAGTCTTGATGCAGAGGTTTCAGCTTTTGATATTAGGTATTATTTTGCCTGTTCTAGTTATCAAGCAAAATATATAGGATCTATTTTTTCCTTGTTGACCACTTATATTCTTCTATATAAGGAGAATTGCTGATACAGTTTGTCCAAAGGAAATGTGATATGTTTCCTATTCAGAAAATCTTCAACAAGATTCAATTGTTTGTTCTCCTCCTTGCAATTCACATTTGAAAGGTCTACTTTGAACACACAGCCCAATTTAAGAACAGTGATGCTGGTGTTTCATTTGTAGTTGTGTGTACTGCATAGCAATATGCCAGTAGAAGATATGCCAGCTTTTGAGTCAATGTTATGGTTTCTCCAGATATTTTTCTCAAAGCATTCTGGAAACTTTGAATAAACCTGGCAGTCAATCTGTTGATAGCTGGCTAATGTAGTGCTTATGCTATATTTCTGGTCCCATTTTTTTCTCCAGACCTGAAACGGTTCAGCTATGAATTGGAACCCATTCTCATTCTTTAGTTCTTGCATGGAGTTGTTGTCTAGATACAACTCTGGCCACTTTGAACACACTCGCCACAAAGTAAAAGCTAAACTATTAATTCAAGCAGCTTGTCCTTGTCTAAATGGAATTACCCTTATGGCTTGAAGATTTAAAGTAGTGGTTAATAATAGGTGATGAAGGTCAGCTCTATTCCAGACAAGTAAGAGTTAAAACCTTTCAATCTCCATACCAATCCATGGCTTTTTTTTTTTTTTTTTTTGCATATGTACAGAACTTTTCTCCACAGATATGAGTGAACATGGAAGGAAAGGAAATAAGTCACTGCAGATTTGACTCCATTAATTGTTACTCTACTATAAGGGGTGATGCTCATCTCCATTTTGAGACCATGAGTCAGTGCTGTCTGAAGACATTTCCAAAGTCAGGTGGCCAGCATGATGTCATGGAGTTTCCTTCCCACCAAAGTGGTACCTATTTATCTACTCGCATTTGCATGCTTTTAAATTGAGTAAACATGATGTGTGCATTAGTGGGCATTCATTTTCCTCTTTTATGATAAATGAGACAACTGTGCTGATACTTTATTGTGAGGCATCTCAAGTGAACTTCACTCCTAAGTGTGAAATTATGTGTGGATGTCACTGTTACTTTTGCTAAGGTTAAAACAGCAGAAATCTGTTAAAATAATCAAAATTCCTAAAGGGAATTAGACCTGAGGCATATCATGTGGCTTCAAAATTGCTTGAGGTTGTTTTTTTTCTTTTCATACTTACATAGTTCTTGTGCATCAATGGTGAGACCACAATGTACAATACTAGGATTAACAAACTCACATTTGTAAAATCATACTAAAAGGTCATACTACACACTTTCCCACACTGCTTTTAAATTTTGCAGATGCACTTTATCATTTTCCCTAGTGACAATGTTATAATACAAATAGCACCAGAAACATTTTGTTGAAATGTTATCTCCACAGCAGGGTTAGAAAAAAAAAAAAAAGGTATTGCTCAATATGACACAGTGGATTAACAGTAATTGTAAAATCACTACAACACATGACTGTTCTAACTGAGCTACTGGAACTCAGATGTAGCTCCTGGGCACAAATCACCTTTTAAAAAAGTATCTTCAGCTTCCATCCAGTCCAGCTCAGTTTTCAGTTTTTGGCATATCTCATATGGATTTGTGAAATTTGTATTGGGAATTCTCCTGCTACATCGTTTATTTTTGGTGTGCTTCACTGATCTGATGTCATCTTTGAAGACAGCGCAGTCTCATCCAGTGCTTTTGATGGCTTCATCTTGGTGAATTCCATAATAGGAAGTGTTACGGGCAAGTTGCTAATGGAAATCCCATCCAATGGCATCTTCCTTAGCCCGTCATGCTTGGCTAGTCCATTTGTCCACACAAAGTATTATGCAACAAGTCCAATATGCCTTTCTGATCTTATATTGGCAATTAAAATTATCATTCCAATGAAAATGAACTTTTATAATAGTATTTTTAATTGAATTTCTGATGACTTTTATGAAATACCTCTGAAATGTTACTCAAATTCAAACTGTAATATAACTGGTATAGTTGAATTGTGCAATTGCATTGCTATGTTTTTGGCATTCACTTCTGGTATTAACCTGGAAGCCAAGAAAACAAATGGATCATCTAATAAATCAATCCTGCATTCTCACTTGAGGAATAAATGGTCAGGCTCAAATTGTCTGACTTTAGACACATTTAGCTTTCCATAAAAGGCCCTTATGCTGAGAAGAAAAAACAAGTATAACCAGAAAAAACTTGATAGATTCAATTTCAGTAGAGATGAGTGCATACCATTGGTGGAGCTGTAGGACCAGGTTTGGGATGGTTCATGAAGAAAGTTATCTATATGGTCACTTTTAAGTTGACAACAACTTGACGCGGCTCATCATCATTATAATCTGGTGTTTTGTTGATCTGATTTAACTTTTTATGTTATAGATTTGTGGATTAGCTATCCTTATTTCATTTTCAGTATAACATTCCTCATTTGTACCATATCACATCCATTTCTTTTAATGTAATGTATTAGTGAATTGTACTTATCAAATAATTTGCTTTTTCTATAATAAAGTTATCCAAATATTATATTTTCTTCCATTTTCTTTAAATCTCCATTTAAAGACGTTTATGGTGTGTGAACCTCTGTTGTCATGATAGCACAATTCACTTAGATCTGTACTAAGTATCTGTATATTACTGTAAGCCTATTTATATTGGTTTTTATTCTAGAATGCAACCCTATAGTATCCCTCGCAGCAGTATTTACTGAAATAGCTATTTCAAATTTTGTCTTAAATCTGCCTTTATTGTCTTTTAAATTTTATTTCATTTCAGAATTCTACCTTGCTAGTTAGTAAAGAGATTGCAGCATTGATCCTTTCACCAAATTGGTCCAGAATCTAGACATCTTTTAATATTCAATTGCAGCAGGTTTTTTCCCTCTTTCAAGTTGTATTTATCAAAATTTAAAACCCTCTGCTATCAATAATAATAATCAATTTTGACACCAAATGTTCCTGTGTTATTTTTACTTGTTCTGCAAATATGAATATGAAGAACTTTGTGAAGCAGTTACCCTCCTTAATAAGCTGTACACTTTGCCTCCAGTAAAACAATGAAACAAAAGAATATCTTTTTCAGCAACTATCTCATTTGCCTCAAAAAATACTCATGTTTCTGTATATAATGTCCAGTTATTTGTGATACCACCAAATATATTTATCTCTTCAAGAAAGCTAACTATTATGCTGTGCATGCTGATTATATGCTACTGTCATTTTCAATTTTTAGGTTTAAAAACTCCAATTTATTTTAATTGTATCTATATTACATATGTTCATATAAATGTGAACTGTCTTTCTCTTTCCCTTATATATATTACACCTGCACAGTCCCATTCCCATAAGTACCCACCTGGATGAACACAAAAATGCAGTAAAAAAGCTGGAACACACTTCCTCACTAGTCCAACACATGAAAGTAACAGGTCATGGCATCGACTTCAATGGCACCAAACCCTAACCGCTATAGAAAACCCCAGCTACAGAATTATCAGAGAAGCCATAGAGATTGAAAAAAAGACCTGAAAGCATGAATAGAAGAGATGACTCCACCAGACTGTCAATTATCTGGAAGCTTGCACTCTCAAACAGAAAAATCTCCACACCACAAACCAAGCAAACACCTGGGCACAAACAGATCCCCTGATACCTCCAGCTCAAACACCAGGCATCCAGGCACCAACCAGGCATCCAGATGAAATCTAGCTTCCTAATAAATGATAGCCATCCATTTACTTGGAGTCAAGCTGCACTAAAAGCCTCCAATACAGGAAACACAATGTTGCCAGCCAATCAAGACAACAACAACAAAAAAAAAAACTACAAAATAGACAGAAGATATTAGAAACACCAATCAAGCCGAACACAGCAAACTCCCAAGACCAATAAACACAGACTAAGACTCCCAACCAATCAGGATGAAGAAAAAACCATTCTGGCACAGCAGTAGGCTAGCACCAAATTTAAACAGAAATGGCTGTGAAAGTCTGACTCACAGACGAACACAAGAAACGTTGCTACAACTGAAAAAGCACAACTATAATGACGTGGGAAAATACCTGAACAAAGCTGAATACCATCTATATCTATATCTATATCTATATCTATATCTATATATCTATATCTATATCTATATCTATATCTATATCTATATCTATATCTATATCTACATCTACATCTACATCTACATCTACATCTACATCTACATCTACATCTACATCTACATCTACATCTACATCTACATCTACATTTACATCTACATCTACATCTACATCTATTTATATGCCAACCTTTTGCAATATAAGTGATATTTGTAAAAAAAAACCACTTAACATTTATGATGACAACTGATATTTATAAGGAGTGAGAAATTTTAAGCTTTTGACATAAAGCAGTTGGAGATAGGGCTCAGTAAACAGAGAAAGCATACTTAATGACATTTGGACTTTGAAAAAGCAAGGTCTCAATGTTTAAACACAGATTGCTGCATATTTTTCAAAAGTGCTTCCTTTCTCTGTGGGTGTAAATTTTACCTCTGTTGACAGCAGGTATAAATGGTTATTGTGAAGAAAAAAATATGAATGTTTAAAAAGTGTAATTCCAGTTTCTTTCCGTATTGTACAGTTCATGATATACTGCAAATTTTAAGTACTTAGGAATAGAAGCTTTCTACAATATCACAAAAATGTTATTTTTAGCAATGCTTTGTTGCCAAAATATATGAAAAACACATGGCCTTTTCAAAGAGTATTCTGTCATTGAAAATTAAGTCTTAGAAAACTGTTCTAAACTGATTACTAGAGTGTTAAGTGTCTTAGTAGTTTACACAGAAATAAATGTAAAATGTATACATAATGTAATTCTCTGGATTATTCATACATTACTTTTTAAACAGATAGGTTCCCCATTGACTTTGAGGAATGCAATTAATTTAGATTTTGCAACTGAAGTAAAGTAAATATTTAAACAATCTTCAACTGTGAATGGGTAGTCTGCTGTGAAATATAGACTCATTCTATAAGACTTTTCATCTGTATTGTATGTCTTACTATCAAGCACTATTCCATCGTAATCTTCATAATTCAAAGTAAAGTCTTTTTAAATATACTTAGGTATGTACAGACAACATGCAATACATAAATTTCCAGGAATTAATTTCTTTATTTGATTTATAAGCTAAAGGTAAAGGTTCCCCTCGCACATACATGCTAGTTGTTTTTGTCTCTTGGGAGTGGTGCTCATCTCCATTCCAAAGCTGAAGAGGCAGCGTTGTCCAAAGATGTCTCCATGGTCATATGGCTGGCATGACTAAACACCAAAAGCACACAGAATGCTGTTACCTTCCCACCAAAGTAGTCTCTATTTTTCTACTTGCATTTTTACATGCTTTCAAGCTGCTAGGTTGGCAGAACCTGGGACAAGTAATGGGAGCTCACTCCATTATGCGGTGCTAGGGATTCGAACCACTGAACTTCCGACCTTTCTGATAAACAATTTGATTTGATTTATACCCTACCTTTATTGCAGAAGTTTCAAACAATATATACAGCACTTCTTCCTCCACGTTTTCTTCCAATATTTATGCTTTGTGGCAGGTTAAGTTGAAAGGTGGTCCAAATCTAATAATGACTTTTCATGGCTGATGGATAAATTAAATATCAAGTATAATCTGACACCTTAACCACAACACTAACAAACATTTCACTGTTTGTTAATTTGAAATGGCTGAGCAAATACAAACATACTTTTCAAATAGACAACTATTTAAAGTTACAATTGCCAAAATATCTTAATCATGTGAGTGGATTCAAACAGCTTGACACAATGGTCAGATTTGGGAGATTCCATTCTATACCGTACAATGGACATCTCTGCATTTACCGAATACCAGAGGTAGAAAACCTGGCTCACATCCTATTTGATTGTTACCTGTATAAGAGGGTGAAAGACAGGAAGCTTGGTCTTCATACTAAACAAATGAACCAATTGTTTTTATCAGATTTTAGTAATAATTTGTGTCTGGAACTCTGCACTTTGATATGGCCCAAGGGCTAATCAATAAAGTAAATTTAAATCCAATAAAGTAAACTTAAACTGTTACTATTTAAAAGTGTAGATGGGAAGGAAAGCAAGCAACATGATTGAATATTCTTTTCAGAATAACAGAATGTACATTTGCTTTCTGTTTGCAGGGGTTTCATCCCATTTTATGATGAATCAATAAAAAAGGCAAGCCTCTGCCTGCCATTACAATCCACAATGGTTGGTAATCTAAACTGAAGCTCAGGTTCAAGTTCGAAATTTGGAACAATGCAAATTTAAAATAATTCATGCAACATGTGAACTTACAATGTGATACATGAATAAAGACATATATTGAGCAGTACATAAATTCCAGAGAAACTACCTCGGCTCTAAATCTGAAATCCAATGCTTTTAAGATCAAACATTAAAAAAAAAACAGCTAAGAGGTCTACCAAAGAACTTTTATAAGAAAAATGTACCACTAGTGATAATTGAAGAGGAACACCAGGAACTTTATGCATTTAATCATAAGGGGTGGGCTGGTATAAAGCCCCCCCACACACACACTTAATAGGGCTGCAGTCAAGTCAAGAGAATTACTAGCCAAATTAAAGGTGAGGGCTGACATTTTTAAGTATTTCTAATGTTCACCATAAAAAATGTGGAACTCCGTGATCCTTGCTCATATTAGGTTCTTAAGTTGTTTTGAAATGTTGCTACATCTTTCAGATGTACTTTAGAAAGCCAGGAATTTGAGTCTGTTCAAAAGAACATGAACTAAAAAATGGGACTGTGGTTACATTCCCCAATTCCAACAGCAACAAGAAGAGAGACAGAATAAAATGCAGGAAGCAGTAGCAGAGTCGAGTTATGGAGCATACAACCTGTACCATAATCCAAAACCTAGCAAGCTAGTGGTTCTCTATTCGTCTTCCTTCAATATACATTTTAATTCGCTTAAAGACCAATCCAACAATACAGTCAGCCAACAGAAACAAATAAGAGCCCATTTATATTTTCTTTTCCCCTAGTTGGATGATATTGCATCAGTAGAACCACAACAGTATGGTTCACCCCCCCCCCATGTTCTCTTTATCTAGCTACAATCATGTCCAAAAATCCTGCTCATCACAGTTCAGTTCCTGAGCGCATTACTACGCACCCAGTCTAAAAGATTGAGTTCAGTACAAATCTGACATCACCCCTAAAACAAATTTGATAAATGGTAAATGTGATTTTATTCCCAAGAGTTATTTCTTTGATTGCAATTGCCAGGATCCTTTTTATTTAATAAAATAAAAGACAACAAATTATCAAAAATATGAATAATTATCAAAATATAGCAGAAATTTCACAACAACAAATATTTATAATGTACACAATTCAACACACACACACACACACACACACAAATATGCTAGAGAATCGATGATCCATTGAACCATGGTTTCAGAGATATTTTCATATTTAAAAGGAGAAAGAGAAGGACCAAAGGTGGGCAAAAGAATCTGAGACTAGAAGAGACTACCTACTTCCTGCCAGTTTGAATATGGCTGACTACCCACTGGCAGGCAATGGCAGGACCAGTTTACCTGACCTCCTTCCTCACTTAAAGATCATAATTGGGACCAGAATCTGTTATTGAGCTAGATACCTATGTAACTGCTTTGTTCAACAATTGCATTCCCAACACTCTGTTATGCTCATTACATGATATTCTGAGTCATTAAGCAAGTAGGGCAAAAGAGCTCCTTGCTGAAGGATTTCAGCTCTTCTCCCTGAATGGAGTGGACATCCTTTGATAGGCTTCAGCCACGTTGCTGAAATATCCAGGCTATCAGTAGCTTCAGAAGAATAATTACATTTATCTTACTTGAAACCAAGCTAGAATTTGTAGCCATTTTCTCCCTACAACATATATTTTGCAGTTGTAGGTTTCCCATTCATCTTGTGTCTACTACCTCATTCTTTAAACTGACATATCTATCCACTTATTTAAACACTGAACAACTAAAAAATAGGTGAAGTGGATCCCCACTCTTAAAGCTTCTTGAAAATTCCCAGGGGAGCAAATAATTACAAATAGCTCTGTATTAAAAAGCCTAATTTTTGCCCTGGAGTATCAGTTTTATTAGGTGATGAATATTTTAAACTTTGGAAGTAAATTATTTATTAGTTGTAACTTTTAGTGATTTATATGAAGCCAATAATATTGGTTGATATTCCACGATCCATGTAATGATTATCTCAGTCATGTACACAAAGTGATGAAAATATAGAAATCTGTCAAGTTTTCTGATTCAAGCTACAAACTCAACCAAGTGCCATGGATTGCTACTGCAGTGTCAAGCTTCACATAACTAGATAATCTCCCTCCCTCCCTCCCTCTCTCGCTCTCCTTATTTACCTACCTATGTACTTACTATATACTATGAAGCTTCAACACAACCAATTCTAAGTGAGTTATAAATTAAATAATAAAATAACCCCAAACAACAAACAGAATGTCATATATTACAATAAAAAAGTAACAATTAGCACAGAGCCTCTCAATAATTGGGAAAATAGTCCACAACATCATTAAGATCCTTCTCCAGAGGCCCTTTAAATCCACCAGGTATTCACCAACTTCTTAAAGATCATTAGGAAATAACTGGTGTGTGTTTTATAGGCAACTATTCCACAGGAGAGCCTTCCCCAGATAATGCTAATTTCTAAGTGCCCTTTTTCCAACTTCCCAATTGAAAAGGACTGTGAACATGCATTGTCTGCAGGCAGATTCTATGTGGAGCATTCAGTCTTGGAGATAACCAAGTTCTCGTTAAAGGTTCTATAGATGGTAAACAGAACTTTAAATTGCATCTGGAAACAAACTGGTATCTAGTGCAGAGCCATACGACAAGTGTTATGTGACAAGAATAAGTAAGAAACAGGAAACAAAATTCTATCTCAGTTGAAATTTTTGGATGGTTTTTAAGGACAGCTCCACGTAAATAATTTTGCAGTTATCTAAAGCCCCTGTCACACTGCACCAATGGATGGGAAGAGGATGTAAAACGGGGAAAAACACTTGCCATCCGTTGGTTAACGCGATGCTTCTGTTCTGTACTCACTGCCTCTGTTTTGCTTCCTCTCTATCCGTCCAGCATCCGTCTATTGACATTTCATCCACTCAGGTTTTGAGCTGCTCAAAACTTTTGAGCGGAAAATGTATCTAATGCATCCATTCTGCATCCGCTAGGCATCCGGGGGACATCCGTTCTGCATCCATTACGCATCTGCTATATCTGCTAGGCATCCGCTGTGCATCTGCGCAACTCAAATCCGTTCCAGCGGTAAACGGACACAGGGAGGAAGCGGAACGGATGCGCAACATTAGTAGCACGGACGGAGAACGGATGAAAGCGGATGCAAATCGCATCTGCATCATCCGCTACGCATCCGCTCTGCATCCGCTCTGCCTCCTTTACGCATCCTCTACGCATCCGCTCTGCATCCTCTACGCATTCTCTACGCATCCGCTCTGCATCCACTCTGCATCCGCTTTCCATCCACTCTGCGTCCTCCCCACGTCCGTTCCTTTCCGTGTTATCCGCTCTGCTTATGCAAATTTTTGCCCCTTTTGAGAGCAGATAACAACGGATGGAACATTTTTCTCGTCCGCTGTGTCCTTTTTACAAACGTTTTGCATCCGTTGGGCAGTGTGACAGGGCCTTAAACAAGAAGCAATATAGCAGGGCTGTCAAACTTCCGGCCCTCAGACTGAATGCATCATGTGCTGGTCCCGCCCATGTTCAGTTTAACAAAGGGGGAAAAAGTACTGATATGTCATGTGACACAACTGTGATGATGTGACTTTGACACCCCTGCAATAAAGGAATAAGGGCCCAGTGCCCCTATCCCAAGACAGACCTTTTTCCTTCCACTTCTACATATTCTGTCCTTAAATGAGTTGCTACAAAATTCCCTTAAAGTTTGGTGAAACGTATGCAACTAAATAAGCATTCCAATTCATGATTGCATCTTGGTGTACCTTATTGTTCCCTTATGCAGATTGATGGAGAATGATCCTTTACCCAACAGATTGAGTTCTCTTCCAACATTTTGGTGTGTTTGAATGTATCTTGTTGCCATGCTCAGAGAAAAGGATACTGTATGTGTGCCCAAAAATATATATGTATCCAGCTTGAAATGAATAGTTTTTGTCCCTGCAAAGGACCCTGAGCTTAGTAATGAAATGAATTATATTAAAATGTATACAAATCAAGTTGATTCATGCATGGAACAGAAACTAAATCACTACAATATAACTAAAAACTCTCTCATCTATAATTCAATTTCTGGTGACCTCATGGGTATATTCAAATGTGTTTTTATTTTTTTGCAAAAATGCAAATGTAGTTTACCATTGTTGCCTTCACATTCCCAGTCCTGCTGGCAATCTCCCATCTAAGCAGCTGTAACTCTGTTATGTTTCTCAAGATCAGCCAAGGTCAGTTAGATGCTGTCACTACAAATGCACACACACATAATTTGAAGCATATATGAAATCACGCCAGAATTTATCTCCCAAATGTTTTTTTGTATTGCTGAATGAATGAATGAATGAGATTATTAATTATGAATCTGGGTTTGGTTCTTTTTTATACAGATTGATGGCTACCAAGAAGAGATCAAGTTTTATTACAAAAAGATACTTTGTTGCATAATTATATGCAAAATAGTATCAAACACACTATTTCAATCATTCTGAAGCTTTGTTTATTAACATTTATAAAGGTTTGTTCTTTACTTTTCAATATTAATTAATCCCTTTTAGTTGGACCTCACTTTGGAAGTTACTTTATTTGTCTTTAAAAAATTTGCCTGAAAACTAACCTCATCCTTCTTCACCTCACTCTTCTTAATCTTACTTCTTGATTATTTAGCTGTGTCAATGCTTTCTTAATTGTTTAATTATTTTTGGAATTCTCTTCTCTCACTTTCTCCCTCTTCTTCCACCTTTTCTCCCCTTTCCAATTTCTTCCTTCACTTCTGTTGTTTCTTCCATCTTCTTCCTTCAAGCAAATGAGGTTGGTCCACCTAAGAGAATAGTTATTGTGGTTCTTTTATCAACATTCCTCTCCATAGCAGCCTTCATCTTTCTCCTCTGTGGGAATTCTCCTTTGGGCAAATCAATCAGAAATCTCTCTTACTGCCTCTTGTCTTCTTATCTAGCTTCTTGTGGATTCTATATAGCTTTCAATTTTCTCCTTTGTCTAGCCCTGGCAACAATATTCATTCTTAATGGACTCTACCTAATAATGGGTTGGATGAAATAACAATACTAATTTCTTCCTCCAACCTTGTTTCCCAAGCCAGCTTTGCCTGGAATGTCTCAGGCATGGTTGTCCAACCTTTTGGATCACCTGGGCGAACCAAAAGTGAAGAGGGATAAAATGAGTGAAGAAGAATTGTCTTGAGCCACATATAAAATATATCACAAAAATATATTAAAAGTTTATGATCTTTCAGGGCCTCATAACTAGCTCTTCAGGACTGCATGTAGCCCATGGGTCATGGATTGGACACAATTGCTCGAACATTTTCAGACTGCTAGACTGCTAATTATATCTTCTTCATACTGGTCTCCTGATTTACATCCATACCTCCAACAGCAATCTTCCTTCTCACAACTTCATTCTTTTTTGGGGGGGTGGGGGGGTGGATGTCTTATGAGCATTTTTCTATTAGATTTATGGTTTTTCATCTTCTGAATTCAATCTACCTTTAATTTGCTCTTGTGGTATTCTTTCAACCAGCAGCCTCTTTTTTAAAACTAGCAAATCTACTTAACTGCTAGGTTTCAGCTTTCATTATTTCATATTCCTAAGCTGCTTCTCCTTTGTAGAAAGGTGCTTATCCATGGGCTACACAACATCCACCTTGGTAGGAAAGACCAAGAATAGCTAATGATTTTGTTGAGAGATGTGTAGAGTCTTACAGAAGTGTAATTATAGTTAGATACTTTTATTTATTTTTTAAATTCACTTTGTGTTTACATGCTGTTAATATGAGTGAAGGAGTTACCAGGACCAATACTGCTTTAAAACAGTTTCTGGATGCTACTATCTTCAACAGATAGTATTATTTAATCTTATCCAACCTGTTAAGCCTGGGTTCCCCAACCAGGGTTAGGTAGACAAGCTAAACAGAATGTGCAGCG
>BLBF01000016.1:42118431-42133575 GCA_015471245.1 Laticauda colubrina
TTCTTTCTTTCTTTCTTTCTTTCTTTCTTTCTTTCTTTCTTTCTTTCTTCTTTTTCCTTGCTCACTTGCTTTTATCTTTCTTTTTCACTCTACTTAAATTTAGTCTGGAAAACTGCTTCATTGTTTTAGCACAACATAAACATGATGAAAAAGGTTCCCATTTTCAAGAAATCCTTTCTTCAGTTCTACCTTGTCTTTTGTTATTTTGATCTGATACTGCATGGCTTTATCACGTGGGCTCTCCCCATGGAGGACCAGGACTACTACCTACAAGAAATCCTGAATAGGAATCACTATTATTCTTATCCAGATCCCAATGAGGACTTGTCACCTTTCACGGAGCAACCAAGAGAAAAAGACTTGAAACCTTCTGCAGAAATAGAAGAATCTCCAAGATTCAAAACAGGCAAGAAAGAGTACAAATCAAAGAAAGCTATCAAACCAAAAAAGGATAAATCAACTCTGGAAACACCTCCAGGTAACTTTCTTCCTTTGTTTTCAAATTGTAACATTCTAGATGGGTCTCAAGGGAGCTCTACTTTCCAATATAAACTCATACACAATACAGCCTCTATTGCAAGAAAATTAAACAATTTGTAACTAAAAACAGCTATTACATTTACAAAGTAGTTTATCTCAAAACCTAGTAATTCTCTCTACTATTTTAGGAAGACATAGCCTTGCTATCACTCTTTCTTTGGTCTTTTCACTTAAATGTTTTCAAAAATGTTTTCTCTGTACCCAGCTTCCTTTTCTCAACTACAGATGACATCTGCTTTTCTGTTTAATACAGAAAATGAAGTTTTGTTATTAATTTCATAGGGAAGGAAGGATATGCAATTTCTTTCTAGAACAACATGGATTTTGTCTTGTCTCATATGAAAGCTCTGGTCAACAATGATCAAAGGGGATATTAGATAAAATTAAATTAATGTGAAACGAAAAACACAAACAGATACAAAATAAAATACTGCAATCCAGTTTGGACATTCATCTCTGATTTTAGCAAATATATTATCATCCTCACCATCCTCACTCTTTCTGTATAATTATGTTTAAGATTTTAAATCTTTATGTTGCTACAGAGTACTAAGACAACTGAAATACAATATTATGTTCTGATTTTTTTCAGATTCTGGCTTTATTTCTTTGAAAATATATTTTTATATTAATTTTGTTCTTTGTTTTATTTCTACGGTCCTGTAAAAAAAGATGTTAAGTCTTTCTAACGACAGACAATACAATATCTTTACAAGGCGGCAGTAATAATGTAACATTTGTACTTCATCATGAAAACTGTCATATACATCCACACATGTATCAAATATTAAAAATAATATATTTTAAAAAAATAATTGAGTGAATTTCCTCCCATCAAAGTTCTTAAAGACCCCTTGCTTGTAGGCACTAACAATGTGAGTGCAAGTATTTTACTCCTGTATTACTCCTTACACTTTTCTTTGATTTTGTTCCTGAACAACATGCTTAAATGCTGGACAGTTGGCACAATAGTCTAGCACTGTAGGACTCTTGGAATGTGTTGGCACATCATGGACTGTTACATAACAATTAGATCTTGAAATGGTGTATTGTTGGATTAGTCTCATCTCAGCAAGAGACTTTGCTGCTGGAAGTGGAATGACAAATTACACTTGCCTCCTCAGGTCCACCTCTTTAGATGAAAACCAGACACATTAATATGCTGTTTTAGACAGCAATGTAAAAAAACATATATGCTACCCTTAAATGGTACTTCTGTTGTCCTAACTATGCAGGGTAGCCATGAATCTTAGCATAAGCAATGGGAATGCTGCCATTTCTTACTGTACAGCATATTCAGGAAATACTTACTTTGTGCACAGGTGATGTTTAGAAAAGCTCTTGCGTTGATTGTTTGGATAGATTCCTCTGGACAAAAAAAATCAGAACAAATCTAGGGATATTGTTTATATGAAGGCATAAAAGTGGAGAATTATGTAGTAAAGCAACAATTAATATTAACTGATACCTTTGGTTCCAGATGTAGGGTTAATGGTCCATTTCTGTAATAAGGTATTTAAGAAAAACAGTAGATTAAAGGCTAAAGAAGATAATTCAAGTGGCAAACATTTAAAATGCCCTCCATTTCTTTTTAGCTTTATGGGGCTAAATGCATGTTGAATTAATTAGATGTTTGTTGCAAGCAATCAATTGGATCTATGCTGGAATGAACCAAAGCCAAGGGATAAGAATTAGGAACATGTGATTTGTTATTTTGTTGACAGCTGTTACTGATCATTAGTTTGCTTTGAATCAGAAGTGAACTAAAATTTATAATAGTCAGAAAGTTACAGCTTCTTACATGCAATGCTCACTTATGATTAGTGTATACTCCAATAAAGATGGAAATCTTGAATGCAGCTGTTACAGACATCATGCTCACAGGAAGCGGAAAGGTTTTGCTTTAGTTTTATTTCTGTTGACTTGAACAAAAAATGTATTGTGATGGGAAATTTAATTTACTCACATTCAAAACAAAGCCAAAAGAGCAGTTTTCTGCTTACATAGTCACAAAGAGCTGTGATCAGAAATAGCAGCTTTTCCAAAAGTCTATCATCTGTACACTTGTCAACTGTAATAAATTTGTTCTGCATCAGAATGGCAAGAAATCTAAATGACCAACTACTTGGTTGCAGTAATTGGCTGAATAGGGCTTAATATGGAATTTGAGGGTTGCCACATTGGTATGAGTGTCATGACCATGACTATCTTTCCAAGTCTTGGAAGCCTCGTGACCACATAACTTTGGATACCTGGCCTCCTTTTAATATTTGTAGAAGTCTGAATTTTTTCTTTTTGGAGCCCCATGCTGATAATGGCAAAGTTAAATAAGAGACCAGCTCTTCTTTCTGCCCTTTCTTTTTCTTTTTCCAAAGTAAGCTGCCAGGGGAGGAAAGTAACAGTGTTGCCAAAGGTTTGACGTGATTACTTTCAGAAGGCTTTTGAAAATAATTTCATGAACCACAGAATCTTTATCTGGGCGTTATGGGATGAGAATTAAAATGAAGATTTGGCAAGCATTTTTAGTGAAGGATATAAAAAGGTTGCAGAATGGAGAAGGGGAAACCTGGATTCTCTTAACACATAGCTGACCAACTTTCAAAAGATTAGGGGCCATTATGCAGTAAGGGTAGGGATAGTTGGTGAAGTTATAGCAAAGACATGATTTCCCATTGTCTTTTACTCTTTTTGATTATTTCTTTGTTATGCTTCCCCCTCTCTTCTTTGGTGCTGAGAATTACAAGCAGGAATGCAAGCATCTGAATACAGAACAACAGACTTGGAAGGAATCTTGGAGGTCTTCTAGTCCAATTCTTTGTTCAAGCAGGTGATCCTATACCATTCAGGCCAAGTACCATTCTGGTCCAATCTCTTCTTAAAATCTCCAGTGATAGAGCACCCACAATTTCTGGAGGCAAGTCATTCTACTGATTAATTGTTATATCAGGAAATTTCTCCTTAGTTCTAGGTTGTATCTTTCCTTGATAAATTTCCTCTGTTCTTGTCTTGCCCTCAGTAGCTTTGAAGAGGTTGACCACTTCTTCTCTATGAAAGGCTCTCAAATATTGAAAGACTGCTATCATGTCACCTCAACCCAACTTTTCATCAAACTAGACATACCCAGTTCCTGTAACCATTCTTCATATGTTTTAGCCTACAATCCCCTAATTATCTTTGCTGCTCTTCTCTGCATTCTTTCTAGAGACTCAACATCTTTTTTGTATCATGGCAACAAAAATTAGGTGCAGTATTCCAAGTGTGGTGTTACAAAACAGTATAAAGTGGCACTAACACTTCATATTAGTGAAGTGTTACTGACACTTCATATGACACTGATATTATCGCTCTGTTGATGCAGCTCTCTGTAGGACTGCATTGGCTATTTTGGCAGCTGCAACACACTGCTGGTTCTGGATGGATACCTTCTCCATTAACACGTTAAAGAAGCTTCCAACTTCATCAAATGGAGTCTGAATCAAACTGCTGAAATTTGGTGACAAAATGATATAGTGATGGCACAATTCTAAGCCAATTTGAGGATGGGTGTGGGAGGTTAAGTGTGGAAATGGTAATGAGAGGCCAACATTTATATTTTCACTTGTACTTTTATCATTGTATTGCATGGAAATTTGAGAGTGCAAACTTGGGGTGTTGTGTTGCTGCAAATTGGGTGCATCCTGTGAGTGGTAGATTGTCCACCTGTCCTAACATATCTAAGGCCCATGAGAAGGACAACTGATGAATGAGATTTACATCAATATGATCCATCAATATCATTTTTATATACTACCATCCATACCCACCAGCTTGTACATTCTTTGTCTTTAATCCTCTCACACACGTGCATCCTTCCATGCCCTTAAAAAGAAAAGGTAAATCATTCCTTCTTTTCCTAACACTTATAAAATAACTACTAGGTATCCCTTAAAAAAGAAAAATAAAGGACTTATTTTTTCCCTCTACTGCTCACCAGAGAACAAATACAATCTTCTTTTTTAAAAATAAAAATAATAATTGTTCTCCATGCGTTTTCAACATTTGCTGAATCTGCTGGCTGATTTCATTCACAGTAAGCTATGAAATGTTTTGGAAAAAGATTTATTTCCTCCTGCTGACTGAAAAATGGAGCAGGGAGGAATGGAACAAGCAGGTTAAAAAATATTTTTCTGGTAGGTCACTAAGAGTGTAGGCCTGATTAACAACTTTGAAAAAACATTACCTGCTAATCAAATCTAGAGATTGAGTGATGTTTTAAAGTAAAATGGAAAAAAATAACTTCACATTTTTATCTTAGTGGCCTGATGCTCAAGGTTGTCTTTTTAAAAAAAAACAACATCAACTGCCTAAGAACTAGGCTTTGTATCAAGTTATGAACATATGGAACATATCGTGAGAAATGTGTGCATCCATGGATAAATGTCATTTATTGTCTACAAACATAGGCCCAATAAGCTTTCAACTGATGGGTCCATATTAGAAACTGTTCCCACATCCTTTATAAATTAGGCCTATATTTCATAAGTAGGCACACTGGTGCTTCCCAGATATGTTGAATTTCAATTCTCTTCTCATTTAGCATGAAAAGTGCTAGGCAACTGTGGAAGCCTGTAGACTCAAACATCTGGAGAACATCTGCTTGATATGCGTCATAGGATTATGGGAAGGATTATTGAGATGATGGTACATGAAAAGCTTATACATATTTAGGCAATATCTCCTAAATCCTAGTTGCCAGATGCTACATTGCTCAATGGGGAAGAAGTTGATGTTCAACACATCTGGAAACCACCAGGTTGCCTAGGTCAGAAATACATCATTTCTCAGTCTGACTTATACAGGCTGTGGGAATGGCTGCTGAGATGGGACCACCAATTAAAAGGTTATTGGGTCTATGTTTACATATGATAAGTGACATACATCTACTGATATATACATTTCACATGATATATTCCTTAGATGTACAGCTTAATAGAATGCCCTAGCTTATATTGTTGTGACCATTACCCTTGTTAGCAGAACATGATGAGAAACATAGTCCAGCAGCATCTCAAGACTCAAGTTTGTAAAATGTGGCATTCTTTACAGCGTTCTGATGAGAGAACTATCCAACCATAACATAATCTCTTTGCCTTTTATGTAAAGATTTTCTTGGCAGAGGAAGATTGTATAGGATGGATACTATGTTTTCCATCCAAGTAAGCATAGGACAAAAATATCTAACTTGCATTGCCAGATGTATTTCATTTAAGGGAACATTCTTTATTCTACAATGCTTCCATGCCAAATGTTTCTTTTCCATACTATTACCTTCCGCATCCACAAAAGGCATTTCAAATGATGTTCCTAATTTTTTCAGCCCCTTGAAAAGCCAAAAATGCAAATTTTTATAGAGCAATAAACAATAGTTCTTTGTATTGTACACATGCCATTATCCCAATTAGGTTGGGTCAGCTGGGAATTCTGACAGTTGCTGTCTCATCTGCAGGCCACCTGAGAGAAGAAGGATGGTGAATGTCAAGAAACGGTCTTAGGGAGTATATATGGAGATCAAATTTAATAGCATCCTTCGTTTTCTCTGTGTTGAGCTGCATGACAACAAAGCCTTTCTATTTCAGAGTTAAACAATGTACGCTTTAAAGGACTTTAAATACAGGTAGTCCTTGACTTGCAGCCACAATTGGGACAGGGATTTCAGTCATTAGTTGTTGGGGTCATGGCACCCATATGATTGGATCTGATTTTTTTTGTGCAGTTTTTCAGTAGTTGTTAAATGAATCACACAGCTCTCCAGAAAATCCATTCTTCTGAATGGGCCTTTTTGGTTGTAAACTGGCAAAAAACACTATAAACATTTCAAATCATGTTAACATGACATTGGGATGCTGCAAACAACTGTAAATGTGAGCTGATTGCCCAGTGTCTATAAGGCAGTTATGTGACTGTGGTGGCTGGGTGGCTGGGAACACACACAGCCATGGAGAAAATACTCTTTCTGAGGTCATGTAACTTTAAAGTATCATTAAACAACTGTTCATATGTTGAAGCCTCCATAGAAAGGAGCATTACTTAGTGTACAAGATATGCCTCATCCTGCTTAGAAAATATTTTGTCTGCCTAGACCAGTAGTTTTCAACCATTTCTTTAGCACAGACCCCCTTTAAATAACTTTTATGGCCACAAACCATGGTCATGGACCACCAAGACTTAAGATTTAAAACATAACATTTCTTCAAGCCTCTTCAGATCCCCAGTGTTCCACAGGTTCAGAACCACTGACCTAGATGATATTCCCCAGGGAATCTTTTCCACTAAAGGCCCCTTTTCCTCAGAAGGTAATCTGGAGAAAAGGCCAAAATCAGAAGAGATCAAGATACTGTAAGCCTTCTCTCCTGACACACGTTCTTTTGCTTTCTCATACAACATATTTATATAGCGATACAAATACTAATAAAACCCTCAATGTTTAAGAAAAGATAATATATAATATATAAATCAATTAAAAAACAATAAATTGAGGCTCTATGTAAAAAAAACCCATACCAACAAGATGTACCTACAAACCCAGGCTTTATTAACATTTTGGTTAACAAATCTCTGGATGGAGGTTGAGATCCACCAGGGAAACAGCATGATAGAGAAAGTATGCTTCCTACCATCCTCCAGATGATATTACTTCATCAAAGAGAATGGGAGAAGGTCCACGTAGCTGTTTATAGTGGAACAGGTATGTAAAAACCACTGGGGTCAGGGTTATGAGCAGGGGTGGGTTTCTACTGGTTCTGTCCACCTCTGTAAAACTGGTAACTCTGAAGAGCAGCAGACATAGAACCAGTTCTATGCTGCTGTTTTGGCCCACCTGCCCACCCAGGCTCTTACCTGACCTTTATTTCCTGATTTTTTTCAACATCAGCTGCCATGCAAGGGACAGCTACAGATAAAAAAGCAGGGAAAAAGGGCTTTTTGAAAGGCTGCTTCTCTGCACGCAGCATGCTGATGATGATTTACAGGCACGCACCACAGCATGCAGGGAGGCACATCGTAAATCACCAAACCTCATAAGTGACTGAACTGGTAATTAACCTTGTCTGATCCCACCTCTGGTTATGAGTCACAATTCTGATTCAGACTCTTGAGTCCAATTCTGACAATGTTGTGCCAACTGAGTCTGTGGATTGTCAGCCTTTGTCAAGCCATGATACATCTGAGGAAGCTGAAGAATCCCAAGCATCTCTCCTGATCAGCTGGAGCAGTCAGATGATGAGGCACAAATTCCAAGCCATAGATCTTGATGCATGCAGTGTAAAGCAGAGCTACACCAGTTCATGAGGCTTCTCACTAGGCAAAGGTTGAGGCCTGAGTAATTGCAGCCAGCTGGCTGCAGTCATATTTATGTAGCTGTTTTGCCTTCAGTTTTTACTGAAAACAATCAATTGGAATTCTAGTTCATGACTCCGATTCCTGTGTTTACTTACTCCTGGACCCTTGACTATTGGACTGACTAGCTAACTGACTTGGCACTTTGAATCCTGCATTGAATTTGGATCATTCTGAACCAACAAGCTTCTAAATACCATTCAAGAACAGCCCCACAGAGACTGCATTGCAATAGTCCATTGCTACCACCTTAGAGTCACTCATCCAGAAAAATGGCCTTAATCAGCAGCCAAGAAGGAAAAGATAAGTAGTCTTACAAACAGCTTAAATAAACTCTCACACACAATGATTCTGTAATTAGATAAAAGCCTCTGTGAAATTAGGTTAACAAATGAATCAGATTCTAGGACTACAGGCTAACCATTTCTGTCATACATTTAGATCCTGACTTTTCTGCTCTTTGAAATTGCAAACTAACAACCTTGTTTGCCTATTTCATGCATCAATTTCTTGCTACAAGTTTCTCCTATAAAAATATGTCCTCCATAGACATATACACTAAAAAAAAAAAAAACCCTGCAGGAACAATACATGACTGGAGAAAGAAAGAAATTGTTAATTAGTAAATTTCAAACAAAGAGGGTACAATGGCTCAGGGATTAAACACACTGAACCTTGTTACCTAGAATGCCGGGTTCAAGACCTGAGCACTGTGCAATGGGATGGGCTCCTGTTACTTGCCCCAGCTCTTGCCCACCTAGTAGTTTGAAAGCATGAAAATGCAAGTAGAGAAATAGGTACCACTTCAGTGGGAGAGGTAACAGCGTTCCGTGCGCCTTGGTATACAGTCATGCTTGGCCATATGATTGTAGAATGATCTTCAAACAATGCTTTCTCTCTTGGCTAAGAAACAGAGATGAGTCACACACAGCTGGACAGGGGAAACCTTTACCTTTAAATTTAAAACTACAAAAAGGCATGTATGAATAAAATAGGATTCTATAACTGGATGGATAGATTTGAAGATCTTTTTTAGGAATTCTATTCATCCTATAATGAAAAATTATGGGAAGCAGCTCCATATATTGCATGGATGATGTCCTTTAGTTCAATTGTATATGTCCTGAGTTGGTGGGTAGCAGTGATGGGATTCAAAACTTTTTACTACTGGTTAGGGTGCGTGGCTTGGTGGGTGTGGTGTGGCTTGATGGGCATGGCTTGGTGGGCATGACAAGGGAAAGATATTGTAAAATCTCCATTCCCACCCCACTCCAGGGGAAGGATACTGCAAAAATTTCAATTCCCCCCTACTCCTGGGGGAAGATTACTGCAAAATACCTATTCCCTCCCCACTCCAGTAATGTGCTTTCCAGCTCCGTTCTCCTGTGCAGGGCAACAAAAGAAAACCTAGCTGGACCTAGCTGGGACTCAGGAGGCAGAGAATAGATGGGGGTGGGGCCAGTCAGAGGTGGTATTTGCTGGTTCTCCAAACTACTCAAAATTTCCATTATTGGTTCTCCAGAACTGATCAGAACCTGCTGAATACCACCTCTGTGGGTAGACAGCTGAAAGTCTTTTGCTATGGTAGTTGCTACAATAATTTATTTATTTATTTATTTATTTATTTATTTATTTATTTATTTGTTTGTTTGTTTGTTTGTCAAGTGATGATAAGATAACAGGTATAAGTATAAACATAGTTATGAATACATGAAATGGATATATATCAGAAAAATAAAAAGAAACAATAGGACAGGGACGGTAGGCACATTGGTGCACTTATGCACACCACCTGCCCTTATGCACAGACCTCTTAGGAAAGGGTGAGGTCAATAGTAGACAGTCTAAGGTTAAAGTTTTTGGGGTTTGGGGAAGAAACCACAGAGTCAGAGTATTCCAGACATTGACCATTCTGTTGCTAAAGTCGTATATACAAACCCACATACTTAAAATGTAATTATAAATTAATTAATAACATAATTAAAATTTAAAATCAACCTTTTAACATTCATGAGTAAACATTTGTCATCAGAAATAGGGCTCCCAGTTATGAGGAACAAAAGACACACAACAGGAGGTTCACCTTTCAGTGTGATATTCCTCTCTTTCATGTAATGTAGATGAACATACCTGACAAAAACTCGATTGGCCAACAACATTCTGGAATACTGGGGCATTCTAGAAGACCATGCCAGTGTTGAAGTTACCTGGTCTCTAATTGTTTCTCTTCTATCTCTGTTATTTGCTTGATCAATGTTCCTCCTTCCCTCAACCCCTTTTCTTTATGTGAGAAAAAAATAAAGATGAAAGTATGTTCAAACAATTGAAGCCTGTCTGGTTTAAAATCTGGGCTACTTTCTGCCACAAGGAACTCAGCAAATTGGGACTTGCTGCAATGGAAAATGCTAAAACAAGATAACAGCCACCTATTATGAAATTATGCTGAATAGGTTTTTATATATAGAGATGTTATAATAACATGTTTGTTTGATTTTTTTTGTGAGTTTATTCCAGGTGGATGAAATAGAAGTGTTAAGCGAAATAGTAAAAATATTATCCTGAATTCATAAATGATAAAAAAAATTACTGGGAAGATTGAACTGTAATTATAAATTTATCTTCCCACAAGGTAATTAGCAGAGATGACAAATCTGTTTATTTCCATCTATATCACATCCATGTATTTTCAGACTCAAATCTGTTCCGTCTTATTTTCATGTATTTTTTATGTAAATGTGTATTTTTGAATCTTCTCTAGTATAAACATTTTGAATTAATTATTTCTGATATTCTTTCTGAACAACTTTTTCCCATGCAGGTATGATACAGATAATTATGCTTAATATGCATTTTTGTACATGTTTTACACACTTGAAAATTTATGTGCAATCTGGAAAATTTCTGGTTTAAGAAATGCAAAATTAGTTCACTTAAAATGCAAGTAGAATGAATTCTCTGCAACAGCCTATCAATGCTGTATTCCCAAAGGCTTACACTTCCCCACCAGGAATATACCAGTGTGCATTTTCTTTTCCTTCTAAACATATCTAGCCCTCATGGGTTGTAATAAATATCTGATCAGAGATCATAAAGCAACATAATTTCCAAGTACATTCTTGAAACACAGAATAACCATGACCATTGGAGGAAAAGGCTACCAGAAAAATTATTTTTGCTGCATTCCAAGCCATTTTACAAAATATCTGAAGAATGTGACTGGGAATATCCAGGCAGAATTATTAATGGCAGTCCTTAAAAGGAAGATTAAGGGGCATAAATGAACAACAAAATCACGAATGATGGTTCAGTATTTAGGAATTAACATGAAATGTCTCACTTTTGTAGCTCTCATGTTAGCCAGTTACTAAGAATAGTTCAAAGAATAGTTCAGTGGTTTTTGGTTACCAGTAATGTATTCCTTGGTCTATCGCAAATTTCTGTTTTGCTGTGCTGATGAATCACATGCTTGTTTTGATTCTCGAGATCACTGCCAGATAAATCAAAAGCTCCTATACTTTGTGCTGACTTCAGCAGCACATGTGCTAAAAGCCCATCTAAGTTGCAAAAAAAAAAAAAAAAAAAATCTAAATTGGCATCTTAAGTACTCTATGTATATGTGAAGGAAACACAGTTTCTTTGTTTGCTTCCCAAAATGTATTTAAACTAAATCTATAGTTTATAGTTTCAAAGACAAATTAGGAGGCCCGCCATGTTGCAAAAGATCAATCCCAGCTTTTGGTTTGTTTGCTTTTGCAATCTTTATTATTGCTGTCACTCAAGATTTAAGTAATCAGTGCTTTCAGATTAAATTTTGGGATACCCTTATGGGAATAATTTATCTTATCAACCAGTAGTGGGATTCAAATTTTTTTACCACCAGTTCTGTGGGCATGGCTTGGTAGGTGTGGTCTGTTGGGTGTGGTTGGGGAAGGATGTTCTGCAAAATCCCCATTCCCTCCCCACTCCTGAAAGAAGCTTATTGCAAAATCTCCATTCCCTTTCTACCCCACTAACCTGCTTTCCAGCCCCATTCTCCTGTGCAGGGCAACCAAAGAAGACCCAGCTGATCAGCTGGGACTCAATGGGAGGCAGAGAATAGATGGGGTTGGTGGGATTTATCGGTTGAGATTTACCAGTTCTCTGAAATACTCATAATTTTGGCTATTGGTTCTCCGAACCGGCTGAATACCACCTCTTTTATCAACCCATTAAGAAAAAATATTGTGTGTTGTGTTCAGATAAGTTGTCTCCTGCCAATACACTTTTTATGTCACAAAACACAAAGCATATTATCACTTACAACAGTTTGTTTAGTGGCCACTCAAAGTTTTAGCAGCACTGAAAAATGTGACTTTTATAACATTCCCATGATCATGTGGTCAAAATTTAGATGCTTGATAACAGGTTCACATTTATGACTTTTGCCATGTCCCAAGGTCATGTGATCTCACCTTTTGCAACCTTCTCACAAGCAAAGTCAATGGGGAAGTCAGATTCACTTAGCAACAGGGTTGCAATTTACCACCGGCTCTATGGGCATGGCTTGGTGGACATGGCAGGGGAAGGATACTGCAAAATGTCCAGTCAGAGGTGGTATTTGCTGGTTCTCTAAACTACTCAAAATTTCTGCTACTAATTCTCCGGAACTGGTCAGAACCTGATGAATACCACCTCTGTTACAATGTAGTGATTCATTTAACAACTGTGGCAAGAAATGTCATAAAATGGGGCAACAAATGTTTCAAAGGTTAAGGACAGACATTTTGAGCTTAACTGAGGTCATAAGTTGAGGATTATCTGTATAGGATCATACCTACAAATGTGATAACTGGCAAAATGATGCTTGTGAGGCATGCTTAGACATCTAGTGCTATGTCTGATTCAAATCAGGAGCCAGATTCTGCAATTTATGGGTTAAGTCCAAGCAACCAAATCAAGAAGTGGTCTTCACTTAACAATCACTTGTTCAGCAACCATTTGGTGACAACAGGGTTGAATAAAGGGCATTTTACTGGTTCCCAGTGTCATGTGATTGGCATTAATAGCCTTCTCTGCTGGCATCATGTCAGCAATGAATTCAATCAAATGAAGAATGCAAAGAAATTTCATTTTAATGTATGCTAATTAGTGTAACATTCAAAGTGATAAGTCTAAGTCTTCTAAGTCTTCTAAAGAAGCAAAATTCAGATGGAAACAGGTAATGTTGTACTTTATGACCATGTTGCTTAATGATGGAAATTCAAGTCCCAATTGTTATTGAGTGAGGGCCTCCTGTAAGTCTAGTTTATGAGATAGGTTTTACATTTATTCCATCTGGTATAGACTTACATCTTCTACCTTTACTTGCCTGAGTAGTCCCATGTAGAATTATTCATCCAACTTCCTGCTGAAATTAGACATAGATGCACATCTATGCATCCCTTTAACTTCATCTAAAGGTTGCCTACTTAACTGTTCTTTAGGGATACTTCTCTCTGAAGGAGCCTTTTAGAAGTGAGAAGGACAAGGGCATTGGCTTCCTTTTACTTAAAAGAACAACTTGTACGAAATTATATTTTTTTAAAAAACCCTCAAAAAGCTAATCTTTGCATGGCACAACAATAGGATGCATAAATCACAAATTAATGGACCCTGAATAGAGAAGATATGTACTTATAATTTTATTTTGGGGTGCAGTTCTAGGCTTTTTTAAATCTTAAAGCGCACATTTCTCTTATCAGGCAAGTATTGCTCATCATAGCTCCATAGCTATTTTAAGATTCTTCCATTCAAAAGGAAAACATCCTGCAGTTTGCAAGCTTTTTTTCTTGCTATGATTGCTTTTCAGCTTCTTTATGGTGCTCAGATTTCAATTTTTACAAAGTTTAATGTTCTGGAAGTTACAATTTACTCTGGAAGTGCAAATTTATAAGAGTTATAGTTCCAAGATGAATAAAGGATGCTGCCTTATGGTCTGAATCAAGTTCTGACTCTGTGGCTGCCAGAGCATGGTTTCATGTCCTTAATTTGTTTTACCTAGTGGAAAATAAATATTGATGATTATTAAATTAAAATGCTTTAATATTGCATTTTAACAATGTAGCAGGTTAATCTTGGTATCCCATCAAGTATGTCTCTGCCTTTAAAGCACTTGAGACAAAGAAAATTCAAGTCTAAATAATTCTGACACAAAAATATTGTTTAAAATGTTGAAACTGAAACAAGGAGAGCAGAAGGAAAAAAAAAGTAAAAAAAGTATAGAAGACAATAAACTGTCTGGGAAGCTAAAATTTAATGGACTGTTTAGTATTATAAATGCATCTAGCATAACAAAAGGAAAGAAAGAAAGATATGATAAGAAGCTAAACCTGAAATCAAAAGAATTTCAACCAAAGCTCAAAAAGATTATAACAGTGTATACCTAATCTTAATGACTACTGAACCTTGTGAGAAAAAGAGAGTTAATTGCTTCTCAAACTCAAGTAACTGTTGATGAAAAAAAAAAGATATTATACCCTTTAGCATCAGAAGATTCAACTATGGTCAATCCCAAATGCTGTAAATGTTGGAACACCATCAAAATACTAAGTTGTTGATACACCCTGAAACCAAAACTTATGTCCAATAAATGTGGTTTTCACAAATTATCCCAACAAAAGGGAATATCATTTACTGGAACAGAAATTACATTGAGATCAACTCTTTCAATATCTAATTCCATTAATTACTATAAATTTTGATTAGTAAGGTAGAGCAGATGTCCCCAATCTCTGGGTTGTGGCCCACTAGTGGGCTCTAAGCTATTTGCAGCTGGCCACAGAAAAGGAAGGCGAGTACATGCACTTGCATGCACCTCCCCACTTGTACCAACACTCCATTTGCATGAGAGGCATGCATGCATGCACACCACTCATGCAAATGGATCTTCTCCCATAGAATCAACTCCCCTTCCCCCTCCTCCCCACCGGGCTGGTCTGCAAAGCTGGAAAGGTTGAAGAACTCTGAGGTAGAGTACCTATTTAACAATTATTTTAAGGCAAGAACAATTGTTAGATTCAAAACAGTGGAAGTGGTAGGTAGCATAATTGTTAGATTCAAAACAGTGGAAGTGGTAGGTAGCATATTTGAATTCAATAATTCTGTTTCTTAAAAAATTATGAGAGTGTACTAATTGCAAAATATAACCAAGTGTACATGCATTCTTTCCTCCTCCTCCTCCTCCTCCTCCTCCTCCTCCTCCTCCTCCTCCTC
>BLBF01000016.1:42133585-42148421 GCA_015471245.1 Laticauda colubrina
CCTCCTCCTCCTCCTCCTCCTCCTCCTCCTCCTCCTCCTCCTCCTCCCCTCCTCCTCCCCCTTCTTCTTCCTAGCATATTCCCTCATGTGCAGGGTCTGATTTTTGGATTGTTGAATGCTACTTTGCATGGTCAGCTGCTTCTTCAGGGTGCAGGCCCGCAGCTTATCTTTGTTGATGGTGTCTTGCCATCTCTGTTTTGGGTGCCTGCGAAGTCCCCAGCCATTAACTTCTAGTTGGTAGGGAGTCTTTGCAAAAGTGGAAGGTGCTGCTCTCAAGACATGTCCATACTAATGGAGCCATCCTTCTGTTATTTTCTCTATAATTGGTGCCATATCAAAATGTTGGCAAATGGGGTCATTTGTGATATGGTCAAGAAGGGAGATGCATGATATACAATGGAGCATTTGCATTTCCATGGCTTGGAGATAGCTTTCAATCCCTGTTGTTGCTGCCCAGTATTCAGTGCCATACAGTGCAACAGAGCAAATGGTTGTCTTGTAAATCTTAGATTTAAGATGGGTTGGCATTTGTCTGTCACATAACACACCAGTGAGTTCTCGCCAATGCATTCAGTCTGCATTCACCCTTGCTGTACATCACAGCAAGTGTACATCAACTGTACAAAGCTAAAAACTGACTATCCAAACCATCGGGGAAAGTAATTAACCAAGAAAACCAAACATCAAAATGCAATAATGTACTAAAAGGATGTTCTACTTTAATAATATGTTTAATTCATCCCCCTGTACAGGCTGGAAAAGTTCAACACTTCTCACATCAGCCTCTGGAGATAGCAGAATAAATCTAATACTGGGTCTGCTTCAAACTAACAACAAATGAGATACTTGGAGGCCAATAAAGTAGGCTGTAACATAGACAATCTACTGATCTTTACAAGTGATCACAAGTCCATCCAAAATTTGCAGATGAATAATTTTAGAAACTGAAATCACTGTATCATTTTTCATAAATAAATAGTATTAAATCATATTTATGTTGAAGATTGATCATGTTTCCTAAAATATTACTGGTTGGTATGATGATATCTCTTTTACTCAATAGTTAAGTAATTTTGATAATAGTTAAGAAAACTGGGTGCCAATTATTTTCACTTTCAAGTTTTATTGTTACTTTGATTTATTGTAAAGATATTTAGAACTTTCAAAAATGGACATAACATGACTGGTTTATTTGGGAAATTGTTAATATAAATAATAAGTATTTTACAAAAGACTGGAAATTATTTATATATTTCTTTCGTTGAAAATGGACCAAAATCAACTGATGATTAATGGATTTTCTAATTAAAAAGATTAAATATGGGAAGAAAGGAACTTTATAATGTAATTCTATAGGGGAAGAAATGATAAAGTTTGTTCCGGCTGCAAAGAAGATTGAAAACTGCATCTTTTTATTCTTTTTTTTTCTCTATTCTGTTTTTCTTTCTTTTATATATACAATCTCCAGTAACTTTTCCTTTATATTTTTTATTTTCTTTATATAATGTTTCATATTTCACAGACAGCTCTGCATGGGGCTGCCCTTGAAGAACATCCAGAAACTCCAGTTGGTCCAAAGGCAGCAGTCCAAATGGTTTTGTGCAGACCCCAATGTGCACATGTTTCACCTCTTCTGCAGGAGCTGCTTTGGTTGTGGATTTGCTTCTAGGCGCAATTCAGGATGCTGGTTGTCATCTATAATGCCCTTCATGGGTTGGGACCAGGTTATCTGAGGGAATATCTCTTGCTGGTCATATCTACCAAACTCATTAAAGCGGGGAGGCAGATAATGCTGTGAGTCCCAACCCTGAGGGAGATACACCTGGTGAGATCCAGAAGAAGGGCCTTCTCTGTGGTGGCTCCCTCTCTCTAGAACATCATTTCTCCAGAGATAAGAATGACAAAAATATAAGATAAGAATAAGAATAGCCCCCTCTCTAATACTCTTCCAAGGTACTGAAGACTTGGTTCTGCCAGGGGGCCTGGGGAACCCAGAGTGGGATGAAGCCCATCAAACGGCTCGTGTGATCTGGTCTTGTTCAGGTAGGGGTGGGAGTTGGGGGTGATTTATTTATTTATTTATTTTCCAGATTTTGTTCCATTGTACTTCATTAATTTATTTGATTCTTTTCATTAGTTTTTATTGTTTCTTCATTTTAAATATGGTTTTGCATTCTGCAAGCCACCTTGAGTTGCCAGGGGTGAATAGGCGGCAATATAAATTCAATAAATAAATAATAAATACATAAATAAATAAAAATATTTATCTTATAATTATACAAAAACTTTCATTTAAAAATAATTCTACGGTTCATGGGTTTTTCTCAAATGAACATATCCCGTTGTCTTATCTTGAGAGTCATGGTGGCTTAGTAGTTAGAAAGCAGTATTGCAGGCTAATTCTGCTGACTGCCAGCAGTTAAATTCCCACTGGTTCAAGCTTGACTCAGCCTTCCATCCTTCTGAGATTGGTAAGATAAGGACCCAGATTGTTGGGAGCAATATGTTGACTCTGTAAATTGCTTAGAGAAGGCTGTGAAGCATTATGAAAAGATATATAAGTCTAAGTGCTACTGCTATCACTATCTTGCTTCCATTCTCATACTGAAATTTTGTCTGGATTTCACTTAGGCTAGATTGGGTGCACCAACTTTTGCAGTCCTGTGGGAGTGATATAAAACATTCCTTTCAGCAGCGCTTATGCCCAAATGGAGCTGCCTCTGTTGAATCCCTAGGCCACCTGCTCTTTGCTCTCCAAAAAGGGAATCTTGGAAAATTTATATCTATCCAATTTTAAAGAACTACATTGTTGATAACACAGTGCTTAACTGTCACTTCAATCTGACAGGATCTTGACATATCTTTCCAGGTTGCCAGATTTTGTGTCATCCGTCTTATCTATGACTGAAATCATGACTAATTTTGGTGACTGTGATCTGTATTATTGTTATTTTATGAATATATATTTATGTGGTTTTATTGTATTTTATGTTTCCTTTTAGTTTAATTTGTCATTATAGGTGTACGTATTTTTATTGTCATGTTCTCTCGCCTAAAAGCTATAATAAAGGTTTTTGTTTAAAACACATGTCAATAGATCAGGTAAAATGGCCTCTCAAAATGCCAGTGTTAGCCAAAACAAGAAAGTCTTGCTACATTAGCCGGCATTGTCCTCCCTCCCAACATGACAGGTCACATGGTACTTGGCATGGAACATCATCAATAGTTTTGGTCCACCACACTGAATTCTCCTGCTTCAAATAGCCCACCACCTTTATTCTGCATGGTATTTACCAGTAGGTTGATCTGAAGTCAAATGTGTACCTACTAGCTAGCAAGTTTGGGGCAAATTATATTTAGCGGGAACTTCCCAGTATAGCTTTTACTTACAGCAAGAAAGAAGTACTTTTCCTGATATATCCAAAATCTTGTAGTACTTGATTCACAGGGCTTTAGGTGGTGAATGAGAGGTACACTAGGTTCTTCCTGGGCAAGCAAGAGTACAAAGCCTCCTTAACCCACAGATTAAGATTTGATAGATTAATAACTTCCTGTCCAGTTAAAACTGCTCTCTCAGCCTCAACACAATTCTGTGTTAGAAAGAACAATAGGTGGATATTTTCCCATCAGCAGGGGAAACTGCCCTGCTGTCAACTATTAGGACAATCCTACTCACTGGCCTCATTAACAAGGCAGAATAGAACAGGGACTGACTTTGAAGACAGAGGAAATGTATGCTGGCCTCCTTTTTCATGTCATGGGTAGAAGGACAGTACATTAAACCAGCTGTCTGGATGTGTCTTTAGAATGCATACCTTGGAATTATGGTATTAATATGGCTATTGGCTAACAATGCTTGGAAAATAAGCTATTTCCCCTAAAGCTGGGGAAACAGCTTGGCTTCTTCTGATGTTGGTTTTAATTTAAATCAGACTCAGCTATGCTCCAGATATCACTGAGAGCATAATAAGCTTTGCGTTCTCTGCCAATACTTTCTCTAGTGAGTGTCTAGTTTCATTCTGTCCATCTTCTAATCCCCACCTGATTTATTATTTTAGCAGAATATTGAGAGCCCTTAGTGCTGTTTTTGCCACTGGTTTGGCTGTATACTAGAAAAACAGAATAGCAAAAAGAACTTTTTATTTGGAGCACATATTGTGAATGGCCAAGATTTGTATTTCTGAGCTTGGAAATCTTGATCAATATAACAATAATGACAGTAATAACAACGGTGATCTTAAAAAACAAAACAAAACAGGAGTCTCCCACACATTTATCTGTTTAGCTTCCTTTTTAAAACTTGTGTTGACACAGTAATTCTTTTTCTTATGTTTCACTTGATTTCCCCATTTAACTGAGATATCTACCATAATTTCACTACCCCATAATTATTTTATGTTGTAATAAAATAAAATAACCTTTAAATGGAGGGGATAGAGAAGCCAGGAAATAATGATTATCAAATGCCAACCCTGTTGTCTTGCAGAAGATTATGATGGTTCCATCAGTATCCACAAAGAATCAAGAGAAATTTCCAGTAAAAAAATGGTGAATTGATACTCTACTAATAGCAGGAGACATTACAGCTAAAAGGCAGCTGGATGCTGGATCCAGACTGCCAAAATTCTCTCTGTAGAAAGGAGAGATTTATTTGAGATTGCCCAAAAGTACTCCATTCTTTTTTTCTTTTCTTTTTTGTCAGTAGATGTCAGGAACTGACATTTTGGGCCTCTTGAAAACTGCTGGGAGTTGCGGGATACTCAAGCTCAGAGCCACTAATATAGCCTGCTATGGACTTAATGTTCAACCAAGCCTCACTTTTTTTATTCAGCTTCATGTTTACTTTCTTAATATAATTACAGCTTGTTAAAGATTGAAAACTTTCAGAAGGTTCAGTTGTGTTTGTTTTATGAATTCTCATTTAGTCCTTTAAAGAAGAAAATTGCAAGCTTTATAGGATTTACAAATGAAACTAGATCATGATTTGATAATTAGAAAAGATGTATAAATATATATATGAAGATGCGATTTTATCTCCAGTGAGGTTTAATGGACTTTTTATTAGGATTGGATGACGATACTTTGAAAATTTTGTTTACCTGAAAATGTTATAAAAGTGTAAAAGGAAAGGTTCAAAGTGAGCTAATTAATGTAACTTGTATAATATATTGTTATTACAGATAATCATTAACATATTTTTACTGATTAAGGTGAAGTTTTAAAGATTTTATTATAGAGGATGAAATGAGATCTAGGATGAAGTGATTTTTAAGATTATGGTGATAAACTGTTAATGTTGACTATATTTGCTGAGGAGGAAAAGAGAGTTTTCTTTGCTTTTCTTTTTCCATTTTTTCTTTTTCTGCACTTCTTTATTTTCATTTTTTATTTTCTCTTTCTTTTTTGCATATTTTTATTTAGTGTAGACCAGGGGTGTCAAATTCATGTCATCATGTCATCGTCATGTGACGTTATCATGTCTTTTTTTCCCTTTGCTAAACTGGCATGGGCATGGCCAGTGCATGACACATCTGGCCTGTGGGCTGCAAGTTTGACACCTCTGGTGTAGAGTGTTAATTGTATTTGAATAGCATCATCCTTGGTAAACTAATTACCAAAAATTCAGATAGAATCATGGAAATAAAGGGGGCATTTTTCTAACAGTCAATCATAAAACAATAGAATGTAATTGCTAAAAGGAAGTTCTACTTCAGCAATATGTTTTTAGTTCAGCCCCCTGTCCAGTGTGGAAAAATGCCAGACCTCTGAAATCAGTATCAACTTCCATTAATGAAGAACCCACCTCTTATTGCAGCCTTTGTTCCCTTCTTAAGCTGTTCTTCCCATCAGGAATGTTTTCCTGATGTCTAGTCAACTCTACTTCCTCATAACTTAAACCCACCTTTTTTTTGTCCTTTCCAACTCTGAACAATTTTGCTATATTTTTTATGTTAGGGGTCTCCAATCTTGGCAGACTTGTGGACTTTAACACCTAGAATTGCTGCCTGAGGAATTCTGAGAGATGGCCTTAAAGCTCCCAAGTTTGGAGACTCCTGTTCTATATCACTGTCCTTCAGATAATTGAAGATAGTTATCATGTCTCTCTGCAGTTTTCTTTTCTTCAGGAAAATATATCAATCATCTCTCATCATTGTAACTCCTTCCAGGTCCCACAAAATATTGGTTGCTTTTCTCTGGACAGACACTGAACACCTAAATCATTTTTGCATGAACTGTTGACTAATAAGGTCCTTTCCATCCCACACTCATGCTGTTTATTTTTCCTAATCAAGTGCAGAATGTTGTATTTTATTTCTGCTAAGATTCATTTTGCTGGTTTTTGAACAATGCTCCATCTTATCAAACCCCTCTAAATGTTGCCACTCTAAATCTAGAAAAGACTGTCCTTTAAAGTGCTGTTTTCTCCTATTTTTGTGCTGTCTGCAGATTTGATAATATATATTCTAAGCCCTTATCAAAATCATTTATAAATATATTGAATAGCAAAGAGTCTAAAAAATCCCTGTGTTACGTTGCCCAAATTTCAGTCTTGAAATAGAACCATTCACAAAACTCAATTCTTTACCTACTCTGTATCTGTCTAATAGAAACATAGCCCAGTACATTTTTCATGTTCCCCACTAGAATCTCAAGGTAGATTTCTTGAGTGCTTTGCTGAAGAAAGCATTCACTATGCCTACCACATTCTCATGGTTACTTTTATCAAAAAATCAGGTTGGCTTGTTGTGATATATTTTGTTAAAGTTATGCTGGCTCTTGCCAAGTGAGGTAGTATACAATAACCTGAGTCCTATGTCTCATCTCATTTGAAGATAGGGACAACACTTGTTCTTCTCTAGTTCTCTAGCACCCTCAGGATTTTTCAAAAAAATCATAGAAATAGGCTTCAAATGACATTGACAAATTCCTTCATGAGTCTCAAAAGTAATTATTCTAGTTCTGGAAATCTGAATCCAGGGGTGGGATTCTACCAGTTCGTGCCTATTCGCTAGAACCGGTTGTTAACTTTCTAAGTAGTTTGGAGAGCCAGTTGTTAGAATAAATTACTGGCCTAATCCTGTAAGGAAGGCAGGAAGGAAACATTCTGGAGTTGCCTCTCCATTAACCCTTATCACATTCTTGGCAGGACTAGACTTCCTGTCTCAGGAATGTCTTTGGAGTTTTTTTTCCCTCCTTTGCTGGTAGTTTGCTTGTGTGGAGTGACCATTCAAAGTTACAATGGCACTGAAAAAAGTGACTTGTGACCATTTTTCACACTTATGACTGTTGCAGCATCCCCACAGTCATGAGAGGCCAGACGAGGAGATGCGTGCCTTGATGTGAGTGATATTGAGTTGGCCACACCCAGCCAATAACATGACCACCAAGCCATGTCCACCCAGTCACATGACCACAAAGCTATGCCCACCACCCAAGCCACACCCACAGAACCGGTTGTTAAAAATTTGAATCCCACCCCTGTCTGAATCAATTTGTAGTCACCAGGTACTCCGGAATAAAGTCTGCATTTATTTTGGATTGTTTCAACTCCAAATGGTCTGTTCTACTTGGAAATCTGATTCCATTTAAATTCTTCTGGGAATCTACATTTTCATCCTTTTAGCTACTAAAAGAGTGCTGTCGTATGACCCAACCCCCACCTAGTTATCTTGTAAACTGTAGATTTAATTTTATTGCTTCAAAAGTAACAAAAAAGTGACATATTTGGGAAATTATGAGATCCTGAAGTTCTTTCTATATGCTTTTAGATTCCATTTCTCCCTGTAGATCTGTGATTACATCCATAAACTATATCTTTCTACATGTGAACCAGATTCTAATATGCAAATCTTCCTTTAAGAAGAAAATATAAGAAAGCAGCAGCAGCAACAATGACAACAACAGCAACAACTGGCATGCTTTCTTCACCTGGTGGATAGAACTTAATAACAATGTTATCAATATTTTATCTATTTCTTTATGTATTCATTCATTCATTTATTGTCTGCTTTATTAGTTTGTAAATAAATCAAGGCAGCAAGCATACTTAATACTCTTTCTATTTTTCCCATAATAACAACCCTGCGAAGACAGGTGGGCTGAGATAGAGTGACTGGTCCAAAGTCACCCAGTCAGCTTTCATGACTAGATGGGACTGTATCTCATGGTCTTTCAGTTTCTAACCTAGTAGGTGTCTCTCTCTACCAAATAACAATCTGTTAATGTTACTTGAAATTCCTAATTTCTCTTCAGTGTTGAAGTACCTGTAATACTCTTAAACTTAATAACTTGTTTGTAACAAGTAGAATTCTACAGCAGTGGGAGCAGGATTAAAGTTGGACAGCCTGAGTGAGAAACAACGAGTGATTAGCACTGTAGGTGAATCTGAGAAGTTGAAAAGATTCCCCAAAAGAAGCCAGTGACACAAATATCTACATTGTTGCTAGAAAAATTTACTTTTACTCAATGAAGTCCTTACCTTTCAGCAAGCTAATCAGCCCTGGAGAATGAAAGTCTATACAGGACCACAATAATAATTTAAAAAATCCTATGGAATTGGTACCACTTTCATTTAGGAAGGAGGGAGTTTTCGTTCTATTTTTCTTGTTTCATTTTGCTTGCTTGGAATGATGTTTTCCACCTCTGGCACTTGCATAATTTAGAGAGTAATTCTGATATACTGGGATAATACAAAAAGAAACTAACCTGAAGATTGTTCAGAAATCACAGAATCTCCAAGGATTCCCTTTGCCTTTTTCTGAAAAGTATCCAATGTTTATCTGTTTTTGAAAACTCAGGGAGACAAATGTGAACTCTTTACTTACTTTTTACTGGGAATTATGGTTCTTTTTTCATTGTGTTCCTTATGTTCCTCTTTCTGTTTGATACTTTTTATTTGGGGAGGAGTAATATTATGTGTTTCTTTTTTCTGCTATCAGCTAAAAATGGTAATAAGAAAGGTGAGAAAAACAAGAAGAGCAATGAAAAAACACCAGATGGCTACTATGAAAGGCGAAACACTGATAAAGACAGCAGAGAAAGTAAGTGAGAATGATTAAAGATTTGTTTGCACTTCTTTTTGGGGTGAACCCTTTCTTGGGACAAATTTTAATTAAACGAGAAGCAATCCCAAAAATAAATATTTGATCTTATGGAATATGGAGATGATTCATTACAGTGGTTCCTTTATAAATAAGAACTTATCAAAATTTCTTTGTGAAGTGTAAGAAAAGCACTTTAAGGTTAAAATGGATAAATGTGGGAGAAAGTGAATCTAACAAGAAAAGGACTTTGAGTGTTTTGCTCTAGATTTATATACTGATTAAATTTCAGAAGAATAAATCAGAATAAGACAGATCTCAAAGGCATCCAGATCAAAAGGAGTCAAAATTCAAACCTTCACAAATGATTGGGCAGTGTTTTTTTTTTTTAAAAATATGTAGACACAGACAATGCTTTTTTAAAGTGGCAAGCTTCTATGGAACACAAAAAGCAGAGAAGATAAGCAGGTGGAGGAGGAAGGGGGTGTAATTTTGCAACTGACAGCTCTAGCTTTTAATTGCAGTATCTGCTTTAAAAGCATTTCCCAATTATAGTGATCTGTGTTAAAGAATGTTGACTGTTGAAGTAATATATTATATATCTACTGTATCAGTATTTCACAATCAGAAAATAGGAATGTGACTATTTCAACCCATCATATTTGGCACACTTATTTTTAGCTGTTCCTCTCTGCCTGTTCCAACATACATTCTATCCTTAACCCCTAATTAAACAAGATGGTATTAACTGGATGCATTTCCAGGAATCAACCTTTCCTTGCAGAAGTTTCTGATTGCACAATTTAAATTTAATCCCGACCCTCCAGCAGGCTACTTCAAATTATCAGGACAGTACAGGAACCAGCATTAAGTCCTGAGTCTGTTGTGCTTCTAGGGATACAGCTCTCAATTACAGCTTGCTGTTCCTTGGCGACAGAGCACAAAGATGTTTCAGGCAATCAATATATGTGCCTTGAGGCTAGAAAGAAGTGCTTCTTCTATCTCTCAGTTTTATGTTGGGTTTTAAAACCCTCCATGTGCTCACAATGATGGCAAACCAACACACCATTTTGTACAGACTTCCTCAGCTTGTCTTATTGTATCATACTGGTTTATACAGGGATTGGGCAAAGATAAGAATAAGGAGTAGGCTCCAATCCCCTGGTTAAAAGCCCTATGCAAGAAAAATTAGCACTGTGCTACTGCCTTGGCCCCAACACTTTCTATTTCTATGTTGAAGAGTCCAATTTGCAGAAAACATCCTTCCCCATTCTTGCAGCAGGTGGAAGATGGGTCAAGGCATAATAATCAGCATAATTGCCCATTTGGAAAAGTGAGGAAAATTGGAGCAAGAAAAGCAAGGGAAGAAAAACTATGGATCTATTATAAATGAATAGAAATCTGGGTAAAACATGATGAAGATGCACTCAATTTTGATTTATTTATTATTTTAAAATTAGATTTCTATGTCACATGTTGCTGCCAAACATTTTGATATTTGGCACAGTCAAGGGATTTATATGGCCATCCACAAAAGGAAACACATGTGAAAATTCAGTCTTTCATGGTGGGAATCAGAATATTAAAGTGCATTAGCTACTATGAAGTACAGGGAAAAAGGGGGACATCAAAAGAGATTAAAGTTAAAGCACAATAAGTTTTTGATTAAACCCAGAAAACTGAGTAAGGAGCTTGTTCTCTACTCTTTAAAAAAAAACCTGTAGCATAAGTTGACCTTTACTGTGTATTGGCTTTTTCAATAAATTAGAAGATAGTATGCTTCCAGACAACTGCATATACATAAACATTCTAAATATTAAGGGTGCTCTCAAACATAACAGCCACTGCACTAGAAGAGAGAAAATATCTGCCTTTCAAAAACAACAATCATGGAATTTGGTGATTTTAAAAAAAGTTCTTTCTCTCCTTACAGTGGTAGCTTTATGAAGGATGACAGTTCTGCCCAATTCTTGTCACCTTTTGAAAATATTCAAAGTTTCATTATTTTCTGGACATGTGCACAGTAAACTTTGTAGATGCTAACATTTTTGCAAAGGGTTGGGATTATTTTATGGTTGATTTATATATAATATTTAGGAAATTAATATCAAAACCTGCAGCAGAAGGAAACAAGCAGCTGGGATGACTGGACAGCCAATTATTCCTCCTTTAATCTCCTGGGAGATTAGACTTTATAGATACATTTTGAACTAACTTTGACCCTTGTCTAAAAAACCAAAGCAACATAAGGCTATGCCAAACATTTATCCTCTTCTCACCTTTTGAGAAAGGAGAGAAAATAGAAAGGAGCAGGAATCTCCTCCCTTCTCTGGTTTTTAAAGAAACCAGAGCATCAGTGAAGACATTGCTACCAATAAACTGATTCTTGGTTGTATTGTGAGCCATGGTGGAATAGCAGTTAGAATGCAGTATTGCAAGCTGACTCTGCTTCCTGTCAGAAATTCGATTCCCACTAGCTCAAGTTTGACTCAGCCTTCCATCTTTCTAAGATTGATAAAATGAGGACCAGATTGTTGGGGGCAATATGCTGACTCTGTAAACCATTTAGATAGGGCTGAAAAACATTGTGAAGTGGAAAATAAGTCGGCCCGGTCCCACTGCACTTAAAGATGCAAAGAGGATGTAAAACATTAAAAAAAGCTTGCCATCCATTGGAAAACGCGATGCATCCGTTGTGTACTCATTGCATACGTGTTTCATACAGTCTATCCGTCGAGCATCCGTCCACTGTGATTTCATCCGCACAAGAAGTTTTGAGCTGCACAAAACTTTGTGAACGGATGAACTTTCCACCACGTATGATATACATCCGTGACATATACGGGCAACAAACGTTCTATGTCTGTTATCATCTGTTAAACATCTGCTGTATCATCTCTGCATCCTCTGGCCATCCCCTCAACTCACATCCGCTGCAGCTGAAAATGGAAAGAGGGAGGAAACAAAAGGTACACGGAACGTCTACACAGCGTCAGTAGCACGGAAATAGAAAGGATGTAAATGTATGCATCTCGTACATAACGTATTCAAAATGGACAAAACGTTTGTATCTGGGATGTATCTCATATATTTAGGATGTCTGGAGTATGTCTAGAGTATGTAGAAGGACACCTAGCAGACAACCAATATTTTCTATAAAAAGGGGGAGAAAATCATCTGGATCGCTGGGATGGTGGACCATACAGTCCCACTATGGTTGCACTGAAGGTTTATCTATCCCACAACTATCCTTATCTATCCCACAAGTATGCAAAGGCTTAACCATTTTTTCAAAGTTTTCACCAACACTTTATTAAGTAAAAAAAATGAACCAAGGAAACTAAGTGTGTTAAGCAAAGATAACCTTTATTAACTTTCTTAGGTAAACTTTATGACTGTATTAAATAAGCAAAATGAACCAAGTAAAGTGTCTTAAGCAAAGATAAACTTAACAAGTAAACAACTCAGTCTCTGACACTATTCTCAGTCACTCTGAGTCATGTCCATGGTCTCAGCTGTTAAGCGGGCAGGGACTGTGGAGGTGGCTGTGGCTTGAGTGCTGGTCCGAGGCATCATTGGGGTGCTTGGCCCCGAGGGTACAACAGGTGGTGGTGTGTTCAGGAAGCTATCTGAGAGCTGATTCAGTCCCATGAGATTGAGAGGCCCTTCATCAAGGACTTGAGATGTCAGGCCCAACACTAATGACAGATTGTCCATTGACGGGCTTGGATGTGGGGTGGAGGAACAGTTGGGAGGAGTGTAGTGGAGTTGTCTGGTCTGCAGCTGGATGAGGACTGGTGTCTGTGGCGTCCGATGAACCTGGGCCTGGACTGGGAAGTTCTGCTTCTGCTGTGGGAAGTTCTGGTGGTCGTAGCCTTGTTAGGTGAGGGGCTGTTGAAAGCCATGGAAGGGCTGTGACATCGCCTGGAGTGGAGCAGCAGATCTGGACTGGGTCGGAGCAGGTTCAGCTGGGCCTTGAGGGTTGTGCAGAAGTGCTGTGATCTTCTGCTTCATCACCTGGTACTGGGCCTCGGGCAGGTCCCTCAGGGTCTGGCTCACATAGGTGATGAAGGTGTTCTGGCCCGAGGATTCTCTGTCCTAGAGGACCAGCTGAGAGAGAAGTTCTGTGCTGGTCTTCATTGTGTCCCTGATCTCCAACAGCACACTGTGGTCCTGGCCCTCCAGTATGCCTTTCTGCCTGCATCCTCTGGAGCTGGGGGTGGGGGTGGGGGTAGGTTGGCCTCTGGTGGCTGCTGCTTCTTCCTCCATTTATGACAGCAGGGCGTCATCCTCCACGGGATCCTCCAAGTCTGCCGGCATGGGGAGTGCAGCTGTCAGGGGGGCCTCTGCTGTGGGGCCCTCTGAAGACACCTGCCTGGACAGGGTAGCTGGCTCCTGGCTGGAAGAGGACTGGCTGTCTGTGGGCTGTCTGAGGGAGAGGGGTCTCAGAGGGGCTGCTCCTCGCACATACATCTCCCAGTCAGTGAGCTTGACAGCGGCCTGCCCGGATTTCTTGAGGTGTAGCTTGCCATACCAGGTGTGCATGTGCTTCCACTATCCAAGGAGCACTTCTGCAGTGTACCCCAGGCTCTCTGCCTTGTCTCTCCAAGCTGCCCGCTTCTTCTTGGTGTCCTGATACAGTCTGTGGCCCTTTCTCCAGAGGTACTCGTTCTCCCTCAGCCATTCCAGCACCTCATCCTCATGCTCCTCAGAAATGGTGTACTGTTTCCTCTCTCCCTTCTCCTTCACTTGCCTCTTCCTCCCTCTGGCAGGGGCTTCAGCAGGGCCTTCAGGGGCTTGAGCAGCAGGGCCTTCAGCAGTAGGGCTTTAAGGGCCTTGGGGCTGGTCCACCACAGCAGCAGCAGCAGCAGCAGCAGCAGCTTCAGAATCAGTGCCAGGGGTGAGATGGTGCTTCTGGCCTTCTTCACCTTGCCAGGGCTTGAACAAGTAGGCACGGGCTTCCTCTTCTTCCCTGACTGACAAACCATGGTGTTCCTGCAAGATGTATGTGGCAGCACGTCTTTCTCCTGTATGCTGACTGCGTGCGTGCTGCATCCTTTTATATCCATGGAGCTGACGCAATTCATACTCTCCACATGCGTAGAGAATGCTTTGCATCCGATATACATCTGCGCGGCATCCCCTTTGTTTCCTGTAGGCGTCCGTGATGCATCCACTTCATCCACTATGCATCCGCCCCTTCCGCTATGCGTCCGCTTCGAAATTCTCCCCCGGAACCCCTTCGGAGGTGTCATCCGCTTCCATCCGCTTTCATCCCCTAGGCTTCCTATGAACTTCTATTTAACATCCCCGCAACATACTACCCATGTCCGTTCTTTTCCGTTCTTTTCCATTCTGTTTATGCAAATTTTCACCACTTTTTGGAGCAGATAACAACAGATGGAGCCACCCCCGAAAGTTTGCTCATCCTCTGTGTCCTTTATGCATACATTTTGTGTCCGTCGGCCAGTGGGACTGGGCCTTTAGTGTTATAGCTATTGCTATTGTGATAATGGTGTCAAAACATTGTTATATCTTTTCTCCAGTTCACTCTATGTTTGTCTTATTGCAATATAAAAGAATGCTGTGTTTGTTTTGATGTAGCACAGTGTTTACATGCATGCTTCAATTAACAAGATAGCTCAGTCTAACTTTTATGATCTTGTATAAGTAAATTTAGATCATAATATTGTATTTTGGAAAACCAGAAAGAAATAAAAATAAACTTATTACTATTCTATCAATTTATATCTATCTATCTATCTATCTATCTATCTATCTATCTATCTATCTAT
>BLBF01000016.1:42163675-42189157 GCA_015471245.1 Laticauda colubrina
ATACATACATACATACATACATACATACATACATACATACATACATATATATATATATATATATATATATATATATATATATATATAAAATAAATCTTTTGAAAAGCCACTGGTAAATGCCTTTAATTTTTTCACCACCATAAGAAGTAATACCATTTTAAGCTGTACAAAGTTAGCACTCACCCGTCTCCTAGAAGAGTGAAATATTTTGGGAAATATTAAAAAAGGAAGAATATTGTATTTCCCTAAAAGAGAAACATGCTCTTGGAAAGCAGCTCCCACCTTTGTCAATAGCCCTAGCAGAACTGGGCCACCAGTCATCCAGATAGGACAAGAGAAAAGACCTTCAGCTCCAGGGTGATGGGATTAAGACATGACTCTTCAGGACATTATGGGATTATCTGGCAGCAGAGCTTACTGCATTGCAAAATCTAAGGACATTGCATCAGTCCAAGGTTTAACCAAATTTGATTCAGACAAACATGACGCTGCATAGCCCTATGGGAATCTGAAAGCAGCAAATAGAATACATTTTCTTACACAGGAACAGGAAACTCAAGTTCAAAGCCCAAAAGAGCTATTTCTGTCAACTCCATGTGATCAGTTGCACCAGGACCATGTGCTTGTTGGTTCTGCTTCATTAAACCATCTTTCCAATCAGCCTCCATGTTTCCAGTGTCTTTCTCTCTTCTTGGAACTGAACCAGATGAACTTTTGTTCCAAGAAACAAAAGGAAACAATGCTATGTTGCTTAATAGTGAATACAGCAATATAGAAACCTTAACCCTTTGCTCCCACAAGTTCTCCTTTACCCCATTATTTGTTCAAATGTTGTATATTTAGCTGTCTTGAAAATCACTTCAAGTTCTTAGGGAGCTGGCAGTGTAGAAATGCAAGGCAATTAATTAGTTTACTCCAAAGCATGATTGCTGGAAGTGGGGTCATACTTGTCCTGCAGCTCTAGAGGAAACAATATAACTCCTTGGAATAATTTCTTCTGGAACAGATACAATTGCTAATTGGATTACTGTCACAATATCCCTAGTTGTCATGCAGATATGGGGAAACAGCACTGATCTAAGCTTGGGAGAGTTCCTGCATGTTGAAAACCTTTCTACAAATATTATGTTACAAGCAACTATCAACTCCTAAGTTGCTTCTTTGTCAGATGCATGGAATGAATCATTCCCCCCAAATTTTCTTAAAAGAGTAGAGAAACCACTCTTTAGTTTGATACTGATCAGAAAGGCTGCCATTAAAATGTACTTTCTTAATTCTTTGGTACTGATTGTATAGATGCTCATAACAAGAAGTGTCCAATTATGCAGAGTGTTTCTGGAGCAAAACATCTGGCTTGATTAGAAGTTTGGAGCACCTGGAAAACCCAATGTCAAGTCCTTTAATGAACCACTTAGAACTTTCTGAAATAATTATATTTGTGTGCTACCTGAGATTGAGTCCTTGCTAAGTAGAGCAGATTCTTGCATCTGCAACTGCAGATGTTCCAGGATTCATAGGAAAATATGGCATTGCAGTTTTAAAGCCATTCTTAGTGCCATGCTAAGAAATAGGTTAGTTTTTATCTTGTATGGTAAGTTATTTATCGGAACAGATTGTAAGAAAGCTCTGAAAATGGTGGAAAGGATGAAACTCGAGGCTACTATGCACTCTAAGAGAATTATAAATATAACATCTTGTTTTGATTACCATGAAAGACATGCTCCTATGTTGCATGATGAGTGGTCTGCAGCAAAATATTCTAATTAAAAAAAGCCCAGAAAGATCTATAGATCAAAATCTTTTAATAAAAAAAAGCCAGAAACTTCCATCAAGTTAAAGGAATAATTATATGCAAGGCAACAAAAGACATTTAAAGGATCTCCTTTTTCTTTTCAGATGTTCAGAGATGAAACTTAACCTCATGCAATCCTTTTCTGATGGGACTTTTTTGCCTTTTGTTTCTGAGTTTTTGCTTTGAGATTCAATCCTGCCTTCTGTTTAACCATCTGTTCCTGTTACAGACTTCAGCCTTGACCAGTGCTTTGATACAGATCCAGATTTAGGGCTTCTAAGAGTCAACAAACAAGCGTCTCTGATCACCAGTCGTGTGGGGTGGTGGTGGAATGGAGACTAGACTGCGCTATAACTTTACTTGAGCTTACTTTTATCTCTGAACTTATTTCTTTTCAAAGGCATCTATTCAGATTTCTAAAGAGAGTTTTGCCTTCACTTCAGGCAGGTATTAATGAGAATGATTTTTATGATGGTGCATGGTGTGCAGGACGGAATGATCCCTACCAATGGATTGAAGTAGATGCTCGCAGGCTAACAAAGTTCACAGGAATTATTACACAGGGAAGAAATTCTCTTTGGCTGTAAGTAAATATATCACATAACATATCGTATGCATGCATGCATTTTGTAAGCAAAACCTAGATGTTTCCGCAAAAGTTTTATCAAACAAATAACTGTAAAACTACAATACTTTTAAAACATAATCAAGTTGGGAATTAGCCACATTGGCCCATCTAGTGGGTATTGTTGAAAGGCAGTTTCATTAGGACGAATTTGTCTCATCCAGTTATTTTAATGGAGTTTTACTTTGCTAAATTAAATATTGATCCTTTTTTTATCAATTTTCTCCACAATCATAGTTAGCTATTTGGGAGACCTTAAGAACATTCAAAAGAAAAGGCATGTTCTTTATAATTTTCTGCGAAGAGTTCTGTATTTCAAAGCAACACATCCCTACACACTTATAACATTAATTTGAGGAGAACAGAATCTAAAAGGTAGTTATCAGTGCAGGGGAGAGGGAATAGCTTAACTCTATTGTAAACTACATCTAATGTATCTTATTTCTGAAATAAATGTGGAAGCTCTAATCAACATATCTTCATCTTGTTATTGAGTTGTGACTTCACTAGGCAACTTTCCTAATTCAGTTCTTGTTTCGATAGGATTTTGTACCATTCTTTTCATAGCCTGTGCTTGGGTAATATGCCCTTGAGGATAAGGTAGCTATTTATTTATTGTTAGTGTAAAACAGGGCTTCAAGTTTCGGGAATATTCTCCAGTTTGGTGCTGATGCTGCTTAATGTCGAATTCAATATTAGCAGCAGAGTTTCACAAATGCTTATGTACTGAGATAAGATATATTATAATTAAGGCAGCCTACCTGAGTATCATGAATGTTATTCTATTGGTCATTTATTCCTTTCTATAAACAAAACATTGAGCATTCTGATGCAAAAAACCTCACCCCCATTGTTTCTTGTCTTGACTTTTGGTGCTTTGGTCAAGCTTATTTCCCAAGCACCAAAAGGCAAGATAAGAAACAATGGATGGAAACTAATCAAGGAGAGAAGCAATCTACAACTAAGGAGAAAATTACCAATCATTAGAGCAATCAGCCAATGGAACAGTTTGCCTTCAGAGGTTGTGGGTGCTCTATCACTGGAGGCTTTTAACAAAAGACTGGACAGTTATTTGTCTGAATGAAATAGGGCCTCCTGCTTGAGCAAGAGGTTAGACTAGAAGATCTTCAAGGTCCTTTCCAACTCTATTATTTTAGGTTGTTGTATTTCACTAGGAAAAGTAATGTAGATTCCAATGCATCAAATGTTGTGCTAGGTATTAAATTCTTCTAAGCAAGCATTTCATATATTATGCACTGATCCTAGTAAATTTCAACATGATTTATTCAGAGTGCCTTCCTCTCAGCATCAGCACATATATCTTAATGACAGATATACAATGTCAGTTAAAACCCCACATTTAAACTCTGTTTAATTGTCAGTTGTCATAGTCTCCTTTTAACACTATCTTGCGAACATGGAGGCAACATAAATATAGAACTAAATATAATCATATGGGTAGTCGTCATTTTTTCTTTCTGAAGCAATCTGAAAATATGTTGTAGCCTACTTACCCCCTGACAGTCAGAAAGGAATGCCTTGGGGTGTGCATCTGGGTCACAGTGGTTGTGTGATTATGTTTATTTTTCACCTATATGCTTTTGTTACAGCCTTTTTAACTGGCATACAATGAAATACAAAAGGGAGTGTGGGGTTCCAGAAAATTGCTAAGAGAAATCAATCATGGCCATTAGCCAAAACTCTGGAATTTTATTCTAAAGGGGTCAGGAGCAAATTGTTGGTACTGACATAAATCCAATATACCTGTAAATAAACACAATAAGGATAGAAGTGAGTCTCTCTTTCAACTTCCTGGTGCCATCTTCTTACCTCAGATCTGAAGGTGGTTAGATACTATACCAGATAAAATCAAGATTGCTTTTAAATAGTAACTTTATGAAACAATCCACTAAAAAGCAATGAAATGAAGAGCTGTAATGGGCAAGTGAAACAAAACATATTACACATAGTCCTGGACTTATGACTGCAATTGAGAACAAAATGTATGTTGCTTAATGAAAAAAAATTGTTAAGTGAGTTTTGCCACACTTTATAACCTTTCTTGCCTCAGTTGTTAAGGGAATCACTGCAGTTGTTAAATCAGGAATGCCGTTATTAAGTGAATTTGGTTTCCCCATTGACTTGGTTTGTCAGAAGGTCACAAAAGGTGATCATGTGACCCTGAGACCCTGCAATCGTCATCAATGTGAACCAGCTGTCAAGCATCCGAATGTAAATCACATGACTGTGGGGATGCAGCAACTGTCATAAGGGTGAAAAATCATCATAAAATCACTTTTTTCAGTGCCATTGTAACTTTGAAGTTCACTAAATGAACTGTTGTCAGACAAGGACTGTCATGCCTCTGTCGGAGCCTGAATCTGCAGGGAGAAGAGAAGCTGGAACTGGAGCTGACAGAGATCAAGAGGGCGGTTTTGTTGGCTTCAGAGGAAAATGGGGAGGAGCAGGGCCAGTCAGGCCAAGGCCTTTCAGGATTAGGACAGCTTGTAGGCAGGGAGGAACAGGGGCAAGATGACCAAGCAATAAGCAATGAACATGAGAGACAGAGCTCAGGTGATGAGCAAGGACCACCCTTCCTGATCCTTGAGCACGGAGAATGGAGAGAAGGCAAGAACAGTGCAGACTGAGCCGACTACTCAGGAGGAGAGTACCCTGCCCTTCATCACAAGGCACACCTGGGGACTGAGACTTAATGTCCCCCATGCAGTGGGGAAGGGGCATTTTTGGGAACAAACACAAAATTCCTGGAGTGTTGAATGCCAACTTTTGATCTTTCCTGGATTCCTTGCATTCTTCCTGGATTTCTGGATTAATTGCTATACTTCCTTCTTCCTGGACTCTTCAGTTTACCCTGCTGGATTTCTTGCTATGCAGCTGTAGTGTTCACAGCACTGGGCTGGGCTATTTGCAGTCAGAAGCTGCTTGATGTGTGTGTGTGTGTGTGTGTGTGTGTTTGTGTGTGTGTGTGTGTGTGTGTGAGAGAGAGAGAGAGAGAGAGAGAGAGGGAGGGAGGGAGGGAGAGGGAGAGGGAGAGGGAGAGAGAGAGATCACTTTGCTCTGAAACTTGCCAGAAACATGGAAGCATTTGGGAAAATTTGGAGCAATAAAGGGGCAGTTTGAATTGCCAGTTGCCTGTGTTATCTCTGTGCCAGATCATCACAAGGACTACTTGTACTTCACTCAAGAAGGGCTGTGGTTTAGATGTTGGTTGAGGGTGAGGGAAACTCAGATTCAAATCCATTTTCAGGAAGGTCATTGGGTGACTTTGGGTTTAAGGCTTATTTCAATCCTCCCTACTTTACTTCCTTTTTGACTGCATCTTAATGCATGGCGGAAGAACTTCATTTGGTCAATCATGTGAATACTATCATTTTTTCTTTGCTAGATGGCACTGGATTTAGCATCTCTGAGAGAAGTGAAGAGATTTTTTTTGAGTCAGTTCTGCTTTTAAAGGAGACAATAAGGTTTTTTCTGTCGCTTTTAGACTTTTTAGTCCTTCTTAAACAGGCTGCAAATGTTCAAGACTTGCAATAGAACCCTGAAATAAACTTCCATGCTGGGCTACATATGGAGATTTTCTCATAAAAAGGTCAAGTGTATGAACACTATAAAAAAAACAAAAAAACCACAATTGCTACGAAGACAAATTTCACAGGCACACGTTTATTTAAATGCTGGCATTCTTTTCCCTTGTCATCTGCCCATGCACAGTAGACAGCTTACCAAATTAAACTGTTAGAAAAGTCTAAAATGGGTCTAATTATGATTAGATTAAATGGTTTCTTTGCTTTAAGCTTTTGAAAACTTGGGACTCGTAAAAACTTGTTTTTTTCTGGCCATGTTTGTTATGGGTTATCTGATTGCAAAATTGGATTTTTACGACAATTAAAAATAATGCCATCTGCAAAAGCTACATTTTTCATATCGTTCCCAATGAATAATGGGAAAGGGCAGATGGAGAGGAGAAATGGGATCATAATGTATTTTCAGATACAGGCAGGTGTGGGATTCTACAGGTTTGCACCAATTTGCTAGAACCAGTTGTTAACATTCTCAGCAGTTCAGAGAACCGGTTGTTAGAAGAAATTTTTGGTTTTTGCATCTGGATGATTAAAATTAACTGGGTGGTTGTTTAAAAGTTTTTAAAAAGGTATCACTCTTAGAAGAACTGAAAATGGAACTTAAAAAATAGAAAGAAGATGCAAAAGAAGGGAGAAGTTCTTTTGGCTTTGTGTTTCAATTCTTAGAAATGGAGATCTGGAACTATGAGAAGCAACAAGAAACGCTTGCAGAACAAGAAGACCCGAACAAAGAAGAAGCCATCTTTAATGATCAAATAATTTTAAGTGGGGGGGAAGAAAAGGGGGGAAAGAGAGTGAAAGGTTTAAGACTAGAAAAAACAACCAAAAAGAAGAAGGACAATTTGAAAGATAAGTATAATATTAGAAAGCAACAGAAGAGGGGATTAAAGATGAGAGAATTAGAAGTAGAGAGACAAGGGGGCAAAAAGGGGAGGGAGAAGAAGAGGAAGAAGGCAAGGAAAAGAAGTTGTAAAAGACAGAAACAAGAAATGGAGAAACAGGGAAAAGAGCATGAAATTAAGTTTTGTGTCTGTATGAAGAAGTGATAACCTGGGACCATGCTATTTTCAAAAAAGATGTTTTATTTGTATTTTGTCTTTGTAAAAACCCAAATAAAATTTTAAAAAAGAAAGAAACAGAATTTTCTTCAGCCATGTTATTTATAGAATAGAATATTTTTTTATTGGCCAAGTGTGATTGGACACACAAAGAATTTGTCTCCGGTGCATAAGCTCTCAGTGTGTTCTGACCAAGGCTTATGAAGAAACTAACAAACAAACATTAGTCCCAATCCCCCCCTTTTTTTATTTCAATGGCTGTGAATTTTAGTCATTCAAAGCCCATAATGAGTCTGAAACAGTTTTTAAATAGTCCCATGGAAGTCTGCCAAAGTCCTTCAGGATAAGGCTAATAACCACACACTTTTATCATCCTTGAAATGCTGTCAATGACTAAATGTCCAATTAGTTATATGGGGCCAAAACGGAACACAAATTCAACACCGAGCTTTAGGTTTCAAACTGACCAGTATGAACAAAGTTGCTTCCTGCAAAGATTCCTGTCCTTTTGCTCCCCCTTTATGTCTTATGGGAGGGCCAATCACTTCCAAGCCTTACTCCTGAGTTGCCTCTTTTGTTTTTAACTTTAACTTTCTTGCTTCTGGCCGCTCTGCACACATGCTCATTGGGAATTGGTTCCTCTGTCTCACTGCTGTCAGATTCTGGAGGCTCATAACTCCCAGATGACCCTGGCCCCATCTCTGTATCAGATGCAAGTCCTGACCCATACTGGCCCATATTCCTCCCCACTGTCTGACTCTGCTGCCATCTCCACAGGTTGCTGATGGACCACAACACAGTGTGCATACATACAATAAAGTGATAAATCACAGGGTAACAAAAGAAGAATATAAAAGATGACAAGGATTAATAACAATATGAAGGGCTGTTTTCCATCTCTGTGGCTGTTCTTTGCATTGCAATAATCTGTGCTTGAAAGCTAATGGCTTAATGTGGCTAACTTAAAAATGTGCACAGGATTCTCAGGACCTATGTGTTGAGGTAATTCCCCATTAGGAGAATGAGCGCATACAAGGAGATGTATTTTGAGAGAAGTGTTTGAATAATACACACACAGTACACAGATACACTGTACAGTAAATGTAGGGTTTTTTTTTTCCTTCCAGAAAGGTTCAAGCAAAGTCCAAACACAGTCCAAAGTCATTCGCAAGTAAATCAGTCAGTTTTCAATCCAGGGATAATCCAGTAACAAAGTCCAGTGTCAAAAACAGTTCAGTATCAGACTTACATTAAATTCCAGTCATATCAGTCAACTAGAAGAAATGGAGCAATAGCAATACTTTCCAACAGAAGGAAATAAAGATACACTCACACTCTCTTCTGAGACTCAGGCTAAAACTAAACAATCCAGGTTTCTGGCTCCATCTTATGGCCGTTTGAAAAACCACACCCAATTGCAGTTTTTGCAATCTCTTAAAGACATAGTACTAAAATATTTATCCTGGTTTATATATTTTTAACCCAAATACCTGTTAGATGCCTTATATTCCTAACATTATGCCCTGATTCTGGGACAGCTTTTTATTAGAATTATCATACCTGAACTGGAAAAATCCAAATGACCATTAGCTGAATACACATTGATATAGATCGGGGTGGGCAATTCATTTCCCAAGGGGCAACATGAGAAACTGCCTAGGTCTGATAGAATAGAATAGAATAGAATAGAATAGAATAGAATAGAATAGAATAGAATAGAATAGAATAGAATAACAGAGTTGGAAGGGACCTTGGAGATCTTCTCGTCCAACTTCTTGTCCAGGCAGGAAACCCTATACCTTTTCAGACACATTGTTGTCCAATCTCTTCTTAATAATTTCCAGTGTTGGAGCATTGGCTACTTCTGGAGGCAAGTTGTTCCACTGATTATGTTCTGACCAAGGCTTCCTGAGACAGTAACAATCACATGCTTGGGGTCCCCAAAATCCCATTTTTATTTCAATGGCTGTGAACTATATTCATTCACAGCCCATAATGAGTCCCAAACAATTTGCAAATAGTCCAACAGAAGTCTGCCACAGTCTTTTGGGAATAAGGCTGATAAGCACCACCTATATCTCCCTTGAAATGCTGCCAATGACTAAATTGCCAATTAGCTGTGCAAGAGCAAAAAATCAACACGGAGCGTCAGAGTTTAAACCGATCAGCATGAATAAAGTTGCTTCCTGCAAAGGCTCCTGTCCCTTTGCTCCTCTTTCATGTCTTATGGGAGGGGCCAATCATCTCCAAGCCTTACTCCCAAGTCTGTTTGTCTTAACTGTTCTTGCCTTCTCACAGCTCTGCACAAGCGTGCACTGGGAACAGCCTCCCCCTGTACCTCTGCCTCGCTGATGTCAGATTCTGGGGGCTCCAGAGCTAGCACATAAGATGGCCCTGGCCCCATCTCTGTGTTGGACACAGATCTCTCATCCGAGTCCTCCCCAGATTCCAGGACTGGTCCATGTTCCTCCCCACTGCCAACTCTGCTGCCAGCTCCTCAGACTTCTGGTGGATGACAACAGATTAATTGTTCTAACTGTCAGGAAACTTCTTCTTAGTTCTAGGTTATTTCTCTCCTTGATTAGTTTCTAGCCATTGCTTCTTGTCCTGCCCTCAGGTGCTTTGTGGCAGCTCCTCAAATATTGGAAGGCTGCTATCATGTCCCTTAGTTCTTCTTTTCATTAAATCAGACATACCCAATTCCAGCAACCATTCTTTAAATGTTTCAGCTTCCAGTCCCCTAATCATCTTTGTTGCTCTTTTCTTTGCACTCTTTCTAGATTCTAAACATCTTTTTTTACATTGTAGTGACCAAAACTACGTGCAGTATTCCAAGTGTGGCCTTACTATATATTGAACTTATACCGTACCTGTACATTTGGGGTTTTTTGCCTATATGTAGAGCCTTACTTTTTTCACCATTGAATAAAGAGAATTTTTATACTATTTAGCGACTATCTGGATTTTTTTTTAGCCAAGATAGTGCAGCACTATTTTTAAATATTTTATTGATGCGAGAGTCTTTTTTTTTACTTTCCCTTCAGTACTTGTATACTTCTATATATCACTATAATTTTATATCTCAAGGAGATTCACATCCCAAGTGACAAAAGAAATAATTCAGTAATTCAAATCTAAACAGAGTGCAGAAAAAAAAGCTTCCCTGCTTTTGCCCAAAACATATTTCAGATCAGGTCTTATGCCAGAATTGATTACCTTGTATCAGGTAATCAATACCAGGACTTACCAGGACTTGACCAGACCATTTTTAGATCACTGTGTAGTATGTCATTGTACAAATACAGTATAAGTGACAGGGCAAGAAAGAAACATTTTGATGGTTGTACTTTATGTTTCCTACAAAAAGATACTACATACTCCAATACATAAATATATTATCACCCTTCATCATTTTAGCCATTGTCTATCCTCTTCCAACCAATACAGACCTGAGTTTCTTTTGCCAGTTGGGTCTACAAAACTTGCTAATGTCATCAGTCCGTCTGGTTTTAAGTCTCTTTTGTGCATGTGTTTTTTCCAGTGGGATTTCTTTTATAACTGCTTTGGTCCACATAAACTTACACTCAACTCAATAATTCAATAATTCTTACCCCTGTACAGCAAAATTACCTAACCAGAAAAAATAGTAATATTTTCAAAAGGAAGCATTATTTAAATCATGATACTTTTTCAAACTGTATTTGAAATTACCTCAGAAATTAGTTATACATAATTTAAACATGTTTTCCTTTTAGATTTTCCAGATTTTCTATGAAATTATTTAAGCTAGGATGAATAAAATGATAGTTATGACAGGACTTCTTTTTTTGCAAATTTGGACTGCATGTTCAAGCACTTAAAAATAACCTTGATAATGAATTCATTACTTTTATACATATGATTTTTTTCTTCTGTATTTTTGCATATTCATTAATGAAAAAAATATATCTAGCATTGCATCTGAGAGACCAGTTTTGAAGAATTGTGGGATTATTTCCAAGTATATTGTTTATTATTTAAATACCAGATTTTTTAAGGACCTTTTTGAACTTAGCGAATGTTCTTTTTAAATATCTTTAAATGTAACACACTGAATCCACACATTCGCAAAAACCTGATCATAACTCCAGAGGATAGGGGAAATGCATCCCTTTTTAGTGATACTCAATCAGGGGTGGTATTCAACTGGTTCAGTGACTATGTCTATGGCGTGTAAAGCAGCTGAGGTTGAAAAAGCAGGAAATAAAGGACAGGTAAGGACAGGTAAGGGCGGGCAGGTGGGCCAAACAGCAGCAAACACAGAACAAGTTCAGTGTCTGCTGCTCTTCAGACCTACCAGTTCTATAGAGCTGGGCATAACCGGCCCCACAAAACAGAACACAGTAATCTCCAGGCATCAGCACACGAAGCTCCACAGATTCAATGCTTGTTCCCGAAAAATGCCCCTCCCACCAGCACCTCTGTACATCTCAGTCACCAGGTGTGCCTTGTGAAGGGGGGCACTCTCATCCCTCATAATTGTCTCAGTCTGCATTGATCTTTTTTAAATTTATTTATTTTATTTGGTTTGTCAATTGCTTACAAGATAATAGGTATAAGCAAAAACATAGTTATGGATACATATACGAAAAATAAAATAAAAAATCTTGCCTTCTCTCTTTTCTCTGTGCTTTATTATTATTTATTATTATTAACTTTATTGTCAGAGTACAACATGTGTACAATGAGATTCGCTGAGCCTCCCTTCATGCACCCCCCCTCCCAACACAACTCACAGTGAGGACAGAAGTCCCTAACCCAGTTCCAATCTTATTACACTATGTGACCTTGTTGCAAGTCTATCATACTATGTTGACATGAAGTTATTTTCCATTCAGAAGTCTGACAGCCCATGGGTAGAAACTGTTCTTCGGCCTGTTGGTCCAGCTGACTATGCTTCTATATCTCCTACTTGATGGATAGGAGGGTTGTCTAGGATAATTGCTTGTCACCTGAGCTCTGTCTCTCCTGCTCCTTCCCATCTACAAGCCTTTCTAATCCTGATAAGCTCTGCCCGGACTGGCTCTGCCCGTTCCCAGTTTCCTCCAAAGCCAACAGAAACGCCCTCTCGATCTCTGGCGACTCTTGTTCCAGCTCATCATCCCCCACAGATTCAGACTGCAATGACAGGGACATGACAGGCCCATTTTATGATTGTTATAGCATCTCTATGGTCACATGATCAAAATTCAGATGCTTGGCAACAGGTTCATATTTATGATGGTTGCAGTGCCCTGGGGTTCACATGACCAGGACATTGCAACCATCATAAATATGAACCTGTTGCCAAGCAACCAAAGTTGTGTGACCTTCTGATAAGCAAAGTCAATGGAGAAACCAGATGCACTTAACCACTGTGTTACTAATTTAACAACTACAATGATTTTCTTAACAGCTGCAAGTAAAAACATTGTAAAATGGGGAAAATTCACTAAACAAATGTCTCATTTAACAACATTAATTTGGGTCTCAATTGTGATCATACATCAAAGACTACCTGTAGTCATATTTATACAGGTTTATACATAGGTTTATATATATTTATACACACAGGTAGAAAAAGCATGGTGCCCAATGGCTCGAGCTTCATTATGAGGTCATGGCCAAAAACCTGTCTAACCATACCTTACAGCTGACTTATAGCCATGCAAATAAAAGTCCAAATATTTTTTTTATTTATGGGATTTATTTACTGCCTCAATTTTCATAGATTTTAGGAGGTTAATTTCCATGTTCTGCTTTTAATTAATTAAACCTTCCAATTTAGCTAATTAGGGAGATTAGGAAGATACAAGGTCTAGAAATAGAAAATATAAATAAATATTTTATCTGATGGGTAATATATAAACTATTTGGGATGGCAGAGTTGCCTTCAACTCTTTCTTTTTCTTTTAGTATTTTTTTCTCCGTTTCATAGTTCATAGTTAGATTTTGCTTTCTTTGGATTTTGGACTGAGTTCACCTGTTAATTTCCTCTTCTCTAATATTCCTGGCTGCAATATTGTACCCTTTCCTATTTTTGATAAAGGTATTGGATTCCCACTACTTTCAGCAGGAATGGTTATAGAGCAGTGGTGGTATTCAGCAGGTTCTGACCAGTTCTGGAGAACCAATGGTGGAAATTTTGAGTAGTTTGGAGAACTGGCAAATACCACTTCTGACTGGAGATTTTACAGTATCCTTCCCCTGCAACACCCACCAAGCCACGACCACAGAATTGGTAGTAAAAAAATTTGAATCCCACCACTGTTATAGAGGAAGGAAAGGATATGTATTCCAGGTGTCTAGTGGTACCAAACTGGTGAAATCTATAATACCACCTTTTAAGTAATAACTTTGTAGTGGCCCTACTTTGCAATGTTAATCTTTTGGAGGGGAATGTTTATAGTTGCATATTCAGATCATGTTTCACCTTTTAAACTGGAGTTTCCTTTACAACTAAAAGTTGAGATGTGGAACACTGAGTTTTAACTGTAGATGTTCATTAATGTTGTTTTTTTAGAGCTGCGTTCTTTTCTAATGTTTTTTTTCTTTTCTAATGTTCTTTTAGCTGACAATTGATTGGAGAAAATGGTTTTTTCATTTGCATGTAGTTAACAGATGTGTTATGTGATGAAAAGTTTTAAATTTTTGAATTACGAGAAGATGAAGAATATTTGTTATAATGAGGGTGGAAAGTTGCTTTGTTCAGGTCAAGAGTTATTCTATTTTTTTATTTTTTGAACATTTTTTTAGAATTATCTTTTACATTCAATTAAAAATTTTGACAAAATTATTATCAAAAAAGGCCTTATCTTTGTAAGATTAGGTAGGACGATAATTTCCAATAGTGCAAAAATGGAGGAATGACTTTTCATTAATTTTCTTTGAAACTTTGTAATCACTAGTGGCTTTTGAAATTTATATTGAAAGATCTGACAAGTCAATCTTTTTTCTCCTTGAGCTACTAATTTCATGCAGTCCTTTCTTTGGAAATTTTGCACAAATAGGAGATGAATAAAAGGTTTAAGGATATTGAGAAGGCGGAGCTTCGTCTCGGTGCTACAGCTGAGATCTCAGGGCTCTGAGATCTCAGCTGATATTTTCACCCCTGGTCGGTCCTAACGGACCTAAACCGTCCCGTAGAGATGGGGACTGTGAAGGGCACAGTCCCAGGATCCCAGAGATATCGCAAATCTCTGGTTTGATCCGGGAGAAGCCCTTTTGCTGGCGGTGGAAAGGCAGCCTCCAAAGCTGCTGAAGTCGGGACAGCTCCGAAAAGAAAGTGGCTGGAGCGAGGGTGTGTCGGCTGGGTGAGAAACTTCTTTTGTATTGCAAATTGGCTGAGACCTGAAAGGATATCCTGAACAAAGAAGAAACCTGTGGCTTTATTTTTGTCTGACTGGAACCTGGGTGAGCGGCGTTTTTTAAGTGATGTCAAATTGAGGCTTGGATTCTTTCCTTACTATTTTTTTTTTTGAGGACTTTAATGTGACTTTGTAGGTAACCAGATTGAATTTTTTCTTATATATATTTTTATGCTTCTTTTGATTTTTTAATTTTCTTTAGGAAAGAGGCCCCCTTTGTTTCTTCTGAGTTTTGTATTCATTACTCTTTTTTCTGGCTGAGGGGGGAAAAAGTATTAAGAGATCTTGCAACACTGCCAACTAGAGGCCTGAAAGTACTTTATTTGAATTGGGGAGAAATGTATAAACACTCCTTCTCAAGGACATTTTAATGTGATAAGATGGAGGGAGAGCACAGAAAAATATTATTACAGGTGTTTTCCTGGACTCTTATCAATATCTCAACACTTGAGGCTTGGCTTTGAAGCTGCTGGAGAAGAGAGTCATAATAAGAGCCTTGGATAAATAAATAAAGTGCAGTGTGCAGTCCATATATATCCTTTTTCTTCTTTGGTTTTTTGGGCCTTTTTATTATTGGATTTTTCCATTTTGGATCATAATTGACTACTCTATCAGATGGATTGAAGGTCAAAAAGAATTTGAAGTTTTTTGAAGCATTAAAATGAAAAAAAAAGTGAGAAAAAGAAGAAAGTGTTAAATGAAATAGACTGTGTGTATTTGGATTGCTTGGTGACTTTGGGACTTTTGGAAATTCTTATTTGAATGATTAAAATCATTTGGGTCGTTTAAATTTTTTCTTTTTTTTACAATGGCATTACTTATGGATGAACTGAAAATGGAATTTATAAAATATAATCAAGAGAAACAAGAAGAGAAGGATTCTTTTGGCTCTATTTTTCAATTTTTCGAAATGGCAATTTCTACATATGAGAAACTACAAGAACAAGAAGATTGGGATGAAGAAGAAACCATCCTTAATGAACAAGCAACTTTATTTGGGGAAGAAAGGGGAAAGAGGAGAAAGAGAATGGAGAATTTAAGACTTAAAAAAACAACCAAAAAAGGGAAAAACAAGGTGAAAAGTGGACACAATATCAGAAAGCAACAGAAAAGAGGAATACACAAGAGGGTGGAGACAAGGGGGTAAAAAGGGTAGAGGGGAGAAACAAGGGAGGAAAGAAGGGAAGAGAAGCTACAAAGGTTTGAAACTAGATAAACAGATTTTATTTAGCGATAATGGGTAAACATATAACTGAAAAAGAGATTCTGCAAAGGTACATAAGATTGTGTTGTTGTATCTGTATTTGAAATAATGTTAGAAAATTGGAATAATATATGATTATAAAATGGGACAAAATATTTAATGTAACTTAGCGAAAAAAATTTTTTTTAAATAAAATAAATGAAATTAAATATGAGAGAATTGAATTAAAGAAAGTAACTAAGCAAAATCTGTAAGTGTTCCCATAGAAGTATGATATTTATTTAGAAAGGATTGTGTAAAATGTTTAAGATTTAAATGAATATTAATTTTAATGATATAATTTCAATTGCTATGGATTGTTGTTTTAATTATATTATATATAAAAAAAAAAACTTTTTTCTTTCTGTTTTAAAATATTGAGTTTATTTTTAGAATGTATTACGCAGAATCCGAATGAAAATTATGTGTTATGTTAAGCTTTAAAATTAGGGGAAGGATAAGTATGACAAGGCATTATACTCCAATCAGTCATTACAGAAGAAATTTTGTGTTAATGAGAAAAAATAATAGACAGCTGAAACAGGACAGATAAAAGATATAAGTATAATGATTTAAATTGAGATGAAATAAATATAATAGAATTAAGAGAGTGAAAAGAGGGGAGAAGCTATATAGAAAATGTAAAATAGTAAACAAGAAATGGAATTGCTATATAAAAGTAAGCATGAACTTGAATTTATGTCTGTACAAAAAGATGTAACTCGGGATCAAACTGCCGTCCAAAAAGATATTTTATGTTTTCTATGTTTTGTGTTTTGTTGGTATATGTTTGTTTGTTAAAAACTTAATAAAAAAATTTTCAAAAAAAAAAAGGTTTAAGGATATTGGCTATTTTCATTAAATATTGCATGATGATTAAATATCTATATGAAAAGCATTCCAGTTTTAAATACAAATTCACAAATTGTTTTTTTCCTTCCAAAGCATAGCATCTATTAATAATAATAGAATAATATTTGGACCTATTATTCTATTATTTTATTAAATGTTGATTAGGAAGAGGGAAATATCAAATTATGATAATAGTAGAGGGGAAATAACCTTATAAAAATAATCAATAGTTATTATTAGGTGAATCTCTCGCCATTTTCTAGAATGAGAATTTGGAACGAGGAGATGGAATATTATGTACTTTTGAATCAGTAGCAAAGGTTCTTAAAATCTTAAAAATATTGCTTATAATAACATAATGTGAGTAGTTCCAAAAAAGCCAACTCGAGTTCCAATGAATTGGAAAATTTAACCAAGGAAGGCCTGTCCAGTTAGTATTCCATTTTTATTTGATATTGAATGTGGTGTTATAAAAATCACTATGATTTAAGGGGGTGACTGAGCTTCTGAATTACTGATTACAATCAATAATATTGACCTTTATAACCATATTGTGCTTGAGTGAGGGTTATTAATGATGATTCATGTTGTGGGGGAAAACCTCTGAATGTACAATCTTGGATTATCAATATGTACTTCTTTACTGCTTATAAAGTAGCACTTTATTAATGAAGTGGGAAGAATGATCAATATTATTTTCTGTGGTCAAAGGTTCATAGTTTGTTTTAAAATTAGCCTTAATTTACTTACCCGACAGACGAGATACCATATATATTGTTGTTAATAACCTCCCACCAATTAAAAGATGCATTCTCAATTTCAGATAAAAAGTAATTTCTTTATGAATAAAAATGTGTTTGTACAAATAGGATTTAAATTGACTTCATGCATCCTAACCTTTATATCTGGGATGATTACAGTGTATGAAAACATAAAACAAATATGAAATAAGTCTATAGATTGTACTTATTTCTATTTCCTCAATAGCTAATGACAGACTCAAAAGACAATTTATATCAAGGAAATGGTGTGTGATTCTCAAAGAAGTTTGTGCAATTTCCTCTACAGAGAAGGTTACTTGGTACCAGTAGTGGGATTCAAATTTTTTTACTACCTGTTCTGTGGGCATGGCTTGGTGAAGCCATGGGAAGGGGAGGGATATTGTAAAATCTCCAGTCAGAAGTGGTATTTGCCGGTTCTCTGAACTACTCAAAATTTCAACTACCAGTTTTCCAAATCTGGTCAGAACCTGCTGAATACCATCTCTGCTTGTACTCAATTGCTTTGAAGCTCATCACATTTGGCACTCAATACATTTTGATGCAAAATTTTTGTCCCAGTACTCATTGTTTGTTTGGTATTTCACACACAAGCTAGAACATTGTTGTTGGCTGCCTTGTGCCAAACTACATTATTCCTTATGGGAAAAATTTGTTTGGTACTCATCATTTTTGGCACTCATCATGTGTCCCATAACCAATCAATGATAAGTACCAAGGTACCACTGTACTTATTAGAATCTGGGCATTATGTATTCCATTCATGTTGTATGTTGTTAATTTTGTAGTTCTTTTTTTTTTTTTCAAAGAACTAGCAGATGATATATAAATGCTGCCAAAAGATATATAAATAGATACATCCTTAAGGAAGCAAGCAATTAAATAACTATAATTGTCCCAACAAACTGAATATAACACACTGCAACATAAGGTGGGCTTTGATATTCTTTAGAAAGCAGATAAAATGCATTTATAATCACTTAAGAAAACAATCCTCTGTTTTTTTTCTAGGAGTGACTGGGTAACATCTTACAGAGTTATGGTGAGCAATGACAGTCATGAATGGATCACTGTCAAAAATGGTTCTGGAGACATGGTTAGTGTCCCAAGAAATACCGTGTTTGTTCCCATTCAGCAGTCATATTTATTAATAAAGAGGTTTAATTTCACCATTCATCTCACCAAAATTTTAGAGAACCATCAAAAGCTAGCCAGATGAAATGATCAGAAAGCATATAATTAGCCAGATCTTGGTGAAGTTCTCTGATAGCAGATGCTGAATTTTGAAATTCACTATTGCATACACCTTCCACATACATCAACTCAAGTAGTCAAAGCTGCTTACAAAATCTTTTGAATCTCAAAAATCTCCATTTCAAAAATACAAGTACATTTTTTAGAAAAGGTTAGGCTGTTCAAAGATTTCTGGATTGCCCATTAAGTCTCGTGCTTCTCACTCTTGTTTGTCAATAAAAACCCAGTTCAAGTAATAACTTTTTATGAACAAGAGTACTGAGCTCTACAAGAGAGATGTGTGTTTTCCCAGTTTCCTTATACATTTTATTATGGCTAATGCAATATGCCAGACTTTTCAAAGCCTGTGACAATGTTACAGTTTGCACTATTTGTAAATGGTGAATTTATATTCTGACCCGAGTGCATTTTTAGACCCTTCTAGATTAGGACCTTCTTTATTAACTGTATATTCAAGACAGAAACAGCAATGGAACATTCTAGAAAACAGGGTAATGGGATAGATGTTTGGGCTTTCATCATTCATATGGTATTGGTCATGATGAGTTTACTGCACTATTTGAAATAAGAATAATCATGGCATTCTATATATTCAATTACATTTTTTCCCAAAGAGAGGCAACTCGTACAATGTTCACTGTAACAGAACAAATATTTGTGTCATGAAGTTATCAAAGGATAGAGTATGAATGCATGCCTATTATAATAATAAGCACAGTGATAGAACTAACATCTAAGAGAAAATGCAATTACTAAGTAGAAGAACCAGTAGTATATAAAGTCAGTTACCTGCAATTGATCTGAATATGCTTTTTTTTCTTCTTCTGACTTATTTTTATGTTAATTTTCCCAAAGATGAAATGCAAAGAGCAGTCTTGGAAGAGATCTAAAGCACATTTTGCAACTTATAGTTTCAAACTTCATACAGCCTCCTCCAAAGCTGCCTAATGTGACAGAATTAAGAAAACTGTGGAATATTTTAAATTTATAACTTTAGATATAATTTGTTTTTTGCTCTAGCTCTGACTCTAGCTATCTAGCTTGACCTACTTTTCAGCTAAGAAATCTGTACCTTTTCCAACTAACACATTTTATTGAAATACATAATCTTTTGTGAGCCTTTCCTTGCCAGATAGCTCAAGTGGGTTCAACATCAGTTTCCCTTCTATATCCTTTGTAATTTAATGTTTAATTAATACTCATATTTATATATACTTACAAGCCTAATATCATCCTTTCTCCAAAACTAGGAGAAAAAGACATTGCACAAGACATTTAATCAATTTTTATATTCCCATAGTAGAATTATATCCATAAAAGCATCCTCTGAAATATCTAAAATTTATGTGCATTGTTTTCTTGGACAGCTTTTGGGTATCATCTGAAGGTCTGTTATCTAAGAATCAAACAAGGGTTTATGATGGGGGTGTCAAACTGTGGCATCACATGATGTATCAGGACTCCTCCCCTCGGTAAACTGGGCATGGATGTGGCTAGCACGTGATGAATCCGGCCAACTGGGTGGGAGTTTAACAGCCCTGATTTATACCATCACCATCTCTCTACTTGTGGTCTCTCCTAGTTCTCATTTCACTGATATTGTGTCATAAATGAAAGGCCAAAATATAAAATATTTTCAAACTGAATTTGCTTGAGAATGTTAAAAAAAAAAGTTTTATTGGGCTAGTGCCATTCCCTTTGTCTCACTGATATGTAGCCCCAAATATCCTTTTTGAAGGCTATATGCAGCACTCACTCTACCCAAAGAGATTCTTCACCAAAAAACACATATTTGGTTGGATGAACTTTTTTTTTTAATTTGTAAAGCAGTCGTATGCTATCTTGCAAATTAATATGAAGACAGGAAGATGAAGAAGGGAAGTTTCTCTCAAACACAGTAATCCATTTTAATTTAGCCTCAAAAAAGGTCCCATTTAAACTAAGGAAAATGGGATAAGGAATAATGTTTTCTTGAATGGTCAATGTAACATCTAATTCTTCTTCTAACTTTTCATTGGTTTCAGTTTTTATTAACTATGCCCATTCTTTTTGTTTTGAAATAGCTTTTTGAAGGCAACAGTGAAAAGGAAATTCCAGTCCTTAATGAATTGACAATACCCCTTGTTGCACGTTACATACGGATAAACCCTCAGTCCTGGTATGAGGAAGGAAACATATGCATGAGACTTGAGATCCTTGGCTGCCCTCTTCCAGGTAAAACCATGTTTAAGATCAGATTTGGCATAAAGTATACAAAAAAAATCAAAGGAAAGTTCTGGGTTTATTAAGAGCTATAGTGGTATAGTGATTAGAATACAGTATTGTATTTATGCTAATTATGCTGACCGCCAACAGTTCGACTGGATCGGCTCAAGGTTTACTCAACTTTGCATCCTTCTGAAATCAGTAAATTAAGGACCCAGCTTGTTGGGGGGAAATATGCTGACTCTGTAAACTGCCTAGAGAGGAGTGCAAAGCACCATGAAGTAGTATATAAGTCGAAGTACAATTGCTATTATTCCAGGGGGTGAAGTTGCTGAATCTCTTTGAATCAGAAGACATATTTAGAATGTTGAGAACTTATTAGATATGATCTCACAAAATGGTAAACACAGTATAACAGGGTGAAGTAGAGAGTTTTCTCTTTTCCATTTTGTTCAGCTAGCCAACATATTCATCTTTTATCATGTCATTTGTCTTTTTGGAATTTTTGTCTTTTTGTAACACATATTAAGCACTGGTTAGCAGCTGCCAAGTATTCTGAATTTCTAAAAAATCTGATCTATGTGCTCAGTCATTAAAAAAAATAGAAGGTAGAATTATTTTCATAAGTTATAAGGAGGATATTTTTTCCCGTGATGATTATTAGAGTTAATAATACATGAAAAAACTAAAAAAAGTATATGCATATTAGCTGTTCAGATTCTTTCTTGGTTTTTTAAAATTCTACAAATAGATACAGAAAATAGATAAGACAGAATCCTGAAATGGAAATTGGTTGATTGATTGATTGATTGATTGATTTAAATATATATGCCACCCATCTCACTGTTGAAGCAACTCTGGATAATATTTTTCCCACAAAAATGTCCATGAAGATTTTTGCCTTGAGTGTAAAGATTTATACAGATAGTCTTTGACTTACAACAGTTCACTTAATGACTATTCAAAGTTACAACAGCACTGAAAAAAAGTGACTTATGACCATTTTTCACACTTGTAACCATTTGCAGCAACCCCATGCTTACGTGATTTACAGTTGGATACTTAGTAGCTGGTTCATATTTATGACTTTTGCAGTGTCCAAGGGTCATGTGATCACATTTTGTGATCTTCTGAAAAGCAAAGTCAATGGGGAAGTCAGATTCAATTAACAATCCTGCTATTAATTTAACACTTGCTGTGATTCACTGAACTGTGGCAAGAAAAGTTATAAAAATGGGGTAAAACTCTCTTACCACTTTTCTCACTTAGCAAAATAAATTTGGGGCCCAGTTGTGGTCATAAGTGAAGGACTACCTGTATCTGCATTTGATTGATTTTTAGTATTTCCTCAACTTAGCTTTCCTTGAAGTTGGAAAGAACCTAAGAAGTGATTAGTTTTCAAGACTTGTAGAATTCAATTTTTAGCCTGAGTCCTTCATCTATTGTGAAAATTGCTATCATAATTTAATGCAGTTCACTTTTTGAAATAACTTTATATCTAAGGATTAAGCAAACTGCCCAATTAGATTTCTCATTTTGAAATAATCCTCTATGGATTTAAATATGTACAGCAGTTGATATATCTGTATCAACTACTATGTTATCTCTAGTTCATATTGGCATTGCAAAGATATAAAAATATTGAGTGAGAATAAAAATCAGAGAGTGTAAAGTGGAATAGTTATATAAAGTTGCATCCCTATACCATTGCTGATTATGTAAAAAAATCTAACTGATGATTAAATAATGACATATCCCTAGAAGAAGCTAAGTCTATTTTTGCACTTCACAGATCACTGAAAATTTTGTTCATTTTATTTCTGAGTACATGACATATAAACATCCTTGTGCTGGATAAATTTATCTAATATTAGCTTCTGATATATTTTCCTAAGCTAAATGTTAATGTGAATCAAATATGAAGATAAGCATACATAAATAACATGATGTGGATTATAACAAAGATCTGGTGGTTTCAATATAGATATGAAACTTACATCTGAAGAGTAATGTTCTTTGTTCTAAAGCAAAAATAAAATAAAATGAAATGTGGGATAGGATGTTGAATTGTCACCTGCAGTCTGATTAGGGATTTTAAATCACCACTTCAACTATTCCATCAGCTCACTATTACAACATGATCTATATTATTATCATTCAATAACTGTAAATAAATGACCATGGTCAAAAATACTATTCTTTCTTTTTGAAAAATATTTATCTTTTTTTAATTACAGACCCCAACAATTATTACCACAGAAGAAATGAAATGACTACCACAGACAACTTAGATTTCAAGCATCATAATTACAAAGAAATGAGGCAGGTAGGATGCAAATGAGCAAAAAAAATGTGTATAAAGTTCCTTAAGCAGGAAATAAAGTGGCATTACTGAGAATAGTTACCCTGAAGAAATGTGAGGGGAAAAAAGACAATGCAGAGAATTTAAATCATACTAATGGGCTATTTGGTTATATAGCCTTAGGCTACAACCATTAAGTTCCATTTTAAAATAATTGGATGCGCTTACTGATCGGGTGATTTAAAGCCTGCTTCAGAAAATGATCAAAAACTTAGTTGCCTGTAATCCACTGGGAACATAATTTAGTCAAGTATTTCCCAAAATAATTCTCCCATCTACTTTATTGCAAATTTTTCAATTTTGAAATGGACACTGTTTTTTCTAGCTCTTTCTCAGTAAAGATCTTTTTAAAAAACATTCATATGGGAGAATGACACATACTGTATTGCCTTTAAGGTGATTCAGGCTTACTATGACATCTGGTTCTCCTTATGCCTATACTGTGTAAAAATGTAAGAAAAGCCTTCTTCATGCAGCAATTGTTCATATAATGAAATAGCACAGTTGGAAAGGACCGTAGAGGTCTTCTAGTCCAATCGCTGCTCTGGCAGGAAATCCTATACTGTTTTAGATAAATCGTTGTCCAATCTCTTCTTAAAAACTTCCAGTGTCAGAATTTTCTCAACTTCTGGAAGCAAGTTGTTCCACTGATTAATTGTTCTGTCAGGAATTTTTTCCTTAGTTTTAGGTTGCTTGATTGGTTTCCATCTATTGCTTCTTGTCCTTCCCTCAGGTGCTTTCTGACTCTTTCTTCTTTGTGACAACCCCTTGAGAAATTGGAACACTGCCACCATGTCACCTGCTACTCCTTCTTTTCATTAAACTAGACATACCCTATTCCAGGAACCGTTTTTTCTATGTTTTAGCCTCCAGTCCCCTAATCACTTTTGTTGCTCTTCTCTGGACTCTTTCTAGAGTCTTAGCATCTTTTTTTAATGCAGTGACCAAACCTGGATACAATGTTCCAAGTGTGGTTTTATAAGGCATTATAAGATTGTATGAACACTTTGTAGGTTTCTTTCCCTGGAATAATTCTGAGAAAGCTCTTGTGAATGTGCAACACCAATTACAGGTAGTCCTCAAGTTACAACAGCAATTGGGACTGGAATTTACATTGTTAAGTGAGGATGTGCAAGAAGTGCCAGTCAGAAGGAAATTTCAAAGACTGGTCACAACCACCATTGAATGCCATTGTAACTTCAACAGTTCCTGAATAAATAGTTGTAAGTTGAAGACTACATGTAGTCAAATGAAAGGTCTTAGAGTCCTAGCCAGAATGAAAGCCACCATGAAGTGTTCTGAGTATTTCTGTGTTGTGGTACAGGTTACCTGTGGCAGTGTATATGGTCTGATCTTAAAGTCATATTTATTTATTCAAAATCATTCTGGCTTCTGTTGTCTTTCTTAGAGATGCTCTGTATCCAGAATGCTGGAGAAATCTGAATATTAAGAATTATAGTGAAAACTTAAATATATGGGTAGCTTGAATTAAATTGTGAATTAAATGTAGCCATTCACCAGCCTTCACACATTTCTGTAACTCAAAAAGTATCAAAATAGGTTTATAAATGTCCATTCTGAGGTAAAATAAGCTTAGGAACTAATTAAAATGTATAGTAAAATATTAGATACCTCTTTTATAGATTTGTATATGTCTCTCTGTGTGTGTCTCTGTGTGTGCCAATATATTTTAGCAAACTGAGAGCAGTTTGGTCTAGTGATTAAGACACCAGCTGGAAAACCCAGAGATTGAGTTCTAGTTCTTCCTTAAGAATGAATACCAGTTGGGTCACTTTGGACCAGGCACACTTTCTTAGTGCACAATGAGAGGATTAAGCAACATGTTGTTTAACCAATTCTTGTCTCAACCAATGAGTAAACATTTGGTTTATTCAAAGAAGTAAGGAAGGAAGGAGGGAGGGAGGGAAGGAGGGAAGGAAGGAAGGAAGGAAGGAAGGAAGGAAGGAAGGAAGGAAGGAAGGAAGGATGGATATAAGAGACTTGGAGGGTTCCTGTTGATTCAGACTCTAAGTGGTTATTGATTGGCCCTATAATGTTTTAACAATGGTGAGGAACTGGTGGCATTATTTAAAATTTTAAATAAAATTTTAGAAAAGATATCTTCTTGAAAATGGGAATCTTTTTCATTATTCCTTATGTCATGCTAAAAAAATGTAGCAGTTCTCTAAATTAAAAGCAAGTAACCACAAAAGAGGAAAAAAGAAAGAAAGAGAGAGAGAGAGAGAGAGAGAGAGAGAGAAAGAAAGAAAGAAAGAAAGAAAGAAAGAAAGAAAGAAAGAAAGAAAGAAAGAAAGAAAGAAAGAA
>BLBF01000016.1:42193001-42217055 GCA_015471245.1 Laticauda colubrina
GCATTGATACACAGTTGCAAACACATAAATGATACATAGTTACAACACTACATAATCCAAATATTTCCTTTAAACACTTTAATAAAAGAATTGTGTATATTTGAATGGCCCAAATGTTTGCTTTTCAGGCAAAAAAAAGAGGAAAAAGGTAATACAAACTTATTAATTATGTCCTTTAAGTCTAATGTTCAGCCCTCTTAAAATTGTTGTTCCTGCATTCTGCTGATATGGTTTCTTTTGCAGTACCATTCATGTCATTTCAATACTGTATTCTTTGCTTGTCTGTACATGATGCCAAAGTTTAATTTAAATGCTTTTCTTTCTTGAAGACACATGGTTATAGAATAAGGAAGCTGCTGTACAAAAAAGACATAATTTAGCTCAGCGCTGTATTTTTTGTACAGAAACAAAGACAGATAGGGTGGAAAGAGGCCAGCAAGAAGCAGATGGGAAGATCTTCGTAGAATTAATGCATCACAAAGATGATTCTATCACTATTAGAGGGAACATAAAGAGACTACTGAAACATTTTACTTTTAATATCATTTTAACAGGCATTTCTATGTCTCAGCAGGCATTTCAAAAGCAGTCAGGAATGTCATTAATAGTAATGAAAGTCAACTGAATTTTTAAAAAATCAGTCAGCTGCATGGATGACCCCTAGTCAATCAAATCACTAATTGCTTCCACTCTCTGTGGGAAAAGACTTCCAGTCCCTGAAACACTTGACAGCACACAAATATGTATACATTCTTGCAGATTGTTAAATCTGGATCTTTGTAATTGCTGGTAATAAAGATATGCCAGTCTCAATCCTAGCATTCTTCTATTGGCAAGAAAAATGTATGGCTAAGTTTCCTTGCAAGCCCAACATAGAGTTCCCAAAGTCTAGGAATAATTAATGTATCTCCCTACCTCCTTACCTCTCTCTCTTTCCTCTATTTCTATCAGCTCTATCAGCATCATATCTATCTCTATTTCTATCTCTATTTCTATCTCACTCTATTTCTATCTCTATCATCTCTTTCTATATCATCTCTATTTCTATCCTTTCTATCAACAACCCCCGCCCCATCTCTATTTGTAATTGAATGTTTTAGTCTAGACACACAGGACTGTACTTGTTGGCCCCTATTCATTTTATCTTATGCCTTGTTGATTGGTCCATACTGTCTGAATATCATGGTAAGTTTAGAAGAAAGGATTTAGACATACCTACAACTAATAAAGATATGACCTATGGCTCCTTCTCCCCAGATGGTTGTTTAATTTCAATATTTGAGAGATACACAGAAGGGAACATGACACCAGCTCAGAAATTCAAATAGTAATAGTAGTCTTTATTATGATCAGTGGCCAGAACTCTGATAGTTAACAAAATAAATAAGTCTTCAAGAACAGCTATTGAAAAAGGATTATTATTTGGTTCACATAACTGCCTGGTATAAAAATGTAGGGGTTTGACTTCTCAGGAACACATTTTTAGATACAGCAGACAGAACTAATTGGGTTTCCCACACTTTAGCATATTCCTTGAATACAGTAAATGCTTAAAAGTGGGAGGGGGCAACTATAACCAGCGGTCCTGTTTCTACTTTTGCCAGACCTACCTCTTTCCTAAGTGTGCCTTTGCATTAGCAATGATTCTTAGCAATTGTCTGGACGTGTATCTGCATTTTTCTTGGCAAAATTTCAGAAATGTTTTGCCATAGCCTCCTCCTTAGGACTGAGAGAAAGGGACTGGTCCATCATCACCCAGATGACCTTGTGTCTAAGGTGAGATTAGAACTCCTGATCTAATCTGTAGCTTGGCAACTTAACCACTAAACCAAACTAGCTCTTCCTTTTCTAAATACTACATTAGATACTCATATATATAGTTATAGGAGCACCTGAAACATAGAAATTAAGAAATTATCAGTCAATCAGAATTAATCTGGGAGGGACCTTGAAGGTCATCTTGTCCAACCCTCTACTCAGGCAGAAGTCCCTATATCATTTCAGACAGGCGGCTGTCCAATCTTCTTTTTAAAATGTCCAGTGATGAAGCACCTACAACTTCTGAAGGAAAGCTGTTCCATTGGTTAATTGTCCTCACTGTTAGGAAGTTTCTCCTTAATTCCAGGTTGCTTCTCTCCTTGATTAGTTTCCATCCATTGTTTCTTGTCTTGCCTTCTGGTGCTTTGGAAGCTCAGTTGACCTTCTCTTCTTTGTTGCAGCCCCTCAAATACTGGAATGCTGCTATCATATCATCCCTAATCCTCCTTTTCTCTAGACTGGCCATATCCAATCCCTGCGACCGTTTAAAAAATAGATTGCACACTTCTCAGAGGGACAAACTATTGAATTATATGTTTCCAGTTGAGCACCAAGCAAATGTTTCATGCTCATCTTAACAAGATAGAGATTTAACATTGCCGAGATATGTTGTGCCTTTCTGATGAAGTGGAAGGATTTCATTGCTTGCTGATGATTTTTTTTTGTCCATTTGAAATCACATAGTTCTGTAGTGTCCATTGCATTTGGTATAGCTATGAAAAGCAGACACTTAACCAATTCACTTGAACTATCATCTGGCCATTTAGCAGCCAGACCTGGACTCAAGGTTGCTTTGTAAAATTTTAGTCCAGCTAATCTATGAATGAATGTAGACCTAGTCTTGGAAATGGAGAAGAAATAACCTCTTTAGGAAGGACGGTCTGCAATGACTTTGCAATCTTGTGAGACAGGAAAATGTGAGAAAGAAAAAACGACTTGCATTATTTAAAATGAAGAGAGAAATTCTCATGGACTTTCAAGTGTAATGTCAGTCCTTCAAAGTGGGCAAGGTCAAGAAACAGATGCAGCCAAGTTTCCAAAAATGCTCTTCATGGTTGCATGGTAGAATAAAATATTATGAACTTATCTACCTGATAACTGATCATATCAATTGCCATAAGACACATATATTAGCATACAACTGTTAATAGTGGATGTCAATATGTAATCTCTACTGAGTGTGTAATCTTGTTTGGCAACTATATAATTTTTGCTGACATCCACTAATAGGTGGCTGATACACTTGTGGTTGAAATTCTGAAAGGAGGTAAACATTTTATCTGCTTTTCATTTCCTTCCAGTGATATGTTTGATCTTTTCTGCCCATTGCTCCTGCCACTGCACTCTCAGAATGAATCTCTCTCTCTCTCTCTCTTATTTTGCATCAATATCCTCTCTTCCTTGAACAAACAAATTTGCATTTTTTTCCATCTCTACTCCATCTTCTCCAGTTAGAAAAACAGGGTTTAGCAGCACTTGATAAACATTTCAGTTTGTGATAAATTATATTTGGAGAATCCTTAGCCATTTAGGTATTACTACCTTACAAAGTTCTGGAGATATTATTAAATGCATGGTAGTTTTGGAGAACATGAGATTTAAGCTTGTATCTTGCTCTTCATTCTGAAGGTTTGGGCCCTTTCTTTTCTGGGCCTTAAAGCTGATCTGAAACTTCATTTGAATCGTACTTCCTTGTTTGTGCATTGCTCTGAAGTGGTTTGACATGAATTGTGAAAACTGAAAGGGTAATATTTTTTAAGATACAAGTCAGAGGTTCATCTGTTTTTCACCTGTTAAATTTTAAAATATCCCCTTTTCTTCCTTGGTCTCTTCATAGGGTTTCCACAATCTGTGCTGCTCTTTTTCTTGGCCAAGTTCAATACATTCCATACCACCACCTTTTTATTCTACATTATTTTGCTTAGAGATTGAACCCTTCTCCCCTCTCCCTTAAAAAAAAAGTCCTTTCTTTACAAGTCCGTAATCTCAATTCGAGGTAAAGTCAGAGTTATTGCATGGAGATCAGCATTTACTGTCCTGATGCCCTTCATGACACCATGCAGAGTTCACAGCAAATATGCTCTGGCAGCATATATAACAAAATTTAGACAAACAAACCTTTTCTTTTTTAAAAAATAGAAATATTGTAAAAAAAAAAATCAATTTGCAGCTTTAAATATTTACAAATAAAAATACTTGTATTTTGGCATGATAATATCATTATCATGATATTATCATGATAATATCATTATCATGACATCAAGAATTTTTCAAATTGTAGATTGAACTATTTATTTATTAACTATATTTATTTATCAAATTTATGTAGCTGTCTATCTCATGAGAAGTGACTCTGAACAAGGTACGATATTCAACAGAAAAATCTATATAAATATCTGAACAACCACAAGGTTTCCAATTATTAGAAATACATCCGCTAAAAAAATAAATTCTCATTACATAAAATACGTACTTGCTGAGCTGCAATGGATATAGAGATAATAAAGCTTTAGTAGTAACACATATTGAACCATAAAGATTATGTTCTCTGTTACAGCATCTGCCTCTGGAATAGCATTAGAAATCTATGTGGCTCCAGTCTTGATGGCATAAGTCTCTCAGATTCAGGAGCAGAGACATTACTGAGTCCATGATAATATTTTGTGAATTTGTATCCAGACATGCATCTTCTTCCTATTTTGTTTTGTTATTCTATTTTATTATCTATCTCTAGGGTCTGATAAAAATGTTTCTTTTTTTTTTTCAACTAGCAAAAGAGAAACTTGGTGGGAATAGTCTTCCGGAGTATGGGATCCAAAACCTTCTCGCAGGGAGTGTTAATTCAACTCAGAAATGCTTCCTATTCATAAGAGGATGGGTCATCTCTTCATTGCCAATTCACTTGTTAATAATACTTTGTGAAACTTGTCTTCCTCCTAACTCTCAATGATTCTGGTTAACTCATATGAATCAAAGAAATTACAATAAAACCAGTAAAAGTTTTTAAAAAAAGATTATAAAAGCAATGACTCACACAGAGAAAGAAAGTAAAGGTCTATTTATTTGATAAATCATTCATTTTGGGGCAGCCAATGATTTTCAATTGGGCAGGATTATCAAAATCTGATGTTACTTGATTTCAGTGATCATTCTTTGTTAGTCTGCCTTAGTATAACATTAAATGTTACAATTTCTTATTGAGATTTTCATGTTTGTTGCTCATTCATTTTTAAAAAACATTAGATTATAAGATCTATCAGTGTTAATGTCAATTCTCCAGGAAACAGCACAGTTTATGAATCATTTTCCTACTACATGTTTAAATAAATTATCATATCAATATCAGAAGCAAGATGTTGAAGGATGTTTGAGTTATGGTTTGCACTCCTAAAGGATCATTTCCAAAATACAGTGGTGCCTTGGTTCTCAATTGTTTTGAAATTTATAAAATTGGATACTCAATGAATTTTGATGAAAAAATTTCATCCTGGTACTCAATGCTTGTTTGGTACTCAATGCGCAAGCTAGAACTTGTCACTGTTGGTTGCCTCATGACTTGCAAACTTTTCTAGTTGAAACAAAGAACGATGCATTAGTCACATGGTAACTCACCTTGTGCACATCCCCTTGCAGTCTTGTCTCAGACTTATCTGTGTTCATTTTGTGTATTTTTGCACTTTTTTTCTCATCAGTACAAGTAAAGTATGCAATGAAATTTCATTTTAATGTATACCGATTAGTGTACATTCAAAGTTATTCTAAATCTACGTGAAGTTTTTATTTTATTTAATTTAAGTATATAGTAATTTTTAGGTTTATTTTTCATATAAAGTAATGATGTACAACCCTATCCTCTAACATATTGCCTTAAAATGTGCATTGTTTTTGGTTTGAGAATACATTAAATTTATTTATATTATACCTTATGGGAAAATCTGTTTGATACTAATCTTTTTTGATACTGATTGTCCCTCTCAAAACCAATTAATAATGGGTACTGAGGTAGCACTGTATTCATCTCAAATTTGTCAGTAGCAAATACTACTGGGATAATAGGAAATACAGATGAAACAAATAAATAGATGGATTGAATTTGGCTGAAGATCCTAAATCAATCACTGAAAGATAATTCATTATAAATTGGCTCATAGCATTAGATTCTCCTCAAAAATTGTAGCTGGCTTAGATTTGCCAACTTCCTTCTGTAGCCTTTAGTACAATGGTGAGGTACAACTGAATTAAGGTTTGGTCTAATTAATGTTTCCTTTAAGGAACTTATGCAGGAATTTACTTCCAGAATGTTAATAAAATAAATAACTATTATTATCAATTCAATTATTATTATTAATAATAATAATATAAATTTATAATATTTGCCTATGATTGAATCAACATAGATATTGACCACATAATTGTTCCAGTTGTTAATAGATATGAGTACATAGTAAGAGACAACTCGGTTTTTGTAAACACAAATAAAATAGAGTATTTCATGTACCTATGGTCAGCTTGTATGGCATCTTGCAGAAATAAAAAAAAGAACCAAAATGTCTTTTTAAAAAATTCTATAAGGTTTAAAAACCCATAACAATTTATAAGTGAAGAACAATAAATAATCCATTGTTTATTTACCTTTTCTATTAATTTTTAAAAAACATCTCTAAGGCCTAAATGTCAAACAGGTCAATAAATAGTAGTATAAAGATCAGGGTTGTCAAACTCACAGGCTGCAGGTCAAATGCATCATGTATTGGCCCCGCCCCCATCTGGTTTAGCGAAGAGGAAAAAAGACTGGATGCATCACATGATGCCACCATGATGACATGAGTTTTGACACCCCTGATATAGATTATGACTATGTGAAGCTTTGGTTTGAAAATATGATTCAAGGGTGAATAAATTTATTCTCCAAATTAAAGCAGTTTTTCAAACCAGGTCAGCAATTTTTGACTGAAACATTAAATGCAATGAGATGCCTCCAATCAATTTGGAAAATGGAATTAGCTTGTTTTCCCAAATTGAATTCAATCAGATCAGGTCAATAATTCAAATTGAACTGACAGTTTGATTTGGATTAGAATTGATGTGCACTTTTAGAGATAACAGCCACCACAACAACAAAAAAACAAGGGTGAGGTAGAACTTTGAATCCATTTCCTGGCCAATTAATATCTTACTTTGCTTGTGCTTTTTTTTAACAGCTGATGAAGGTGGTAAATGAGATGTGTCCAAATATCACAAGAATTTACAATATTGGAAAAAGTCATCAAGGGCTAAAGCTGTATGCTGTTGAAATATCCGACAATCCTGGAGAACACGAAGTTGGTTAGGATTACATTTTTATAAAAATAAATGTGATGGCTTTGGGTGATGATTTTGGAATGTTAAAATTTTAAGATTTATGTATGTATAGTTCTTGTGGTTGATGTCTGTTCATTTAGAATACCAAATCCAACCTGGTGCCCTTTAGATTTTGTATTCTTACAGTTCCTAGAATATAAATCTCATAAATCTCATAAATAAATAAACAAATAAACCAGTAAATTAAGATCAGTCACAATGATTAAACTGAATACTAATAGGGTATATAATGATTTTAGAAAAGAAAACAAATATTTCTTCAGGCCTCTGCTAAAAGCAACTATTATAATATAAACATTGCTTTATTAGATATTCCTAAATTCCTACAGCTTAAAGAATACCCTACATCAGCTGAATCATATGACTGATGTCTAAAAATATGCTCTTTTTTAGTTCTTCAGATTGAGTTGAATAAGACCTCCTGAGCTAATCCAGACCTCTTTGGAGAGATTCTGTACTTCCAAGAGGTGAAATAAGAGAAGAGTGGTAAAATGTCTGGAATTAAATCATTCTGAGAAATTTGCTCCTCTTTCCCCAAGACCCCAAATAATGTTTTGATTTTGTTTCTTCAAGAAGGAAAGGAGAGACAGAGAATGAAGAGGAATGGAACTGAGCTAACTTAATTAAATTGAATGACTAACAAATATATCTTCTAAATGCAGGAAATAGTTCATAAGTCACGTTTCAGATGCAGTGGTTTGAGGTTACTAGTTAGTTCCATTTATTACTGAGCTGCTTTATGAAACCGCTCATAAAGACGTCATAACCACTCATAAAGACCTTTACCTGAATACATATACACACAGACTCTCTGTCTCTGTCTGTCTGTCTCTCTCTCTGTCTCACACATACACACATTTATTGCAGAATTATATTGAAAAACAAACAGAACTATCAGGTTTTTATAATATTATTAAATGTTGATATCAATTTTATTAAAATTAATCATAGACAATACCAGGATTCAGTCTGTCTTTTTCCTTTACTGTGTTTTAGAACATGACAAGAACATTATTTTTGTTTTCTGCTAGGAGTTATCTTTAAAAAATCAGCAGGATAAATTTTTGCAACCATAGATTATAGATTTAGGGTGATTATAGATTTAGGGTGGGTCTCCCCCACCCCCAGTTCCACAGAGTATATGGATATTGGTTGGAGATTAAAAGACAAAAATGATCTCTTAAGATGAGAAAAAAGTGCTTCAACTCTTGAACATAAAAAACGGTTTCTTTTAACTCCTTTTTATCCCTTAATGTAACAAAAGTCTTGTCACTAAAAAGATAGAAATGTTAGTGCAGCCAGAACATATGATTGCTCACCCCTGATGTAGAAAATATGGAAAAAAAAACATCTGATCACAGCCGGGAACCCAGTTGTCAGTCAAACAACGGTTGATAAGTAGCCGCATTGTCTTAATGAAAAGCGATATTATTCTGTTGCCTGAAGAATAACTCTGTATAGTTTTTTTCAGAAGAACATTGGCAATGAAAAGAAAATTCCCTTGAAATCCCTTGTTCGAAAATAAAGGCTATGTGGAAAATATGAAAAAAATAGTTATTTGGACTATTTCAATTCAAAATATATAGAATGAAGATGAAAATCATATAAAGTGGTTTCCTTTATCTCTCTTTTTCCTTGTTATAAATTTTTAAAAAGTTCTGCAGGACCGACGGCAGCATAGGATTCATATTACAGCTTCCTTCTAGTTACATGTCCTTCAATATATTTTTGTGAGTAAGATCTCAACATATGACATCATATTTCTCCAAAGATATTCAAGTTGCTGGTTGACAGAGGCAAAAATGTTACTCCACAGAATCTGCAGATGCTACTTCCTTAAAAGGAACCTGATATCATAACATTGTAAAATATTTTGGAACATTCCACTGGAAAGAAATGTTGAAGGAGCCATCTGTCATCCTGAGTAGCATGGAATGTCTTAAAATATTTTGGGAGTTAGAAGCAAAATAAAATTTCTTGGGTACCCTCTAAGTTCAGGGGTGTCAAACTTGATTTAATTGAGGGCTGCATCAGGGTTGTGTTTGACCTTGGGGGGACTGGGAGGCATGGCAAGGGTGGGCATGGCCAGCTTGACATCATTCATGTTGGTGGAGTCATCTGTGGTGGCCCAAGCACTCTGCCAGCAAAAATGGAGCTCTGTTTTCTCTGGCAGAGGCATCACGGGCCAAACCAATTGCTATTTCCGGGGCAGCTCCACGGGCCATATCTAAGCATCCCATGGCTGGATCTGGCCTGCAGGCCTTAAGTTTGACACCCTACTCTAAGCGTTTATAGTCATCAAGCTCCTGCATAAATTAGAAATCCAACCTTCACTTTCAGTGTAAGAATAAGTTGCAAAAACAGACCAAATAAAGACTTATTGCCAACTTTTTTTTTTAAATTTTGAATAGGTGAACCTGAATTTCGGTACATGGCAGGGGCTCATGGGAATGAGGTGCTTGGGCGTGAGCTACTGCTTTTGTTAATGCAATTTATGTGCCAAGAATATCTTGCTGGGAATCTACGCATTAAGCATCTCATTGAGAGTACCAGAATTCATCTTCTTCCTTCAATCAATCCAGATGGATATGAGAAAGCCTATGAAGGGGTAATGTGGTAAACCATCAATACAAATGCTGTTTTGATATGTAATAAAATAGAGCTCAACTTCTAGTAGCTACATGAAAAAGCATGTGTACTGGTGGTCCTCAACTTATGACCATAATTAAGCCCAAAATGTATGTTGCTAAATGAGACATTTGTTACATGAGTTTTGCCCTGGACTTTTCTTGCAACATTTGTTAAGAACTGCAGTTCTTAAACTGGTAACCAGGTTAAGTGAATCTGGTTTCCTCATTGACTTGGCTAGTCAGAAGGTCGTAAAAGGGGATTGCGTGACTCTGGAACACTGCAACCGTGTGAGTTAGTTGTCAAGCATCCAAATGTAAATCAAGTGACTAAAGGGATGATGCAACTGTCAAAAGTGTGAAAAATGGTCATAAATCACTTTTTTCACTGTTGTCGTAACTTCAAACATTCACCAAATGAGCTGCTGTAAATCAAGGACTACCTGTAATTTGGAGGTGAGATGGGGCAGCAATATGGAAGTGGTTTCTCATTACTATCTTCTTACAGGTACTCCTCAACTTACGACCACAATTGAGGCCAACATTTCAGTGGCTAAGCAAGATAGCAATAGCAACAGCACTTAGACTTATATACTGCTTTATAGTGCTTTATACAGCCCTCTCTAAGCGGTTTACGGAGTCAGCATATTGCCCCCAATAATCTGGGTCCTCATTTTACCCACCATGGAAGGATGGAAGGCTAAGTCAACTTTGAGCCTGGTAGGATTCAATCTGCCAAATTGTAGTAGGAGTAGCTTGCAGTACTGCACTCTAACCACTGCGTCACTGAGGCTCCTCAAGAATTTTGCTTAAGTTAAGTGAATTTTGCTTCATTTTACAACTTTCCTTCCCACAGTTTTAAAATGAGTCACTGCAGTTGTTAAATTAGTAACTCAGTTGTTAAATGAAACTGGTTTCCCCATTGCCTTTGCTTGTCATAAGCTCACAAAAGGGGACCACACAACCCCAGGACATTGCAACCATCATAAACATGAATCAGTTGCCAAGCGCCTGAATTTTGATCACGTGATCATGGGAATGCTGCAACAATCATAAGTGTCAAAAAGGTCATAAGTCACTTTTTTCATTGATGTTATAACTTTGAACGGTCAATAAATAAACTGTTGTAAGTCAAGGACTATCTGTACTGACTTCCCAATCTAGTTCACAGGACAATATTTTCTGGTAGTATTAATACATATTTTCTTCAAGATCTGCTAGGTGCCTGAGCACAGCTCTCTTTATGGTAAAAGGGTATTTTTTCTTTTTAATTGAAAAATGTAGATGGTAAGATGTCACTGCAGTTTTCATGCGCTTTCACCTTAAAATAGTGTGACATTTTGCTGTCTGCATTTTAGAAACCACAACAAATTAGAGCCACATCTTTTTCCTGAGGCTTGCTTTAATTTGGATATAACCCAAAATGAGATGCTTTTTTTCTAATATTTACTTCATTCCCTTAAAGTAATCACTATGAGCATTACTGTATCTACTGCCAAATGTTGATTTCAAATTGCCAGTATTTTGAAATAACATATATATTCCAAGCTTCTAATGTCAAAATAGAAATAGTTTGAACCTTTAAGAGATTTTTGCGGCAGATCTTTTGGGAGGTGATTTGATTAGTCTTTCCTTTCTTCCAGTAATTCACTTAAGTTGACATCTTGGTTCTTTAGTGAACATTTCTTTAGTGGCAAAAATGCCTAGGCAGCATATTGTACAATTAAAGGAAAAAGGTAATGTCAGAAGAAGCAATGAAAAAAGCTTTCTTAGACAACCTCTTTGTAAAAAGCAATGCTTTTTTAAAAAACCAGATATGTTGTTTGTTTTTTCTAAAGACAATATTTTATAGGAATATTATTGTGGTCCTGATTTTGTTCTAATCCACAAGTTCTCAATCATAATATTTATTACCAATAGCATTTAGTGTTTAAGTTTATATACTGCCCCATAGTGCCTTACAGTATTCTCTGGGTTGTTTACAATAATTATTTGCACATTGCCCCAACAATCTAGGCTCTCATTTTACAAACCTTGGAAGGATGGAAGTCAACAGCTGAGTCAACTGTGAGCCCCCATCAGGATCGAACTCCAGGCTGCAGGCAGAGTTGCCTGCAGAACTGCACTTTAATCTTTATGCTACCAGATTATAATATTGAGTACTAGGTAGAAATGTGTTTATAAACATAATAAAGCAGGTGTAAAATGTTTTCCTCCCACACTACCCTAGTCCTGTGATAATCTGAAGAAATGGAACCTGTGTGACAGTTGTGGGGAGGATAAAAAGAGCCTAACTTATAAATGGCAACTTAGTCCAGGTGGCATCTTAAATACTTCAAGAGAGTATGCCTTAATAATTCAGTATAGATGAGAAATTTATTATAGGAATTTCCAAGATACTGTATTCACTGCAAAATAGCATTAAATATATTTTACTGAAATCTATATAATTTTTGCTTCCTTGATCTTATGTAGCTATGCTGGGCTTTACCACATACTGAATATAGTACATAGTACTACTACCACATTCTACACATACTGAAGAAAGTATGTGTAGAATTGTCATGCATTTGAAAAGAAGAGGATAGAATCCCTCAAACTAGAGTAGGGAAACTTTGGATCTTCAAGTATGGATAACCCACATCTCCCTGAACTCCAGCTAATAGAACCTAGTTGTGAGGGATACTACAAGTTAAATCCATAACATCTGGAGAGCCACAGCTTCCCCATTCTATGTGCACATTATGTGTGAAATCTTCTTCAGGCTAACCTGATTTTTTTTGTGAACATGCTTTGTAATTTCTTGGCAATGATACAAAAGGAGCTTTCCCCTTGCCTTTTTTCAGAACATTATTTAACTTCCTAATGTAGCCTATGGCTTTGAATTTCCCATGGGTCTCCCATTTAAATTCAAGCCATGTTCAACCCTGCTTAGTATTTAAGATTGGTCAAGGTTAGCTAGATGCTATCACCATGACTTGCTCCATTTCTATTAAGTTATTAGTATTTGTAACTAAAATAATGTTGACAAAATCCTAACATCACATTTCTGGGAATCAATTATGCCAAAATTCATTTGTGGCTGCCTCCAGATACAATTACTATTAAGTGCTGGGTTTTTTATTTACAAAGTAGCATTTTATGTTTTGACATTCACATGCTGCAGGTTTAATGATATGCAGATAAGGACATTTGTAATAGCAGGGAAAAGAAAAGAAGGGATCATCATATTCAAAAGTATACTGAGAAAGAAGTCCAACAAAATGTCAAAGTTTTGGGGATAAGGGGATAAATGTGATTAAATGAGTCATCTTTGCATCCTACTGAACTGTGGATTTAAGTTAGACATGCTGTCCAATTGTTCAAATTATAATGTGGAGAAAAACAAAGAATGGGATACAAAAGAATATGGTATTTTAGTCAATCCATTTTCAAAACCAAAATGATTTATTTTGTACAAAGGAGATTAGTTTTATCACCATAAGAAAAGTAGGCTGAGTTGCCATTAAATTCCTACAATAAATTACAGTTATAAAATAAGCCAAATGATCTGAACATTGCATTATTATTATAGGGTTCTGAATTAGGAGGCTGGTCTTTAGGACGATGGACTCAGGAAGGTATTGATATCAACAACAACTTTCCAGATTTAAATACACTTCTCTGGGAATCTGAAGATCGTAGAAGACTTCTCAGAAAGGTCCCAAATCATCAAATTCCAATTCCAGAATGGTATCTGTCTGAAAATGCTACAGTAAGTAGAAATTTTTACAAAGAAAAATGTCAACTGATTTGGAGTAGTTGAAAATTATCTCAGTTCTGTTCACTACAAAATAGCACAGCACATTCTGATATGTATAATTTATAATTTTATCATTTAATATTATTCAAGTAAGGCTACTGACCTTTCTATAATCTATTTCTAATGTTGTAATCTAAAATATAGATTTCAAGTACTTTATAATGTATAATTTAGCATGCTCTGGTTTTTTGGTTTTTTTACCCATATCATTCTGATAGCTTTGGGCTAAAAATTTTCCAATGGGAGATGAACCAGAAGTTTCCAGAATGATCAAAAAAAAAAAAAAAGTCAAATGGTGGCTGTCTATGGAGATTCTCAGGTATCTAGGTCATGGTTGTCCCAAAGGTGCTTTTTCAAGAGGCAATTGGACTTTCTGGTTTTTCTTTAGAGACATTTCATTTCTCATCCAAGAAGCTTCTTCAGCTCTGACTGGATAGTGGAGAACTGATGTATGGCAGTAAAATTCTCTACCATCCAGTCAGAGCCAAAGAAGCTTCTTCTTTGAGAAGCTGAAGAAGTTTCTTGAGAAGCAATATTCAAAGAAAAACCAGAAAGTCCAATTGCCTCTTGAAAAAGCACCTTTGGGTCAAATAGAAGCTGCAACAGAATTAGAAGCCGTATACCCTCTTTTACATGCTGCGTCTTGACTTTTCTGACTACACCAAACACTCCTGAAGAATTTATCAAAAATATAAACTTCAATGATGCTAATGTAAATGCTACACTGACTTGTGTAAATTGTTATTAATGGAAGATTTTTATTTATTTAATTTATTTATTTTGTCAAAAGCTTACAATACAATAGAAATAAGAATAAATATAAGTTTAAATATAAGAAATAGGAACTAATAATTGGGGACAATAGGACAGGGATGGTAGGCATGATTGTATGCTTATGCACGCCCCTTACAGACCTCTTAGGAATGAGGTGAGGTCAATAGAGGTGAAGCCCGTGTCACACTGAACCAACGGATGCAAAGAGGATGTAAAAAGGACAAAAAAGCTTGCCATCCATTCGAAAACGCGATGTACTCACTGCCTCCGTTTTGCTTCCTCTCTATCCGTCCAGCATCCATTTATTGACGTTTCATCTGCTCCAAAAGTTTTGGGTTGCCCAAAACTTTTGCGCGAAAAATGTATCTAGTTCGTCCGTTCTGCATCCGCAACGCATCCGCTACGCATCCGTTACGCATCTGCTATATCCGCTAGGCATCCGCTGCGCATCCGCGCAACTCGCATCTGCTCGGATGCAGGGAAGAAGTGGAACAGACGCGGAACGGAAGCAGAACGGATGCAGAACGGATGCAGCATGGAAACAAAGCATTTAAGGCAGAAAAAACATTCGGAGAGGGGACCTATCTCGGATATTAAGGATGTCTAGAGGATACCTAGAGGATGCCTAGAGGATGCAAAGGGACACCTATACTGCCTATAAAAAGGGGGAGCAATTCATCTGCATCTCACTTTCAGACCAGCAGCCCACCTGTGCAGACCTCTGCAGCCTTCATCTGGCTCTTCCTCTTCCACAGCATCCAGTCATGTCCACCGTGGATCGTACCACAGTCCTTTTGGCAGCCACCATCCCTCTGCAACAGTACGAAGCCATCTACAGGCTCTGTGAACTCTACTACGGGAAGAAAAAGAGGCGGCCAAGAAGCGTCTGGGTCCAAAAATGGATCAGGAGAAGAGCAGAGTACGGACTGTACAACAAACTGATGGTGAAACTCAGGAACGAAGACACTTGTGCGTTCCAGAACTTCATGAGGATGCCTCCAGCCATGTTTGACAAAGTTGTGCAGCACCTGACACTCAGGTTGACTAAGGCAAATACCAACTTCCGGCCCAGCCTGGAACCTGGGTTCAAGGTGACACTCACTCTGCGCCACCTGGCCTCAGGGACCACCTACAAAAGCATGCAGTACGGCTGGAGGGTGCCACACAACACCATCAGCATTGTGGTCAGAGAAGTGGTGCAGGCCATCATCGAAGAATACAAGGAGAAGCTCCTCCAGTGCCCCTCCACTGAAGAAGGCTGGAAGAAAGTTGCAGAGCAGTGGTATCAGAGGTGGAACTTCCCCCACACCGTTGGAGCCATAGATGGGAAGCACGTGGCCTGCAAAGCTCCAGCCAAGTCGTGGGTCCACTTATTTCAACTCCCAAGGGCTTCTTCAGCATCGTCCTCTTCGCCATGGTTGATGCTGACTACAAGTTCATGTACATCGATGCTTCAGGCTACAGCTCATCTTCAGATGGCCAGGTATACAACGCCAGTCACCTCAAGGACGGGCTGGAAGGCAACCTCATCGTGGGCTTCCCAGATCCGGACCCCCTTCCCAACAACACGCAAGATGTGCCCTACTTCATCGTGGGGGATGACGCCTTCTCCCTCAGAACCTACCTCATGAAGCCCTACACCTCCAGACTCCTCACCTGTGAAGAGAGGATCTTCAAGTACAGGCTGTCCAGGGCAAGCGGATGGTGGAGAACGCCTTTGATATCCTGGCCAACACGTTCCAGGTACTTCTCACCACTATGCAGCATTGCCCAGAGACCATGAGGAGGATCGTGGAAGCTTGCTGCATCCTGCACAATCTCATGTGCACCCGCTACCCACTCTTGCAGAACAGGCTCGTGGACCATCAACAAGGCAATGGGGACATGGAGCCTGGGAAATGGAGGCAAGGGCGAAACCTGATCGACACTGTGGATGTGCAAGGCCCCAACAGAGCCTCACGGGAAGGGAAGAAGCAGCACAACCTCCTGAAACACTGGTGCAACTCCCCAGCTGGAGCAGTGGAGTGGCAAGACAGGATGGTAGATGCTTAATGGATGCTTCCTTCAGCCTGTCTCATCACACTGATGAGATTGGGCCATGTATGTTGGGTGGGCCTACAATGAACAGGGCGTTTAATAAAGAGTTGTGTTTGTGTTGACATGTGTGGATCAATGCTTACATTGTTATTGATAAAAAAGGGCCATAGGTGTGGCACCTGGGAGGGTAGACCATACAGTCCCACTATGCTTGCACTGGAGGTTTATCTATCCCACAGCTATTAGCCATCCCAAAGGTATCCCTGCCCATCCCACAGCTATTACCCATCCCACAGGTATCCCTGCCCACCCCACTGCTATCTTAACCCATCCCACAAGCATGCAAAGGCTTAAACCATTTCTAAAAGTGTGTGAATCAAAGATAAACTTTATTGAACAATAAGCTGTAAAATGACCCAAGTCAAGTGTCCAAATAAAGTCCACAGGTAGCCAGCTACCCAGTCTCTGGCACTCTTATCGGTCACTTGAAGGTGTGCCCAGTCTCAGGGGTGAAGGGTCCAGGTGCTGTGGTGGTGGGTGGTGCTGGAGTGCCTGGCCCCGAGAGGACAACAGGGGACGGTGTGTTGAGGAAAGTGTCAGACAGCTGGCTCAGCCCTATGATGCTGAGAGGTCCTTCCTCCATGCCATGGGGTGTCAGCCCGAGTACTGATGACAGATGTACTGAGGCCGGGCTTGGCTGTGGGGTGGAGGAAGGAGCAGTGTAGTGGGGCTGTCTGCTCTGCAGCTGGGTGAGGACTGTCGTGGGTGGCATCATTGGCGTGGGTGGCATCGCTGTCGTCGGTGGCATCATTGGCATGGGTGGCATTGGTGGCATCAGTGGAACCGGTGGCAACGGTGTCGCCCGATGACTCTGTGCCTGGACTGGGAAGGGCTGCTGCCTGTGCTGCTGAACCTCCTGGTAGCCGTAGCCCTGATAGGTATGGGGCTGTGGGAAGCCTTGGAATGGGAGGGACATCACCTGTGGTGGAGGTGGAGGAGCAGACCTGGATTGGGTGGGAGCAGGTTCCTCTGGATCAGGAGGGTTGTGAAGCAGCTTGGTGATCCGGTCCTTCACCAGCTGGTACTGTGGATCCGCCATTTCCTTGAGGGTCTGGTTGACATAGGTGAGGAAGGGCTTGCAGTTGGAGGAGGAGGAGTCGGTGTGGACCAGCTGAGAGAGGAGATCTATGCTGGTGCAGATGGTGTCCCTGATCTCCAGAAGGACAGTGTGGCTCTGCCCCTCCTGCTGTCTGGCTCTCTGCCTTTCTGCGGAGGCGGAGCTGGGGGGATGGATGCGGCTAGGACTGTGGTGGACTCGATGTCTCCTTTCTCCCACCGCACCAGGGAGTCCTCCACGCACTCCACCACGCTTACCACACTTGTCCGCGGGTTCTCTGCCATGGCACGCTCCACAGAAACATGCCTGGAGACAGGGACTGACTCTCGGCCGGTAGAGGACTGGCTCTCAGCAGGCTGCCGGAGAGAGAGGGTCGTGAGAGGGGCTGCTGGTGCACCTCGGTGGTGGACCTCACCCTCCAGGAAGCTGCACCTGGCCATGATGTCGGTTTCTCTGTCTGTCAGCTTCACAATGGCCTGGCTAGATTTCTTCAGGTGCAGCTTCCCGTACCAGGTGTGCATGTGCTTCCACCAGCCGAGGAGCACCTCCGAAGTGTAACCCATACTCTCTGCCCTCTCTCTCCAAGCAGCCTGCTTCCGCTTGGTGTCCCTGTACAGCCGGTGTCCCTTCCGCCACAGATAGTCGTTCTCTCTCAGCCACTCCAGCACCTCATCCTCGTGCGCTTCCTCAATATAGTATTGCCTCCTCTCCCGTTGTCGCATACTCCTCTTCCTCCCTTTGGCAGGACCAGATGGGCCCTCATCAGAGGGGCTCCCAGGTAGTAGGGGCTGCTCCTCCACACCACCAGCAGCAGCAGCAGCACCAGCAGGATCATCATCATCATCATCATCATCATCATCATCATCATCATCATCACCAGCAGGATCATAATCATAATCATCTTCATCAGCAGCAGCAGCAGCAGCAGCAGGATCAGCAGCAGCAGGACCAGCAGGACCAGGATCAGCAGCAGTAGAGTAAGCACCAGCAGGGCCAGCAAGTCCAGGAGCATGAGCAGGACCAGGAACATGAGCAGGACGAGCAAGTCCAGGAACACAAGCAGGATGAGCAGCATCAGGAGCAGCTTCAACAGAGTAAGCACCAGCAGAAGCACCACCGCCAGGAGCAGCTTCAGCAGAAGTCCCAGCAGAAGCAGAGTCAGGGGCAGGGGGCAGGAGGTTGGCCCTGTCCCTGTTGCCAGGGATGTCGGCAGGCTGCTGAGGCTTTCGCTTCCTCCCCATGGTTGTGGGGTTGCTGGCTGGCAGGGAGGCTGGCAGGCACCAAGGCTGGCAGGAAGGCTGGCAGGAAGGCTGGCAGGAAGGCTGGCAGAAAGCCAGGCACCAAGGCTGGCAGGAAGCCTAGCGGGTAGGCTGGCAGGTAGGCTGGCAGGAAGCCTGGCAGGAAGCCTGGCAGGAAGCCTGGCAGGTAGGCTGGTAAGAAGCCTGGCAGGAAGCCTGGCAGGAAGCCTGGCAGGTAGGCTGGCAGGAAGCCTGGCAGGAGGCCTTGCAGGAAGGCAGGCAGGCAGGCAGGCACCAAGGCTGGCTGGAAAGCAGGCTGGTAGCAAGTCTGGCAGGCAGGCATGCAGGCAGGGCAGGCAAGGAACTCGAAATGTCCAGCAGCAGGTCTTTCCTCAGAATGCTGGCCACGTGCAAGCTGCTTCCCTTTATATCCGGAGGGCTTACACAATGCATCCCCCCCGCATGTGCAATTAATGCTTGGCATCTGTTCCGCTGTGCATCCGCTAGGCTTCCGCTGTGCATCCGCTTCATCCACTGTGCATCCGCTGTGCATCCGCTTCATCCGCTGTGCATACGCTCTGCATCCACTGTATCCGTTCCGCGTCCACTTTGCTGAGCCCCCCCCCGGAAGCCTAGCGGATGTGCCATCTGCTCTCATCCACTTCCATCCGCTGGGCTTCTGTTCCGCATCCGCTTTGCATCTACCCTGCATCCTCCCCGCATCCATGTTATCTGCTTCGGTTATGCAAATTTTTGCCCCTTTTGAGAGCGGATAACAATGGATGGAACATTTTGCTCGTCCGCTGTGTCCTTTTTGCATCCGTTGGCCAGTGTGACATGGGCTTTAGATTGAGGGTAAAGGAATGGGGGTTTGAGCAAGTGACAGCAGAATAAGGTTGTGCATTCCAGGCATTGATCACTCTGTTGCTGAAATCATACTTCGTCCAATCAAGTTTGGAGTGGTATACATTTAGTTTATATCTGTTGTGTGCTCTTGTGTTGTTGTGCTTAAAACTGAAATATTAATGAACTGGTAAGAAGTTGTAATATATGATTTATGTACTATGCTTAAGTCCAATCTTAGCCAGCTTAGTTCAAGGTTGTCTAAGCCTAGAAACTCAAGTCTGGTGCTGTAGGATATTCTGTTGCGAACAGAGGAATGTAGTACTCTTCTGGTAAAATACTTTTGGACTCGCTCAGTTGTATTTATGTCTGATATACAGTGTGGTTTCCAGACAGAAGAGCTTAATTCAAGTATTGGTCTAGCAAAGCTTTTCAATGCCCTAGTTTGTAGATCAGTATTATCAGAGGAGAAGCTTCATAAAATTAAATGTACAACTCTTAAAGCCTTTTTGGCAATACTGTTGCAGTGGGCTTTGGTGCTTAAGCTCCTGTCACACAGCACCAACGGATGGAAAGAGGATGTAAAACAGAGAGAAACACTTGCCATCCTTTGGTTAACGCAATGCATCCGTTCTGTACTCACTGTGTCCATTTTTCATCCTCTCTATCCGTCCAGCATCCGTCTACTGACATTTCATCCGCTCAAAAAGTTTTGAGCTGCACAAAACTTTTTGAGTAGAAAATGTATCCAATGCGTCTGTCCTGCATCCGCAACGCATATGGGGAACATATGTTCTACATCCATCGTCATCCGTTCCGCATCCACTATATCCGCTAGGCATCCGCTGCGCATCCGCGCAACTCGCATCCACTCCAGCAGAAAACGGACACAGGGAGGAAGCAAAACGGATGCGGAATGGACACAAAGCGTTAGTAGCATGGACGGAGAAAGGATGAAAGTGGATGCAGCTCGCATACAAAGCATTAAAATGGAAAAAACGTTCGCAGAGGGGACCTATCTCGGATATTTAGGATGTATGCAGGATGCCTAGATGATGCAAAAGGACACTGAGCGGAAAACCTACATTTCCTATAAAAAGGGGGAGGAACTCACCTGGATCTCACTTTCAGTCCAGCAGCCCTGGTGTGCAGACCTCTTCAGCCTCGCTCTTGCTCTTGCTCTTCCACAGCATCCAGTCATCTCCACCATGGATCATCACACACTCCTTTTGGTAGCCACCATCGTTCTACAACAGTGCGAAGCCATCTACAGGCTCTTTCACCTGTTCTACAGGAAAAAAAGGAGGCGGCCAAGAAGTGTCTGGGTCCGAAGATGGATCGGGAGAAGAGCAGAGTACAGACTGTATAACAAGCTGATGGTCGATGCTGACTACAAGTTCATGTACATCGATGCTTCAGGCAACGGGTCAGCTTCAGATGCCCAGGTATACAACGCCAGTCACCTCAAGAAGGGGCTGGAATGCAACCTCATTATGGGTTTCCCAGATCCAGACCCCCTGCCCAACGACACGCAAGATGTGCCCTACTACATCGTGGGGGATGACGCCTTCCCCCTCAGAACCTACCTCATGAAGCCCTACACCTCCAGATGCTTCACCTGTAAAGAGAGACAGGGTGTCCAGGGCAAGACGTGTGGTGCAGAACACCTTTGGCATCCTGGCCAACAGGTTCCAGGTACTTCTCACCACCATGCAGCATCGCCCACAGACCATGAGGAGGATCGTGGAAGCTTGCTGCATCCTGCACAATTTCATGCACACCCGCTACCCAGTGTTGCAGAATAGGCTCGTGGACCTCCAACAAGGCAATGGGGACATGGAGCCTGGGGAATGGAGGCAAGGGCGAAACCTGATAGACACTGAGGATGTGCAAGGCCCCAACAGAGCATCACGGGAAGGGAAGAAGCAGCACAACCTCCTGAAACACTGGTGCAACTCCCCAGCTGGAGCAGTGGAGTGGCAAGACAGGATGATAGATGCTTAATGGATGCTTCCTTCAGCCTGTCTCATCACACTGATGAGATTGGGCCATGTATGTTGAGTGGGCCTACAATGAACAGGGCATTTAATAAAGAGTTGTGTTTGTGTTGAAATGTGTGGATCAATGATTACATTGTTATTGATAATAAAGGGCCATAGGTGTGGCACCTGGGAAGGTGGACCATACAGTCCCACTATGCTTGCACTGGAGGTTTATCTATCCCACAGCTATTACCCATCCCACAGGTATCCCTGCCCATCTCACAGCTATTACCCATCCCACAGCTATTACCCATCCCAAAGGTATCCCTGCCCATCCCACTGCTATCTTAACCTTTCCCACAAGCATGCAAAGGCTTAAACCATTTCTAAAAGTTTCCACCAAGACTTTATTGACTAAAATAAATGAAGCAAGTGTGTGAAGCAAAGATAATCTTTATTAATAACAAGCTGTAAAAGAAAAATGACCCAAGTGTCCTAAGCAAATATAAAGTCAACAGGTAGCCACCCAGTCTCTGGCACTCTTCTTAGTCACTCTGAGGCGTGCCCAGTCTCAGGGGTGAAGGGTCCAGGTGCTGTGGAGGTGGCTGCTGCTGGAGTGCTGGTCTGAGGCGTCATTGGGGTGCCTGGCCCCGAGAGGACAACAGGGGACGGTGTGTTGAGGAAGCTCTCAGAGAGCTGGCTCAGTCCTGTGATGTTGAGAGCTCCTTCCTGCAGGACATGGGGTGTCAGCCCCAATACCGATGACAGATGTTCTGAGGCTGGGCTTGGCTGTGGGGTGGAGGAAGGAGCAGTGTAGTGGGGATGTCTGGTCTGCAGCTGAGCGAGGTGAGGCATGGGTGGCATCTGTGGCATGGGTGGCATCTGTGGCATGGGTGGAATCTGTGGCGTGGGTGGCATCGGTGGCATCAGTGGCATCGGTGGCATCAGTGGCACCGGTGGCGTTCGATGTACCTGTGCCTGGACTGGGAAGGGCTGCCTGTGCTGCTGGAGCTCCTAGAAGCCGTAGCCTTGGTAGGTGAGGGCCTGTGGAAAGCCTTGGAAGGGCAGTGACATCACCTGGGGTGTAGGAGCAGACCTGGACTGGGTGGGAGCAGGTTCATCTGGGTCTGGAGGGTTGTGAAGAAGACTGGTGATCCTCTCCTTTATCACCTGGTACTGTGATTCCAACATGTTCATGAGGGTCTGGTTGATGTAGGTGAGGAAAGGCTTGCGGTTGGAGGATGGGACATCAGTGTGTACCAGCTGAGAGAGGAGATCTACGCTGCTTCTGTTGGTGTCCCTGATCTCCAGCAGGACAGTGTGGCTCTGCCCCTCCGGTCTGCCTCTCTGCCTGCTTTCTGTGGAGGTGGAGCTGAGGGTGGATGTGGGTTGTTCTCTGGTGGAAGTGCCCTCTCCTTGCCCCCACTGCATCAGGGGGTCCTCCACACGTTCCGCCACAGGGAGTGCAGCTGTTCGGGGAGTCTCCGTCATGGCACACTCCTGGACACAGGAGCTTGCCTGGACACAGGAGGTGACTCTTGGCCAGAAGAGAACTGGCTCTCTGCGGGCTGCCTGAGAGAGAGGGTTGTGAGAGGGGCTGCTCCTCGGTGGTGGATCTCACCCTCCAAGAAATTGCACTTGGCCATCATGTAGGTCTCTTGGTCCGTTAGCTTGACCGTGGCCTGGCCAGATTTCTTGAGGTGCAACTTCCTGTACCAGGTGTGCATGTGCTTCCACCAGCCGAGTAGCACCTCTGAAGTGTAGCCCAGGCTCTCCACCTTCTCTTTCCAAGCAGCCTGCTTCCTTTTGGTGTCTAGATAGAGCCTGTGTCCCTTCCGCCATAGATACTCATTCTCTCTCAGCCATTCCAGCACCTCATCCTCATGTTCCTCCTCGATGTTGTATTGACTCCTCTCCTGTTCTTGCGTCTGCCTCTTCCTCCCTTTGGCAGGACCAAATGGGCCCTTATCAGAGGGGCTTCCAGGTTGTAGGGGCTGCTCCTCCACACCACCACCAGCAGCAGCAGCAGCAGCAGCACCAGCAGCACCAGGATCAGCAACAGCAGAGTAAGCACCAGCAGCGCCAGCAGCACCAGCAGCAGCACAAGCACCAGTAGCACCAGCAGCACCAACAGCACCAGCAGCACTAGCAGCGCCAGCAGGACCAGGATCAGCAGCAGCAGAGTAAGCACCAGCAGCACCAGCAGGACCAGGAGCAGCACCAGCAGAGTAAGCACCAGCAGCATCAGCAACACCATGAGCACCAGCAGGACCATGAGCACCAGCAGCACCAGCAGGACCAATTGGACCAGCAGGACCAGGAGCAGCGCCAGCAGAGTAAGCCCCAGCAGAAGCCCCAGCACCAGGAGCAGCACCAGCAGAGTAAGCACCAGCAGAAGCCCCAGCACCAGGAGCAGCACCAGCAGAGTAAGCACCAGCAGAAGCACCAGCACCAG
>BLBF01000016.1:42217065-42257024 GCA_015471245.1 Laticauda colubrina
AGGAGCAGCACCAGCAGAGTAAGCACCAGCAGAAGCACCAGCACCAGCAGAGTAAGCACCAGCAGAAGCACCAGCACTAGGAGCAGCACCAGCAGAAGCTCCAGCACCAGAAGAGTCAGACCCAGCAGCAGAAGCCCCAGCAGAAGCAGAGTCAGGGCCAGGGGATGGGATGGTGGCCCTGTCCCTCTTGCCAGGGCTGTCAGCAGATGCCACAGGCTTTCTCTTCTTTCCCATGGTTGTTGGCTGGCTGGCTGACTAGCTGGCTGGAGCTGTGTCTGGCAGCAGGTCTTTCCCCTGAATGGTGACCTGCTTGCAAGCTGTTTCCCTTTATATCCACGGGGCTGACACAATGCATCCTCCCTGCATGCGCAGTGAATGCTGTGCATCTGCTAGGCATATGCTAGGCATCCGCTAGGCTTTCGCTCTGCATCCGCTTCATCCGCTCGGCATCCGCTCTGCATCCGCTTCTTCTGTTGCGCGTCCGCTTCACTGTGCTCCCCCGGAATCCCTGCAGATGTGCCATCTGCTCCCTTCCACTTCCATCCGCTGGTGTTCATCTGCTTTCCATCCTGGCTACGTCCTCCCCCCATCCATTCCTTTCCGTTGTTGTCTGCTCTGGTTATGCAAATTCGGGGCACTTTTGAGAGCGGATAACAACGGATGGAACATTTTCTCATCCGCTGTGTCCTTTTTACAAAAGTTTTGCATCCGTCAGCCAATGTGACAGGCCCTTTAGGTTATTTGATATGAGAAGATGTAACATGGTTACATTGTTTGTCCTTATCCAAACCTTGTTTCTTGTAACTATTACCTCCTAAAAGAGGATTTTTAAAAAAAGCTTATATTGTTAATAAAGAATCAGTGTGGTTCAGTTTTAGTGGAAGCCTTAAAATGAACATAGCAAGGGGCAAGGCTTCTTCCAAATCTGACCTTCACCAAACTCCTTATTTTTCTCCATCAGCAAATTGTACACATTTATTTCCAAAAGTGATTTGGAAATCAGACATTTTACAACCTGTTTCTGATTTTGATCACGCTGGAACATTTATGGTCATTTTAGCAAGGATTGCTAAAACTTCCTTTTATATTCCTTTTATCATTACTTCAGTTCTCTTTGATATTTTTCTTGCATTTGTTGACTGTTCCAGACTCCAAAATTAAAACAATGTGAAGAACTAAAGACACAGAATTGCCTTTGGATTATAAACGTGCAATTATGTCCATGTGTTCAGAGACTCTCTTGAAAAGCCAGCTTAGAATTCTGTACACTTCATCTTTCCTAGGTAGCAGTGGAAACACGAGCTGTGATAGCCTGGATGGAAAAGAATCCTTTTGTGCTTGGAGGGAATTTACAAGGAGGAGAACTTGTAGTTGCGTATCCCTATGATATGGTCCGGTCAGTCTGGAAGACACAGGAGCACACACCAACTCCAGATGACCATGTTTTTCGATGGCTGGCCTATTCGTATGCCTCTACTCACCGACTAATGACCGATGCTCGGCGAAGAGTATGCCATACAGAGGATTTCCAGAAAGAAGATGGAACAGTAAACGGAGCTTCTTGGCATACTGTTGCAGGAAGTAAGTGGTAGTTCAAAAATAAAAATTTAACAACTTGTCAAACACACATCAAATATATAAATAGGTCAGGAGCCATGGTAGCACAGTGGTCAGAATGCAGTAATGCAGACTAACCGTGCCCACTGCCAGGAGTTCAGTCCTGACTAACTCAAGGTTGGCTCAACCTTCCAACCTTCTGAAGTCAGTAAAATGAGAACTCAGACTGTTGGTGGAAATATGCTGACTATGTAAACCACTTAGAGGTGGCTGTAATGCACTATGAAGTGGTATATGCAGTATTTTTCAGTCTTTAAGACACTCCAAAACATAAGACGCACATTAGCTTTAGAGGAGGAAAACAAGAAAAAATATTTTTGCCTCTGCCTCCCAGCATCCATCTGGCTAGTGTCCTTGCAGCAAACAGCACATTATCACAGCCCCAATACATGGGTCGTCAGGGCTCCACTCCATTGCACCCACCACTGGTCAGCTGAGCAACAGCTGGATTCTGGTGTCTCATAGCCCCACCAATCAGTGGGCTGGCCAACTGGAAACATTACCATTGCTGCCTCCTCTATGTCTGCTGCCTCTGCCGGGAATGCTGGAGCCTTTGCTAGTGGGCAGCTAATTGGTGGTTGGATCAGCATCCTGGAATACTGATGATCAGCTCCTTCTAAATGGCAGGGATCACCACTACCTATGGCCACCACCACCTATGGCCACCGCTGCCTATTGCTGCCGCTGTCATTCATGGATCGGTGGCAATGGCGATAGGCAATAGCAAATTATGGCAGCAATCCCTGCTGCCTACAACAGCTGATCAGTGATATTCCAGGAGGCCAATCCAACATGCTCCAGCATTCCCTGCCAGTGGCAAACAGCAATGTTGACAGGTGGCGGTGGTGACAGGCGGCAGTTGCGAACACCGCTGCCACACCAACTCCTTCCCCCTGCCACAATATTTGCTCTATAAGACACAAAAATATTTCCATCCACTTTTGGTTGGGGGGAGTGTGTCTTATAGACCAAAAAATATGGTAAGTCTAAGTGCTATTGCTATTTGTTCTTGTTTTCTTATCCTAACTGTACATTAAATGGCAGTCATCCATTAAACGGGAGAAAAGCAAAACTTTGTAATTATCTCCCAATATAAGTCAGGTTTTGAGTTTTGAAAGATGTTCCTGGGCTAAGGCAGAAGTTACTGATTCTCCTTTGGCTTTTCACATAAATATTTTTATGGAATAGAGGGTTTAAATGATGTCTGGTTTACATAAATAGAATAGAGGCTATGCAACACAGTTCAAACAATTTTTTAATATGCATCTAAAAGAAGGAAAATGAGATAACTCATTTAGGTATTGCAATAAACAAAGATATATGTGAATAAAAGAATTGCAAAAGCAATAAACAATAAGCAAAGAGGCCATAATTTTTGATTAATCCTGATATACTTTAGGAATTATCATCAACTTTTTAGAGTGATATGTATATCTTAAAAGTTGAGTGTTTTCATGTACAATTTTACCAAAATGGCTGCTGTGGTCGGCATATCCAATTTACTGAATGCAATTCTAAAAATATTGGAAAGATTCGCTGATGACTTTGCTTCATACTATTCCTCTAACTTTCCAAAATTGTCTCGATAAACTCAGCTTATCGTTTTTCTGGCCACAATTCTAAACTGGATTGCAATATTTAAATTCTAATAATTTTTCTGCTTGACCACATTGGACCCAGAAACATAGATGGAAAAACTTAGTACAATCATTAATTAGAAACACACAAAAAATCAAAGAGCATAACATAAAGCATACATTCCTAACCCATAGACATCATGCATAATTAAAATCAGAAGAGCTCTACAAATCATTCAATACAATTATAATTAGCTAGAAAAGAAATGTTGAATTCTCAGTGGGGAATGCTAAAAGAGGAACAATATAGGAATGTGTTGGCTGATTCCAGCTTTTATTTCCCATATAGGCATGATTATCAAGCATAGAATTTGACTATATCTACTTGCGACCAAAGCTAGTAGGAAGGTCTTAGTAAAAATCTTGTCCACACAAGTGTAAACAAATAAATTAATTTCAAATTAAAAGGTATTCTGTAGCAGTATGCCTTTTCAGCCTAACTCCCAGACTTTAATACCAAGGCACCTGTGTTGAGTATCTTTATGGCATGGCGCCTTAACCTGCTGCTTAATCATTGCCTTAGCTTTATGGAATTCGTGATTGACACAAGTTCTAGCTAAAGACCAGAACTTTTTTTTCTCCAAGAGTTTTCCTAGGTAAACTGGATGCTATTATGTAGAAGTAGTGAGGTCAGACCAAATAAGGAAATGACCCTATTAGTCAAACATAACAAAATAGTTAAAAGATACAAAGCTGAAGCTCCCACATCAGTTACTCTAAACCATGATTATACATGGGATGTTGAATTTAAGACACAGCTTAACAATTGGACTGAATTTTCCCTTTTGTAGAAAGTTATACTTCTTGTAAATAAATTCTGGAATTGAATGGTGGCTTCAGCGTGAAATATTTGGGGACAAAAATAAATATTGGCCTACTTTTGCCCAATAAGAGCTAAGGATAGCTTTTTTGAGCATTCTTAGCTGCATATTTAGAATGTGTCTCGACAAATAACATATTTTTAAAACAGTTTTTAATATTTAAAAATATTTTAATATTTAAAAAGCTTCCTTTTGTGCTTGGAGGGAATTTGCAGGGAGGGATGCTTGTAGTTGCCCATTCCTATGATATGATCCGGTCAGTCTGGAAGAGATAGGAATAATGTTAATCTACCATTGATCCGAATGTCCTAACTGATACTGGGAACTTTAAGCATTCTCTATCATCTTCATCCAGGACATTATATCTAGCTATTGCTTATTTAAATGCTATCTATATAATTTGTGCAGAAGTATTCTTATTATAGGGAGTGTGATAGCTCAGTGGCTAAAGACTCTGATCTTGTTAGCTGGAGAGCTGACAGCCCAGGTTCAAGACCCAAGATCCATGCAATGGGTGAGTTCTTACTACTGTGTTTCTCATATAATAAGGCTGGTCTTTTTTTTTTTTTTGAGGCCCGAAAAAATGGCTAGGCCATCTTTTCAGGGTGACTTAATTTCCCCCCCCCCTTGCATCTTCGGGTGGGTGGGTGGCGACGGCTTGGATGTTGACCTTGGCGTTGGTGGGGCACTTCATATTGGGATCAACGCAGGCAGCACCATATCCGGGTGTGCAACAAAAGTACTTCCTACCAGCAAGCCCCCCCACCATTCCCCCCCATTTTGCATGTTTTAATATAGGCCTTAATTTGAGGGAAGGGGCTTAATTTCATTTCATGCCAATAAAACATGCTGGGACTTCCTATTGGGGGACACCGTATTGTTGGAGAAACAGGGTACTTCCTCCAGCTTCTGTCTACCTAGCAGTTTGCAATGCAAGTAGATTAATAGGCACCATTTTGGTGGGAAAGTAACAGTATTCCGGGCATCTTTGGCATATAACCATGCAGATCACTTGACCACATAAATATCTTCAGACAATGCTGGCTCCCTTGACCAAGAAATTGAGATGAGCCCTACAGTTGGACACAACTGATAGAGAAACCTTTATCTTTACTATTCTTATCATGCTTGAGGCCAATGCTATTTTTTGTAATTGTCTGCAGGGAAGGGGCACACGTAAAGGGCAAATTATAACAGGTTGCCTGATGATGTAATTACATAAATGACATCACTTATATGTGACTTCATCATGGTGTTTTTTTTTTAGAAAATGATACCACACACATGCCATTAATTTGACAGTGGGTTCTTCTGGTTACCACTGGTATTCTCAGTCCCTATTTTACAAAGATATCACACAATACATTTTAAAAAGAATCAGGTAGGACTAGGTATCTAATAACTGTGTAACATATACAAGGACAAGGTTATCTTTCTCACAACATGATTAGATTAGCACAATCAAGAACAATTGTATTTACATTAATGAATAACTAACATTTGATCTCCTCATGCTGCGGGTACATATATGTCTATAGTCCCTTTAAAAAGAAGGAATTAATGCACTACAATTCTGAAAATATCTGAGGGAGGGTTGGACTGAAGTTAAGATGCCATGCAGGGAGAATAATATTTAAGTGAGGAAAGGGCAGTAGATTCATTAATAAGATTTGTATTTTCACTGCATTAAAGGAAGGAAGTATTTAACGGATTTAAGGATTTGGGGCTTGATGTAGCAAAATATTTTGCCTATGATTGAGTTCTGTAAAGTTGATGAAGATCTGATTACTGTAGTATTCTATCTTAGGAAGCAAAATGTTTTGGGCCATCTCTGTAGAACAGGAATGAAAAAAAGTCCTCCTTTTTTGCCTTCTGTTTGAAGGTTTGTCCACTCTTTTATATTTGTAACACAGCCAAAATTGATATCTCTAGTTCAGTCAAACCTATTTATACAACTTAACAACAAAAGAGACTTAATTTCATTCTGATCAGCTGGGAAGACTCTTAGGGATATATTACATTCAATTCTATTTCTATATGTTGTCTAATCAAATGCTACTTTATAAGTATTCAACTTCTGTCTTGAATCAGTCTGGTCTAGATAGAGATCGATAAACTGAAAATGAATCCTGGTGGCAATTCATAGACCAGGTTAATTGTTTCAGATGACCTTGCATTTTCTTTATAGAACTGGGTGCACAAGTTAAGAGTGCTTCTTAATCTTCCATTGACCCTAGAGACCAACTGACACTAGTAACTTTGAGCATTCTCTATCAGCTTCATCCAGGACATCAGCAATAATATTTGCTATGTGGAAAACAATTTTGCTCCAGGAATATCTGTTTGGCCCACTATAATTAACATATTTGAGGTCCTGAATAGTTTAATTTTTCAAATTCTGCAGAAATTAAAATTTGAATTTGATTTTGATCTAGATGAAACTATCATATCAATACTTAAGGAATTTCATTGTCTCTCTGGCCTCTAATTCCCTTGATATAGGAGTGAGATTTATAGTAAAAACTTAAATGGCATGAGGTCCAGTTCTATGAGTATTTTTTCCCATCTTGTCCTCTATTTGCAATGTGATCTTCTAGGAATTCCTCCTTTATGTAAGCTTGTTGCAAGAAGCGTATTATATCTTACTGTGGGGGTGCCTTGACTTTGAATGACTTTGCAATTTTTTTGATTGCCATAAATTTGTAGCTATCTACCTCAAATGAAAATGCTCTTTTCAACTGAGCCCTTTAAAATTTTAAATATGCTTTTCCCACCCTTTTGCTTCACTGATTGATTTGTCAATTTTACTATCTCTGCAGAAACTGGCCTTTATCAAACCATCATCAAAATTTCCTTTAAATTTTATTTCCTGTGAATCTCAATAACATTAATTTGAGATGAAATGTACATGTGCACAACCATTTTGTTAGTTCCTGTTATTGTTGGTAAGCAGATTATCTAGAAACTAAAAGCTGTATTATGTTTGCAGTGGATCACATAATATTGCCTTTACTATGATGATCTCATAATCTAAAATACATTTTTCATTTTACTTCTGTATTATACTCTAGAGTTATTTTTAATTATCGCTATTGAATTTCTATAATAAGTCTTGTATTTTTATGCAATATGAATTTCAAAATGCTGATTCCAATTTCTTATCCTCTCTATGTGTTCTGAAATTCAGCTGTTCTGAAATCATACATCTCTATTAATTCTGGTCTACTGTAAACCCACAACCAAGAATTTAGGTTAGACTGATGATGATGAAAGAAATAATATTTCATCATAATATTTTAATAAACTAAGTTTCATAATTACCTTTTGAATTTGCTTTTCCTTTGGTCACACAATCCAAACTGTAATAAAGACAGTTAATATTTAATATGAAGACAATATAAAAAAATACAAATGTTGATTTAGATCTCCAGTTTACATTTCTATAGGCAAAGATAGAAAAGGACCTTATTCTAGGTCTTAGAAATATAAACTTTTTCCTTAACATTTCAAAAGAATATGGATAAGCAGATACAATGATTCTGTGCTTTATGTGATATTTCAAGATATTTTAAGAAACTGCTTAAAACGTAGCAGATAATTCATTTTTTGCAAAATATTAATTTCAAATCAGCAAACCTTTGGCATTTAACTGAAAAGGGAGACAATTTTAGTAGAGCTGCATCAGTCATTGCTCTCACATTTTAATCCTTTAATCAACCCCCAAATTAACATTGTTGTTATATAATCCAGCCCCACATACTTTCGGGCTCATTAAGTACCCAAATATTCCTGTATGGTAATGTAATTTTTTTTCGCTTGTAATATATTTGCATTATTTTTACTATTATAAAATAAACAAATCTAAGAATTGCTAAAATGTATAGATGGGAGGGAAGAAGGTAGGAAGACCAGTGAAAGGTTTCAGCAAAGAAAGATCATTATCAAAACTTTATGCAGGGATCCTCAATATCCAGGGCTGAAAAATGAGGAGCAAAAATTTCTTACTGCATATGGATGCAAGATTTAAACCTAGAGTTGATATATAATTATAGCTAAATTCAGGGGTGGGCTTCAAAAATATTAGCAACGGGTTCTATGCCTAGTTGCTGTCTGGGAATAGCCATTGTTCCGTCCGGAAAAACGCGAGGTAGACCGGGTTCCAACAACAAGTCTTTATTTCAAGTATAGTTGCAAAACAGAACATTGGCTCAAGCTGCGACAGTCCTTTAATATGTTTCTGTCTGCCAGCTTGTAGCCAATGACAAGCATTTGGTTTTGCCGCCCTGGGGCAGCTTCGTGGATTGGTTCCTATTGAACCAATCCCCTTTCAGGTTTTGTTAACCAATTGGAATGAAGTATTTGGAGTCTACTATTATTTATACAGAACACCCCTCCCCTCTTAGTTCAGTCCTATGTAGTGACGTAGTCGCGCAGGTAGGTGGGGCTTCTTTTGATTCGACTGGACTTGCGCGGTTCATTTCTTTTGGGGACTTTGACCGGTTCGGATGGGATTGCTATTTCTCCAGTCTTTCTCCATGGAACTGTCTGGAAGGGTGAGTCAGCCATTTTACTGCTGCCTGAGTTTCTTAGGCCGGTGGTTTTGCCGCTCCCTCCCGTTTCCTCCGGGCAGGTCGAGCTGGCCTGGCTGGCCCCTTTGAATGGACTCTTCTCGCAACTTTCTTCAAACAGTAAGTCTTTTATTTGCTCTTTTTGATTGTTATTGTTTTCGGAGTTTAATTTTAATGGTTCTTTATTGATTTCTCACATTTCTCCGCCCTCTTTGGTTTGAATTTTGTCGTGTTTTTCTATGTGTGGTTGTGTGTTTGCATTTCATTCTATGTTTCGGGAGCGAAGCTGGTCTATGTGCCGCTTCCATTCCCTGCCATCGTCTACCATTAGTCGGTAGGATTTGGGGCCTGTTATTTGTGTAATTTGTCTGGGTAGCCATAATGGGTCCCCGGTAAAATTTTTACCATAAACTAAGTCGCCTATTGCAAAGGTTCTGCATCGAGTAAAGGAATCAGGGGGGGTTTCTGGTGTGAAATTTGGGTGCAATCTGTCTAGATGCGACCTTAGTTTCCTTCCCATCAGTAATTCTGCTGGGGTTTTGTTGGTTGTAGTACTGGGTATGATATGTTGGAGGGTGAGTAATCGATTTATTTTATTTTGGACATCCCCAGTGTCCATTTTTTCTAAACCCTCCTTGGTAAACCTGACCATTCTCTCTGCCCTACCGTTTGCAGCCGGGTGGGCCGGCGCGGTTAGGGCATGTCTTATACCTAGGGAGGCTAGGTATTGCTTGAATTGGAGACTGGTTAATTGTGGCCCATTGTCGGACACTAGGACGTCCAGTAGGCCATGGGTTGCAAATAGTTTGTCGAGTTGTTTTATAACGGTTTCTGTTGTCATTGATTGCATAATTTTTACCTCCAGCCAATTAGAGTATGCATCCACGACAATCAGAAACATATGCCCCTTGGTAGGACCCGCAAAATCGATGTGGATTCGTGACCAGGGGCCTCTTGGGGTTTCCCAGTCTCTTATGGGTGCTTTTGGCGGGGACGGCCTGATTCTTTGGCATTTATCGCATGAGTTTACCCAGTATTCGATGTCCCTATCTATACCCGGCCACCAGACAAAGCTTCTAGCAAGGCTTTTCATTTATTCCCGGGTGGCCTTCGTGAAGCATACCCAGTACCTTGGTTTGTAATTTGTTAGGAATAATTACCCGATCACCCCACCCCACAATAAACAACCTTTTTGGATTGAGAGTTCAGTTTGTCTGGTCCAGAAAGGTTTAAAGTTCTCAGTTTTTTGGTTTTCCGGCCAGCCTTTACCTACCCAGTTAAGTACGCGGGCAGTCAATGGGTCTTTTGCGGTGGCTCTGGCGACATCATTCGCAGATATGGGTAGATCGGGGCAAGTCTCTATCTGCAATGCTGTCATCGTTGGTGCCAGGTCTTCCTCTGTGGATGGCAATGGTGCTCTGCTCAAAGTGTCTGCATGGGAAATTTGTTTCCCTGGGCGATGTGTCAGAGTATAGGAATAGGCTGCCAGGAACTCTGACCATCTAGTCATTTGTGGGGACAGAATATTCGGTGTTTCCCGCCAAAATTCCTAGTAGCGGTTTGTGATCTGTTACGATTTGAAAAGTTCTTCCATATAGGTACTCGTGGAAGCGTCTCACTCCGGCGACAATTGCTAGAGCTTCTCTGTCCAACTGGCTGTAATTACGCTCAGCTTTGGACAGGGTCTTAGAATAATATGCGACGGGTGCCTCTCTCCTGAGCAATTGGTGGCTCAGGATGGCACCGACTCCGAATGGCGAGGCGTCGCAGGTCACCATCAATGGCAGTGTATTGCGAAACTGGATAAGAACGGTGTTTGATGTTAATAAGTCTTTTATTCCTTGGAAAGCTTTTTTTTCTCTAAGCCCCCATGTCCAAATTGTTTTCTTGTCCAGTAATCGATGCAATGGTTCTGCTATTGTGGCTTTTTGGGGTAGAAACACATTATAAAAGTTTATCAGTCCCAAAAATGCCTGCAGCTCAGTTTTATTCTTTGGTTCTGGTGCGTCTTTTACAGCTCTTACTTTTTTTTCAGTGGGGTGTATGCCCTCTCCATCAATTAAATATCCTAAAACCTCGACGCGATCAGTCATTAGGCAGCACTTTTCTTTCTTTACTTTAAGGCCAGATTCTCTGAATTTATTTAGGACCTCTTTGAGTCTTTTCTTTAGTTGTGTTGCATCTTTGGCTGAAATTAGGACGTCGTCAAAGTATGGCATGACCCCTCTTATGCCATTTAACAGGCGTTCCATGAGGCTCTGGAAAACGCCTGGGGCTACGCTTACTCCAAATTGGAGTCTGTTACATTTGAATGCCCCTTTGTGAGTCACTATTGTTTGTGCTTCCACCGTTAAGGGGTCTACTGGGAGCTGTTGGTACGCCTGTGCCAGGTCTAGTTTGGTGAAAACCTTTCCTCCCCCAAGAGAGTGCAGTAGGTGTTGCACAACTGGCACCGTGTACGTGCTCTGTTGCAACACATGGTTCAGGGTAGCCTTGTAGTCGCCACAGATTTGAACTGACCCGTCTGGCTTAATTGGTGTCACAATTGGTGTTTCCCATTTAGCGTGGTCGACCGGTTCTAAAACCCCTTGATCTATCAATTTATTTAGTTGTTTCTCTATTTTTTCTTTTAAAGCAAAAGGAACCTTTCTGGCCTTTAGTCTTTTAGGGGTTATCTGTGGGTCTAGACTAAATGAAATGGGGGTTCCCCGATACCTGCCTAGGGAGCCATCGAAGACGTCCTGGAATTCTCGGATCAGGTCTTCCTCCCAGTCAGTTGCGGCCACCTGGTCTACTCCGGTCATCCCGATGCCCAATGGTGTGAACCATTCGATACCCAGGAGGCTTGGTCGATCTCGGTCGACTATTGTTAATGGTAGTACTGCAACATGTTGCCTGTAAGCAATTCGAAAATGTCCCAGGCCGATTACAGGAATTCGGTTTCCCTGATAATCTTTGAGGGTTAGTTTTTGTCTCTGGAGTTCCTTAATTTTGATGTCAGGAATTAGTTTTTTGAGGGTGTCCCACGACACCATGGATAGGAACGATCCAGAATCAACTTCCATCTTGCAGGGGCTGTCTTCGATTTTTACAACTATTTTTACTTTCTTCCCGCTTTCCGTCTGAGCGCTTCCGATAGTGAAAGTTTGGTATGCTTTCTCCCGGTTAGTGGCTCGCCTGTTTTGCTGCCACTTTCTCTCGGAGAGTCTTGGCTCAGGCTTTGCTGGGGAGTCGTTTCGTCTCTTTGGGCTGTAATTCTTTTTGTTTCTGCAGACTTTCTCGATATGCCCCCTTTTCTTGCATGCTCTGCAAATGGCATCGAGGAATCTGCAATCGGCTCAGGGATGGTTTCCCCCGCAGCCAGCACATTCCCGCCGATTTCGATTTTCACGCCCTTTCTTGTTAGCATATAGGCAGTGGATTTCGTCATCTTCCTCCCCGGATTGTGACGTCTCTTCGAGTTCTTCGTAATGACTGGTTGTGGGAGGTTGTTTTTTTCCTCTGGCAGGGCTTTTTTCATCGTTACTTGCATTCATTTATTTCATCTTATCTGCCGATTTTTTGGCAGCTTCAGCAGCCGAGGCTTCTGCAATAGCTTCGGCTACTGATATGTTGGGTTTGTTCAGTAGCTTGCTCTGTATGGTTGAGTCTTGCTCTGTATGGTTGAGTCCCAATATCACTCGATCCCGCATCGCTTCATCTAAGTTAAGAAACTCGCAAACTCCCCCTATTTGGCATAGTGCGATTACAAAAATCAGTGATGGTTTCGCCTTCTTTCTGGTCTCTCCAATAAAACTCGTGCCGCTTTATCAAGTTTGACACCACTGGTGCATAGTGGGCCTTTAATGTTCTTTGGAGCTCGGTCCACGTCAGTTGTTTGACATCTTGGGGCTTTGCCAAAGCCTTGGCCATTTTAAAAATCGCGGGCCCACAGTGTGTCAAGAAGACGGCGCTTTTTCGTTGGGCTGAGATTTCCTCCATCTCATTGCTCTCTAGGTACATCTGGAAACGGTCTACGTAAGATTCCCAGTCTTCTTCATTGGGGTTGAAGGGTGCGGGCGGCGCATTGTTTCCGGCCATTTCTCTTTGTCTGGCTTGTTTGTCACCACGTGCTCCATCTCGCATTTAGGACGATCCCATCCTTGTCGCCAGTGTTCCGTCCGGAAAAACGCGAGGTAGACCGGGTTCCAACAACAAGTCTTTATTTCAAGTATAGTTGCAAAATGGAACATTGGCTCAAGCCGCGACAGCCCCTTTTTATGTTTCTGTCTGCCGGCTTGTAGCCAATGACAAGCATTTGGTTTTGCTGCCCTGGGGCAGCTTCGTGGATTGGTTCCTATTGAACCAATCCCCTTTTAGGTTTTGTTAACCAATCGGAATGAAGTATTTGGAGTCTACTATTATTTATACAGAACAGCCATGGTGTGTGTGACCTAGTCAGCCTCCTGTACCATGGGAGGCATTTTTCCCTCCCCAGGCTCTGGTGGCTTTCCTCAAGCCTCCGGGAGGGCAAAAATGGCCTCCCTGGGCTCCGGAGTCTCTCTTGAAGCCAGAAATGGGCCTGTTCCTGGTCTTCCCAAACTTCTGGGAGGCCTGTTTTTCCCCCTCCCTGAGCCGCCGCACATGCCCTCCACTTAGCTGCATCCAAAATGGGCAGCATGGGGACTCCTGGGAGGGTGGGGTGTAGGGGTGGGATATAGGTTTGCACCTATTCGGTAGAACCGGTTGTTAACATTCTAAGCAGTTCGGAGACCCGGTTGTTAGAAGAAATTACTGGCTTAATCCTATAAGGAAGGCAGGAAGTAAACATTCTGGTGTTGCTTACAGAAATTGTCTCTGTTACCCCTTATTATATTCTTGGCAGGACTAGACTTCCTGTTTCAGAAACTTCTCTGGAGTTTTTTCCCCTTCTTTGCTGGTACTTTGCTTGTGTGGAATGACCATTCAAAGTTACAATGGCACTGAAAAAAGTAACTTATGACCATTTTTCACACTTATGACTTTGCAGCATCCCCACAGTCATGAGAGGCCAAGCGAGGAGATGCATGCCTCAATTTGAGTGATATTGAGCTGGCCACGCCCAGCCAATAACATGACTACCAAGCCACTTCCACCCAGACACATGATCACCAAGCCATGCCCACCAACTAAGCCACACCCATAGAACTGGTTGTTAAAATATTTGAATCTCACCCAGGTGGGGTGGGCGGGGTCAGCCAGCAGTAGGATTTGGGGTTTCTCCAAACTGTGTAGAATCTTACCTAGAGGATCTCCCGAATCCCTACGAATCCCCAGCAGCCCACCCCTGGCTAGATTCCTAGCTAGAGACCCAGCTAGGCATCAGGCCAGAAATCAGGGGACCTTAAATTGCACTCTCCCTTTAGGCACAAAGCTAGATGGGTAAACTTGGGCCAGCCACTCTGTCTCAACCCCAAGAAGAAAACAATGGCAAACCATTTCTGACATCTTGCCAAGAAAACTGCAGAGTCTAATCCAAGAACTTTTCAGGAGTTAAAAACTGGTTCAGTGGCATGCATACTTGCATAAACAGGTTCTTAGTTTACCATCATTGAAATGGTTTCTTTTGTGTTTGCAACTTATCTGAGCTTTGCCCACTGCTTGCACGATTAGGAAGAGATTTATTGCCATATCCATTATGAAGATTGTATAATTGGAAAGCAATAAATGGATCTATTTTTTTTTCTTAATGCAAGTGTAATACTAGGTTGGTCAAATAGCTGCTTAGGAAGTGATCTTGATGCAGTGCTAGTATGCCACCACATCAGCCATATAGTGCTTATTCACCTTCCAATAGATCAGCTTTTTGGAAGAGATTTCATTGCAGTCAAATGCATAGTTGTCAGATGCTGGTGAGAAAATGTAAAATCCATTATTTTTATCCTTATGGAGAAATTATAAAAGGATCTGTTCATCACCCAAAAAAACAGAGGCAGAATCTGCAAGTGGGCCAATCAATTCGGCCAGTTTTGAGGGTCCTACAATGAACATTGATTGATTCATTGATTGATATTTTTCAGTCTACTTCTAAACTTATTTTGCTTAAAAAGGACACTTTTATAACAATGAAGTTAGGAATATTCATATGGATCTGTAAAGGGTAAAGTCTACTCTGAAGTATAATGTTTTAATTTAAACATGGGCTACAGAATGAATGGTGGATGATCCATTCAAGAAATGAATGGTGGATGATCTAGAAAGTCTTAAACCGCAACCAGTCATATCAACTCTGCTGACACTGTGGATTGATTTAAAATAAAATAATTCTCACGTTAGAAGTCACAACTTTCTATATGTATTTGTGAGATTATCCTGAAATTATACAAGCATGTCAGTGTTGGTGGGTATGGATATAAATTGGAAGCAAAAACTACTCTCTGCTAGAACTGATGATATTATCTAGTTGGGTAATGAAATGGCTGCAAGAAAACAAACAAGCTTGAGAGTACCTTTCATTTCAATCCTTTGTCAAATCCCTTTTCCTCACAGAAAGTGATGATAAAATAAATTGCTACCCTGACATTTACATTTCCAAAATATATTTATATTGCAGAAAAAAAAGACAACTGAATTGCCAGAATAGGATGAAGCAAGAATTCCTACTAAAATTAAGTCAGACCACCCACAAGCTATATGGAATTTCAGTGTTGCAAATGGAACCATCATTGCAATAATTTTCAGTAAAAACAGTACATAAACTCCCAGCTGTGTTCTATAATGGAACACCGCCAATGCTATATACAATCCTATATATAGTGTGTGTGTGTGTGTGTGTGTGTGTGTGTGTGTGAGAGAGAGAGAGAGAGAGAGAGAGAGAGAGAGAGAGAGAGAGAGAGAGAGAGAGAGCTAGGAAGCAATATCTTTGCAACAATGAGAAACTATAAAAAATCTTCTCTGATTGCTAGTCTTGAATGAAACAATAATTTGCCGAAGCTCAGAAACAAGGAATCAAGACATGACAAGAAATTCCATCAACGAGGAATATGATTTCTCATAATGTTTGCAGGGTTTCAGTATTACCAATAGAAATACTCCTTTTTTTTGCCATATTAAAAACACAACATTTGAAATAAGTGAGTTCAGCTTCTGAAGCAAAGATTAGCTTGAGAATACACAATTCCATAGTTGATTCTGTCCAGGGCAAAGGCATTGTGTAGAAGTGTCAATAATTAAGTTAATCCAGACATTAGTTCACAAAGTGTGTGTCAACCCTGAAGGTGGCCTGACTGAAGCCATTTTTTACTGCTTCAATGTTGCATACCCTGATAGTATGTTCTTGTGCTCTTTAATTAAACTTGGACATTGATATGACTATTATGTGACATTGACTCTACATTGTTATTCATTAATCTTCATTAATGGTAGGAGAGAGCTTTTTTTAGATTATGGCAGCCAAAACCCAGGAGATGTCTGTAGCATTTTTTCAGATTAACAAATTGAATTGAAAAGCATGCATTTTTTGAGCTCATTTTGATTCATGAATCTTTGCTGTTAGTCATATCTAGAATCTTAGGGTTAAAACAACTGATTATCAACAGGTACATATAATGAAATATATCGCTACTTTCTTGAGGAAAATAACAGCTTTGAGAAGGTTATAAGAATGAAAAACAATGAGGGAGGGGAGAAATTATTCTTGTCCCTCCTTCAAATTCATCTGGGGGGAGCCAAGTTGAAGTTTAGAAGTTAGGAGAAAAGATTAAGAGTCATCCTTGCTCATAATCTAACTTTTACACGTCTTGATCAGAGTGTTAGAAAAAGATTTATTACAACTATGTGCATGATGGATAGCGAGCACTCAAAACACTCAAAATTTTCTGTTGAAAGTGTTGATCCCTGGCTGGATTTCTGTTATGGCTATTTTAAATCTGAGAGCTTGAGAATTTCTTCTTTTTAAATTTTTGAAATACTGTTCCTCTAATAATAGCAGCTTAGTTGGAGAAGCTCTTTTTCTGAAGTACTTTTCAACCAGAAGATGGTTTGTTGCATTCTCAATCATTAATTTGTAATATCCTCTGGTTAAGAAAAGACAGCTTTTGAACCTCTGAAGAATGTGGTGGTAAAAAAGAAGTCTGCAGTTTCCTAAAAAATGTTTTATATTAGATTTATGCATATTAGCTTTGAACTTGTTTCAAATTTGGCTCTGAATGTGTCCTCATATCTATAAAGGCAAGATGTTTACATGCCAAATTATAGCCATAGTTTTATGGCCCTAATTTAATGTTCCACTACAAAAACTTTAACACTGATTTAATATTATGTGACTTCCTTTTAATTAAGTTACTGATATATTTTAAAATACACAGTCTAGAAATACCAAATCCATTTGTAACTATTACGATGAATGCTTGATTTTTTTTAAAAAAATGACTCTAGTTTCAAAAGAAATGACAGTTTATTTTTTTGTTCTTTTCATTGCATTTACAGGCATAAATGACTTTAGCTATCTACATACAAATTGTTTTGAATTGTCTATATATGTTGGCTGTGATAAATACCCTCATGAAAGTGAATTACCAGAAGAATGGGAAAATAACCGGGAGTCGCTTATTGTTTTCATGGAACAGGTAAGTAGCAAAACAATATGGCTGATAAAGTTGGATCTGTTTCCAATGCAATTCTTAACAGGAATGGGTGAAATTTGTTGATCATAATTTCTTGCCAAAGGTGTTGCTTCTAGGAAACAGAAAGCAAAGATTTTATTTTAGTTTTCAAACAAGTGGACATTTCAGCCTCTGATGTGAATTAGCATCCTTCACCACCACTCACAAATACATAAATACATAAGAGGGAAAATGCTTCCATAACCAATTCTGCTGGACATAGTTATTTTTTTTAATATAGCTCATGGATACCTTATTGTGTATTAAATAAAAAAAAAGTATTTGGATTTCGGCTATGGATAAACACTTAATGTTTTGAATGATCTGTCATGGAGGACAGTAGGAATTCAAAACAAGCTCTTTGTTCTCTTATTTTTTTCACCCTAGTAAGTATATTATTGTTAAGCCCATCTTAATAACAATGCACATTATCCAACCTACATAGAAATGTTGCTAAAGAGCTATTTTTATGGCATATTTAAAATCCTGCAAGAAGCAAAATTTTAAACAGGCTATTTTCTCCAGTTTGTGGTTACAGCCACAGAAACCTTAATAAAAAGCAGTACACAGCTTCATTTTCTTGAACACTTCCCGTAAACAACGGCACAAAAATCCATATTTTTTTCTGGTTGCTGGCTGAAGAACTTTTTCTAACACACTGCACAATGGTTGTATCTGCATTTGATGAGATGTCAGCAATTTTCAACAAACTAAAGTCACATTGTCTTTAGCACACAGCTTGAAAACTATTATTAATAAATAAAAGTGTAGACAATATACACACCACAACCCAACAAAATAACAACAATACAGAACTTGTCCTCATTTACTCTTTTATCCAGGAATGTAAAAGACTGTTTCTGCACTTTATCATGACATAATAATAATCTGATGAAGCCAGCCTTCTGTTTTGGTCACATGTACCATTTCATCTCATCCCCAGTTCATTAGGAAACCAATCCATCAGTCAGAATAGAGTTGGAAGGGACCTTGAAGGTCTTCTAGTCCCAACTCTGGTCAAGCAAGAGCCCTGAGATAAGAGGCTGTCCAGTCTCTTCTTAAAAGCCTCCAGTGATGAAGCACCCACAATTTCTGAAGGCAAACTATCCCACTGTCCTCACTGTTAGAAAATTTCTCCTTAATTCCAGGTTGCACTCTCCTTGATTAGTTTCCATCCATTGTTTCTTGTCTTGCCTTCGGGTGCTTTGGAAAATAAGTGGACACCCTCATCTTTGTGGCAGCCCCTCAAATACTGGAATACTGCTTTAATTGGGCTAGTGCCAGCTGAAGAAGGAAATTCATCTATGTGATAGTTCACATCAAATAGGCAAATTTTCTTCTTCAGCTGGCACTATCCCACCATAGCTTCAAGGTGTATAAAATAAAAATAAAATAATAGCTTGTCCCTTTGGAGGCAGCATCACCTGGACTTCTGTGAAAATGATTAGAGTTGTCACTAGCCAATTTCCTCCACTGCCATTCTTCTCCTCCCTATTCAGACCAATTAGTGAGGAAAGACTCAGAGATATCAGTAGGAAGCAAACTGAGGTGCTATGTGATTGCAGCCCCCATGGGCTGCACTTCCTGGGACAGGTCTTCATATGTACAGCTCTATATAAGTAGTGCTGAATGATTTTATTGGTAAGGAACAGAATCACAAGTGTAAACTGCAGCAAATTGTCACAATATAAAACTCTGCTGTTGCAAATCTTCTATTTTTCCAACCTTTACAAGGAATTATTGCTGATTTTTTTTTAAGTTCACACTTCCCTGATAGCTGCATAAGCAATGACAAAATGAAGTCTCTTTTGAGCTGAGTCATCCTGCTGATTACGTGGATATCTTTGCAGCAATGGGATGTTTTCTTTGCAGCAATGGGATGTGATTCGCTCTTATGTGCTTCTGTTATTCTTTTCCTTAATTTCCAGTCCACCTTGCAGCTAGAACTTCATGATCTCCCATTTAAGTGTTAACTAGGTATAACCTAGTTTAGACTGAATTTTTGAATCTATTAGCTCCTGGCAGTGAATTATAATAAACAATTGGCTTAAAGTTTAGAGACTAAATGTGAGAAAGAGAAGGAGTTGTTTATCTTAACCACAACTTGTTCTCTGCTACTTGCTTGTTCCTCATGTAATCCTTATGATTTTGGAGAGTTATCCGTGTTCTTGTTTGTTTGGTGATGCTTTCCCAGAGAAATGTTAAATATACTCAGTTTGTATTGGCATGAATGAAAAATTTTAGCCTTCAAAAGTAGTATCAAATTATTTTCTTCCCCGCTTTCATCGCCCCACCCCCAGAATGGAGCTATTTTAGTTCAGACAAAAAAAACTATTTTCTATAAGTAAGTCTAACCAATACCTTGAAGTGGGTTTAATAGCTTCTTATATCTCTGACCTTGGCAATATTTTTAAGATGATGGTTCAAAGCTGGTACAGAATATACAAACAGCAATTTATCTGCTTATCTATATATATTTAAATCATTATTTTATAGTTCAATCTTTCATAATAAGCTGAACTAGGGAGGAAACTCAGGATCAAATTCTATTAACTCAGTAACAAGTTATTTAATGGCAAATCATTACAGCAGACCTGTAAATGTGAAGTTGAATGACTTATATTATATCCCTATTATGTTCCAAACATAATATAATGCAGGTCATTCTATTATTAATAAGAGTTTGAATGATATATTCAATACGGCTATGCAAATTCACAGTTCAAGGCTACAAAATCTTTGAAACAGTGAATCAAATTATGTTACTTGCAATCTTTTTAAGTATTTCCCAAATTCCATGTTGCTTCTTATTTCTGAACTTTTTGTTGTTGTTGTTGTTGTTGTTGTTGTTGTTGTTGTTATTAATTGCAGTATTGTTCCAGTTGGTCGCATAGCTAGCCAGATGTTTAGACTGGATCTGACAGTTTTGTTTACCTATTGACTCCTTTCCAAGAACACGGGATGGCAAATGGCATTATTATTATTATTATTGTGCCTTCTAATCCCTGTAGTTTTCATGGCAAGATTTTTTAAAAAAAACATTTGCTATTGCATTCTTAGTATTCTGAGACAGGGTATCACTGGCCCAAAGTCATCCAAGTGACTTCATGTCCAAGACAAGATTAGAGCCCTCAGCCCACTGGTTTCTAGCCTGGTGCCTTACTCTCTTTAACATTTCAGATGTCCCATTAAAACAAAGTCAAGATGGATTTGCAAAGATTGAACATGTGACCTTGATGGAAACTTGTGAAGCACATACATCCCATTCTCATAAATCTTCAGCATTATTACCCGGGGTGGGATTCTACCAGTTCGCACCTATTCTCTAGAACTGTTAACATTCAAAGCAGTTCAGAGAACCGGTTGTTAGAAGAAATTACTGGCTTAATCCTGTAAGGAAGGCAGGAAGGAAACATTCTGGTGTTGCTTACAGAAACTGCCTCTCCATGAACTCTCATTACATTCTTGGCAGGACTAGACTTTCTGTCTCAGGAATTTCTCTGGAGTTTTTTTCCCTTCCTTTGCTGGTACTTTTCTTGAGTGGAGTGACTATTCAAAGTTACAATGGCACTGAAAAAAGTGACTTATGACCATTTTTCATACTTACAACTGTTGCAGCATCCCCACAGTCATGAGAGGCCGGATGAGGAGATGAGTGCCTCGATGTGATTGATATTGAGTTGGTCACACCCAGCCAATAACATGACCAAGCCACGCCCACGAACTTAGCCACACCCACAGAACCAGTTGTTAAAAAATGTGAATCCCACCCCTGATTATTACCCCTGCTTTTCTACATATATACTCTCTTTTTCTATGTATCCATAGTTACGTCCTCTGCCTATATTTGCATATGTTACTTTGCATCTCAGCTGCAAAAGAGCACTATTTTTGGCCTAGGTCTGAAATACTTTAGCAGGGGCTGGACTAAATGACATGTGGTGATCTGAATCTATTATTATAATAGACTACAAACTTTTCTTGGTAATCCTAAATTAGTATTCCTTATTATAGTTTTGGATGTAGCCCTTTTAGGAGATTGTGTATAGAATCCTCAGTTGTAATAGATATGCAAGCTTAGTAGTAAATGGTACTGTCCCCCATACACATGCAAGCTGCATTGCATACCAGACCTATGAGATTCCACCCCCCAAAAAACATACAAACTACTGAAAGTGCCCTTGTAAGAAAACATTCACAGCAAGCTGAATTGAATGGGAGTGAAGAGAGAGTAGGATCAATCAGGATCATATAGCCCAGTAAATCAAAATTTTTCTATCTACCAACCAAATCTCAAAGATAGTATGGCTAGCTTGCTGACCTAACAGGATGGAACAAATAACAAGCCAGGCATACAGGTTTGTCTAAAATATTCTAATGTCACACTGTGATTTCCAAGGTGGTTCATGCATTTGATTTCTCAGTATTTTGTTTTCCTCTGAAATAGGACCAATGTCAAATTTTCTGAAGCTGTTTATTCATTGGGACCTCCTAAACCTTGAGATGATAATTATGATGATGATGATGAAGAGGAGGTGGATATTTGTTATAACTGCTCATGCCAAAGATTCTTTTCCTTTTATATAAAGATTAAATGAGGGAAACTTGCTAAATTTGTTTAAATACATTAGCCCACAGTAAATTATTCAGCTTTGAAAAACATTCATCAGCATGTAATTCCTTTTTGTATTGATGCTGATCCTTATTTGTCCTTATTATTTCATCATCAGGTGCATCGTGGAATTAAGGGCATGGTCAGAGATCAACATGGGAAGGGGATTCCAAATGCAATTATTTCCGTAGAAGGGGTGAACCATGATGTCCGCACAGGTAAATACACATTTTTGTTATAAAAAGAAAATGAAAAAAGGACAACAAAATAGCCAACACTGATTTACACAGATTATTTCTCAGCCAGTCCTTGAGTATTGAAGATTTGCCCTGAAATGAATACAAACTCCAGTTCCTTTGTCGTGCAATGGTGGTTTATTCATTAGTTCAGCAAACAACAAATACTCTTCTCTGACAAGAAAGGCTAAGAGCCAGGCAAGGCTAGAGTTGGATTTGAGTTTATTCCCTTTCCTTTTATTACCATTATCATGACCCACCACACTCAGACCTATATACAGTTCTAATTCTGCCAATTATCCCTAAATGCTATTAACCATATAACATGGCTACATTCCTACCCTACTGTGACCCTCACAAGTGTGGCATGCACAAACCTGTCAAGTTAAGTGGCCCTATCCTTTCCAGCCCAACGAGTTAGACCAATGTTGGTTAGTTTATTAAACCAATGCCATATTAGTAAGGAGAACTTTTGCAACAATTATAACAACAGAATCTTGAAAGTCTCCTGCCTTCCCTTATCTTATTTTTCAGCTAGGAGAGGCTTGTCAGAGATGTTTTCTCACTTTTTTTGGCCCAGACTCAAGTCCCTCTTAAGTCAATCAAATCATTGCCTTAATAGCAGCTCTTCCTCCTACCCTCAAGACTTGCTTTCTACCATATACAGAAAGATAAAATATAATTGGCTAATATAAATTTGCAATTTCTTTGCAATAGTCCATGCTATTGTACTCAAAAATAAACAAGCATAGTGGTATACACAGTGAAATTAATCACTACATCCACTGCTCTATTTGTATATCTGATTTCTTGAGGACTGTTCTGACCCAAGCCTTGTTCAAATTAAACAAACACAAACTTTTTTTAATGCAGCACTGGGAATTCAGTGCATTCTCAGCCAAGTGACATTTAAACCTAATTATCCAAGATAAAAGCAAGCCCTTTCAAGGTTGAGAAAGGCTGCAAGAACAGAAGTCTAATTGCTGATAAATATCCAACATCAGAAGTTTCAAAAACAAACTGGAGTAAGCAGGGCTTCAACAAGGACTCTGAGTCTGAAGAACTTCTTTGCTTCCGGAAAAGAACACATTCCCGAGGGCTGGTTTTTATCCCTTGTGGGAGGAATCATCACCTTCCAATCTTACTACTGAGTCACCCTTGCTGCTTCAGCTGGTCTCTCCTTCGAGCAGCCCTGCGCACTTGCGCACTGGGCACAGGCTCCCCAGGATCCTCTGTGTCACTGCTGCCAGACTCCACAAGCTCCAAAGGCTCCTAGTCTCTGATAATCCTGTCCCCATCCCTGCATCAGACACAGGCCCCTCGTCCAAGTCCTCGCCAGCCTCCCTGACTGTTTCCCTTTCATCCTCACTGTCAGAGACCACAGCCATCAGCACCTGCTGCCGGTGAACAACAACAAGGACTAATATCTCCTTATCGAAATTCACTATACATGTCACATTGAATATCACTGAGAATTACATGTTTAACATACACAATACTGCTTCTTTTTGTGTAGCAAAATTCATGATAGGTAAATGTTGCAAATGGAATCTATTTTTAATCTCACTGTCAAAATAATGCAACCCTCAGAAAAACGTGTGTATATGTCTATTTGTATTATTATCACATATAAGTTAAAGATCCATGGTACCCAGATAGATATTAGATTCGCATCAATACGTATTCTTGCATATATTGTTTGTATCATAGATCAGTCATAGTTATTAGATTAGAATTTAGCTGCCCATCATGAAATTGCTTAGTATATTTCAGATGCAGTTTTCAAGAAATTTAATGTCTCAGTTTCTATTTTAAAACATTTTTCACATCTGAAAACTTAGTAATTCACCTCATTATAGTGGTCCATCAACTGACTTTTTTCAGGAAACAGAACTGAGAAAGACCATAACTATATTCAGTCACACATATAGTTTGCAGATGAAATGTCAGGTTAGTTTTCTGGTGTTGGAAAACTAGGAGCAGAGTATTGTCTGCATAATTTATCATCACTTTGTATGAGCTCAGTTATGCCATTGGGTTATTACTGTGAAGATAAATTAAAGGAAACTTCATGTAAGATGTCAGAGAACAGGCAGGATAAATATTCATCAAGGAAAAACAACAGGAACATAGCTTGTCCTTTGCAATTGATCTCAAGGTATGTAACTGCTTTGTTTTAGTGCCTAGGATATCAAATTTGTCATCCTAAAACCCTCTAGTCCAACAAATGGTTCCATTGGGAATGACAAAGATAATCAAATTCTTTTGCTTCTGCCCAGAATGGGACATTTGTCCCTAGATGACTTGCCCCAGATGACTCACTGTGGACAACCTGCTGCAGAACAACTTACCATAGAAAAATTCAAGGTGGGACAACTCAAGAGAGGGACAATAGGGACAAGTGACTGCATGTTCTGGGTTACCCCAGCCTTGAGGTCTTCTAACTGGATAAGATTCAGATCTAAAGCAAGACAAGTCCCACTGCAATTCATATGTCCCTCTCTTGAATTATCCTGCATTTAATTGTCCCTGTCAGGGGAGGCTCCATTCAAAATCCAAAACCTTAGACTCCACTGTTTTAGAGAAAAGGACTTTTACTGAGAATTAATATGGTAGCACCAGAATAATACAAGATCTGAAGCAATAGGCATGAAAATTGAATATAGAAAGTTACCCCAAGTTCCCACACCCAATAGTTAAAACTGGCCACCCGAACTGAGATGTGTATAATGCCATGTGGGGCATCTTCAGGTGGTGTTTCAGACATCTCGTATGCCAAGATGGTTGACCTTGGCTTAAGCAGGTAAGGGGCTACATCTGCGCAGTGAGTAAGTAAGCATAGTTAAGAAACATCCCAAACTTTACATTTCACCAACTCAAACCTCCAGCACTCTTCCCCGCACAAAGTCCAATTATTCTTCCCTCACTCTGTTTCTATGGCAGCTGGAAAGATAAGCAGAAGAAGGATTCTTGAGGCTGACAGTCTGATGAGTTGGATGGAGAGTGGTGTGGTAGCCTAGAGAGGGAGCTCTCACCTCACAATCAGAGGCTGTGAGTTTGATCTTGGAGTAGAAGCAGATATTTCTCTTTCTGGACACATTGAAAATATATCTGTTGACTATAACTCTGCATTGGTGATAGGAAGAGCATCTGGCCAATAAACACTCACCTGCATTCAGACTCCACCCGCAAGGGATTATGGAGTTGTTAAAAGGAGATGATGGTAAGTTGAGGGAAGTGAGTTGACTGTGGTGAGATAGATGGGGTGAGTTGGCCAGAGTGAATCAGCCATAGCGAGTTGTCCTACAACTCCTTCTGACTATAACCTGAGTTGGTTTTTATTTCACATGGTGTCTTATCTTCCCTTTCCTTCATGAACAACAGACAAAAATTACCCAGACAAATATGCAGCATGTGTCATTTTGTTCACTGTGCAGGTGATTGCTTTAGGATTTTTCTAGACCGGGGTCCCCAACCCCTGGTCTGTGGACCAGCACTGGGCCACATCATGCCAGAAACTGGGCTGCTCAAACAAGAGAACCCCCATCTGTGGGATACAGCCAGCATGTGAAACTACGCCCCCACTAATCCATGGAAAACTTCTCTCCATGGAACTGTTCTAGACACAGAATTTTTGACTGTCATCCTTTTTTAAAAATAATTATTAAGTCTGCCTTACTATCTAGATATTGACTTCTTATCACTGAAATTGAAATATCCTTGGTAATAAAAGGTAGAAAACATTTTAACACTAGGAATTTAATTATTTATAGTTTAGCTCAATCTAGGCTCAGATTAGCTTAGCAAGAAGAAACAGAAGGAAAAAAAATCATCATATTGCAACATGGAGACCAATGCCTCAGCACTTCACATTGTCGGATAGATGGATTCATAAAGGCATTCAAATCCCACTGATCCTTGTGTATACAAAATAATTTCTAAAAGCCTGTCATATATTCCCACTAGTTGCAGAATGGAAAATATGAAACATACAGTTTAATAAAGTTACTTCAATATATATGATTGAGTGCACACTAAAAGGTTGCTGAAATATTTGCAGGATTAAAAGCAACCCAGCCTGAGAAACAATTAATTCCTATACCAATTCTTAATAGCAATCCTAGAGCGATCATCAAATATTTAAGCAAAAGTAAGCTTTTAGATAAGGGGATGCCGTAGCTCAGTGGCTAAGATGCTGAGCCTGTTGATCAGAAAGGTCGGCAATTTGGTGGTTTGAATCCCTAGCACCATGAAACAGAGTGAAGTCCCATTACTTGTCCCAGCTTCTGCCAACCTAGCAGTTTGAAAGCATATAAAAATACAAGTAGAAAAATAGGGACCATCTCGGTGGGAAGGTAACAGTATTCCATGAGCTTTCAGCATTTAGTCATGCCGGACACATGATCATGGAGATGTCTTCAGGCAGTGCTGGCTTTTTGGCTTTGTAACAGAGATGAGCACTGCTCATATCCATTACAAAGGTGGCTCTGTGATTTCCCCTAGAGCCGGAAACAACTATCCCATATGTGCGAGAGAAACTTTTACATTTTACCTTTAAGCCTTTAGATATTTTTTTAAAAAAACAAGGTAGTACTGAAAGCAAATGTATTTCAATATTTTATTCTTCTTTGATTTCTCATCAGCAAACAATGGAGATTATTGGCGGCTTCTAAATCCAGGAGAATATGTGATTAGCGCAAAAGCCGAGGGCTACACAACTTCTATGAAAAATTGTGCCGTAGGATATGACATAGGTGCAACCCAGTGTGATTTCACAATCAGCAAAACCAACTTGGCCCGAATCAAAGAGATAATGGAGAAATTTGGAAAGCAGCCAATGAGCCTCTCACTTCGACGGCTCAGACAACGAGCAAGGCAGAGACGCCAGCAATATAGACTGCTTTCTGCAATGTAACAAATAATGTTATCAAAACTCTACATTTAAACTGAAACCCGCTCTTGTAGTAGAATATATAAATATTATGTTTATATGGGTAAATATTTTTAATATGCCCTTTTTTATTCAAGTTACTGTTAAGAATTGTATCTTGAAGAATATTTTTGAATGCACCGTTCATGGTTTACATTTGTAAATTCTTGTGAAATTATTGGAATTAAGACGCTGTCCTCTAGAAAGATACTATAAACTAAAAGGTATATGTTTTTAGTATCTCTAATCCAAATGGAAAATATATATCACCAAAAGCCGGAAAGTAATCCAGACTGATAAATTAATGGATAATTGGCTTATTATGATTTTAAACAAAAACAATTATGCAATGATTACTCGTTATATTCTGATGAAGATTAAAATTACATTCAATTTACATTCAATCACAAAAAAATGAAATCACTGCAAGTAGGATATTCATAGTGGACGTGCAACATTGTTGATTTATAACTTTAATTAGCTCTATTACTTGACTAATCTGCTTATGATAGTGCACTAAATGCTCCAAATTATTACAGCTGATTTTAGTAAAGCAGTGAATAGCAATCACTGTATTTTTCCTACTTAGCTGTTGGAATGTTTTTTGAGCTGTAATTACCCTTTTTTTTTCAATAAATGAAACTTTTGTAATTGACTAAATCCTATATAGCAGCCATTTTGTAAATACTGTTTGCAAATACCAGTATGTGGCAGCCATGCTATGTAAGGAAAAAATACTGCTCAGATTTGCTAGCATTTCTATCATTTAATATTTTGTTGTGGTCAGTTTGTTACTAGTAGTAGCTTTCCAGGAATTTAGGCTGGGGACTTTCTCATTATCTACCATTTCCTTATCTTTTTAATTGAAGATCTCAGTTACTGAACCAAAGTCTTCTTTCTAGGTGCTCCATTAAAACAATGGTGACACTTTGTATGGTATGTATAACTGTTGGAAAAAGAAATGATCTTTTTCTACTTTGACAAGGAACCTATCACATTCATGTTTTCAATATAGCTAGCAGTGGACTGAAGTTGGACTGAAGTTGGACTGACAGTGGACTGAAGTCCAACATCAGAGAGTGATTCTTTCCTGAAAAATGAACTAGCACAGGTACTATGGACAATTTCAAATCATCTGATAAACACAGTATACTTATATTAATTATACATTCAGCCATGAGTAACTTAAATCAGAATATGCAGAAAGTGATCTATACACTACTATTTTTGGTCAACAGAGCAGGAATGCAATACTATATGAGAAGGACAACACCTGTAATAGACAATAGTAGCATTAAAAGTATTCCTTCACATGATTGTAACAATCCTTACTCTTTGAAAAGCAGTTGTTCACAACACCATAGTTCAATATTTATATCAGTTTTTCTGCATAATTAATATTTTCTGATTTTAAAAAGCAAAGGAAAGTAAGAAAAATCTGTGCCATCTTATTAAAAAATATCAACTACCCCCTTTCAGCAAGGAAGTGATGGATAAGTAGGTTTAGTTTTGACACAAAATATTTTCTACAACATACAGCACATCCTTATTAGTTCCAATACTGGTCAGCGCATCTTATTTCTATAAATTGGCCTATTCAGTCTCTGCCTATAACATTACCACAGTTTATATGAGCCCTACAAAGACAGATAGATAACAGATGGACAGAGAGATAAGACAGACATGCATAGATTGAATACTTTCACATAAAGAAATTCTTTATGGAATTTCTACATAGGAAACTACTTAAAATATACCTATTCAAAATATTTAAAATAGTAACCAAATCCCTGGCTGAATCATTGTAAACAAACATTCTTGGCATCATATAAATTCTTGCATTCAAATATCTTTGCAAAAGGTGAGAATGTAGAATTAAATTGCTTTGTTTTCCTTCAAAGTGTCAAGAGAGATTCTAAACAATAAAGCTGTGCCTGAAGGCAGTGAATCCATTATGCTTAGTGCAATCGTGCAACCATGCAGATGTGAGTCAAGAATTTTAAGTGTCCAAAGACTTGTTCTCATTCAGGCAGGCTTTATCACCTAAATTCACTATCATTTGTCAGAATTTGTTACTAGTGGATTGCTGCCTTGTTCGGAAGGCATTCATTTAGTGTGGTATGTGAACTTAGATTTTTGTATAGACTGCTTAAATCATTTCTACTCATTCCCCTGACTCCTTTTATCAGGTGTTTATCATATTTTATCATGAGGTGTACTGATTTAATGGATCAATGTCTATTTAATGGATCAATCTAATGAGCTGATGACCTTCTTGCTTAAGGAGATGGCATTGTATGCACTATGGAAATATATATAAGCTGCAAAATATACTTACTTTCCTAATTTCACTAATCTCCACTGATCTTACCTCTGTAAGTCAAAACAACTGAAATATCTCCCATTGCCTTTACATTAGCCTGGAAGTCTATTGTTTTATCTTTCTGCTCAACTTCCCTTTACTGAAGAATTCATGTGATGTTTTCAATTTTCCCTAAAAATAGTGTGTGGAGATAAGAATGTCACCTTTACTTAAGTCCAGTCAACTTATTATTATCCCATCCCATCAACTAGGATGATATATGCAATGTATTGACATATGCTAAAGATGAGTCACCTATATTTTCTTATATCTTTTGGGCTCTGTATATTAATCCCTGGTTTGTAATTAGTTGTCTGGATAAGATATAAGAGTTAACATTACCAATAAACGAAAAGAAGACAAGAAATTTACAAACCTTCAGATGTGATTATTATTGCAGATGTTATGATCTATTTAGGTTGCTATGTTGCATTAAATACTTCAATATACTGCTAACCATCATACAAATTCTTAGATGTGAAATAAATGAGTACATTATGTTCATTTTTAAAATTATTTCTTTAAGTATCATTGTTTCTATATATAGTATATATATACTATATATTTCAGTGTCAACATTTTTTACACAGATTTAATGAGAAACAACAAAATTTCTATTAAGGTATATACTTATTCAAATACACATGGACCCCAGAGTGAAATCTGATGAAAGTAGTGATAATTCCTTCAAATTACACATATTTAGGATTATAAATGAATAGTAATCTTTATAGTTAGCAGTAACAATATCCCTTGTGTGGCTCTTTTGAATAAAATTGTGTGACTGAGGTTATTAAGTTCAGTTCTTATATAAGTATCTTAAATACCTGGAAATGTAGACTAACATAGAAAAGAAGTATTGCTGAAGTAGTGTTTTGAGGATAACTACTTTAAAATATGATTGAGATTTAAAAAGGCACAGCTGTCTTTTTTCAGTGGAAATCACATTATAGTATAGCTTGTCTTTTGGCCTAAACAAGATACTGAACATTAAGCCACATTGAAAACAAAATTATTTATATCTCATGAAGTGAAATCAAACCATTTTGTTTTGTTCATTTGTTCAATCATTTCTTGCTCTTTATAGATTAGTGGATCTAATTTCACCAGAAATTTCAGCATCCTGTCTCCTGCCAGCCTCTCTCTTTTATTGCCTTCCATTTTCCAAGCCTTACAGCATTTCCCAATTATTATATGTATAAAATATTTTATATTCCAATAAGAAATCTGGTTTTATTTCACCTAGTATTCAATTTTTTACCCTGCCCACCTAATCCTAGGAATCTTCAACAATTTTCTCCAGTGTCAGTGAATTTTTGAGCTTAGGAAGAAAAAGTTTGTTATTGTTTTGATTTCGTCATCAATTTGCCATAAATTGTTAGCTGTATATGTACAAGTGTCTGTGTGTGTGTGTGTGTGTGTACATATGTGTGCATATTTTAATATTGAGCAGCCTAATGGCTTTTACAATATTTTGTATCCACAACAAAACAACCCTTAAGTTTTCTTGCTTACATTTACCATATTGGTATCATTCGTACTTTTGAAAATTTTAAACAGAAACATATCTGCCCACTGAAAAAATGCTCATCAATGCACAATATAACTAAAAAGAATTAGCAACATCAAGAATTAGCAGACTGAAAAGAATTAGCAACTTCCTAAAATATTGAATGGATACTTTTAAAAAGTTTTTTTTTAAAGCCTCTTTCTAAAATAAATTTTAGGGATTTCTTTTTTCATAGAATAAAATCAGGGACAAAACTACTGATTATAATATGAGAACCTCTTTCTTAGAAGACAAAATGATTGAACATCAAATAAATATAGATGTTACTTATTCTATTCTCCCACTGGGGAAGAATAAACCTCTACCACCAAACAAGCAAAGAATTCAAGAAAAAATAAAATATGGCATGTAAAATAACAAACACAAACACCAATGGGGAGAAATAAAATGCATATCAGGATGTCCTTGATGTTACTAATCATTGCTATTATTGAAATAATTAGTGACATTTTGGTCATTAATTTTAACAATAGATACATTTCCATATGTTAGATTCTCAGTACAACATCTGTTTATTCATATTTATTGTGGCCTGCAGAAGCATTCTTTCCCAGAAAGAAAAGAGATATTATTAATGATAGCCGAAAATAGTATTGAAAATACAACGATGCCATATGCTTTATACTAGATTATGAAACATTTTAGATCAGGATTATTAATTATAGCAATCCCCTTGGAAGTCTGTCATTTAAAGCCAAAGCTTGAGTGTATTATTTCATGGTGCTTAAGCAGAAATTCAACAAAAGCAGCCTCATAAATCTAAGTTTTAATATTCACTTTATAGATTTGCTCCATTTCATTGGTTTGCTATATATACCATTTTGCTAGTCCCCTTTGTATTCTGTTCAATATCATGAGATTTTAATAAATAACTGGGCATAAATTTTGCCAAAGTAAAAGGAAAGAGCTCCTCTCTGAAGGAGATGGTCAGTTTAAAAATGGGAAAATAAACAATATATTCTTTATCACTTAAAATTTTTCATCGGAATAGAATCAAACTACTATGTAACACAATAAATGCAAGAATATGTTGATATAAATGGATTTATATTGACTGCAAACCTGGAACAAGATACAATGCTAAATGTTATTGCTAAAATGCTTGTGAAGGTAATGTGCTGATCATGATATTCTGAGACGATGTATTTATTTATTGGAAAGGGATGTATATAACGTATAAGGACACATGACAGTTTGGCTTATTATGTTCATGATATCTTCAGGAAAGTAGCCAATGAGCTGCCATGGGAAGCCTATAATAAACCAAGCTTCTTTAGGCTGAATGGATAGGGAGACTTCAGATGGCAAAACATGAAAAAGTGTAGTATTAAAGTGGAGCAAATAAATACACCCCAAGGTTATTTGAAGGTAAGTGGGGGATTAATAGAGAGTTGTAAATCCAAATACCTGTCCATTCTGGCATCAGGATGAGTCCTGCAGAAAAGATCACTCGAGCCAATCTGTTAGCTGACTTCTTATAGCTTATTAGTTTAATATTCTTGATCCTGCTTGATCTTTCAATGGTTTCAATATTGACTAGCACTTTATTCTCTTCAATCCTCTGTGTGAGTTTGGGACTGGAGGCTCCTATTATAATAGTTCCACTCCCAGGAGCAGGGAAACTCAGAGAACTTCTCCATGCCAGGGCAAAACCAGTGTCAGAAATTATTATTTTGTTGGGCAATGCCCATGTCAGAATTGATTCAGAAGTGCTTTGCATCTTAACTGAAAAGAAGCACATTTCTTTACTATTCATTAGTGCAGCCTGACTGTTTTTCCCCTCAGGAATTAACTAATAACTTTCACTTAAAAAATAACTTTATCTACTTTATATTCCTTACCTTACTTTGTTCAGGAGTGCTCCGTCTTTTTCCTGCTCCTTTTGTAAGTCATACTGCTTTGTTTTCTTCCTGGTAATCTCTCCATATGGCTAACAAATATATGCATGGTTGGGATATTGGATCATTATGTCAGCTTTTGTACCACATATATACAATGAATCTAAATGCACCATCATCACTGAAATAATGAAATGAATTCCATACCAACTGGAGTTCTGGAACAGGCAGCTTGCAGAAATACCAACCTACTTGTGTGCAGCATGAAGAATATTAAATGTGCTCTTTCTCTGTGTAGGCATACTCATGTATGAATACATGCATATACATAAGGACAAAACATCATGTACACTAAATATTAAAAGTCATAAAGTAGAAGGTTGCCCAGTCACAATTTCCAGAATTCTTCATCACTGATCTTGTTATATGGGACTCAGGAGCTAAAGGCCCTGTCACACTGCTCAATGGATGCAAAACGTTTGTAAAAAGGACACAGCGGACGAGAAAAATGTTCCATCCGTTGTTATCCACTCTCAAAAGCGGCAAAAATTTGCATAACCAGAGTGGACAACACAGAAAGGAACGGATGGGGGGAGGATGCAGAGCGGATGGAAAGCGGATGAGGAACGGAAGCCTAGCAGATGGAAGTGGATGGGAGCGGCTAGGTCCCCTCTGCGAACGTTTTTTTCCATTTTAAATGCTTTCTTTGCGTGCTGCATCCACTTTCATCCTTTCTCCGTCCATGCTACTAACGCTGCGCGTCCGTTCCGCTTCCTCCCTGCGTCCATTTACCGTTGGAGCGGATTTGAGTTGCGGGGATGCACAGCGGATGCCTAGTGGATATAGCGGATGCGTAACGGATGACAATGGATGCAGAACGGATGTCCCCCGTATGCCTAGTGGATGCAGAATGGACACGTTGGATACATTTTCCGCTCAAAGGTTTTGAGCAGCTCAAAACCTTTTGAGCAGATGAAATGTCAATAGACGGATGCTGGATGGATAGAGAGGAAGCAAAACGGAGGCAATGAGTACAGAATGGAAGCATCGCATTAACCAACAGATGGTAAGTGTTTTTCTCCGTTTTACATCCTGTTTCCATCCGTTGGTGCAGTGTGACAGGGGCATAACATTTAGCAAAAATTGATGATTGCTCTTCCTTTTGTCATTTATTTTTCTGCAATGTTAAGAAGATATAGGGATCTATGAATATTGTAAAACAAAACAGTCCAGAGACTGTTTTTAATCTTGTTATCAAAAATAGCAGTTTTGAGAGTTGATTCTTAATAAGTGATAGAAGAGAGTTTTCATATACATGTGGTGTATGTATTTATAAATACAGTATATGTATATGCATATGCCTGTGTGTGTGTGTGTCTGTGTCTATGTATATGAGTAAATAAAAAAGGAAGAATAAAAGGAATGTAGTAAAATTGGAAGGATTTTGGGTTAGCTGTCATAGAATTCCTACCTTGCAAATGTGTGTAAACTTCTCCTAGGTCACTACAGTGCTCTCCTGTTCATTCACTGGTGTAGCATCTACAATGGCACCTGACAAGGTGAAATGTTTGTACTTGTGTAACTTGAAGTCATCTATTTGTCCTTTGTTACTCTCTAGCCATTGGCATTCTAAATAAATTATTATCTTCATTTTCCTGTTATCCAAATTTGTTTCTGTTTCTGTTTCTATTCTATTCTATTCTATTCTATTCTATTCTATTCTATTCTATTCTTCTTTCAATATCATCCACTTTTGTTTCCTTTTGCTTGCTTTTCGTTCCAGGCATGCAATTATCATACACCCACTCTCTTTCCTCTCTCCTGGTCCTTTTTATGGCATGCTTAATTCTTTGTGAAGGTTGATGTTTCCAGTTAGCTTAAAACCTGCAATTATTTGAAGATACCTAATGAGATCAACAGTGATATTCCATGCTAGGCAGAGAAAAGATTTTTTTTCTCCTCCCCTAATGGAATAAACAAGGAGAGATGACAGCTAAAGCACTGAAAGCAAATCTTCATATTAGACAACTGGAAGGAAAGGTCAGTCTTCTAAAAATGAGCATGCAATCAATTATTGTGCAGTTGACTCCTCCAAGGATTTTTAACCAGGCTATTTTTATTTGTACCTTTCAAAACCTAACTGAAAGACCTTGGTAGATTTTAAGCTGTAATTACAGGTGATGTTAATGCTGCGTTTTAAAACCTTTCAGTTCCTGCCCTACGTTCAAAACAAAATAAGGTAACACAGTGTCAAGGTTAATAATAGCTTCTACTTCAAACATACAGGCCATCCGGGTTTGTAAATGAACTGAAGGAAAACTGCTGTTGATTTTTAAGATGCAAAGTGTAAAGTGAAAGCCAATGACTAATAACTCTAACAGTATACAATTTGACAATCTGGAAATCCTGATAAAACAAAGATAATTTATTTTGGGAATAATTATTTCCATTCAGATGTGGAGGCAAATCTCAGAGCTTCTGCATTGTTCAAGCATAAGATTTAGGGGAAAAATCATAACATGAAAGAATCATGGGATTATGATTTAGTGGGGAGCAGAGGTGGTATTCAGTAGGTTCTGACCAGTTCTGGAGAACCAGTAGGAGAAATTTTGAGTAGTTTGGAGAACCGGCAAATTCCACCTCTGACTGGAGATTTTACAGTATCCTTCCCCTGCCACGCCCACAAAGCCACATCCACGGAACTTCTAGTAAAAAAATTTGAATCCCACCACTGGTGGGGTGGGAGATGTACTGTATATTGGGTTAGATGGAAGCAAAATAGAATAGACTGCTGCCCTTAAGGCAGTGGGGGATTCAAATTTTTTTTACTATCAGTTCTGTGGGCGTGGCTCGCTGGGCGTGGCATGGGAAGGACACTGCAAAGTCTCCTTCTTTCCTCACTCCTTGGGGAGGTTTATTGCAAAATCCCATTCCCTCCCCACCCCACTAATCTACTTTCCAGCTCTGTTCTCCTGTACAGGGCAACAAAGGAAGACCCAACTGATCAGCTGAGACTCAGGAGGCAGAGAATAGATGGGGGGGCAGTCAGAGGTGGTATTTGCTGGTTCTCCAAACTCCGAAAATTTATGCAACTGGTTCTCCAGACCTGATCAGAACCTGCTGAATACCACGTCTGCTTTAAGGTATAAAAATGTGAAATTTTCTTTTCTATATGAATAGAGAAAGACAAGGACCATGTTTATTTTGTATTTGGCCACCTTACTGTATATTGAGCACTAAATTTTTTTTGGTGCAGATCCTTCTTCAATATTTCAAAATTTAGAATTGTGGGTACCATCTACAGTTAGATATCCTGTGCCATATAATATAATGTTAGAGCAGAGGTGCTATTCAGCAAGTTCTGACCAGTTCTGGAGAACCAGTAGTGGAAATTTTGAGAAGTTTGGAGAACCAGCAAATACCACCTCTGACTAGAGATTTTACGGTATCCTTTCCCTGCCACACCCACCAAGCCACGCCCACAGAACCAGTAGTAAATAATTTTGAATCCCACCATTGTGTTAGAGATTCTATATAACATGTAAATGCATGGAGCTTTTCTGATATATGTGGACTGTGTCAGAAGTTGTAATAATATGTGGCAAAGATCTTGGAGATGGAGTGAAGAGATGCTGCCAAGAGAACAATCAGGTGAGAGACAGCATGGCCTGTAATTTCATCGTGGTAGAACAAGAGGCTAACAACAGATTACCCCTCTTCCCTGGTTCTCAGACCGTAAAGAAGACAGTGGGAGAACTGTACTTTCAGGCTTGCAATATTCTGTTAATGTGTCCAAAAAGTGTTTTTTCGAAAAGTAACTGGATTTTTCTTTTTTTTCCCTTGAAAATAGATGAATTTATATTTTTTGTGATCATTTTTGTTTGAAAATGGAAAAAATGGATGGATTAAAATGTTTCATTCCCTACTAGTCAATTAGACCTGAAGAAGCTTCTTCAATGAGAAACAAAATGTTTTCAAGGAAGGAACCAAGAAAATCCACTTGCCTTTTGGAAATACCTTTGGGACAAACATGACTGGGATGATTGAGAATCTCCATAGACATTCTGTTAATGAAGCTTTACAATAAAACAGCACTGAAGATGTTACCTAGTTTGGGTAATGGAATGTCTGCAAGAAAACAACAAAACTGAAAGAACACCAAGGACCCCTCAGACTTAATTTAGCTGGTTGTTCTCTGTCTTGTCTACATGTTCAGGCTAATAGAAGTTAAAAGACATGACACATACTAACTACGAAAACATTTTGAGGTGATCAGTCACATATGGACAAAATAGCAATTTCTTCAGTAATGTTGGGTCAAAGTCCAAAGATGACACAATGAAATTCGATCAAGTCCTATCCTTTCTTTGCTTATACATAATGGACAGAATCTTGCCAAACTAAAGCTATAACCTTCAACCTTAGCATATATATCTTGAAAGATTTCAGAGTATGGTACCCTGAACCTCTTTTCCTTCCCCTCAAGATTATGCAGTCTCTTGGTTTGGGCTTTTCTCTGATAGATGTGTATCTTCCTCCTTGGGAAAGCTTTGGGTTCCCAAAACTCCTCTCCCTGCTTTGCTAGGTGCACATTCCATATATTTACTATATATGGAATGTGCACCTAGCAAAGCAGGGAGAGGAGTTTTGGGAACACTTACTAAACATTTGCTATGTTTAGTTTTATTGGATTGCTTATGTTATTTATAAATTTATACAGTATAAGCAAAGCAAGGTTAATGGCATATATAGTTTCTGCAAGGCAACAGATCTTTATTCCATTTCAATGTCCTCATTTCCCAGGATTATTTCAAGATGATTTGCTGACAATGACGTGAAGCTCTCTTTCTCCCTCCCTCCCTCCTCCTTCTCTCTTCTTTTAAAACAATATATATGGAATACTATTTCAAAACATAATTTTTGGGTGGATCCCAATTCAGGGATTAGGATTCACTCATAACTTCCATAACAATTATTAAACATTAACAAACTTTGGCAACATTCTTGATTAGAGTAAAGAATTGCTTATAGGCAAAATTAAGTCATATCCATTCACCATATATAATAATGTGCATATACACTTCTCAGAAAAATAAAGGGAACACAAGAATAAGACATCCAAGATCTGAATGAATGAAATATTCTTATTAAATACTTCATTCATTACATCGTTGAATGTGCTGACAATAAAATCACACAAAAATTATCAATGGGAATCAAATTTAGCAACCCATGGAGGTCTGGATTTGGAATTACACTCAAAATTAAAATGGAAAAAAACACTATAGGCTGATCTAGCTTTGATGTAATGTCCTTAAAACAAGTCAAAATGAGGCTCAGTGGTGTGTGTGGCCTCCATGTGCCTGTATGACCTCCCTACAACCTCCCTGGGCATGCTCCTGATGAGGTGGCGGATGGTGTCCTGAAGGATCTCCTCCCACACCTGGACTAAAGCATCCCCCAACTCCTGAACAATGAGGTGGTGCAACGTGGCATTGGTGGATGGAGCAAGACATGATATCCCAAATGTGCTCAATTGGATTCAGATCTGAGGAATGGGCAGGCCAGTAGATAGCATCAATTCATCTTGCAGGAACTGCTGACACACTCCAGCCACATGAGGTCCAGCATTGTCTTGCATTAGGAGGAACCCAGTGCCAACCGCACCAGCATATGGTCTCACAAGGGGTCTGAGGATCTCATCTTGATACCTAATGGCAGTCAGGCTACATCTGGTGAGCACATGGAGGGCTGTGCAGCCCCCTAAAGAAATGCCACCCCACACCATTACTGACCCACTGCCAAACCGGTCATACTGGAGGATGTTGCAGGCAGCAGAAAGTTCTCCACGGCATCTCCAAACCCTGTCACATCTGTCACATGTGCTCAGTGTGAACCTGCTTTCATCTGTGAAGAGCACAGGGTGCCAGTGGTGAATTTGCCAATCTTGGTGTTCTTTGGCAAATGCCAAACATTCTGCACAGTGTTGGGCTGTAAGCACAATCCCCATCTGTGGACGGCGGGCCCTCATACCACCCTCATGGAGTCTGTTTCTGACATTCACATTTGTGGCCCACTGGAGGTCATTTTGCAAGATTCTAGAAGTCCTCCTCCTGTCCCTCCTTGCACAAAGCCGGAGGTAGTAGTCCTAATGCTGGGTTGTTGCCCTCCTATGGCCTCCTCCATGTCTCCTGATGTACTGGCCTGTCTGCTGGTAGTGCCTCCCTGCTCCGGACACTAAGCTGACAGACACAGCAAACCTTCTTGCCACAGCTCACATTGATGTGCCATCCTGGAATAGTTGCCCTACCTGAGCCACTTGTGTGGGTTGTAGACTCCATCTCATGCTCCCACTATAGTAGAAGCACCGCCAGCATTCAAAAGTGACCAAAACATCAGCCAGAAAGCAAAGGAACTGAGAAGTGGTCTGTGGTCACCACCTGCAGAACCACTCCTTTATTGGGGATGTCTTGCTACCTGCCTATGCTTTTCACCTGTTGTCTATTCCATGTGCACAACAGCATGTGAAATTGATTGTCAATCAGTGTTGCTACCTAAGTGGACAGTTTGATTTCACAGAAGTGTGATTGACTTGGAGTTACATTGTGTTGTTTAAGTGTTCCCTTTATTTTTTTGAGCAGTGTATTTTACATCCTATCTTTATTAAAATTGTATGCCACCATATCACCAGAGGCAACTATATTAATTGATATTTGCAACAAGAATCAGACATATCACAGAGACCACCGCTATCATGGAAATATCACAGGACTATATAATTTGTCATATCTGGCTACATGGTCACACTACAGTGATCCAAATTAAGAATGCTTTTAGTTCTTAGTAGGTATGGGCTTTATAGAAACAAATGGACAACTTATGATTGATTGAGTCATCTTTTCAGAGATATTTCTTTACTTAAACAGAGAAACAGAATAACCATGGGCAGATTGCTATTGTTTTGCTTTTAAAAGAAGATAACATTTTATTAAAGAAGAACGATGCACAGCAAGATATATAGATAGATAGATAGATAGATAGATAGATAGATAGATAGATAGATATAGATATAGATATAGATATAGATATAGATATAGATATAGATATAGATATAGATATAGATATAGATATAGATATAGATATAGAT
>BLBF01000016.1:42262024-42323263 GCA_015471245.1 Laticauda colubrina
GTGCTGTCCTGTCCCACTGTCCCTTCACTATAGCTTTTAGAATGTTTTCCCTTTTGTAACTGCTTCCTCTTACGCACTGTGGACAAATCTGTTTGTTTGGTTTTTTTTTTTTTTTTTGTATCTGGCAGTAGATTAATAAAGTTCATATGCTGGATATTTTCTTTACAAAATATTGCAGCTGGAGGTCACATTGACATGTAACAACAATTTCCCCTTCTTTACATAAAAAAGCATGGACCTATTTTAAGGACTTTGGCTACCAAGGGCTACTCTTCCAATTATCTTTTGATTTAGCTATTCAACTGATGAATCAGAGGTTGAAATGAAAACAGTATAAACAATTTCTCTGTATTGAAAGTGCATAAACAATTCCTGGCAAAACAGGGATTCAGTTGCTTATCTCTGTTATGAAAAAAGTAATCATGGGAACATTAGCAGGAGTAAAATTATGTAGGTGTTACAGATTCAAGAAGAAGAAAAGTGCAGAATAAGTGACTCAAAACTCCCTCTATGAATTCCTTCTAAGAGTCAGTAGGAAAACATGGCTCACCTTGGTCATGCAGAAAGAAAGAGCCTTCCACTGCATGCATAATGAAAGGAATAACTTTACTAAAGCCAAGTGGTTACAAGATAGCAAAAACCAGATCTGAAGTTTGAGTGCAAAAACTGCCTACTTACTTTTCCCTTTCCCAGGTCCTCCTTTCCCCCACACCTATCCCCCGTGTGTCCAATTCAATTCAGACATATTGTTTTGGTAACAGTCCTGAGGTTTGATGGGGATTGATGATTATCCACATTCCATTCCCGTGGTTGTGACCTTGGGGTCATCGGCCAATGTCTCGGGCAGGCACTCAAAGTAGTTTCAGTTTCTTTGACCTTCCATCCTGCTTGCAAGCTCCCTCCTCTCGTCAACCCAGGGATTCATGGCAGTGTTGTATCAGTGAAGCAGCAATGGGGATGAAGGAAGATGGCAGTGCTGACACAGCCTATTTTGGTCCAAATGCCATTGTTTTAGTATATTAGTCACACGTTAGATGCACTCTGTTTTTGTTTAACTCAATCCTTAAAACTTCTTCATTCTCATTACTTTTTAACTTATATTCTGTTGACCCTTTTGTGCCAATAGTTTGTATAAGCTCTGAGACTTTAAGTCTTGCAATGCTTTCCAACTATGTGTGACGTTATGCAATTTTACATAGATTTTACATAGACTTTGCAACTATGTATGCACCTGCGATTTTAGCAAAACTGTGATTTAGCAGTTAGTGCTAAAGGGAACAATTCAATAGGCAGTGGAAGTAAAATAATGTGAACAAATGAGATTTGAATTCAGCAGGAACCCTTCTTAGAGGATGTGTGATTCTAAGCATCTGCCAGACGGCTAAAATAAGAAAGAGGAATTATATAGTAGAAAGTCCATTAAGAAGAAAAATGCTCCAAATAATTGCTTTGCCTGCAGAGTATATGCTTAGCTTGTCTGTCAATGAATGTTAACAGACATTTATTGTATTTGAAGAAAAACTAGATTTATTAAGAAGTATCTGAAGCAGAGAAACCTTCCCTTTCAGCTATGTCTTATAGTGAGTGAGAGATTTTCCTCTTCTCTCTTAAACATAGAGACACATTTTTCTTTTTCTTTTCTTTTTTTAAAGAAAATTTTATTGAACAAAACAATTAAAAACATTGAACATAGTGGAATCGGTTTTACATACCTTTTGTCAATATCACATAAATATATATCTTCCTATATACAATTATTCAAATATATGCATAGATACATTTTTTCATACATATATTACATTTTCTAGATTCATTGGTCTTATTTTCATCTCATGCACTCATTTACCCTCTCAACAACTCTTTTCTTAAGACTTTCCTTTCTACCCCCACCAATGGTAAAAACTATTCCAAATTGCATAATAACCCAACTCATCTTTGTTTTTCATCTCTAAAGTTAGCTTGTCCATTTCAGCGCATATCAGAATTTTGTTTATTACTTTGTCTTCACTCAGTATGTCTTTCTCCTTCCAGTTCTGGGCAAATGCTATTCTTGCCACAGTAATAACATGTATAATCAAATCATAGGTGGTATTCAACCGGTTCGCACTGACTCGGGTGAACCAGTGGCAGTGATTTGGCATGGGTCACCAAACCGGTGGCGACCCCTGGCTGGCCATGCCCCCGACCTGGTCACCTAGTCGCCCAGTTGCCTACTGCCCCGGTTGCTCTCCTAGCTTTCCCTACCATGTAGTAGCTGTGGCGCAGCTTGGACAGATGTTCCAGGACTGTACATGCGCACTGTGTGTGCAGCCACTACACATGCAGTGTGCACCTGCCTGCCCTCCTGGGGCACATTTTTTTCCTTCTCATGGCGGACACACTTCTTCCAGCCCGGCCCAGACTGGCCCAGCCAGCAAGTGGGTGGGTGGATATGCCAGGGCTTCTTGCCCCTCTTGTCATGAAATGCCTGAAGCTGCTGCATGCTTTTTTTTGGTGCAGCTGCAATCCAGCAGCTGCACCGAAAAAAGCATGCCCTGTTCTATGTGGCCCAGCAAGTCAAGCAGCCAGCCCATAGAACAGGGCAGTGCCAGACCATTGGAGAAGCAGAGCAGAGCCGGAGATCAGTAGCCACTTCTTTTGCAACACAGAAATCTTCCCTGAATTGGCCAGCTGGTCTCCTCTTTCTCTGCCTGTTCATTTTGTATGACCAAGGAGGAGGAGATCAGCTGGCCAAAGGGGCGGCTACTGGAAGGGACTCTTTTTCAATCTCCACCCACCTTTTCAGCACAGAAATCCTCTCCAAATCGGCTCGCTGATCTCCTCCTCTTCAGCCATACAAAATGAACAGGCAAAGAAAGAGGAGACCAGCTGGGCAATTCAGGGAGGATTTCTGTGTTGCAAAAGAGGTGGCGACTGATCTCCAGCTCTGCTGTGCTTCTCCAATAGTCTGGTGCCACCCTATTCTATGTGCCGGCTACTTGGACTTGCCGGGCCTAGCACATAGAACAGTATGTGCTTTTTTTGATGCAGCTGCTGGACTGCAGCCACACTGAAAAAAAGCACACAGCAGCTTCAGGCATCTCGCGACAAGGGGGAGAGAAGCCTCAGGACATGTGGTGACCTGCTGGCTGGCCAGGGTGGACTGGAAGAGGCACATCTGCCAGGAGAAGGAAGAAAGTGTACTCTGGGAGGGAGGGTGCCACACAAATGGGCAGATGTTCAGGGACCTCTTAAAGGTCAACTTTCACAGCAGTCCCATGGAAGAAGCCAAGAACCAAGAGCAAACTTAGTGGCAGCTGGGGTGTGTGTCTCTCCACAAGGAGTGTGAAAGGAGGTAGACATCACGCCTCTGAGGAAAAGAGCAGGTGCTGAAGCCCTGGCTGTCACCCAGGAGGGGATTGCAGAGGGACCCATCACATGCCCCTGTCGCAGCCCCCCCCCCCCCGCCACTGCTGCTACTTTTGCTCTCATTCTCAGCTTCTTCCATGGGGACTCTCTTAAAGTCGATCTTTAAAAGCTGGAAGACATTTGTTAGATTACCACCAAGTCATCATTGGAAGAGGTGTAGCCCCTGAATTCACGTGAAGTCTTGGGCAAAGTTCTCTGAGTTTTAAAATACATCGCGGTATCTTCCTCCCTTCATGCTCCTTGTGCATACCAGGAATGCCTAACCGGAGCGAGAAAGAGCAAAGTTGACTGCTATGATGTGAGCGCCTTGGCTTTACCTCTTATTCCTCATAGTCTCCCTAAGCCATTGCAATTCTTTACTTGGGAAGCCAGACAGCTGCAGCAGCGCCTGCAGCAGCAACAGGCAGAACCACAACAATGAGGTACAGTAAGATTTGCTGGTGCAAATTTATCTCCGAGGGGCTTCTGGCAAAAAATAGAACAAGCCACCCCAAAACAAAACCTATTTGGCAGGCATATTTGGCAGGCAATAGTGATCTTTAATTGGGCTTTTTTTTTGTCAGCCCAAGAGTGGAGGGGGAGGGAAGGTACGCAGGAGGGGGGGAAGATATGTAGGAAATCACCCTGTCTCTAAAGCATCAGTCATGTGACAGAGTTGGCATGGCCTATTCGACATCACTCATAGCAAGATGCTGCATCATCATGCCGAGCTGGCCATGCCCACCCAGTCACATGACCACCAAACTATGCCCACCAAACAAGCCATGCCCACAGAACCTGCCTGCTCATTTTGTATGGCTAAGGAGGAGGATTTTGGCTGATTTTGAGAGGATTTCTGTACTGAAAAGGTGGATGGAGATCGAAAAAGACTCCCTTCCAGCAGCCGCCCCTTTGGCCAGCTGATCTCCTCCTCCTTGGCCATACAAAATGAACAGGCAGAGAAAGAGGAGACCAGCTGGCCAATTCAGGGAGGATTTCTGTGTTGTGAAAGAAGTGGCTACTGATCTCCGGCTCTGCTCTGCTTCTCCAATGGTCTGGCACTACCCTGTTCTATGGGCTGGCTGCTTGGACTTGCTCTGCCATATAGAACAGGGCTTGATTAGACCAAAGAAGGGGGAAATATTCTACTAAGCTCCCTAGAGATCCTTCTATTTCCAGCTAACTTGGTTGCATTAGATTAGAATAGATGACCTCCATGGTTTTATAAAAGGAATATGTTTTAAAAAGAGAAAGCTTGGTTTGTAATTAGTGTTCACTCTGCCATTCTAGAGAATGGTTAAATATAACTACATTAGAACAAGTGGGGATAAAAGTGAGGTTTTGATTGATTTCATAAGATTTTGAGATGAAGGTTGGAATCGCTCACCTGGGATTCAAGCAAGTAAAGGGTAAGTGACTCACTACTAGCTATAATGAAATGATAATTGATGCTAAATAATTACATCTCTTTTAATAAAACAAGCAGTATAATCCCTGAAACAAACCTAAGGAATATGATGAAAAGTGCTTTCATATGTTGCCTAGATGAAGTGTGTATATAGTTATCAGACTGTACCCAGAAGTAGATTAATATTAATTACAAAATTTCAAATGAAAATACACAATGTTCTATATTAGCATACTTGAAATACCCTTTTCTGATTGGTCCACAAATACAGCAATATGATTGGTTCTTCAAGCGATGGTGATTGGTCAACAATTGCCGCCCTGTGATTGGTCTGCCTGAGCGACGGGAAATTCAAGGAACCGTCTTTGGCCACAAGCCGCAAACAGCCGCTATAAAAAAGGCTGCCGTGGCTCCACAGTTAGACTGATTCCAGGAACCAAATAAAGAGCTGAAAGTCACGCTGGTCTCCAGTCTCTTTTTCCCCGCGATCTAACATACAACCTAAGATAGATTCAATGTACATTCTTCTCTTCTATATCCACTTATTTTGATTCTTGTGATTTATCAGTAATGTTTGCTAGATATTTCAAATGAGGTCCGAAACTGTAGGCAAACTAGATTGACTCAGAAAGCATCTCTCTCTCTCCCCCTCCCTCCCTCCCTCCCTCCCTCCCTCCCCTCCCCTCCCTTCCTAATCACTGCTTCAATGATGGAACTGGTAATCAAATATATCATAACTGTGTAATGTAATTCTGCATTTTTGTTTACTCCCTGAAGCAGTGCCTCTCAACCTTGGCAACTTCAATGTGGAGTTAAACTCTCAGAATTTTAGAATTGAAGTCCACATATCTTGAAGTTACCAGGATTAAGTGACACTGCCCTAAAGAGTAAATGTCCCAATATTTTTTAATTTCCAGCAATAACCTTCTTTTAAATTCAATCTTCCACAGCTTTTAGAAAAATAATTCATCTTGGGATAAGGCCTGAACCTGGAATAAATTGAAAAAAGTTTTTTCTCCAAGTCTTAGATTTTAATTTTGGATTTTTCCAGAATCCTAGATGTTATTTATTGGTTATTTTTACCTTAGTGTCTAAACTTTCAAAGAACTATGTTTATTTTTAATGCTCTGCTATTAATATTTTAATGCCAATAGTGGTTGGTTTAGTTTGATGGCTTAATTTAGTTGTCAGGAAAAATGGTTTCCTCACCTTTTTATAGCAACTTAGTGATATGAACTACACAGGTTCAAGGCAGCCTGTGAGTATGGCAGGCCAGGAACCTTTATCTACATTATCTCTTCCAATAATAGATAAAGTCACTATTAAACATACAGGCTTTTGCCATATAGTATCTTCTAGATGTATTCAAATCCCATAATTTCTGGATTACAGCCCATTATATCTAGATAGCACCCATATACCTTAGGTTTGACAAATCATTTTTCCTTGAAGCCTCAGGTGCTGTACCAAGTGATTCAAAAGTTATTACAAAATTATAATTTGTAATGTGGCAGGAGACAAATATGTTAAAGACAATAGATAAAGACTATAAACATTAACTGCCTATAAATGTAATTAAATGTAAATGAAATCAAAAATTCTCTGTATTTTGAACAATTTATTGGAACATTGCTAACCTATACTACTCAAAGGCCAAGAGTGACCATGGGTGCAGCAAAATTAATTTCATCCTTAACTTAAATTTTGAATGTCACCTGAAAATATCTCTCTGCCTAGCTATAGGTTGATGAAGTTATTTTCACTACTGTATTTCTCCTTTGTGTCTGGAGATCCATATCTTGAATGAGAAATACTGACTCAGAAAATATAGGCTGACCCATGCTCAATACCCATCTAATGTATTGGATTATGTATTTAGCAGTTAAACTTGTTCTTTGTATAGGATTTTAAGAGACTGTGGGAAGTGAGAATAATACAGATTGAACCTCTGCTATTTCATATACCTACGTAAGTGTGAGGCTGAACATTTGCTATAAATTAACTTAATCTTTCAAAAGACTGAAGGTCCCTTAATATTACTAAAGCTGTGTTCACTGTTTAACACACTAGATGAAAAGAAGGAATTGCTACACCCACAGCAATTCACAGCATTTAAATGTCAGGAATATATTTTCTACTTGGGTGGCATGTGGCCTAACCGAACATTAAAGGAATTAGTCTCTTCATACCAAAGTAATAAAGAAATTTTGATTCAATGCACTTATACATATTGCTAGTCATTTTGATCCAGTTAGGAGAAAATATATTTGTAGGAAGAGTTGAATCAGATTTTCATTAAATTAACCAAGCTTTATAAAGTTATTGGTTTTTTTTTTTTTTGCATTGTCCTGAAATTAAAGCTAAATATTAAGGAACAATGAATAAATAAACAATAGAAGAAAATAGGAGTTTGATATGTGGAAAATATTTCTGGACATGATGGAGGACATTTTCAGTTATCCAGATCATGGTTGTCCCAAAGATGCTTATTTTTAAAAGGAACTGGACTTTCTTTGTTTTCTCTGAAGATTATTTGCTTCTTATCCAAGAAGCTTCAGTCAGAACTGAAGAATTCTGGGAGCTGAAGTTCAAACATCTTAAAGTTGCTGAGCATGAGAAATTCTACTATACACATTTCATTTGCAATGGCAAGTCAGAACTGAAGAAGGTTCTTGGATGGGAAGCAAAATGTCTTCAAGGAAAGTTAAAAAAAATCCAGGTGACTTTTAGAAATCAGCACCTTTGGGACAACTATGATTTAGTTGACAGTATTTTCATAGACATCTAGGACAGAGAAGCAACAGTTACTTTAAACCAACAGATACTTGATCTGCCTTTAACGCTTATCAGAATTTGTGGGTCCATTGTAAAGCAGAAAAGAAGATTGAAAACAGTAGTATGTACTACAACAGCTGGAAAGTAACTTTGGGAGCAAAATTGACATATCATAGCCATATTATAATACAACATAATTTAAGGATATTATATTATAACCATCGGGACCCAGGGTGGCACAGTGGTTAGAATGCAGTATGGCAGGATAAATATGTCCACAGCCGGGAGTTTGATCAAGACTCAGCCTTTCATCCTTCTGAGGTCATTAAAATGAGGACCCAGATTGAAATATGCTGACTCTGAAAACCACTTGGAGAGAGCTGTAAAACCCTATGAAGCAAAGTGCTATTGCTGTTATCTGTTTGTGAAAATATTTCCTCTACTTTCTTTTGTTCTCCATATAAATAATTATAAAGTATAATATAAAGTATATTGCATCCCTGAATTGCTGACATTTTTCTTCACCACATTTATTTATTTATTAGAAAATTTAGATTGCCACCTATTTGTACATGGCAAATTATATATATAAAATAAAACTAATAAAATAAAATAATAACATAATTTTATAGCTCCCCGTCCTTATCCTGGTGACAACATATTCCACAAGCCATTTAATGGGCTCCATCTCACTCTGGGTTTCCCAGGCCCACTGGCAGAACCAGGTCTTGTCAGCGCCTTCCAGAAGAGTGTTAGAATGGGGGCCATTCTAATTTCTGGGGGAATTATGTTCCAGAGAGAGGGAGCCACCACGTAGAAGGCCCTTCTTTTGAGTCCCACCAGGTGTAGCACCTTAGGGAAGGGCACCCGTAATATTCCTTGCCTCCCTGCTCTAGTAGGTCTGGTAGATGTGACTGGCAACAGAGAGTATCTCAGATAATCTGGTCCCAAGCCATGAAGGCTTTAAAGGTGACAGCCAGCACCTTGAATTGTACCCAGAAGCAAATTGGCAACCAATACAGCTCCCACAGGAGAGGTGATACATATGTACACCGAGGTCTGCTTAAAACTATGTGGGCTGTTGCATTTTGTACAAACTGGAGTCTCCAGATGCTCTTCAGGGGTAGCCCCATGTAGAACATGTTGCAATAGTCAAAATGGGAAGGTACTAAGGCATGAGTGACTGTGAATGACATTGCCAGGAAAAAAGGTTTCATCTAGTGGCTGTAATTGGACCACCTATGTCTTGTTTCAGAAATTGTAATGTCTTTGCTTGATGATCCAGTTTGAACATACTGTAGATCTGGTCTATATGGTTCCTTGGTATTTGCCATTGCAATTGAAATGCATAAGGCAGTGTTTCTAAGCTTCAGCAACTTTAAAATGTTTGGATTTCAGCTTCCAGAATTCCACAGTCAGTCCTAAGAAATATTGATAGATTTCTTCTTGCTGAATCACAAGGGTGTGTAGGCAGGGCAATCAATCAAATTATCTAATATAAATTTAAGAGTATAAACTTGGATGAAATTATTACAGCAATATTATACTAGTCATATTCAAAGCTCCCCAAATTGTGAAATTAATTCCAAGAAGTGCCATAAAAAATACAATGAATAATTTGCCTGCAGATTCTTTAATCTGACCTGACTTTATACCTTCCCATCCATCCATTCTGGATAAAGAGAAATGTTTAAAGGCAAAAAAGATATAAGTATTATACAGAAAGAAAATCAGGGGTATTTCATTCAAGAGCAGAGAAATTGAAGAATAATATGCCATAGCATTTGTAATTAAAAAGTAGTAGGATGCATGCAGTATTTATTTTATTTTAAAAAATAAAAATAAAATGTGCAGAATTCATTTGCAGCTATTTAACTAGACCTTACTGAAGACAGTATGACTGTTCATCAGGAAATCTTTTGTCAGCATTTAAATTAACATAAGGGTTAGAAAATTCAGTAATAGTAATGTTTTTTTTCTAGGAAAGATTAAAAACAATATCATGGGATGAAAGGAGTTATGATCTCTCTGTCAATCAATAGACAAGGAATTAGCAGGGCAATTAGATGAAATGTAATCAAAATGAATTCCAAAAGATTTAAAGTCTTACGATCACAATTGACAATGTACATGTAACAATTCTTGATATAGGTGGTTTCAGGCTTCATAGCTACGTTATACTTTGGACCTAGAATTTATGTTCTGTTCATCTACAATTATGAATCTAGACACAATCTTTCAAAAGGGTGGCAGCATCTTCATTATGTAGGAGAAATTTTCACAGCTGCAATATAACAGCATGATAGACATGCTTACATTTACCGAAGAATAAGATTAACTGAATTCAGAAAACCAATAGCACTTATTGTAATAGCAATAGCACTTAGACCTATATACCGCTTTACAGTGCTTTATAGCACTAAGCAGTTTACAGAGTGGAATATATTTGGATCCTCACTTGGATCCTCATTTTACCCACTTCCAAAGGATGAAAGGCTGAGTCAGCCTTGAGCATGGTGAGATTTGAATTGCCAAATTGCAGACATCCGGCAGACAGCAAAAGTAGCCTGCATTCAAAAGCATACTGCATTCTAACCACTGAGCCATTTTGGCTCATAATGAGCAATAAAGGTTTATAAAGCAATATAGTGAGCAATAAAGGCTCATAAAGCAATATAGGACATATATTGGATCAGCCTGCACAGTTCATTGACTTGTATATAAGACTTCGGGTAGATGTTGAATTAAAGAGCTCCTTTATTGCTCATTTTAAAAATGCCAGAAGTGCACTCTTCTAGGTGAGATGGGCCAAGAAAGTATACATTACCAATAGTAAAAGCAAAAAATATTTTATCCAGATGGCCATATTTGGAATATCCCCACTTTTGACATCAGAATATATTTGGTTGTACGCAGTTAATTATTGCCATTTACTGTATTCTGGGACAACAGGTAGAGAGGATTTCATTCCCCATTCAGTGTGATTGTTGGTCTGTTGTATAGCCTTGGTAAAGTTCTTGGTCACATTGTAGCATTTTTAATCTGTTATGGTAGTTATTTATTTGTTTATTTTACATATCACACAATCCAATTTTCAATTGTGATGTAACAAAGTGCCAACAGTGTATGATGATGATGGTTAAGTTATGTGGAAGATGAGTAATGGATTCATTCTGTTTTTATGAATTGATTGAACGCAAAGATATGGGTCCCAGGATAATGTTTCAGAATCCCATCTGAGTCGGTCACCAAAATCCAAGGTTTATTTTTCCCAACTTTCAGGCTCATGCTGGAGCCCATCATCTCTCTGGACACATTCAGACATATTCTGGAGAAAGAGGAGGGCTCCAGCATGAGCTCAAAAGGCTTGGAAGAATAAACCTTTGGTCCTTTTGACTCAGACTGGCTTGAAGTTTAAAATAATGTAGCCTAATCTGTGAGCAGAAAGAAAGCCCAAATGTTTAATCATTCTCAAATACAAAATCCTCTTTGGACAACACTATTAAGTGGCCAGATTTCCTAATGCAGGGGTCTCTCCAGCTTTGCTGGCTGGAGAATTCTGGGAATTGAAGTCCACTAGGCTGAAAGTTGCCAAGGTTGGAGATCCCTGGCAAGCTGTTCCACCGGCTGGTTGATCTCACTTTTAATGCATAAGTGTATTGTAATCCTTACTATTTCCCTAAGCATTACCTGACAAACTGCTAAACATGGACAAAATTTGTTTGGCTGTCAGAAATTTATTTAATTAATTTTGATTTCTTTTTCTAGTGTTGTCTATCACTGAAATTGGCTGAGGAGGAAGAGAGTGGGGAGGGAGAGAAAAAGTAGGGAAGAAAGAGGGAGAGATTAAATGAAAACAAACACAAATTATTTTGAATCAGGAAGAAAATGCAGAAATCTGTACATATAGAGAGCAGGGTGGATAGAAGAATTAGTGTAGTCTTTGCTTTTCATAGATAAAAATATCTGCCACACACACTGTGTATACTTAATTCATAATTTATTGCAATGTTTTTTTAACACTGCAGCATTTTCATGTTTTAATATATTTGTGGTTTTTTTTACTGTTTTGATAATATTGATAAGAAATGATAGAGAAGGTGAACTCAACAACTTCTTAAGATTGAACAATTGTCTCCCTGTGCAGGAATAGGATGGTACATGGAGTTACTGACAGAAATTCTGGAAGGATTAATTGGAAGATCTTGTCTCATGCTTCTAGTGAATTTATCAAGTATTTATGAAGAAGCAATAGGCACCAGTACCTTTTCATGGAAATGGCTCTTGAAAGGATGAAGCCAACCACTTGAGTGTCTCCCATAAAAATAACATGTCAGTTGGACAAAGATGGTTTCCAATGCTCATCATAAGAATATTGCCATTTTGATGTGGATTTAAGAACCTTGAAATAATTGAGTTTTCTTTTCTATACAGCAGCAGTTGTCATTTAGCAGTTTTGTTAAAAAAAAAAAATAATCCAGCTGTTTAGAGTTATGCACACAGTAACTGGAATCTTCAGAGAGTGGTTGCTCTGTTTGCTTTAACCTCAGTGAATTGAAAAACAAAACAAAACAAAAAGAGCATTAAAAGATGTGTGTAGGTATCTTTCTCTGGCAGTTGTCAAAGGAGCAGATTCTAAGAGCAGATTTTGTTAGGAAGTTTGTTTAGTTTACACAAGTGATGCAAAGAATGTAGCAAAGGACAGGAGTGTCAATCAATACAGATGATGGAAACTGAGCCAAATTTCAGATTGATGAGATGCAGAAAAAGCTGTTAGTTATTTCAGTTGATAGTGTTTGATAATAAAGATTAGTTTAAATACTTATTTCCCTGTTATAATACGTTATTTTCTTTTTTACCTAACAATCCTTTAGTGTATGCCACATTTTGGCACATTTTTCACAAATGAATCTGCTTAATTTTTTTAACCAAATGAATCTGAATTTCAATAAAATGCAGTGCTATCATTAGTTTTTCAGCTCTGCTCCCATTAAAAATGTGAGATTTCTTTTATACTCCTAACACCTCAAGTTGTTATCTTTGAAACTTCTTAAGAAATTGCAATATAACTCAAACTGCACATTGTATTTTTTAAGCATAATATATGCTTTAAAAAGTTTAATTGATTTGAAAGCAAAGTGGCTATAAGATATTAGAAGGAAATTTCATATGTCTCCAAGATTAATTTTGTTGGGAAGAACTGATTGAGAATAGAATATTAACAGGGAATTTTCCTGACAAATAATCACCTTCTAAATTGGCTAACTAATCTTTAGAAATAACAAGTCTTGCGTTAGATTTTTAGCTGCTCCAAATCTTAACACAGGTAAAATCACGGAAAAATCAATATTTCATCTAGCTCTTGATCAGATTTGACATATCTGCCTTCTGAAAATATATGGCTATTATAATTTGTAGAGTATTGTTCTGTTAGGAATGCATAACAGTGCAGAGACAGTAGGCAATAGCTTGAGTCCAGACATGGCAAATATTACCTGTCTTCTTTCAGTTATGGAAGCATCAGACTTTTAAGTCTGGGGAAAAAATAGCAGTTTATGATTTGAAAGATACTGTGTATCAAATAGCATAATCTGTGAAATTCATTACTACATATATGGCACAAACACTCACAGACACACACACACAGAGAGATGTACCAATTCTAATGAAAATTGTTCTTTTCAAGTTTCTATTTGTCAAACATAAAGTAGACTAGAGATAATTATACAATATTCTTTTACCAGATTGTAAAACTAGAGTCATGAGACAGCAAGATGGGTGCTGAATGAATGAATGTTGAAGAATCTTCTTGGATGAGAAGCTTCAAAGAAAAACAAGAAAGTCCAGTTGCCTCTTGAAAAAGCACCTTTGGAATGAGAATGAATGAATGGTTTTACACATCCAGAGTCACTTCCCATTAAGCTGTTCTATGACCTGTGGTTAAGTAGTGCCACATAATGTGATTAATAGAATCCATTGTTCATAGATAAATTACACACTAATAATCATGACAATAGTACCTCATTTCATTTGGTCTTTCATGAATAAGAATCAGCCATTATTTTTTAACAATCAAACTTTCTTATCTCCTTTTATCAACAGACTGATGTGTTCAGTTAAAGTATAACATAATGAACAAGACTAAAATAACTTGTTTTCATATAAACATTTACTACATAACTAATTTACAAAATTGGAACCATAATTTTATTGGTAAATTATAACAAAATTAAAACACACAGAGACAAAAATATATTATTTTCTGTACTAAAAGTCTACTTTAAACAAGAACAATATTACATGCAATATATTATGTTTTAATCCAAGTCATTACAACAAAAAGAAAACCTCTTTTAATAAATACAAATTAGTAAATTCACATATCTTTAAACTCAGATTAAACAACATGAAATTTGAAAAATGATAACTGATAAAAATGTAATTGTTTGAACTATAGCTGATGATGCTTTAGATTGTATAGGTAGTTCTCAACTTATAACCATTCACTTAGTGACCATTCAAAGTTTCAACAGGATTGAAAAAAATGACTTATGACCGTTTTTCACACACCTGACTGTTGTAGCATCCCCATGGTCACCTGTTCAAAATTTGGCAATTGACTTATATTTATCAATACTTGGCAATTGACTTATATTTATGACAGTTGCACTGTCCCAGGGTCATGTGATCACCTTTTGTGACCTTCTGAAAAGCAAACTAAATGGGGAAGCCAGATTCACTTAGCAACCATGTTACTAATTTAACCACTGCAGTGATATACTCAGCAACTGTGGCAAGAAAGGTCAGAAAATGGAGGGGGGGAGAGAGAATTCACCTAACGACTATCACACTTAGCTACAGAAGTTTGCATCTCAATTGAGATTGTAAATCGAGGACTACCTGTACAAAGTTATCTTATTATAAGCAATAGCCCTCATAAATTCTGTAGCCTGATACTGAAAATGTGTCACTTTTTTCAAGTTTCTGATCCTTTCTAAAAGTACTAGCATTAAAATGAATATCTGTAGGGAAAAAAAGACTTAAGTCTCATAATTTGCCATACTGGAAATTGTAATTCTCAAAACCCAGTTCATAAAGTTTCATTATTTTAAAATTATTTTATTATTTTAAAATTGTTTAAATGCCTATTACAGTTTGAAAACGATGCCATGAATTCATCACAAAAGCTTTATTGTTCAAGCATATATTCTTGATCGCCTCTTCTTTATACAGTATTTTGACTAAAAATATTAGGAAACCACATCTTCCAATGTGCTAGTAATTATGAGATTTAGCTTGAAGATTTGCTGTACCATTTACTCTGAGACGGGCTGCACATACTTTAACAACCGGTTCACCTAGTGCAGAACCGGAAATGTGAGTGCATATGTGCATCCCCCCTTTGTGCATGGCTGCTAAACCAAGGGGAATTCCTGTGCGCAGAAGCCAGGGTGAGTAGATCAGGCAAGGGTGAAGTGGGCGGGTGAGCAAAAACGCATGATATAGGATAGGATAGCATCTGGGCATGTGGCCGTGTGGGTATAACTACCAGTATGGGTGAACCATACTGCCGAGCACTGCATTTACTTTAGGAATATAGTATATGAGACTTCAGTATTGTGTTTGGCCACCTAGATATTGGGTGTGACTGAAGAGTAGATACAAAAATTGTCATTAATGTCAAATTTTAATTTGACAAATGGGAAGATTTATTAGTAACATTAGATTAGTATGTTATATTAGAAAATCAACTTTTCTCCTGGATTCTTCCATTTGGGAATGGTTCGCCAGCATCCCACTTAAAGATCCAGGTACTGCTGCATCAGAAAAATGTTGTGAATCTCTGATTTCCAGCTACCTTTTCAGAATTAAAAAAAAAAACAGTAGAGTTTTAGAAAGATATGTAAATTCACAGCCTAAATCCTAGGCAGAGAAACAATCAGTGAAATAAAAATTAAGTATCTAGGATTTGTTGTCATTCAAACCCTTTATAATATTGGAGTAAGTATTTCATTTTGCTTTCCTTTGGGAATGACAAGTAACTCAAAAATTCAAGTATTGCATTCTAAAATGATCTTTATAAAAATATCAGAAAGGAGGAAATGTGTTTTGCAATTCAAGGCACCTGTTCATTACTTTCTTTTATTTTCCAGGAAATCTGTAATCATGTCTTTTCAGTTTTTCTCTATGTGGGAGCCCTGTTTGCCTTTGCTTTTTAATTAGATGTTCTGTACAATAAAAAGACATGGAATATAACTAGTTAAGGTTCCCATAATGTCTGCTATGACATTGGCACTCTATGTGGTTTTAAAAAATATCTAAATCTGAAACTAGTTCATTTACACCATGGCTGTACTGAAAAACTGCCAAAGCAGAGGGTACTCCTAATATGTTTCCACAGACACATGTAAAATATAAGCATACTTTACACATAGTGAAATATTAAAATTACACTATTAAATTTTGAATTTACCTCAGAGATCTTCTAGGTCAGTCTGTTGTTTGGTAGCTGCAACAATATCCCTAACTGAAGGATATTCTGCTTAAAAAACTTGAAGACCACAGGGACTTATGGCCACAACTGAACTCAGAATTTATGTTGCTGAGTGAGATGTTTGTTAATTGAGTTTTGTCCCATTTTACGACTTTTCTTGTCACATTTGTTAAGCAAATCACTGCCCTTGTTAAATTAGTAACCCAGTTGTTAAGTGAATCTGGCTTCCCCATTGACTTTGCTTGTGAGAAGGTCCCAAAAGATGGTCACATGATCCCAGGATTCTGCAACCATCATAGATACCGTGTTTCTCACATTATAAGGCCGGGCCTTATATTTTTTCGACCCCCAAAAAAACGGCTAGGCCGTGTTTTCAGGGGTGACTTAATTCCCCCCCCTTGCATCCTTGGGTGGGCGGGTGGCGACATCTTGGGGTTCAGGACACCTTTTCCTTTTCCCTTGCTGCCGTGGCATTAGAAGAATGCTGCAGCGTTTGGCGCAGCCATGTGCGGCCAGTCAGGGCTCCTCCCTGCAACCAGAGCCCTGATGAGACATTTGGCTTCAGGCGCTCCCGTCGCCGCATTCCAAGGGAAGGCATTCGCCCGAGAGGATCTCTCCCTCTCTCTCTCTCTGTCTCTTCCCGCAAGGTCTGCGCTGCAGCTGAGGAGGAGGAGGCTGCAGCCAGTTCCTTCTGCTTGCTGAGAAGTAAGAAAGCCGCAGCTTTGCACAGCAAGCAAAGCGCTGCTCGCCCGGGCAAGATTTGGAAACAAGGGGCAGGAGGAGGCATGCATGCACCCGTGGCTCACTTTCCTTGCTCTGCCCAGCCCTCTCGGCTCTGGCGCGGCCCTGGTGGGATGAGCGGAGGGTCCGGCGGGGAGGCGCTCACTGCCTTGGTGAGAGCTCTGCTGCCAGGAAGGAGGACAGGCGGGCCCTCCTTCCCGGCGCCAGAGCTCCTCACCAAGGCAGTGAAATGCAAGCCTCCTCCACCATTCCCCCCCATTTTGCATGTTTAATATGGGCCTTAATTTGGGGGGAGGGGCTTAATTCAATTTTATAAATTGAATGCCTATAAAACATGGTGGGGCTTCCTATTGGTGGTGGCCATATTGTTGGAGAAACATGGTATGAACCAGTTGCCTAGCATCTGAATGTAAATCACGTGACCATGGAAATACTCCAAGTATGAAAAATGGTCATAAGTCACTTTTTTTCCAATGCTGTTGTAACATTGAATAGTCACTAAATGACTTGTAAGTCCATGACTACCTGTACTCATTTTCTATCTTTTTTCTTGGATACATGAGTATTATGTATCAGAAGGAGCTGCCTTTCACATGATGCTGGGCTTCAATGATGTGTGTTGTATTTTAAGTTGTCATTAGCCATCTTATAATATTTTCTTTGAATAAGAAGGCAAGCTATAAATCAAATAAGTAATAATTGTATATATTTGAAGAAGTATATGCTGAAAAGGCCCCTGTCTTTTTATTTTGCATTATTGCTGTTAATCTGTGGCAATACTATGATTTGAAAGAACTTCAGTGTCCCATGAAATGAACCAGTGGTGGGATTCAAAAAAATTTACTGCCAGTTCTGTGGCCATAGCTTGGTGGGCATAGCTTGGTGAGCATGGCAGGAGAAGAATATTATAAAATCTCCATTCCCTCCCCACCCCACTAACCTACTTACCAGCTCCGTTCTCCTGTGCAGGGCAACAAAAAAAGACCCAGTGATCAGCTGGGACTCGGGAGGCAGAGAATAGATGGGGTTGAGGCCAGTCAGAGGTGGTATTTACTGGTTCTCTAAACTACTCAAAATTTCCACTACCGGATCTCCAGAACTGGTCAGAACCTGCTGAATACCACCTCTGAAATAAATATATATTATCAAATAATAAATGACCATGAAATGCCTCTTTCTAGGGATTTAGTAGGGATTCAGTATTCCTACTCAAGCATTAACTGGAAAAGCAGTTATCCATAGACATATATCTGAATTGCATATTCAGTTTTATGTGCTCAGGCTTTCTCCTTGCAGACAAATAAGGTCTGTATCAGCCAGACCTCCAGCATGGGTTTCTTCAGCATGCTTGCCATGGCTGCCATAATAATGGAGAGGGGGGGCTTGGGTATTTGGGATGGGGAAGTGAGCTGGTGTAGTCCCATGAAAACTGAAAGGGAGATTTGACTTTGGCACTGCTAAAGGATATGTTTACACTCTCTTAAGGCCAGCCTGTCCTGAGACTCCCGATAGAAGAAATACCTGAAGATGGGCTTTTCCACATCATACTGAACATTGGACTCTCAGTGCTGGGCTCTGGGGGGGGGAGGAATTTGGGGTGACTTTCAATCTGTAACTTTTGTGTGTTTTGAATCAGATCTTCCTTGCTTTTGCTGCTATCATTTCTAACTTAATAAAAGTTCCTCTTCTCTAAATTAATGGAGTTGGGGTGGGTTTCTTTCTTGAGGTTTGAATGGAGGCAGGCTTGACATCCATCTTGAATCCATCTTGATTACAACCATGCCAGCAATGTGGTAAAGGAAGTCGGGAGGCAAGATTTAATGGAAATGTTCCAAGGATGATAATACAAGATTAGCAATAAATCATGAATAAATGATCCACACATATCTGTAGACGAGAATTGTCCTGATTTCAAGAAGTCCCTATTACACTTTGCATATCCTGATTCTGATAGTCCTTTTTGAAACCTTTTTTGGGTACAATAATTCAGGATGGATATAGCTGTAATACTGTAAAATGTGTACTTCATATCAGGGGAAGTCTTGTGTTATTGCACCAAAAGATTTTTAGTGTTGTTTTTGGTCTGGATTGTCATATTTTTTATTCTGCTATTCTAAAATAATTGGATTCACTCATCTCTTCACTTCCCATTCTGAGAAGCATTTTCAATAATGTGTACAGAATTCAAAATCATTGAATTTCATTGTCTTGAAACATGTTTAAAGAAAAAAAATGATGTGTGCTTTTGACAAATGAAAATAAGTTGACGGTCACAGCTAAATGCCTGCATTATATCTGACCATGCTTCTTACATAAAATGAGCTTTCTCTATCTTCTTTTGGTGAAGTATGGAAAATCAGTATGGAAAATCAGGAAGAGATACAGGAAGAGTCAATTCCTGAAAGGATGGAGTTTCGAAACAGAAATGAATCAGTATACTTTTGAGGTTCATTAATTAATTTAGGAAAAGGGAGGATTTTGAAGAATTTTCTCTTTGTGTTGTGTTTGCATCAGCCATATCCTCTTCTCAATTTCCTAGAATATCAATACAGGAATTGTATAGATGCAAAACATAGATGAGTCCTCCAGTAAAACTGCTACTTGAAGGAAGGAGAAGAATGGAAAAATGTGGAAAGAGACACTCAGGGGCCAAAAGAAACAAATCTAATTATGGTGAATCTTATTGTCATACACATTACCCTATAATTTTTCCACTATTCTATTTTCTGCAATACCTGCTCCCTCATCAAGACTTATGGACCAAAACACACATAGTAAAAGAAAGCCATTAGCCTGTTAATGGCAGGAAATGAAATTGGAAGTTACTAAATTTAAAAACTTCTTTTTTTAGCTCTCCATTTCTTTCTTTTTTATTTTAACAATATTGCAGTGAGATCAAAGCAGTCTTTATTCTTTTAATGTTCATATGTTTCAGGAGGAACAGAATAAAATTAAAAGCAGAATCAGATTTAAACTGCATGAAGACAGACAATTTTGTTTTAGTACTCCGACAAGGACAGTGGTTTTTTGTTTTTTTTTTACAATTTCTTTCATAGCATATGGATCCATAAATGTTGACTCTTGAATATACTGAAACTAAACTAAGTGCAATAACATTTCTGTCCAAAATGAGAATTGCTTAATTATACACAATTAGCAATTAGCATGCAAGATGTTTTATTTGTGTTATAAAAGCAATTGCATATTTGCTTTGCAATAAAGGGCACTTACATACTACCTAGATGACAACCTGAAATAAATATATTCATAAGAAACATTTGCAATTGTAGTTTTGGATCAATACTTTTCCTTTTGTTATATTACTTTAATTCTATAAAAAAAATCTTAAATCCCTTAATTTATCTATATGGTATGTGCATATCCTCTATAACTTTACTTCATACATGAACATGCCTTTAATTTTTAAAAAAAAATACTTTACCCTCTGCTATAAAATCTATACATATCCTTACCTTTTTTCCAAAGAACATCCATCAATAAATATAGCATATTGAAAAGATTGCTCAAACCAATGCAAATTTAAATAAAATTGGCCAAATTAATAGGGTCATAGATGTTGCAGCCAGATTATCCTCATATCTAATAACAATTCTGTTAACATACAACTGAACAAATAACAGTTAAACTGATATCAGTCATGTGAATTTTTAAAATATGGAAATAAACCATCCTTGAAATGTACTACTTTCATGAACCACATATATCACAACTATTTATGGTAAATGTTAAGACTTTGAGGCCTTCAATCAAGGATAATTGTGTATGTTTATTAATTAAATATTTAAAGTATGAAATTGATGTTTCCTATTTTTTTCCTGTTTTTCTTTTTCCCATTCATGTGATCATAAAGAGTGCAATAGTATTAACAAAATGACTGATTCTTGAATCAGTGGAATTCCTTTTTTGCAATAAAAAGATAGCAATAAATCCCACTGATTCAAAAAGCAATTGTTTTTCATTGCTTCTGCACTGTTTGGGATTATATTATATGAAGAGAAAAAAGGTATAAAAAATGGAAAACCTCAGATTCTCCCTGAGATTTGATCAGCTCTGCCCCACTTGATCTTCCAGAAGGCTGTTGTATATGTCTGTTAATTTTATGGAATTGTGATGTCTCCATTTTTCTTCGATTGATTATTTGCCACCAAGAGATATTTATTTAAAATGGGCTGTCATATTTTTCCCCTAAGTAAATAAAATATCATGTTCTGAAATTTAATGGGGAAAATGGAATTGAAAATTCAAATTTTCAAAAGTGGTTACCGGAGTGCTATTTAAGATTTCTATCTTCCTAGACAAAAAGAAACAAATCAATCCTAATTCTTAGCGTTACAAATATTTTCAGACGTTACACTGCTAGACAATGTGCACTGGAGAACTTTTGACATAATGTCTTGGCAGCTAGTTGTCATATGTGTCTCCTCAATTCTTTTTTAAAAGGTCAAACTACAACAGAGGTGGTATTCAGCAGGTTCTGACCAGTTCTGGGGAACCGGTAGTGGAAATGTTGAGTAGTTCTGAGAACCGGCAAATACCACCTTTGACTGGAGATTTTACAAATCCTTCCCCTGCCGCACCCACAGAACTGGTAGTAAAAAAAAACGAATCCCACCACTGCACTACAACATTTTTGCTAACAGAAATATTAAATATCAAATCACTCAATACAGCTTACAAGTCTTACAAGGACACAAAAACTGAACAAGATAAACCTTTTTCGCATGTATTAGAATTGAAAGTATATTGAAATCCAAAGAAGTAACTAAGCTATTGGGAAACCGTTATGCCTGATTTTCACCGTTGCTTCATTTGAAAAATGTAGAAAAATAAGACCAATCTATTTAGAATTAATGAGCAACCACAAGTAAGAATTGGGATTAATTATTAAGATTAAACAATCACATTATCATTATTGTGTCATGTTATGGAGACTAATTTTATGATTGTATAAAAAAAATATAGTGACCAAAATGCTAATGATATGAATTCACAAAGCAACATGAATATTTTGATCATTTTGAAAAAAATTCATATTATATAATTATCAAATTATATATTATAGCAACTCTATATTTCTGGCAGAGAATTACATATTATTAAACCATTAATTATAAGTAATGGATTTAACTTATATTAAGTTAAATAATAATGAATCCTGTAATTACCATAGACATAATTTATCTTTATGACCAATTTTTATAGCCCTGCAGCTTAATTCCCAAGCTGGAAGGTCATTGACCATACACATAATAGCTGGCATCCATTCGTTGGTTTGCATGAATGATTTCCTAAAGATCAAATTATAAATCCAGTGCTTAGGTTTGTATCTTACAGTCAAAATGAGAGTCCAGGGCTCTCTGTTTCTGAATAATGAAAAGAAAAATATTCTTTGGGTAGAAGTGGTTTCTCAAAATTGTTTCTTGATTGTATTTCAATGTGTGATGAAATAGTTAAAGGTGTAATACATCTAATTATACAACTACTCACCTAAAAATATAGCTGTCATAAAGATAAATTATGTATAGAATCATAGAGGTATAGAATCATTAATAATGTCAATTAAAATCTTCACCAATCTTTCTGATGACCATTTTTGAAAAAAAAAAACTATCTTGCATTGTTGCCAAACATATAAAACATGTATAACTTGAATTGCAGTTGTTATCAATAAAATGTTGTATTTTTCCCTAATATAATGCCTAAGTCCCAGCATGGCAAGACTATTTTATTTCATTTCATATTATTTGTGAAGAGGAATTGTGATAACAGATTTCTTATGAGGAAATTAAAAAAATAACGGCAACTTCTTACTATTAATTCTGGGGAAAAGGCACTCTGAAAGAATTAGAATTGTATGAAATATTTATTGCTTAAAGTAATATCTGATCACCTAATGAAATATGGAATAAAATAGCTACATTAGTTATTACTTAATGAAGAATTAAGGAATATGCGTCCGATTCAAACATACATACCATACTTAAAATCTGTTCTTGTTTGTTAAAAATGAAACAAATGATAACATTAAATTGGAGAACCTGTGATACCCTCAATTTTTTTTTGATCTAATGTATTTCAGCCTCACAGCAAGATGACCATCAATATCCATTCAAATTGAACAGACCATTAGCATTTTAGCGTATTTGTTGAAAAATCGTGGATTCAAATGGAAATGTCCAATTATGTTAAAATAATTGAGGGAAGACTCCAGATCAGAATAAATAACCCTGAAGATGTTAGATTCTGACTATGTACAATGTCAGACATCACCACTTTACAGTGGTCAGTAAAGAATCCTGAAATCTTTTCAGCATATAGAATTCCAGGAAATGAAGCCAATTCATAGATTTGAAGAGAATGGTTGAGAGATTATTAAATTCTGACTTCCATGAGATCCTATCAAAAATGCCAGAGATCAGAAAGTTATTGTCCAATTAAAGGGCCTTGAATTTTTCATGCCTTATCGCAATATAGATATGTGGTTTATTATAGCTGTACAGATAGAATCTTGTCTCCAGCTTAAATAGTGTCTGTTTTGATCTTAATTGTACAACAAAAATACTTCACTGTGTGAAAATTACAGCACACCTGAAGAAATCAAGTGACCTGACAAAAGCCCTCTGGAGAATCTTGTATGATTTACCATGGTACTACTTTGTATTGGTCAGTAAAGAATTCTGAATGCTTTTGAGTATATAGAATTCCATGGAATGAAGATTCATAGATTTGAAGAGAATGATTCAGCCAACATACAATGGAGAATGAAGTTCTTGCCTTGTACTATGCTATAATGCATGATGCAAAAATCAGAAATTCTGTTTCTCTCTCTCTCTCTCTGTTGGATACCAAATATGCATATTTCTCAACTCATTTTATTAAAAAAATATAAAACAGTATGGAAGATGAATCCATATATGTTGCTTCTCTTCCAGTTGTAAGAATTAAGATTAACATAATATCCAGAAAATTAACTTAGCTTCTTAAAAATGACAGAAACCGTCATCAGGGAATCACTTGTCCATCTACAGATGTTCTCAGCATACAATCAAATGATGAAAATAATATCCTGGCATCAAACAAGCCTAAAATATACTTGGAAACTATACTTGTTTGCATATGAAGTCATACTTTTATATGTCAACTACTAAATGGGGGGGAGGGAGGGAGGGAGGAAGGAAGGAAGGGAGAATCCAATACTGTTTTACATGACTGTGTAAGAATTTTGTATTAGAACTATACATTGCTACCCCCAAATCATTGCAGGACAATGAAATACCTTTCAGTGAATATCTTATTTGATATCAGAAAGATCTATGAGTAAAGTATAAATATGTTCACATAGACATGGTTATAACCTTCCACAGGAGCAGGAACTTTATGCTTGACTGTTCATTCCTTACAATTCTTTTTCTACATTTTTTGAAAGCTTGAAGTATATTTAAATAAGGGAAAGCATGTATGCAAAAGTGTTTTTAAGGAATGACTTTTGCAAAAGATGTAAAACCAGGAAGGTTTGTCTGTTGAATGATACATTGAGGACAAATACATGGTAATTTTTAATGAAAGTTATTTAGATGTCCCAATTCTGGGTGTGTGTGTCACATTAATATGTAAAAGTATAGTATTCCTTTGGTGTATGGGCACTTGTAAAGAGGAGAGGGGGAAAGGAGGGAGGGAGGGGAGAGAGAGGGTGGGAAGAGAGAGATGCAACTTCAGATAATAAACAACATTTTTTTTAATGATTCTAAATATAGCTGAACTTCTCAGAAGGCATATTTTTTAATCAAAGCTGATAGTTTTTTATTCCACGCCTTGTCCTCATTTAAATAAAAGAGCCACTTAGCATAAATCTATCTTCTTCCCTCCCTCCCTTTCTTATATATATATAGGTGCAAAGAAAAAAAAAGGGAGAAAATTGTTGCTGTTATATACCTGTTGGAGAATTTCTTCTTCAAAGTATCCATACTTTCTATTGCCCCAAACAGTGTTTTTATTTTTACCTAAAAGACCATTTTCTTGCAATTATAATTCTAAGATCCAACTATTTCCTCCCTTTCAAACCCAATTATCAGTGCACACACACCCCCTTGCAAAAAAGAAAATCAGCAGGCGGGATAGAAAGCTAAGCCCGAATTCCTATATATTAAAATAAGAATTACATATTCTAGAATATCTGTTGAATGGCTGCTAGTTTTAAATACAATTGTGCAGAAAAGTGAGAAAGGGTCTGTTTTAGATGTGGCAATTTTATTTCATAAATTTGTGAAAAAAAATTTGATGTGGATCAATGGGCACAAACAGCATACTGGGTACAGATGGAATACCAGTAAGTGAGGGGATTCAATATTAGTAGAATTCCACTCTTTAAGCCCATCCCAACACAGTTAATAAAAGAAGAAAGAAAAGAATCAACAGAAATCTGAATAATATATCCTTTCATTTTGTATTACTCAGTCTGAATGTTTTCTTGTTATTATGCTGAAAATTTAGTGCTGATAAATTCCCAATGTTTCTTCCGGTTTAAGCATTCCAGTTACTGGAAAGAAATGTCTAACACTGTTCAGGTTCACTTGATGGTAATTTCAAACTTAAACACTTCTTTTTTCATACATTGTTTTTAACATAAATATTTTCATAAATGAATACAATGAGCGCATAGAACTGTCTGTATGGAATCCGTGCAAACTGCAAACTTTTTGATCCCGTTCTGAGCACTGACAAAGGAGTCCTGTACAACATTTCTGTATACACCTCTTGAAGCTGTCAGTCAGGGCTTCAGGACCAGACAGAGCACAATGTCCATAATGACTCTTATTGTGAAGAAGATTACATTCTAGACTGCCAGCAGTCTGTATTTAGCCAGTGTACTGCAGACTCACATTAATGCAAAACACTTTATGTATTTTTTTCACAGTCAGAAAACAATAGCAATATGGAAACAATTCAGATAAAACAACTTCCTCTCTTGTGGGATGTCAGTATAGCACACAATTGAGAAAGACCAGAAGGAAAAGACTAAACCTGTCCTCCAATGGACACATGCAGATTGCAGAATATATTATCTCATACAATGGTGGTTCTTCTCAACCACTGAGATGGTGGGCCATGAAAGCTTCTACAGCTGAAAATAGTGAAGCAGTGTAGTTAATACTTGAAATCTACATAATATCCCCATTTTGATGTGTGAAAATGCTTTAGTGGGCATGAGGATCACTTTAAAAATGTGAGCAAAGTTTTGGCCCAATAATAGTACATTTCTTGTATTTGCACACAAAGAAAGCAGTACCTCAAACTAAGAATTTATAGACGAGATACCCTGATCCTCACCCAACAGATTTATGTGCAATTAAGTATGACCTCAATGGCCATATCTTAGGAATAATAGTTATATCTATTTATAATAGATCATGTAGTTTATGTAATCACATTTTAGCAGGTGTCAATTTGCTGTCACATATCAAAAGTGTCACAAGGTTGTCCAATGTTTTTCTGTTACAAAGGGATGGTGGGTAGGTAAGCACCATCCTTTATTCTCTAATCCATACCAAATCCATATTTAAATAAAGACAAGATTATGTCTTTGCGGATATGGATGGGCATATTTCATAAAGCTGAAGGAGATCTTGTAGGTTATGTTGTATAGCAGAATTAAAAGGCATCCAACTTTGCTTTAAAATTAATTACCTACATTATCAAACACTTAACGGGCAGGCTTTCTGAAATATTGTCAGTTGATGATCCCAGAGATGTCCACCTATCATTCCTCGGCTTTTGTCCACCAGTATTATGCTACATTTTCAAAAATAGTTCTGGCCTCGTCATTCGTTCCCTTGCAAAAAATTTCGACTTTGTGATTCACTTGTGAGAGCTGATGAATTTATTGAGCCTCTTTTCAGCATCTTGTTTATTATGTCTTTCCACGTTTTCTTGTACTGATGTCGTAACAAAGAATAAACAAAGGGATCTGAAACAGCTTTACTATAGGCCAGACACTTGGAAATAACTCCCCAGTGAGCATTGATGGGAACTATTGATGACAATTCTACTAATCTGCCAAGAAAAAAGACAAAGAAAGAAAGAAAAATTAGTGTCAGATAAACATATCAAGCATTTGAATGATCTATATTAAAATATCATTCAATAACTCCATCTCTACCAAATTTATAATCTCTGGGAAATTGAGAATAGAATAGAATTCTTTATTGGCCAAGTGTGGTTGGACACACAAGGAATTTGTCTTGATGCAAATACTCTCAGTATACATAAAAGGAAAGATTGATCAAGAATCATAAGGTAAAATATTTAATGATACAATAAGAGTACAATAAGGAATCAAATCATACTAGAAAATAGTCAATATAAACCATAAGGATACAAGTGAGAAAGTTACAGTCACACAGTCACACGTAGGAGGGGATAGGTGATAAGGAGTAATGAGAAGATTAACAGTAATAGTAGTGCAGACTTTGTAATAGTTGAATAGTGTTGAGGGAATTATTTGTTTAGCAGAGTGATGACATAAGAAAGAAAGAAACTATTACTGAAAATACATAAAACTGCCACTTAGTTTGTGCGTGTTCTCCAGCCAATGTGCATATAGTGTCTAAGAAATACACCACATTCCTATCAAAATGAGTTAGGGATCTCATTCTTGAAACTATATTAAATCAATTGCATTTATGCAATTAGTGAAGACACTTTCAACTGATCTGCAGAGAAGTGGCTTGATTGCAGACTTCTTTTCCAATGGATATTTTTTAATAGACATGATTTTTTGTGAGGTCAGCATTGTTACTGCAGGCCACTTCTGCTGACTATCAGCTGCCTGCAATTTGGTGGTTCAAATCCCACCAAGCTCAAGGCTGACTCTCTCAGCCTTCCATCCTTCCGAGATCTCTCAGCCTTCCATCCCCATATTGTTGGGGGCAATAGGCTGACTCTGTAAAACTGCTTAGATAGGGCTGTAAAGCACTATAAAGCAGGATATAATTCTAAGTGCTATTGCTATTGTTGGACAAAGAAGCAGGCTATATCTCCCTACCATAACCTTCCTAATGCTAACTGGGTGATAAGATAATGACAAGACTATCTCTCTTTTCCATTGAATAAGTGATGGCTGGTCTGAAGAAAGTAAATAATCAACATAAACATATATTTCTCAACATAAGTCAAGAAAAATGTTTTTTTTTCTTGGAGACCATCAGATGGATTGCAGAATGTCTATACTGCAGATAGAATTATAGTAGAGAAATAAAGCATCCCCAGGGGTTGTTAAAGATTGTGCAAGGAGTGTGTGTGTGTGTGTGTGTGTGTGTGTGTGTACCTCCTGTTTTGTCAAGTGTCAGGGCAGTGATGAGTGAGTGATTAATTAATACTCCGGTAAATAAAGGAATTTTAAGCTTTATTATTATCTCAAGCAAACAGGTTTAAAAGCATCACATAAAAAGCATACATACCAAGCAACTTAATACCCACATCTCTTACAAGCTGCCAGGAGCTCCTTTATAAAAACATCAGATACCCCAAAGGTAGTTACTTTGCACAGTACCTGTCCTAGGTTCTTTGCAGAAGCTCCCCACAAATACCCCTCCTCCCAGTTTTTTTAATTAAAACCTGGTACCATGACCTCATGGCCCTGCTATAGACTCTGAGGTTGTCATGTGACTCTGGAGTAGGAATTGAAAGTCTGAGAGCTTTTATAGTAAGGAAACCTTTGTCGAGACAAGAAGATTCTTGATTCCTGACACCATTATTCAGTAAAGAAGAGTGAAAAACAAGATGGTGAACTCAGAATGAGCTCTAAACTTCTAGACTTTTCTTAATATGAAGCAGAAATAAAAACTATGTCACTAAATTTTTTTGAAATAACAAGAGTAGTCTGCATTTTGAGTATAATTCCCACAGAATCTTCTGTGGGAAATTATACTGATCAGAAAATATGTTGAATTATTTGGTTGTGTACAGATTATTTGCACAATTTCAATGAGCAATGATAAATGCACACAATGCCCCATATTATCTGTACTAATAAATCAATGCTCAATATTTGTTAGTTTTAACCAAATATTTCCTACATAAATTACGCGCGCGCGCGCACACACACACACACACACACACACCTTTTAAATACTGGCTGGCCTGGTGCATTTCCTGAGTGTAATTTCCCATGAAAATGAGTGTGAGGGGAAGATAGATCAAACAGGATGCTGAGTTCTCCAAAAGCTTTCTTGTCTGGCTGAGAGACTGTATCATGCGCTGAGGATATGTCTGCACAACATAGCATCCATCTTGCTAATAGCCCATTCATAAAGCAGGTTGAAGCCAAGTCAAGGGAATTTTATCTTGAAACTAGAATATTTCATCACAAAATAGAAAATGATTCTATGCAAACACACTGAAAAAAATCTATGGAAGGTCAATGATCTGGCCTGCTTCAGGATTTCTTCCCCTACCCACAGAGCACTGTTTTGGCTAATAGAGTGAACATAAACTTGTTAAATTACTGTTCCCTTTTGAGAGGGGCAGGAAGAGAAATAAATTTTAATATGAGTTATCAACTCCTTTTTTTCCCTCTAGCTGAAATTAAGACATCGGCTCTAGCCTAATCCTAAGAGGGAATGCAGTAGAAAAATACAAGGAGATAGTGGAAGAAAATGTGTTGGGAATGGTAACCTCAAAGAAAAGCAAATTCCTCCCTACTCCATTGAGGCATTTGTTATGAGTTTCCATCCAGATGGAACCTCATCATTTGCTCTTTTTGGTTGATTCTCTTTCTGATTAAATGCACACACTAAATTTATGAGTTGGAGAGTCTGGTTTTTGAGACAGAAAAAGTTCTCGAGCTCCCATTCCACACACCCACTGAACTCTGTCATCAAAGAATGAGTGATAATAATAGCAGAAACAAAAGTTTGCTGCCCTTACATGAATATCATGTTTCTACTAGTCTCACTCCAGAGATCAACATACTTTTTTTTCCATCTCAAGGACAAGAGGAAAGCACATTGATTTATGTCTCATTGTCTCCTCCACCCCCAGTGTATGTCTGTGGACATTCTCATCCATCCAGATCATGGCTGTCCCAAAGGTACTTTTTCAAGAGGTAACTGGAGTTTCTAATTTTTCTTTGAAATTGTTTCACTTATGCTCCAAGAAGCTTCATCAGCTCTGACTGGATGGTGGGAGATGGAAGGATTTGTAGTCCTTGTAGACAGCTGGTCATTTGTATTCTTTTAGAGAGTCATAGAGGCCACCTGGAGGTTTATCTGTATGGCCTTTATCACTCTACATTTAAAAGACAAAGGCCACTTTTTTGAAGACAGCAAACTCCACATTTTGGACAGTCCTTTCAATAGTTCCAAGAAGGCTCCACACTCATTTACATTACTCTGAAAATGACCCTGATAAATCTCCAGGTGGCCTCAACAACTGTCTAAAAGAACAAAAATGACCAGCTGTCTGCAAGGAATATAAATCCTTCCATTCCCCACCATCCAACCAGCTTTGTGGATGAGAAGTGAAACATCTTCAAAGAAAAACCAGAAGTCCAGTTGCCTCTTGAAAAAGCACCTTTGGATGGGTTCATTAAATCTTTTGGAAATTTCCCTTCATAGAGAACTTTACCTGTGCAGTCAAAGAATATGCTCACAATTGCATCTGTAGAGGTAAACTATAATGAACCAATACACCAAGAATATTTATGAGTACAATATAATGGTATCATTGAAAAGCTGCAGCATATATTACCTTCAAGTGAACAATTAGTTCCACTTTCTTATAATTAATTTCTGTCAAACTGTCAGTTTCAGGTTTTTCTATCACATGCAGTAAGTCCCACTCTTATCTGTAAGATCTCCATTAAAAATATTGAAATGTACACAAGCCATTTTGGATTTTCCAGTATTCAGAAGGTTTTACAGTATTGTTGTCAAAGAGAAGCAACAAGAGAATGTAGAGATAAAGCTAAAGTAGTTCACTATAGGAAAAATTTAATTCATACACTAATGTTAATTGATTGATCTTTAATCTATATGTAGCTTTGAAAAAATAGATATGAGCCACTGGGATTCATTCCATGCACACTGAAATAAACCTTTCAATGCATATTGAAAATAATGAATTATGACCTTTACACAGCTTGGCAATTTTTTTCTGTTAGGAAATCAAGTAAATGTTTTAGATGCCATTATGACTTGAACTTTAAAAGGCTGGATTTAACTCCCTCCCCCTTTTTGGTGGGAGTAATGAAAGACTATATAAGCTACATCAAGAAGACAGCAAAAGATAACTTTAAGCCATTATTCTAAGAGAGAAATTATAGGCAGTAGCTATTATCATTATGTGATTGTGCCTTTCTGAGTCTAGATCAGAGTGTCTCAACCTTAGGAATTTTAAGTTGTGTAGACTTCAATTTTCCAGAATGTTGGGAGTTGAAGACAAGGTTGAGACATACTGGTCAATACCATTTCTTGATCCAGGCACAGGATTACAAATTTGACTTGTTTCAGTATTTCAAAAAGATATTTGTCTTGGGAATTCATCAGAGCCAGAGAGAGTTTAATTCCCGTACATTCTTGATTTCTACAAGGAGAAAATATTTTAGCAAATTTAGAAACTGCTAACCACAGTATATATTAGTTATATAGAGAAACAATCTGGTGGTCTCTCTCTCTCTCTTTTTCTCTCTTTGTTCCACCCACCCACCCATCCATCCATCTGAAAACATACTTAACACTTCTTCTTTCTCTTGTTTTCCTCATAAATAGGGAAATCCTGTAAGCTGAATTGGGCTGAAGGAGAGTGACCGGCCCAAGGTCACCCAGCTTGCTTCCGTGACTAAGGTGGGATTAGATCAGTTTCCCAGGTTCTAGTTTGGTTCCTTAATCACTAGCCCAAACTGTAACTGTATTAAACACACTCTCCTTTATCATATAAATATTAATATATTCATAGAACTGGTCCAAAAAAAGTCTATACCACATGAATTTTAATTGACTTGGCAGTTCGATTAAGAAAAGCAGTTCGATTAAGAAATTGATACTAATCCACTTTGACATTAATAGGCTATTTCTAGCTGAAAATAAAGTGTCAAAGGGATTAAAGATTCTTGGATAATTTAAAAGTTTTCTTGAAAAAAGAAAGAAAGCAGAGGAGGGAAAAAGGAAACAAGAGGGTGGAATCTGGAAAATGGAAGAGACCTCCTGGAACTTAAAAAAATCAATAGTGGAATTTTAACAAGGCTTGCAAAAGATATATTGAAGCTGAAATTTTGTTACAAGATAACAAGGCCCCTGAAAAGAGAAAGTGAGAAAAGAAGCAAGAAACAATTTTGGATTATTGGATGATTCCTGGATGGTGGTTCCTAATGAAACATTTGGAGGTTGTTTAAAATTTTTTAAAATGGCATCACTCCTTGAAGAGTTAAAATGAGACTTAAAGAACAAAAAGAAGAAACATAAAAGGGAAGAGAATCTTTTGGCTTCATATTACAATTTTTAGAAATGGAGATTTTGAACTATGAAAAACAACAAGAAACACTGGCAGAACAAAAAGGGCGGGATAAAGGAGAAGCCATTTTTAATGACCAAGCAACTTTAAGCAGAGTAAAAAAGGGAAAGGGGGGAAAGGGAGTTAAAAACTTAAGCACTGAAGCAACAACCCAAAAAAAAAAGTAATATGAAAAGCAATCATAAGATCAGGAAGAAGGGAGAAGAAGGGAGGATCACAGAATGGAGAATCAGATAGAAAAGGGAATAAAAAGGGGAGGGAGAAGAAGAGAGGGAAAGGAAAAGAAGCTACAAAGGACAGAAACAAGATATAAAGGTACAGGAAAAGCGTACAAGAATGAAAGGTGTAAACCTATTTAAAAGACACAGAGACAATGGTTAAAATTTAAATTAAGAAGAGGCTTCTGCAAGGGTGCATGGGATAGCATTGTTATATTAGAAATAGAAAAGGGTTAGAAAATATGTTTAGATGATTAAAGTGATTAATGATTAAAATGATTAAATTTACATTGATGTGTAATGGAATATTTGTTTGTAAAGAAAATAAGCCATTCAATGATTTAAAAGGAAAGTTTTAAAAAAACTGAAAAGAAACATAGAAGATTTTTATCAGTTGACAAGATGAATTTGAATAAGAATAATAATTTGATTGACTACTGTTAATAACTATTGTTTTTTTTTTATTTAAATACAGTAATAAGTAAAATATGAAATATAGATGATTAAAGTGAAAGACAGATGATATTACTAGGTAATGTTTGTTAAAAGAAATAGAAATGTAAAAGATTGCTATCAATATTAATGGCAGAATTGTACTTGAATAGAATTGTTGCAGCAAATCTTGCTTCCAGATCAATACACAAGACCACGAAAGGTTGGAGAGTACAGGTTTTACTTGTGCACAAAGGCTCAGAGCATTAGCATGGCAAATTCTGAACCCCTGGCTCTTCCTGAGGCGTCACTTTTATACATTTCATAACCTCAGCCTAGCCCGGGGTGTTTCTTATGTTAAACTATACCAAAAAGGAGAAGTACATTTCTGTTCTTTTCCAGACCCATCCTTATTTACTGAAACATGCTTACTTCCAGTTCCTTAGTTCAGCAATTTCGTGGTTTTGCACAATATTTCTATAAGAAGCAAGGTAAGGGTCAGAGGATTTCTGGTAAATGCATATTTTGTTTTTGACCTTCCAAGCTGCTTCATTTCCCCTTTTGAAACTTCACCTAAATCTCCTGATTACTGTGGAGTTTCACACACAGGGGCAAGCTCTTCACAAGTTCTCATATTCCCATAATGCCATAGGCTTACCAGTAGCCTTCTTCTCTACTAACATAGAAAGACTGTTGGAGATAGTTCTGACAAAGTTTAATGCTTTTGCAAAAGCAGGCAATTACAAATCCTTCTCAGCTGAGTCAAAGTTGGAAAAATGAAGTCCCTTTTGAAGCACATTTGCGGATTAGATATTCTATTGAGATAGGGAAGTTTGACCACACTGAACAGGAAACTCTTCGCCAGGCAGCTGAGCAAAAAACACGTGGTTTCTTCAACTCAGATAAGCACTGTAAACATATCAGTTTTTTAAAATTTGAGACCCCTCTAGGTCATCCAGTCTAACCTTGTTTGATACATAGAATCCTTTGAAAAGAATTCAAAAAAATACATATCTGTCCACCACACACACTATCCCTACCATATTAACATCTATTTTACTTGCTCTTATTTTCATCCATACGTAGAGGGTCAGCTTCCGGAGTAACACCAGTAAGGCCTCTTCTGCCCCATATGTGGCCTGCCCATTGCCGGTAGGGCAGTTATAAGGGGCGCTTCTTCAAGTGTACCACTCATTAGACTCACCCATGAATCCCTTAATTGACTTAAATCTCCTATATTATTTCTCAAACTAGTACTTATGACAGGGAGTCATCCAAACATCATTTCAAAAGGAGATAACCTAATTCCTTTTATTACTTTTGATTCCTTAAACTTTGATAGTACTATATCTCTCATAAAGGGAATCAAACAGGAGAGAAACATTAGAACCCAGAATCCTAACACAGCAGACTTTGTTGAACCCTTCACCAACCCAATTTGCTACGCTCCCAAATTTTTTATTAGGGCTAGCTGGTTTTGCCCAGTGTTATTTTCCACACTTTCCTTTTGCTAAGGGTCCCAGGACTGCAGTCATATCCTTTAAATTTGTAGTCAAATTTAATTGTAAGTCAATTAGCTCCCAGAGTGCCATCCTCCACCTACGTATAGGCCCTTTAAGAGTTTCAAGCATCCAGGGGCATCACTGGTATCTAGGGATCCGAGGGCTCTTTACTTTCCAAGCCTGAATTCATTCCTTCGATAGGGATTCCCCTGTGTTGCTTTATTAATCTCATCACACAGGGTCCAAACCAACCAGTGGGGAGGCTAGTATAAGCATATTTTTCACATTCGCTAAACATAACTTCTGGGTTAGTTTAGTTGCTATTATTTGCTTAACACACTCATCACATTTCTTTTATTATTAGAACTTCACTCAATCGATTGCCATAGTCCCATCCTCTTCAAACAAGAGATGTGCTTGAAGGTTGCACAGCAAATCTCTCCCAGGAGGGGGACAGGGCAGTCAGGCATATACACAAATTGGTGCATTATACTCTTTCCTTTAGCCGTACATACAAGGGGCTTCAAAACAAGGACATTGTAAAATACTTCCAGTTGCCCCCCTGAATATTCATGGTATGAGAGGAGGGCTGTGTTAGGGGTTGGGTTAAAACTGATTGTGTGGCTCCAATATCCACTAAAAAGAGACTGCCTTCTACATTTAGCTGGACCATAGGTTCTGGGAGGCACTCTGAACCCAGTCAACTTCAGTCCCATCCTTCTGCCTCTGCCAAACCTATCAGGGGAGGGGGTCTTCCACATCCTTGTCTTCCCTGGCTTCCTCCCAGGGGTCTTTGAGGGTCCCTTTGAAAGTGCCCTCTTCTTCCCTCTGGCCTCTCTTCCTTACCTCTTTCAGGGCACTCACCCTTCCAGTGCCCTTCCTTTTTACAAATAGCGCACTGGGTGCATCCCAACCCTGATCCATTTCCCTTTGCCTGGCTACTTCCCCTCTCTCTAGGGGTCCACATCATGGCTGCCACCATTAATTCAGCCTTTCTTTGCATCTTCTGAGCCTTCTTCCATTCTTCCCTTTTTACAAACACCTTTTGTGCTCCTTCCATGAGCTTGCTCATTGGTTAAGCACTGGAGTTTTACTTCCTGTCTCTGCCCTGGGCATTTTGTCCCTTATCTTTCTAGTTTGGATCTCCCAGATGATGCTGGCTTATTTTTAAAGATCCAAATTGTTCTCTATCTTTCTTAGATCCTCCCAGCAGACGCTGGCTTATTTTTAAAGATCAAGATCTATAGAGACCTTTTTTTTTTTTTTCCCCCACACCTTGTTTGCACCAGGCCAGGTTCCCCTGAGCAGGATTGAATTCCACTGCTCTTTTTAAAGACAACTTTTACTGTTTTAATATGTTTCCATGGGCACCATGGAGACCACGACCCTATTTTTACCAGTTCCAGACACTCCTATGCCTGTTTCCAAGTATAACGCTAACCTGACCTAATTCCCAGTCCTTTAGGATTTTTTCATTTTACTATTTTCTCCCTCACAAAACACCTGTATTTTGTGCCTACTCCACACAATAATCCTGAAATTCATATGTTTCCTTAAAACGTTTTTTCATGGCCCTTAATGGAGTCAAGGGCTTACTCTCTCCGCTACCCATTATCCACCCAGGATACCAGACAAGACAAATGGGAAAGGGGTTTGGAGAGGAGGGTATGGGGTCCCTCCTTTTCCAGATGCACCAGGGATTTTTCACACATTTACATCCAACCCAGGGAGCCGGATGCACAGGGTCTCCAATGGGAACTGCGAACGCCACTCACTTTCTACTGGCCCACGGTGCTGGATACTCACAGTCACCAATGGGAACCACAATAGTCACTCACCTCAACCATTTTGGACAATTCCTCCCACCTTTACCTTTACCTAAGAGAGGGTGATCAATCCTCTTCTCCATCCCTGCTTACAGGGAGGGATTATTACCCAAGTTCAGTACTTGCCTGCTGGTCTCCTCACCTTTCACCAGTGGTTCTTGGGGGTGTCGACCGCTGCTGCCAGAACAGGGTAGTCTCGGGAAGTCCCTCAGATTCAAAGGACCGATGGCACCAGGGATGTTCCCTTAAACTCACCGAGCTACTGGTACCCGGGGTGGACCCTCCAGCGGGCCTCAGGGCCCCTAGTGTCCCATCTGGGGTGCCATAAATTTTTTTTTTTGAGAGTTAGGTGAAGTTTCAAAGGAGGGAATGAAGCAGCTTGGAAGGTCAAAAACAAAATATGCATTTACCAGAAATCCTCTGACACCTTACCTTGCTTCTATAAAAATAATCATTCCATTTACTATTGTTATGCATATGTACACACACACACACACATATATACATACATGCATACATATACATATATATTTTTTTCTGTTAAGAATTTAGTGTGTATTTTTAAGAGAATCTACCAAGGAGAATTCAATTGAAAATAGGTATGTGTTATGAAATAGAGGTTAAAAAATGAATGTTATCTGTAAAGGTGTAACTTAAATTTTTAAACAAGGTGTTACACTCCAGTTTCGTAATTGCAGGGGAAAAATTGTTTTATGAGAAAAGATAATATGAAATTGTAAACAGGACAGACAAAAGTATAAAAACATTGATTAAAAAGATTTTAAAAGTTAGAAAAAGATATGTAACTGAATTAAGAAAGGAATGAGATAATTTAAAATAAGGCTGTAGGAAGTAAAGAAAAGGAAAAGCTATTGAAAAAAATGTGAAAATAGTTATGTTATGGATTAGAATGTATAAGATAAATATGTATTGAGTTTATGTCTGTATGGAGAAGTGATAACCCGGGATCATGCTGTTCTCAAAAAAAGATATTTTATTTGTATTTATGCTTTGTGAAAACTTAAATAAAACTTTTATTAAAAAAAAGAATCAAGCTTCCTTATATCCTTGTTGAGTCTTTAAAAGAATAGATCAATGTTTATTACTGTGACATTAAAAAACTATAAACTATTTTTTTGCAGTGGTTGATCCAATTATTTTTTCCAATTGTTTTTCTCATGATTTTTTTGAAAACATCATCTGCTTTTTTGTTTGCTGAGTGTTTAAACTACTAAGCAATTTTGGAGAAATTAGCCATTGATTTCTACTCTGCCAAAAAGATATCCCAATAAATCGTGCCTTTTCTTTCTGCTATATTGTTAAGTATTAGATACTGGTATGGACAAAATATTGAACAAAATATTCTCAGTAGTCTTCTAAGTGGTCTATGTTTGTCTTTTTTTCTTTGAGCATCTGAAGAAGGCAGAGTGGAATACCTGTTCCTCCGTTGACCATTTTATTTATTTATTTTATTTAGAAAGGAGCAATAATTAGGAACCATTTCCAAGAAAGGAAACAGTTGGAGTTAAGCATCTGTAGAAGCTGCTATGTAAACTTGACAAATGTTTGATAATACCATTGACTTTCTCTATGATAGTGATACATTATTTTTATCCTTAAGAAGTATCCATTCTAATCTGTCAGTTCTGTTGTGCATCCAAACACAAGATCATCCAAATGTACTTTTTTTTCCTCCTCCTCCTCCTCCATCTGCCAATGCTACTATCTGTTATTAGTACTACTAGTAACAGATATCCAAAAAGGTCCGTAGGTTGTTTGAAAGAAGACTATTGATTGCTATCCTTCCTCAGCACACATTATGTTGTTTCTCTTCTAATTCTACATTAGATAGTTATTTCTAATACTTCTGCATTATATCTATGTTTTTTACAACCGGCATTGTATCATGGTCTTTTTATAGAAAGGAGTCCTTGAACTTCCTGGCAGATCAATTGCCATTAATCTTGCCTTCTAAAAAAGCATTTAAACAATCAGCATATATATGTTATATTTTCCATCCATTGGATACAACATAAAAGAGAAGACAAAAATAAGACTAGCAAATTATTGCAATATGGTATTAACAGACACTCAATTGTATGAATACTGTATAAACAAAGTTGTTTGTTTATATATTTTCAGAAATTGCAGATCACTCCAGTCAGGAAATTTTGGATTACATGCAACTTCCCAAAACATAATTAGGATTAAAAGAACACAAATCATTTTTTTAAATGTACAGTAAACATACAGTAAATCCTGGAGAAAATCTACATTGGTACTAAGAATTGACAGGGACATGGCACATCAACAATTCATCAATAAGACAGAACTGAGATATATATAAAATTCTCCCTCAGGAAAATAGTTGCAGTGACCATTTTCCAGTACTGGTAGCCTAAATGTTATTTAAATGTAATTATATTCAATAAAGTTAAGCACATCTAACATTAACTGATCAGTACTGGTTGTCAGGACTCCAGTAATGAGCCCCATTTAAATCATGTCTCTAGCCTGATTTTCAAAGCTCAAAGAAGATTTATTAGGAGAAGACATGTCGGTGCTGTTGGGTGTAGCTGACTCTGAGACAGATCATTCATTGTCACCCTTGACCTTGGTTTTTCCTCACCCCCTGGGTGTATCATAATTCATATTCTCCAATGGGACACATCCATAACCAAGAGTCACCAATCATGCTCTCCAGTTAGAATTTTGTGCAGCAGAAACTTTGGTCGTCTGGAAACTATCTATGTGCTCTGACCCAAACGGGTTTCTAAAGAGCAAACACAAAGGCAGCAGCCCCCACCTTTCAAGGTTTAATCACGAATGCTGTTCCTTTTCAGACAATTATCTCCAACAAGAAAGAGCCTTGCCAAGTTGTTTGTCAAGGCTGCCAAACTAAGATGTCCACTAGTTGAGCAAAGAGCTTCTTTGCTGTCTGCAAAGAATGCTTTTCCAAACTGGGCTTTTATCCTCTTAAGGGAGGGGCCATTATCTTGCAGCCTTACTCCCGAGTTGGCTGTGCTGCTGTAATTGTTCTTTCCTATGAGTAATCCTTTGTGCATGTGCACTTGGCACAGGCTCCTCAGGAACGTCCTCATCACTGCTGCCAGTCTCCACAATCTCTAAAGGCAGCAGTCCACTCCCTGATGGTCCTGGCCCTTCATCGGAGTCATTGTTCTCCTCAGCTATCTGTACCTGCTGCCGGCTAACCACAACACTATGAAAGCATCCATGGAATGCAGTTTCATTTTTGCAGATGCTACACTACTCCCCCTCCCTTTCTGTTGGCAACTCTACAAGACCAGAGAAATATTTTATGAGTTGACATTGGTATCAGATAAACTGGTGGTTCAAGTATTAGCCTATTACAAGTTACATACCTATAGAAAACAACTAAGCTTGAAACAAGTATTGGTTACTAATTAAAATAGGCAATAGTCAACCCCTGCAAGATGCTATCTAAATCGGCTAGGACCGATTTAGAACAGTTTCAGAACATATCTGGGGCACAAGCAGAGCACTGCTTTAAAGCAGATGCTTTTTGATTCCAGATTCTCATTTGAGCCTTAAGTGTTCCTTAATTATAAGAACAGAAAGCTGTCTTACATTTATTCCAGTGGCTACGTTAAATGGCAAAGATCAAGCAAAACACTAATTCATGGGTGGATGTATATATGTATTTACTACAGTGGTGGGATTCAGTTTATTTTACTACCAGTTCTGTGGGCATGGCTTGGTGGGCATGGCAAAGGAAGGATACTGTAAAATCTCCAGTCAGAGGTGGTATTTCTTGGTTTTCTGAATTACTCAAAATTTCTACTACTGGTTCTCCAGAACTGGTCAGAACCTGCTGAATACCACCTCTGATTCACTGGATATATATATTTATTTATTTTAGACAGTATTAAATTATATTTTCCATTTTAAAATGATCCATCAGAATCTATCATCTATCTATCAATCTTTCTATCTATCCTTACCTACTTACCTACCTACTTACAGTATCTACCTGATCTATCAGAATCTATTGCCATCTCTCTGTGTCTTTCTTTCTCATCACTCTCTCTTTCTTTCTCTCTGCCACCTATCTATCTATACTTTGTAAACATACTTTATAAAGATCAGGCAGAAGATAAGTGAGCTTTAAAGCTGTTCTTAACAATCTTATTTGGTCTTATAAGTCCAGCTATATAATGGTATATTCATCCATCTATCTATCCTAATCTAATTTACCAACTCATGGGTCATCTATTTATGTTTACCTGATGTCCCAAACTAACCACTATGGGCATGAATCCAAGCTGTAATGAAATAATATTTCACAATCAATATGTCAACTGACAAATTAGCAAACAAAAAAAAATCAAATGTTACAATGAAAAATAGTCATTCTGCACTGTCTTTTGAGAAAATAATCATAAAAATGAAAAATCTGATTATACACCTGCTCTCCAGAGAAAAATCTAAGAGACGCTATCTCTCATTCCAATACTTTGCAACACTAATCCTTTATCTTTCCTCTCCCCAGTGTATTGCTCTGTCCCAATACATTATTTTCTCCAAGCATTGATCTAATAGTAGGATAAATTCATCTTATATTGATAGAAAAAAAGAGACTCAGCTATGTATTTACAACATGCTATTCTTAGATCCCCTAGTAAGTCCTTTAATTTCATGCAAATATGAAATATTAAGGGAAGAGCAATATTGGGACCAAATAACACAACTGCCAAGATCTAAGCAATGTTACATCACTGTTAGTCTCTGGAATTGACTGGGGAAGTAAGGAGGAATTATTTTAATATAATGCATCAGATAAATCTAGATGATAATGCAGGAGATCTCTAACCCCTTGTTCATGCACTGTCACTGCATCGCAGTATGCCAGCAACCATGCTACGCAGATAAGTGAAGCCACATCTGCAGGATGCAGGCAGCATGTAAAGTCTGCAGGAAAGTCTTTCTCTCCAGAACCAGTCCCTTATGCCCAAAAGATTGGGAACCACTGATATAATGATTATCTATCAGGGACCAAAGATGTTTTCTTTTCAAATTTGGAGTCTGATTTAAAAAAAATTTAACCAGCCTACCTAATCTCAGTGTCTCCAACTGTGTAAGTAACACAACATCCAGAATTCTCCATAGGTGTAGCCACAGACTATTATATCTGAACATTTTGGTCATGAAAAACATTTGAAACCACTATGGACATAGCAAGGCTGAATAAATAATTTATTCTAAAGACAAGCTGGATAAGGGCTATTACATGTATCAGATAAACATTTTGATTTATGAATCAAAATATAGAAGCAGAAGATAAGAACTGTATTTGATATAAACTTTGGACATATGTGCATGAATTATTAGCACCAGGAAACTAACATCAGTATGCATACTGCTTTAAGTTTCATATGTGTGCCAAGATCTTCTCATTTTTTCCATCAACTGTTCTGTTAAAGATAAATATACACATTCCAAATATTCATAAAAGCTAACATAATCTTTCAGATTTTTCCCCTCTTGTGCTGTTTCTGAAGCATTGCAATCAACATTTCAATAATATAGTTCTATTCGAACAATTTAAGTGATGTCTTTGAATATAGTTTTCCCTTCAGTCTTTATTTTGCAGTAACATTGAAATGTTTTGACAATCATGGCAGAACTGAAATTTTTGTGATCTTGTGTTAAACTGTACACTCTTATTCATTAATAATTTCATCACCAGTAGTCCTCACTTACAAACTGTCTGATCTAGTGACTGTTCAAAGTTATATAAAAAAAACAACTTTGCAAACAATTGTCACATTTACAAACACTGAAATCACATGGCTGCCAATTGTATTTTCCAACCAACTTGTGATAAGCAGACTTAATGGAGAATGAAGAAGTAAAATATAAGTCACAGACACATGATTTGCTTAATCATGATAACTTGCTTAGTGACTAAATGTGAAGTTAGATCATAAGTCGGTCACAGTCATGTGATTTTTTTCCATTTAGTGATCATCAACCTTAGCAACATAGTTGTCAGTCCCAACAGGAGTCACTAAGCAAGGACTACCCTATATTTGGGCCATATATTCCCTCCCTATTATGCTGTGGTGGGCTGATGCTGGTTCAGACTAGTTCTAGTAAACCATTAGTTCCAGCCATCAGCTGGCCCTGTCCACCTGCCCCTGCATATTTCCTTTTTTCTGGCTCTTCTGATTTACGTGGCACAGCTGATTTTCATGCCTCAGCTGTTCTACCTACCAGGGCTGCCCTAGAAAGTAAGTAGATGAGGAGCTTCAAATTGCTGTTTTTGAAAGCTGAGCGCATGTGCAATGAGTGTGTTAGGCTCTCTCTCACTCGCTCACAGAACCGGTTGTTAAACCAGTTGCAGCCCACCACTGCTATTATGTTACTATTACTAGAAACATTTTTCTAATATTCTGTAATATATTTAGCAGTGATAAATCCTGTTTGAGGTTCCACAGTGATTAAGCTGAACTATTACTAATAATCACCATGTGAGGGACACTTGAAATGTTCTTTTATGGTGATATATTCGCAACATGGCACAGAGCAGGTATGTCATTAGTAATAACTAAAGGGAACAAAGAAAGATTAGAGGGTCAGGAAAATATCCAAGGTTATACAGCCCAAACACTAAGTTTTATCAGATAAGAACATCATAAAATACAGGTCTATAAACATGGAAATATATGACATGACATCTTCCTAAAATTGTTTGCTATGGCTTGAAATATTTGTACACGAATAAATGTGTACTCATATTTATGCATTACAGAGCTTAAAAGAGCTGTTGCATTTTATGGTCAACATTTTGAAATCTTTCTGATCTTCTTCTGTGAGAATCTGATTCCAGTCTTCATAGCACTTATTGGACTATTTGTAATGCAAGAAACAAAATTCAAGCTGTGAACAATTGCCAGTGCAGTGAAAAATGAAAATTCTGAGCAGAATGTTGCCAATTGAATATTGGGTATATCTTTGGAAAGGACTGAAGTGTCATAAAACTTACCTTGTGATTACATATGGTGCAAAACAAAGTATAAAAGTGCCAATAAATGTACTGATCTTCTTGGTTGCTCGTTGTCTCCGTCTCTTTTGCTCTTCTAGGCATCGCTCTCTTACACTGTGCAGCATTTGACACAAACAGGAAAATCAATCAATAAACTGAGGTTGCATTTCCACATTTTTTCTTTAGCCATTTCAGTATGCATTTTTTTCCAAGAGGCATTTAAATTATAGAGAATTATTTTTCTGAATCATAATATTTCTTGATAAAAGTTATGTAAATAAAACATTTCAACTGTAACAAATCATATTATAATATAATTTATACTTTTGTAAATCCTACATAAGTAGACAAAAATTAATTTATCGCATGTTGCTTATATTCATGTTGGAAACATAAAGTTTGAATATGTGTGTGTGTATCTTTATGCGTGTACACGTATACAATAACATCTATATATGGTTGCAAACTTTTAACTTTCAGGACCTTGCAGATTTGTAGAAAAGAAATGGCAATAACAATCTGCAAAATATCTGAAGGCTACTATGCAACATATACTTGTATTCTTAAGTCTGGAGTGAAATGAGAAAAAAATCCAAGACAAGAGTAAGGAATGAAGAACTAACAAAACATTCAGAACAAACTATAACAAGAGTTGGAAGAAGTCCAACCCTTTACTCAAGCAGGCGACACTATACAATTCTGGACAAACGGCTTCCCAATCTCTTCTTGAAATCTCTACCGATGGAGTACCCACAATTTCTGGGGGTAAACTATTCAATTGATGAATTGTTCTTGCTCTCAGGAGAGTTCTCCTTGGTACTAGTTTGCATCCCTCTTTAATTATATTTCACCCATTACCTCTTTTCCTGCACTCAGGTGTTTTGGAAAATAGTTTGAGCCTCTCTTTTCTGTGAAAAGAGCCTCTCACATACTGGAAGACTATTAATCATATCACACCTAGTCTTTCTCTTTGTTAGACTAGAGATACCTAGTTCCATCAATTGTTCATTGTTCATCTTATCATTTTCTGTGCATTCTTTCTAGAGTTTCAGCATCTTTTTATATCATGGTGACCAGGACTGGATGCAGTATTTCAAGTGTGGTCTCTTAAATCAATCAATAAATAATTCAAGACTGTAATTATGTACATATCTGCATTGACCATCTAAGCGGTTTCTGCTGCAAACCAGTTCAAGAAAACTCCATTCAGACTAAGAAACTTTTACAACAGCTCCCAAAGGATTCAGATTGACCAGAGATCATTATGTTCTCCCATTGGATAATTCCCCTTCAGTGTGCCCTCTTATCTTTGCTCCAGGAAAGCAATTGTCTACATTTTTACTTCAGGTTGATGGATCTTCCTGGACATACTTTTTATAAATCTGATTGTCTATCTGCCTCTCCCTCCATGTTAAGTTTATATATTGGTATTTATAAATTCAAGTTAAAGCATCAACATAAATGAAATCGGCTGGATGTACAAACAGGCACAACAATCATTATTAAATAAAAAGTTATTTCCAGTTATGCTGTTGCTCTTCAATAGTTCCAATTCCCCCTTTATCTGACATTGCTGAAGTAACATAATGATTATGATTTGTCCTTTAAAAAAAAAAATTCTTAAGAAACAATGAAATACTGTAGCCCTGGACTTATTTTTAAGAGGAGGGGTGAGAACAAAATATAACAAGGTCAAGAAAAGTAAAATAGCAAAAAAAAAATCTGCTGACTTTTTGAAACATCAAATAAGTTCAGCAAGATCAAAGCCACTGTACTATTTAAATACTATAGTTAAAAGAAAATTCTAGAAAATCATTAAAAAATCAGAGAACCTATTGACTTATTCAAGCACATATTTCTTCCTCTTCGAGTTGGCCTGAAAGATACTAAAACACCATAGTTAAAAAAGAATGAACTGTTCAGAACAGCATAAAGGAAAAATGGTTTTTTAAAAGCTTGGCAAGAAAATCCACCTGAAGATCATTTTTATGATAAGTAGAATCCAGAGTGATATTTTCCATTTCTACCTTCTAGTAACGGTTGCTGGTGTATTCTCGCAACAAGGCAACAAACAGTGTGGATAAGCCCACAGTAAGTGCAGGGAAAGAAAAAGTGCTAGAATCTACTCCAGCATTTCAAATCTCAATGGGTTAAACTGCTTCAGAAATACTAAAAAAAGTTTGCCTTATTTCAAAGCATAGCGTTTCTTCAGAATATGACAAACAGTGCAGGTTTCTACATGGATGATGCACAGAAATCAAAACATGGCTTTTATTAAAATAAACCTTTAATCTAGTTCAAATTATAAAAAATTCCTGGCACCAGCTGATCTGTAACTTCACTCAATCATCAAGGCAGTGGATGGGTTCCTTGAAAGACCCTGAAATGTCTGTTGGTTGATGGAAGCTTCTTTCTGTCTATATTTATATCTTGAAGTGTTTATGGTGGTGCTAGAAAACAAGGGATGTTTTCAGAGTATAGCACAGCAGATGGATGGATGATTAGGACAGGGGTCTGCAACCTTAAACACTCAAAAAACCATTTGGACCCATATCCCATAGAAAGGAAAACACTGGGAGCCACAAAACCTGGGTGGGCATGACCAACTCAATGTCACTCCCACCCAGTCACATGACACACACACACCGCCATGCCTACCCAGGTTTTGTGACTTCTGGTGTTTTCTTGGGGAATGGGTATCTTTCCCTCCTTCCCATTTCTGTTTTTTTGTGTGTGTTTTACCTTCTCAGGTATGGTAAGGAGTGACTGGGAGGAGAGGGTGAGGAGCGGGGCCAGCCAGTGGTAGGATCACCCAACAGGGAGCCGCAACAAAGGGCCCAAATGTGGCTCTAGAGCCGCGGGTTGCTTGACACCCAGATTAGGAGAAGGAAGGGAGGATGTGGGGGGGGAGGGAAGGAAGGAATGTAATAGGAATAGGAAAATATATCTCTCTACCCATTTCAATTCTAAGCAGCAGGGTCCAAGTGATCTTCGTATGCAGCTTTCATTTCGATAGGATTTCTCCTTTTAGTTTGACATTTTAAACAATATTTACAGATTTGATTACAAAAATAAGCAATCTGACAATGACCTGTAAAGCTGAAATAATTGATAGATCATATATTGAGCACTTTAAGATTCAGGCCAGTACCAAAACTTTAACTAAGATTAATTTGATAATTTTAAAATATTCATCTTCATCATTATAACTGGAAAAAAAGGGTTTCCACAAGGAGATAGCTCTTTAAAAATTAACTTCACTTTATGGGAAAGAAAACTTCTGTTATGTGCAGCTCTAGTGTCAGTCTGGGAACCTTTTTGGGGGGCCAATACCAGTTTCAGGTCAGTAAACTTTAGATGAACCATGATTCTGTAATCCAGTCTGGATCTTTCCTATTTCACTATTAATATCGAAAGCAGAAAACTTTACATGAAATGAAATGAACTTAGAACATCAATCCTTCAGCCAAAAATTGTGTACAAAATTCTGTATAAAAATCTAGTTAGTTGTTCCTGTTGCATCATCTGAAAAAACCTGAAATGCTATCCTCGTCTGGGAGTCCAGATAAGTGGCAAACGTTTATGAAGTTTATCAAGTTATCTTGCAATATCATAAATGACTTGTAAGCTGAGATCCAGCTGGTGAATTATAAATTGCTCAGGCTCGATATAATTATAACTAATTCTGCCCTGAGTACAATGTACTTTGAATTCACCCATACAATCATAATATGCATATAATGTTAATACAGTTAAAGAAGGTGTTCTGCAGGGGTTTTAAAAATTTCTTTTATCGAATTATCAATTGCTAATATAACAATTGCTAATATAATAGCAATTGTTAATCAAAGCAACAAGTACAGGTAGTCCTCGACTTAAAATAGTTCACTGAGTGATTGTAAGTTGAGGACTACCTGTACTTGTTGCTTTGATTAACAATTGCTATGATATATATTCAATCAAAGTTACAACAGCACTGAAAAAAGTGACTTATGGCTGTTTTACAACCTTTTAAGCATCCCCATGATCACATGATCGAAATCCAGATGCTTGGCAATTTAGAACTGTTGCAGCATCCCAAGGTCATGTGATCACCTTTTGCAACCTTCTGATGAGCAAAGTCAATGGGGAAACCAGATTTACTTAACCAGGCTAACTAATTTATAAACTGCACTGATTCACTTAACAACTGTGGCAAGAAATGTCACAAAAAGAGGGGCAAACTTTACTTAAAAAATGTCTCACTGAACAACAGAAATTTTAGGCTCAAATGTGATCCTAAGTTGAGGATACCTGTTTGTGATTTATTTCCTTCCTATCTTCCTATTCTTATTTGGAGAATAAAGAAGAAGTAACAAGTAGACAATAATAAGAGTCAGTTTGGTGAAGTGATTAAGGCATCAGGTTTATAAACTGAGAGACCGTAAATTGTAATGCCATTTTGTGTAAACTTGTGTTAGTCACTCTCTCTCAACCCTACGATACAGTCAATGGCAAACCACTTCTAAAATCTTGCCAAGAAAACTGCAGTCTTCTTTAGGGAGTCATCAGGAGTAAATACTGACTCATAGGCAATTCAAAAAGAGAGAGAGAGAAAAGCAAAAATGGCTTTTAAATTTAAAGATTTAAATTTAAAAGATTAAATTTTCACGAGACGTAGTAGGACCACAATCACTGACAAATTGAGCCAGTTTTAGGCTTTTTTTCAGACATGTGAAAAACCATGAAAAACCCCAGCTACAGAATTATCAGAGAAGCCATAGAGATTGAAAAAAGATCTGAAAGCATGAATAGAAGAGATGATTCCACCAGACTGTCAATCATTTGGAAGCCTGCATCTACAAACAAAAAAATCTCCACACCACTAGCTAGGCAAACACCTGGGCACAAACAGTTCACCCCTGATACCTCCAGCTCAAACACACCCCAAACAGGCACCCAGATGAAACCTAGCTTCCGAACAAATGATAGCCGTACATTTACTTGGAACCAAGCTGCACGAAAAGCCTCCAATACAGGAACACAATGTTGCCAGCCAATCAAGACCAAAAAAAAGCCACAAAACAGACAGAATATATTAGAAACACTAATCAAGCAGAACACAGCAAACTCCAAGACCAATAAACACAGACCAAGACTCCTAACCAATCAGGATGAAGAAAAAATCCATTCTGGCACAGCGTAGGCTAGCTCCAAATTTAAAACTGAAACGGCTGTGAAAGTCTGACTCATAGACGAACTCAATACAGAAGCCTGATGCTGGCAGATGAGATTCTGCTGAAACGTTGCTACAACTTTAAAAGCACTACAATGACGTGGGATAATACTCAAAGGAAGATGAACTGCATATATATATATATATATATATATATATATATATATATATATATATACACACACACACACACACACACACGCACACACACACACACACACATATATATGTTTGTGTGTGTGTGTGTGCTGTTCAGCTTCCTTCAGGTATTATCCGACGTAATTGTAGTTCTTTTAAAGTTGTAGCAACTTTATATATATATTAACATCATTGCTTTTTAAGAAATATCCTGTGCAGGGCTCCAACAAATCCACTCTCGTTCAAATCAAAAGTCTCTAGATGCATCTCAGAAAAAGTAAATTGGTTTATTAAAAATTGTCAGAGGAATATCTTTTTAGCTGGCAATCCTGAATATCCTGAATATTTGGTTTTTTCCCTAAAATATTAAACATTAACTTAACAAAACAACCAAATAATAGAGTTGGAAGGGACTGCAGCTGCAGCACTCTTTTGGCTCATATTTAAGTGTTGTCCACTAGGAATCCTAGATTTCTCTCACAGTTACTGCAACTGAACCAAATACCACCTATTCTATACTAGTGGATCTGGTGTTTTTTTTGACTAAATGTAAAACCTTACTTTTCTATCACTGGTTTACAATTTGTTGGATAGGGCCAGTATTCAAGTCTGTCAAGATCCTTCTGGATCTTGGGCCTGTCTTCTAAAGTGTTGGCTATTCCTACCAGCTAAGTGTCATCTGACAATTTGATTTTTCCCTTCTCATTTTGTCAATCTGATATAAATAAGTGGAACTAACATTGATACTATGCACAAAATATACCAGTATAACAGTCTGGATGCAATATTCCTGAGGAAATATTTTTCATATTACCAGAAAATCATTATTCTTTACTAATAGAATTGGGAAGAAATCAACAAACTTGTGAATGCTGGGTGGTAAAAGAACAGGGAGCTTAGACTGGGAAAGAAAAAAATGAAAGAGAGAAGGAAGGAAGGAAGGAAGGAAGGAAGGAAGGAAGGAAGGAAGGAAGGAAGGAAGGAAGGAAGGAAGGAAGGAAGGAAGGAAGGCAGGCAGGCAAAGGAACCTTAGAGGTATGCAAAACTTTTCAAATTTAAAAGATTTTGAATCTTTAAAAGATTCTGCCCATTCTGGAAATGTTTGAGCTCCAAGTTATGTTTTAAGTTGAAAAAAATTGTACACCCCTATTCAAATTCCAAAAGAAAGGAACAAAGATATTGAAAAGCTTTAATAGATTCTATTTTGATTATAAGGTATTGTTGATTGATTTTGGGACCAATTTGAATAATTAATTTATTCATTAATATATTCATTAAATCAATACATGCAGTCTTAATTTAATAGCTATTTTCAAATAATGCTGTTATGTATTTTTAAGTTTGAATGGAGCACTGTAAAATTTGCTGCATCAATAACATAATGGGAAGAGTTAATGTAGAGGCTTAATATAAGTTTAGAACAGGGATTGTGAAAGTTGGGGTTTCAGCAAACTAAAAATTCACACAAAATAAGACATTTTATCACAAAGATAGCTAATGTGCGTATTCCCTTCTAATTTCATGATGCCTTGGCATTCAGCCATCAAGGAGACCAAATTAGTACACTACCCTGACATAAAGGGCCTTTGGGAATTATTTTTTTGGAAATTTTCCCAGTCCTAAATTTGCAATATACAATCAGTACAGTACTGTAAAAATATGAGTACCAAGAACAAAAGGCCGGGTGTAACCAATACTGAATATTCCAGTATGTACCAATCTTATCACAATGATAAATTATATCATAAGAAGTACTATAGTACTTCTTGACATTTTTGTCAGACTGTGATACAAATTTCAGTGCTACAAAAGGAATAGCAGTTATAGCTGGGCTATTCAATTCTTTACAGCTGAGGAGTGAACTAGCCTTTAAATATGAATCAGCCAAAAGGTAGACAGAATAACTACAAAAAGAGGAGAAAAGCAAATATAATCATTAAATGGCTTCAGTTTAAATCTAACATCTTTAATTCAATCCCAACGGATAGGTTTTTTCTGCATCTTAATCTCTTTTTGTCTCATTAAAAAGTTACAATTTGATGGCACCTTTTGGAGTAGTTTTGGAGTCTCATATTGCCATTTTGAGGGTCTATGGATTTATTCTATAATGAAATATATATCCCATTTTTATGTTTGAATAAACATAAAACACAGTCACAACATTTTAAGGATGTCACATATAAGTATAAAATCAAAATCAAAAATTACAATCCAGGTCAATAAAATACAATAAAATAATGAATATAAAGAGCTTGGTGACATTTTGGCAAATATCCAAAGTACTTAAGAGAGAAGATGATCCATCTCCTTGGAAGAAACACCATCTCCCACAGAGTAAAAAGCTGAGCTTCTGACAGTGGAGGCATCTTCAGATGGTCCTCTAAGTTACCAAGCAGATTCATACCAGGAAAGGCAAGCTCTCAATACAGCTAGTCCTTGACTTACAACCACTCATTTATTGATAGTTTGAAGTTTCAATGGCACTGAAAAAAGTTACTTACAATAGTTGCAGCATCCCTGTGATCATGTGATCAAAATTTGGGTGCTTGGCAATTGACTCATATTTATGACGGCTATAGTTTTCAGAGTCATATGATTCCCTTTTGCGACTTTCTGACAAGGAAAGTCAATGGGGAAGCCAGATTTACTTAACAAAAGTGTCATTAACTTAACAACTATTGTAATTTGCTTCACAATTATGGCAACAAAGGTTGTAAAATGGGGGCAAAACTCACATAGAAAATTGTTTTGCTTAGCAACAGCAATTTGGGCTCAATTGTGGTCGAGGACAACTTGTAGTCAAGTAGGTGTTTAGCACTTAAAATTGTATCCAGAAGAACAGAAGGTGAGAGCATTGAATATATTGAGCATTGAGTTCCTAAAAAATAAAGGAAGGACAAGTGAAGTAAATGTCATTAAAAATAAATAAATGATGGAGAGGCAGAACAGATCTTGCATCATTGCTGTAGAAACATGCTCTTTATTATAGCACTACAAATCCAATGACAACGAGGTATTTAGGAGCGCTCCCAAAATGGCTATTCTATTTTAATTCTAGTGATATTTTTTACTTTTCATGGCCCAGAGTCCATTAGGAATGGGGAAGCCTAGAAATATTATTTTAAAAAAGCAGATAAAGGACAGAAAGCACAATGGCACACATCACACTCAGCTCTGAGAGGAGATAGGCTTAGATTATTCAATTGTGAAATATCCCATATCTAACCTGTCTGAAATATCAGCCAAACCTATTTACAAAAAGGAAAGTTTGGGCCTTTGTTGATTTTGATGAGTTAAAGTGGAAGTTAGCAGATAGAAGGAAAAAGAGAAAGGATTTTAAGAAATATAGTCATATTTTTGAAGGAATAAAAGCCAGGAAGAAATGTACAAAATTCTAAAATACTATACTAACAAAAGTATTTATGTACAGATAATGGTATTCAAGGTAAAAAATATATAGATATTAGGTATTAAAAAATTTCAGGTGATTTCAAGGACACTTTTTGCAATTTCCTTAGCAACCATAGTGAAGAGATTTGTCATAGTGTGTGTGAGTGAGATTTGTCTTTTAGTGTGCAGAATTAAATAAAAGGTTGAACTTTGCTTTGCCAAGACTCAACTATCTCAGTTTTAAAAAAATTCTTCCTTTATTTGGTTACAGTATTATTCAAACACTCTGCTCTGAAGAAACAAATACTAGTTACCAGGATGAGATGGCTGGCATTTTAGTTCAAACTTATTAAATATCACAGTATTAATTCTGAGGCGTTCACTGGTTATACAGATCAGTTCATGGATTTACACAGCAGTTTTCTACATTCAGTAGAATTTATTCCCAGGATACGTTACTCAGAATATTTATAAAACTCCAAGATTAATGCATTTTGTTATATAAATAAAGCATTTTGATCTATTATTAGATATCTCATAATATGAGATATCATGCTGCATTATTTATATATTTGTTCTACTAGTTACACTATATATGTTCATAAGTTTTTTTTATGTATGAATTCTGGTAATATGCAATTCTCCTATTTAGAATAATTTTGATTATCTTCTCTTGTTTATCTAAGTAATGATTCAAACTTTTGGATGCGTCTATTTTTATAAACTGCTTTCTGCATTATCAGTTTTCCCACTAACAGTCTTTGTGATCACATTTCTTGCCATTGGGAATTTAAATGTTCTTAAAAATGTAGACATTCCATGGAAAATGAAATCTATGCCAGCATACAGCTAGTAGAAATAATCTTGCTCTTTAGCTTTGATTAAGATTTCCCAGCCAGCTCAGAGTGTGGGAAAGCCAGGCACACACTGCTTAGGACAACTTGTAGTTTGTTAGTTAGCACTGGAAAACAAAATTAATATTAATGGTAGAGCAGCCTTTCAAAATTATCTCATATAATACCACATAAAATTGAGCTTTTGCTTTGAATCTGGAGTGTATCTTTATAGCCATACAATTTAGGAATGCAATGATATACACATAAAGCAAATCGTCCATCTGTCTGCCATCCTTAACGTGAAATTCAAAAAAAGGCTGTGATGGAGGAAGTTAATCCAAATTTAAGTTAATTTAAGTTAATGTGTTAAATCAGAGGCATCTAAGTTTACAAGATTGTGTTCATGTGAAGGTAGACAATAATTAAAATCATGTTCAGTACTGTATAGTTACACTAAAAAGCAAATGAAATAAAGAAAATGAAGGGTGAGCCGACAGGGCAAATGAATAGGATTAGAATAAAGAATCCCAAGTGTAATTTTTCATGTAATTAATTCATGTATAATTATTAAAATTATCAATATAAGTTAGATGCTTAAGCTTTCCAAATGATATGCATAAATAATAACTACTGTCCTTGTAACCAGTGCCAATGAAGTATCATCAGAAGATCTAAAACTTCAGCTGATACCACAACCTCATGTGAACATTATTCAGTATTGGGTTTTCTTTAAAATTCTATCTAGAAGGCCAAGATGTCAAGATTAAATTTTGTTCTCAACAATAATTGCAACGGTACAATTTTCAAAATTGTTATTTGTTTTATATTTCACAACCTTCATTCAAGTAGTCATCAGAGCTGGTCCTGCTTAGGTTCTGAAATTAATTAATGTCAGCTAAATGCTGTCATTTGTTGAGGCAAATTAAAATTTAACTGTTTTAAATTAGCTCTATGTGAAGACAACACTGGGAGTTGCTCATTTTTGCTTTAGAAGGTTTCAAATTCTCTGTAAGCCCTTCAACAACAACAACAAAAACAAATTAGAAGTTTTAAAGCATTCTCAAAAGATAGGTCGGAGGTCCACTTTTTTCTTTTTTAAAGCTAGTGGTAGATTCAATTGTGAAACATCAAAGATTCTCCCCTTCAACTTAAAATAGTACAAATGCTGTTCTGAGCTCTTTGAGTCACTATAAAAGACTGTAATGTGTATATAGCAAATCCAGAAGTGTTCATTTGGGTAGTTAGCATAATTCCTATAAATGCCCAAATATAATCCATATTTATGTAATAAATATCACACTCAGGAGGAAGTTTTATCTCATGAATTGTAAAGTATGAAGGAAAAAAGAAATACAAAGGAATGCAATTGATAATAGCCATTGGAATTAGCTGTGGTTCTTTGAAGTCATCTTAGTTATGTATAATTCTGACATCAATTAACTGACACTGACACACACACACACACACACACAAATATATATATACAAAACAGACAGAAGAAACCAGAAACACCAATCAATCAAACTCCAAGTCCAATGAACACAGATCCAGGCTCCCAGCCAATCAGAATGGACCAGCCTCAAATTTGAAACCAGGAACTAACTCTATACAGAAGCCTGAAGATGGCAGATGAGATTCTGCTGAAACGTTGCTACAACTTTAAAAGCACAACTACAATGACGTGGGATGATACCCGAAGGAAGCTAAACAGCATATATATATATATGTTTTCTTAGGTTTTCGCGGGTACTTACATGTGTGCTGTTTAGCTTCCTTCGGGTATTATCCCACGTCATTGTAGTTCTGTTAAAGTTGTAGCAACGTTTCAGCAGAATCTCATCTGCCATCCTCAGGCTTCTGTATGGATATGGGTCTTACAGCTCCTGGTTTTATATTTGAGGCCACAAATTTAAAACCAGGAGCTGTAAGACCCACATCCATACAGAAGCCTGAGGATGGCAGATGAGATTCTGCTGAAACGTTGCTACAACTTTAACAGAACTACAATGACGTGGGATAATACCCGAAGGAAGCTAAACAGCATATATATATATGTATGTATATTCTAGAATGTGGTTCTTTTTTCTCTGAATGATTCACTTATATTTAAAAGCTGATTAATCACAAACAACCCAGACATGTTTTCAAATAGAATCAAATATTACATATTGCATATTGCATGGTAAACTCTCTCTCATCTTAATTAACAGCCAAATCTTCTTTAAGGGCATATAGGAAAAATATTTAATTTAATGGGAAAATTTCCCTTTTGCTGACAAGGATTGATTGATGGAATATTTTGAGTTTTGTTTTTCTTGTCTAAGAATTGAGTTATAGGGACAAGAGAGATTTTGAGGATAATCATTGAGTCTGGTTACCTTTATTGGACTTTTTCTATAAACATTGATTGACATACTATTTTGATTTTTTGTCCTTACCAAAGAAATAGATTATAGGGAGAAGAGATATTAATTTTTATTTAGAGATGTTTATAAGTTATTAAAATTGCTTTTACCAGGTGGGAAGGAAGGAGAAAATTACTACCCTTTCTTTGCCTTTCCATTTTTTTCTGTTTTCCTTTTTCCACCCACCCCCTTTCTTTGTTTTTAAAATTTCCTTGTTTGTATGTTTTAGTTTGCATTGACTTTTGTCATTTATGTGTATCATTCTTAATAACAAATATATGAAAGCGAAAAAAACTGATTTCCAATCTAATTTAAGACATTAAGATGAATATAAGCTGAACTTCAATATCAGATTTCAACTGAAAAAAAAAGAAAAATTCTTGGAAAGAAAATGAAGACATAAAACCATATCATTCTTAGCTGTTATTCCTAAGTAACGATATCACATAATGAATAAGAGAACTCTAGCTGATATTTAATACTGAGGTCCGTGTATGTATCCATATCTGTGAAAATAAACCTTACTATGGATTTAAATCAGGTGCTAATCTTCATAGTCAAGGGTTCCTTCTTATCTTCTCATCCTCTAGCAATATTAGAAGAAGTTTGAAAAAAATTCTGTTTTATTATAGTTTAATCCAGAGGTCTCCAAATTTGACAACATTAAGACTTTTGGACTTCAACTCCCCAAATTCCTCAGCGAACTATGCTGGCTGAAGAATTCTGGGAGTTGAGGTCCACAAGTTTTAAAGTTGCCAAGTTTGGGGAATCCTGGTTTAAGCCCACTGAAATATAACATCAGAACTTGGCACACTTATATTACCTATGATCAATTAAAACAAACCAAATCCAAGCTGTTGCTTTTAAACTGGTTTGCTTCAACTCTGCAGTTGTGGTCAACTACGATAGGGAATCCTTGACTTAAACAGTTTGTTTCATGACCAAAGTTACAATTGCACTGAAAAAAGTGACTTATGACCTTTAATTTGCACTTATGACCATTGCAGCATCCCCATGGTCACATGATCAAAATTCAGATGCTTGACAACTGACTCATACTTATGACCATTGCAGTGCCCCAGGGTTATGTAATCCTCTTTTTTGACCTTCAGACAAGCAAAGTCAGGGGGAAAGCCAGATTCACTCAACAACTTTCATATTAACTTAATATCTGTCATGATTCACTTAACAATTGTGGCAAGAAAAATCATAAACTGGGACAAAATTTATTTAACAAATGTCTTATATAAACTTTAGGCACAGTTGTGTTCGTAAGTTGAGGGTTACCTATATTTAGCATTTGGATGCAATTTTCAACAACATGTCAAGAAGAAATGGAAAAATATGTATGAATCAAAGATTTATGTACATATCTGTTATTTCTGAATCAAGCCAATATGGTATTCTCAGATATTCTGACCCAATATTTTTTCATTCTAACTATAATAATAAAAGGGACCTTTGAAGTTTATGTAATTGGTTTCAAATGTTGTTTTGTATTGGATTCATAATATTCCGCTTTACATATTATCACTTGGGAAATGAAAGAATCACCCCCACTTTCAAATTAATGGTGCCTGATGATGGGACTCTACATCTATTAAAGAGTTTTCCCTATAATACTTTGATCTTATGTTCCTTTTATACAATCTTTTGTAATTGAATGGAGTTTTTAGCATTACTTGTATTTCAAATGTCTATTATGTGTGTCACATTGGGTTAGAATTCTTCTACAAAATAGTTTCCTTGTTCCCAATTCACATAATCTTCATTCCATTTTACTGGAAATTCTATTTTATTCTGAAACCACATTCAAAATAATTTATCTTAAAATGATTCAACTTTGAACTTGTTTTGATATATGAGACTAAAGTTGTCTCAGGGAATCTAGATTATATTGGAAGCCATATTGAAAGAGACAAATTTAAATGTGTACCAACTAGGCTATTTTTCTAATTTTAATTGCACCGCAGTTGATACTGAATTATAGTGATTTATAGAATGCTGCCATTGGAATGTGTTTGCTTCCATGAATGCTGCAACCGTCTGCAAAAATAACATAGAACTGTAAATTACAGTCCTATGTTATTTTTAAATATAAAAGTGTATACTGGGACATCTAATCACAACTTTCCAGTAGCTTGTGTACCTTGATCTTAAGTGGTTTTAAGATATCAAGCAATGAAACAGAAGCATTAGTCTGAATCTCATTTCTTACCAAATCCCATGGTAATCTTATATCCTTACTTCCTGTCTTATGCTAGCCTATGGGATAGTTTTTTGGGAAGAGACAAGGTTAATTAATTAACCACACATCTTCCCTATGAGGAGTCTTACATTGACAACCCTCCAAGTTTCTAGTTCCATACATCATTTTTTAAAAATTATTTAGTAACTTTAATTTTAAAAAATAGGATTCTGGACTAATAATAAAGAATTTCAGCATACTTTTCTTTGCCTATGGATCACATCAATTATATCTTAGACAATAAGAAAGAATAGGAACTATGACACTATGCTCTAGGTATTCCCAGATGCCCAACAAAAGGGCAAGGCCTTTAGGAACACCGTAAGGAAGGGAGTTAGGATGATTGATATTCAAATAAATTAGTGTTTTCTGATTTGTTATTTATTTATTATTTTATTTATTAGATCTACATGGCTGCCCATTTCATCAGGGTAGTGTATAACAATAAAATAAGATAACACCTGTATAACAAACATAATATAATGATATAAAGTTTGGAGTCAAAAGTTAGTACTATTAAAAATAAGACTGAAGTAAATGCCCCCAATGACAACCATTTTGTGAGTAGAAAAATACCCAAGGAGCCATTTTGTGAAAACACCAACAGCGTGGTCTCAGAATTAAAAAAAACTGCTTACTATTACCCTAAAAGTAGAGACCTAATGTAAAAATGCGTATTACTCATCATTCTTTTTCTTTGCATAATTATCTATATTTTCTTTGTGTTATATATTATTAATATCAATATAGTTTCAATAATCCTAACTTAATTTTTTTTCTTGTTAGAGATGACAAGCTACCAGAGTACATTACTTCTACTTCATTTATTCATGTATGATAAGTGCAAATTGGGACATTATATTCACCTTTATTTATTTCTTAGAGTGACATCTTTACAGTCAATTTTTATATTATGCATCATAATGTTTCTTGTTTTTGATGATACCTCACACACACACATACACACATATATACACATAATACACAAATACTTTGAATTCTCAGTAAATCAAGCAGATTGCTCTGTGACTTTGCCCCTTGAAATGTTTCTTCATCTCCCATGAGCAAAACCTAGTCTATCTAAGATAGTTAGATCAGTTTTCCTTTGAAACCTCTCACTTCTCCTTTGTAAATCTCTGTATTACAGATCTTCTAATTATATTTCCTCATTCCTGCTTGTATCTTCCATCTTCCTACTGTTTATGCTTTCTTATCAAAGTGATTCCTTCTTTCACCTCTAGCTTGGGATTCATCTTACTATGCATAGAAAATGTGGGTTGATATAAGGACTCTTGAGTATACTTAACTCAACTTTCTGTCCTTGTCAGTATGAATTTGAATCTTCATGCTATTTTTGATGTATTTTTACTAGTTCATTGCTTGTGTTTATTTTTGGAATAAATATTTCTCTGGGCATTCTTCCTTCAAGGAAAGTTACTGACTTTACAGTGACATTGCAAAATGTACAAAAACCCAGAATGGCATTTAGTATGCTATTTTCCCACTGATATAGCTTAAGGGGATATCAGAAATTTCAGTTTGATTTTATTCATACAGCGTAACACTGATCAACATTAATGAACAGACATGAATTTATTCACTTACTAGCAAAATCGTTGAAATACACTACCCAATAGGAAATGCATCCATGTGTAAACTTTTAGATTCCAGTGCAGCCTTCAAAACACATTCCTAGATGACTTTTCTTTGTCTGCCACATACACTTAACACATTTTCAAAATATTATCAGTAATACATTGTGTAGATTTTTGGGAATAGAAACATGCAGAAGAAAAGCAAGGAAGAGCTACATTTTAGATAGAGATAGTTGATAGGAATCCTTAATAGTATGTGATCTTATTAGTAAAAGATGAAGGCATCTCCTTACCTGGGATGGATATCCACAAGGAGCACAAGGGTCTGCATAGTAATCACGTCAATCCTTTTACAGTGAAAGCGTGCCACCTTCAGCACTTTCAGATATGTGAAACACAAGACTATGAGAGAGAGGAGAAAGCTAAAGGAATGAAAGATTCCTGTGAAAATCATAAACTGGGTCCTGTCCTCCAGTCTCTTGTTGTACAGGGTGCAAGAGGCATAAAGGTGGTGGAATCCTACCCAAGAAAGAGAAGTTGCCACAATTGGAAAAGAAACTGAATGTAACCACGTGTAGCTCAGGATGAGGGCAGCATCTTTGTAGCGCATCTTGGAATGGTAGTTTAGAGGAAATACCACTGCTATCCACCGGTCAATGCTGAGAGCTGCCATGCTCAGCATGGAGTTGGTAGTCAAGAATGTCTCTAAAAACCCTACTATGTGGCAAAGCTGGTCTCCTCCAGGTGGTTTCTTGTAAATGATCCCAGCCAGAGTGAGAGGCATGTTCAAAGCAGTCATCAACAAGTTGCAGAAGGTCAGGTTGAGGATAAACAATCCCGGGACTTGCTTGCGGATATCTGCACTATACAGAAAGCAGATCAGCACCAACACATTGGACAGCAACGATACAAGGATGAGCACCACAATCAAGAAAGCCAGGATCACTTCCCAAATGTTCATGGTGCCTCCATTCACAGGAGGAACATTTCCAAAACTGCACCCAGCTGGCAACCAGAAAACATGGTGTGAGGCGCTCTCACACCCTCCTCCTCCTCCCCAGCCTGCTCGCACTCCTGCATGCCCTCTGTATTTTTAGAAGAGCTGCAGTCCCTCCACCCCCTGCTGCTGCTTCTTTCACGTCAATGCTTTTTAGAGAGAGGCACAAAAAGCAATGGGAATGCCCATTAAACTACAAAGGGGGTGATTAAAAAACAACAACGAACTGTGTAGATCATCCAGAATCAAGGCACGACTCTTCTAAAGAAAGCAGAATGCTCTGAGCGGCAGGTCTTCTGAGATCTCTCATTATTGGTCCTAATGCTTCTCAGCAGTTCAGCAGTATATTTATTCTCTCTCTCTCTCTCTCTCCCCCCTTCTCTCTGTCTCTGTCTCTCTGTCTCTCTCTCTCCCGCCCACCTATAAGCGGCTGACTCTAACCTGCTTTTATGATCACAGATATATCTCCCATTAATGGATTAAAGTGTGCACACTGCTGGTGATTTGCTGGCATGATTGATTCTCCATCACTTTCTTTTTATTTTCCCCCAGTGCACATTTTCTATTTTAGTTTCCCTTCAAGATTTTGAAATGACCAATCCCAAAGTTCCACACACACCCCTTTTCACCCACTTCTGCCATTTCGTGCAAACTGATATTAATTTATTCTTTTTTTATTTATGTCGGTATGTGTTTTTCTTCACTGTTCCCATTGTTTTCACAAAAATATGTAATCTGTAGTAAAATTCAAAATTCTTGAATGTAAAAGAAAATTCTTTCATCACAGAAACAGGGGAAAAATACCATCCAGACTGTCCCAGAGTTTGAGTTAAAGAAAAAGTCTTACAGTTTCTTTATTCATGCGGAGGAAGATGTATTTACATCTATGGGTGTTACCAATGAAATTGAAATCCTTTGTATAGGCATGATTGTAGGGAGAACAAAGAATAGATGGTACATGAAAAAAATGAAAAGAAAAAGGGACATAAAGTGGACGGAAGAGAGAGGGAGAGGGAAAGAAAAAAGAGAAAGAAAGAAAGAAAGAAAGAAAGAAAGAAAGAAAGAAAGAAAGAAAGA
>BLBF01000016.1:42323273-42367254 GCA_015471245.1 Laticauda colubrina
AGAAAGAAAGAAAGAAAGAAAGAAAGAAAGAAAGAAAGAAAGAAAGATGGATATAAGAGACTTGGAAGGCTCTTGTTGATTCAGATTCTAAATGGTTATTGATTGGCCCTATAATTTTCTACAATGATGAGGAACTGGTGATATGATTTTAAATTTGAGAAGCTTACATTTTCAAGGACTAAACATGTTAAGTAAAGGCACTCACTCCATCATTTAGAAATCTAAAGGCATAGCTCTATTCCCCATCCTAATTTCTAGGCTGCTCCCCTCCCACAATTTTCAGCATTGACTTTGACAGTTTTAAACTCCTCCCATGAAAGAGATGTTTGGAAGTTAGCTATTCCCCTATCACACTAATGCTAAGATTAGTATGCACCATTTTGAAGGGGACAAAAATCTTTTGAGATGGTAACCAAATTCATCTGAATCTATTTCCCTTTTTTAGAATTACTGATTAATGTTATGGCCAGAGATATCAAGAATATTTTTTAACAAAAAATGATTATGTAAGAGACAGAAACATAGCAAATGTTGATATGGATAAATGAGGCTTGCATCTAGGTGATAGACTTATTTAAAAGAGAGATTGTGGGCTGCTATTATTATAACAAGAAAGACTGTTAATAAATCTTACATTGGGGAGTATAAGAAAACTATTTCTCAAGCTTCCTCTCTCTCTTCCCCCCCCCCACACACACACAGACACACTCTTTCCATGTGTGTTTGTGTGTGTGTGTGTATGTGTCAGAGACAGAGACATAGATAGGAAGACAGAAACAGAGAGGGAGACTGACCACAATGGAGAAGGGTTTTTTTGTAAATTTTTATTTTATTTTTAAATACAAAAAAATCCATTCCATTTCAATCATGCATCGATTAGGTACATATTTCAAATTACTTAGCCATTATTTAAAATATTCTTCTTATTAAACTGCACAACATAACAATAATTACATTCCTATATATATAATATAAATGAAATCCAGTATGCCTATTACATTAATTCCTCTTATTACTCTATGAATAAATGTAATCTCTTTTACTTTGTTCTATTTTCTATCCATCAGAGTGATGGTTTCTTTGAGATTGATTGGACAATGTTGACAAGGGGAGGAATCAGCAATAGGGTGTGCCTTAGAGGATGAAAAATGACACCTAGAGATTTGGCATACTAACTTCAGTTCAGCTTTACTGTAATCCACTTGACCTTTAGTAAACTATACATTTATCAACAAATGGAATCAAGGATCATTTTTGCTTAAAGGTGCAAGTTGAGGCAGGACTGACAATAAGATATGAAACAACCTACAAATGTTCTTTTTTAATGAAAATAAATCAGATCCCTATGGGTTTCCCTTATGTATAATGAAAATAGCTTTCTTCCTACATTTTTTCCAGCCTACATTATTTGAAGAGTAAGCCAGCTTATAACTGTTGGTTAAAATACAGGCTAGAGAACCTTCTCAACAACAATATTGTTGAGCCATGGTGGCGCAGTGATTAGAGTAGGGGAATCTGACTCAAGTTTTTTAACAACTGGTTCTGTAGGCATGGCTTAGTTAGTGGGCATGGTGGTCATGTGACTGGGTGGTCATGGCCAACTCGATGTCACTCACATCAAGGGGTGCTTCTCCTCGCCTGGCCTCTCATGATGGTGGGGATGCTGCAATGGTTGTAAGTGTGAAAAACAGTCATATGTAACTGTTTTCAGTTCCATTGGAACTTTGAATGGTCCCTAAATGAACTGTAAACTGTAAACTGTAAGTCAAGGATTATCTGTACAAAAATACAAAAAGTTTATTTGCTTGCAAAAAGTTGCCCTAAATACCAAACATTAGATTTAAAAGACCTGCAAGCTGGAGTTACAAATCAAGCAGGGTGCCAGAGCACCTTGAGGAATTAAAATAGTTTAAATGCAGTGATAACTATCAGCAGACAACTCTCGCTCATAGAGTGAAATCCTTAGCAGAGGAGCTTTCTGCTCTTTCTTAAGCTCTCCAGAAAGAGCACATCCAGGAGAAGAAATCCTTAGATCATTTTGCACTACTTAAAGATACCAGTTGGTCTCATTCACCTTACAAAATATCCTAAGGAAATCATCCAGATTTAAGGAAAGGTCACATGCTTCCCTCCCAAAGGCAGTAAAAAAATTCAGTGCCTAGCTTTCATCCTGCCTCTTGGAAGTACAGCCCAAAAGAACAATGCCAGATACCACTAAAGCAGTGAAGGAAGACCTTCTCCCCAGATAGAAAAAGAAACCATGAGGCAGGAAAAAATTCAAACACAATGCAATAATTAAATCACAACAGTAGCTGTTGCTTGTTAAACCAATTACCAGAACAAATAGACACAGGAACTAGCCAGGTTTCTCAACCCAGTTTCTTTTCAGGAACAGAAATTAACCTTTTTCTTTCCAAACAAAGTTGAATAGGGAAAATTATCCAATCAATAAACACAGGATTAAACATCACCAAGGGCAGAATTAAACTTCACAGAAAAACAGACCAAAACTCAGAAAGGGTATGTAAACTCATGTTTGAATGTCAATCTTTCTAGCTAGACAAAAAGCCTTGCTGAATGTCATTCATCTTGGTTCCTTGTCATTAAAAGTTTCTTTCTGGCAGCTCTGCTTCATTATTCAATTATTTCTTCAAAATACTGATCCTGGCTGGAAGAACTTCAACAGGGGAGTATTTCCTCACAACAGCAGTATTAAAAACTTAAAACAACCCTTCCCCTTTAAGAAAGTACCAGCAAGGAAAAAAAAAAAAAACTCCTTTGGAGACAGTAAGTCTAGGCATACTGCCAAGAATGTAATAAGAGTTGAAAAAAAAACAAAAGGAGATTTCTTCCAAAAACCGGTTTTCCAAACTGCTTAGAAGGTTAACTGGTTCTAGAGAATAGGTGAGAATCAGTAGAATCCCACCCCTGGTTAGAGTGCAGTTCTGCAGGCTACTTCTGCTGACTGCCTGCAATTTGGCAGTTCAAATCTCACCAGGCTCAAGTTTGACTCAGCCTTCTGTCCTTCCGAGGTGGGTAAAATGGGGACCCAAATATGCTGGCTCTATAATATAAACCTCTTAGAGAGGGCTGTAAAACACCGTAAAGTGGTATATAAGTTTAAGTGCTATTGCTATTGCTATTGTAATGCTTTCCTTGAAACTTCAGTTCTTATCTTGAAAGCAGAAATAATAATGGCTCATCTCAGCCAAGAGCTTTCTATATTAGAGTGATCTGTTTGCTGGGCTATAAGATTTTCAGAGCACTGAAACAGTGCTGTATGTTTTCTACACTTTATCTTTTGTCCTTGTGAATTGCTAATAACTGCTTATCATTTAGGTTTTGGGGGTTCTTTTAATGCAAAGAATGGCTGAAGATGTTTTGCCCTTTGTCTGTTTTTTGTCTTTGACTGACAGCTTTTATGAAAGACTTGAAAATCAAATTAATCCAACAGCAGCAGCTGCCCACACAAACTTTTGACAAGGAAATGTTCTGTGGATAGATCTGTGGGGGTGGAAAGCAGAGCTGTTTCCTGTGGACAGTTTCTGAGCATTATTGGAGCTTTATTCCATATAATTAATGAGGCATTGAAAGGTGTTCATTTCCAGTTGTGTGATTTATGAACATAGACATTCTAAATATAGTCATTGAATAGACATAGACATAAAACTTAGTTCTATCAACATGGTAGAGGTATTCGGTTTTCTCTTAAGGGACTAGTATTTAAATGAGAAATTATCTTCTTCGTTGTCAAACATGTACAGTTTTATTGCAAAAGGAAATACAATACTTCCCATGATGCACAGTATTTTTGGAGGTTTTTTTTTTTTTTGAATAGTTGCTCAATTTCATATTGTTGTTAAGGAGGAGGACAAGAAGGAGAAGGATAGAAACTACCTTAAAAAGGCTTCTGAACAGCAACTTTCTGAAGGCTGACATCTACAGGTTGTTGCTGAAGTGTAGTAAAGGTAGGCCATGGCTAATTTCCCTCCACACACTTTCTGATTGAAGGATAGAGCAAAACTATCATTTAGGACACCAAAGAGTCAGGCTGTAAGATTTGGCAAATGTTTTTATTCGACTGATTAAATGATAGGAAGTCAACATACCACCTGGAAGAGGAGAGGATCTGGGTAGGGCAAAAGCAGCAGCTCAAATTGTAGAATAGCGTTAGAGGGCAGATGTGTTCACATGCCATTTAACTGGTTTTTGGACATATTTTCAAAGAACTGAGCAACATTTTATTCCATGCACCCTTACAAGAGGCTTGATAAAAAAGCTTGAACACTCTCTTTAATTTAAAAAATAATTTAGTTTTTTAAGAACAAAAAAGGCCAGCATAGCAACAATAAAGCTAGACTCTTAGAAAACAGAGGATTCTTGTTCAGTATTATCTGGAAAGTCCTTTTGATCATATAATAGTAAAAATATAAAGAAGGGTGGGAGTAGTTTACACAATTTGGGCTTCCTTCTAAAAACAAGGTAACCAAGTATGTCGTTTTCTTTTCAGTACTCATAAACCTGGGATACTAGATGCCATAATGAGTACGCTCTGCACAAGAGGAAAGAAAACTTACAAGATGTGAAATATATGCTTTTCTGGCCTCTTCTTCTTGGCTATGATAATGTGCTTTCCTTAATACTTCAATTAGGAAGTGTGAATTGCACTGGCTCATAGCCCACCTTTACTGGACCTCAGCAACTATCTGTAGACAGCAGCCTTCAGGAAATTGCTTTGTAAGGCTTTCTAGAGAGAGTTGACATGCCAAACATCTGTCAAGCAATTCCCTCCCTTCCCATTTTTACACACACACACACACACACACACACACACACACACACACACACACATCTGCCTGAGTAATCTGAAGAGCTGCTTTAAAATAAGCTTGAACCACGAAGCTCTCAGTGCTTCATGCCTTTGAATCTTTTTGTTTTTTCTGTCTCTTGAAGCCGATTTCCCCCTTGAATCCTTTGTTCCAGCAAAAAAAAAAAAAAAAGCCTCTTGTCTCTTCCACTATATTTCACATCTGGGTGTATGTGATGCTTTCCATATTTTATTTCCTCAGCTCACATTTGTGTGCACATGGACACACATGCTCTCATACCCTGTACCCAAACTTCAAATAGCAGAATCTCTTGATTGATATCACTATCAAACTCCTGGCCATTCCATCTTCCAGAATTGAAAGAAAAAAGCCAGGTGTTCAGTCTCTCTTGAAATCAAAGCCAAAACAGGCATGGATGAACAATACCCAGCCATTTCCTAGAGCAGGGGCACTTCCATAGCAGACTTACTGGGACAGTGGAGTTTAGCAGATTGCTGAACCTGATTGTGTCATCCATAGCTTTCTCACCAGGGTGCCCTTGAATGTCTGCAGGGAAATTTTAGTTCAGAAAAAGAAGGAAAGTGGTATCCAATAAGGACTAAAAAGAATCACTTGTTGAATTAATAGAATACAAAGATTCTGATTCTGTCCCTTACTAATTTTGACATCAAAATGCTTGAAGAATTATCTTTGTGAATAAAAATCTATCAAAAAGAAGACAATTAAAGGAAGTCCTGCTGCATGTGCTTTGACTGCCAAAGTATCATAATAGGGTCACTCAATGGTAGATCATTTTATCATTCTCTTATATGAGTAGAGACTTTGTCTTGTGTCCCACAGCTTCCTGAAACCACTTCCCTCATTCCTTTCCCTGACACCTTCCTGTTTAGCTGGACTAATGGTTCTGGATAAATGTTTGTGAAAGACTTTAGTAAAATTCATGCTGTCCAGAGGTGGGATTCTACAGGTTCGCACCTATTATCTAGAACCGGTTGTTAACATTTTAAGCAGTTTGGAGAACCGGTTGTTAGAAGAAATCACCGGCCTAATCCTGTAAGGAAGGCAGGAAGGAAACATTCTGGTGTTGCCTACAGAAACTGCCTCTCCGTTAACCCTTATTACATTCTCGGCAGGACTAGACTTCCTTTCTCAGGAACTTCTCTGAAGGTTTTTTTTTTCCCCTTTGATGGTACTTTGCTTGTGTGGAGTGACCATTCAAAGTTACAGTGGCACTGGAAAAAAGTGACTTATGACCATTTTTCACACTTACAACTGTTGCAGCATCCCCACAGTCATGAGAGGCCAGGCGAGGAGATGCATGCCTCGATGTGAGTGATGTTGAGTTAGCCACACCCAGCCAGTCACATGACCACCAAGCTGCACCCACCAACTAAGCTACACCCACAGAACCGGTTGTTAAAAAATTTGAATCCCACCCCTGATACCATCCCAATGAGAAGGACAAAAAGGAAGATTGCTAACAACCCTCTGATCAGGAAATCCTAAAACAGAATAGTTTGGAGCAGAATGGGGAAGAAGGACAGGACACCTGTTTCAGAGGAAAAGCAGCACTTAAGTGAATTGGAAAATAAATGAGGTACTATTCTGATTTCGGAGGGCAATATGTTACAAAATTAGAGGGCTGCTTCGAGAAAGTCTCTACCCTATAACTTTACAGAGGTGGAAAGCTATGACATCTGATCTCAACCTACAAATCTTAGCAGTGATAATTGTAGATAATTGTGGAGGCAATGAAATTGTAAGATATAAAGAGCTTTATAGTATTCCACACCTTGAATTAAGCTTGCAGGATCACTAACAACCAATGCAGCTTCTAGAGCATTGGTGCTTTGCACTGTTGTGTGAGTTTCTTCTTGCCAGTGCATTCTGATCCCCAAATACCAAAATAGGTGGCCCAAGGAAAGCTAAGCAAATGGTAACTGGAGCAGTAAGTTCAGGAAAATCCCCAGGTTGCAGACCTATCTTTGTATAAGCAATAATAACCCATGCTGATCCATGCCTATAGGAAGGTAGGGTCATGATTAAAATTTGAATAAAATCATTAATAAGACCAGAGCCATGGTAGTGCAGTGGCTAGAATGCAACACCGCAGGCTAATTCAGATGATTGTTGGCTGGTCAGCAGTTCAGTTTGATTCTTGACTCATCCTTCCATCCTTCCAAGGTCAGTAAAATGAGGACCCAGATAGTTGGGGGCAACATATTGATTCTGTAAACAGCTTAAAGAGGGCTGTGAAGCACTGTGAAGTGGTATGTAAGTCTAAGTGCTATTGCTATCTCAGAAACCTTATCAGAAAATAATATTTTGGAAAATATTGTCTGATTTACTTTAATATCTGAATCAAACATTTCATATAGCATCTTTTTAAATAGCAGAAAGTGTTAGTTCAATAGGGAAGGTTTTGTTTGTGGCTTTGTTTTCGGGAATGACCCAAAATATAACCCTATTCAAGTAGTCCCGACTTAGGACAGTTCATTTAGTGACCGAAATTTCAATGGCACTGAAAAAAATTGACTTATGACCATTTGTCACATTTATGACCACTGCAGCCTCCCCATGGTCACATGATCAGAACTAAGATGCTTGGCAACTGATTCATATTTATAACAGTTGCATTGTCCTGGGATAAGACCTTTTAACAGGCAAAGTCAATGAGGAAGCCGGATTCACTTAATACTCATGTAATCACCTTAACTACTGCAGTGATTCATTTAAAAACCTGTGGCTAGAAAGGTCACAAAATGGGACAAATTTCACTTAACAAACATCTCACTTATCGAGTAATTTTGGCTCAGTTGTGGTCATAGGGCAAAGTCTACTTGTTGATCAAGTATTATATGAGTTTTTCTATATGCTGGGAAGTAGTTGTTCATTAAGGTGATAACCACAAGCATCAATTATTCAGATTTGGATAATTTATCCAAATATCCTCTAGTTTATTGGGAACAAGCCCTATCTTTACACACACATATACATACTCATATATACTTAAACAAATGTATTTTATTTGTGGTTGAAAATATAGCTATAGCCAGTACCTGAGTGAAGCAGTTTCACTTATTTCTGATTCACATACCTGAATAGGGACTTGGAACTGTCACATAACCTTTCTATAACCCAAAGTTTTATGCGTGGATTAACTGGTGTAAGTTTAAGAAGCATAAATAAATACTGGTATAAATGAGAAGAATAGCAAATACAAAAGAACAAAAAATGCAATCATGCCTACAACATCTGGAATATAACTTTAGCTCCAAGTCCCTTTTTATTAAGACCAAATAACAAGCGATAAACAAAACAAAATAAAACAGAAAAGAATTAATGCTTTTCTACTTCAAAGTATTATAAAGAAAGACCAAGGACAAATGCCAGCTGGATGAATAGTTCAGCTTTAGAGAACTTCAAAGAGTTGCCATTACAGTAGAAATGTAGAATTTTGATATCCCAAAAAAAGGCATTTGGGAAAGCTGTTTTTCTAAAAGTTTGAACAGCAATTTATAAATATCTATAAATAAAGAAGAAACTTAACATGAAAATAAAGCCCGGTAAATTGGGCTGACCCATTGAAAACTGTGGCAAGGACTATAGTTAATTTTTTCTTCCCTAAACAAACAGATTTTCTTAAAATAGCCATAATGGGAGAAAATGACTAATCTGTGTTTTTGCTTTTTCTTTTTCTTCGTGCTGCTATATTTATCCCTTGCATTACATGGTTACTTCCTTTGTGATGATCAGAGAAAGATGGAAAGTGTAGGGGAGAGAAATGCAGCAGTTAAAATAAATAGCATATCCTCTTATCTTTTTTCTTCATTAAGATGAAATGTATATTAAGTCCATTTTAATTCATTTTAAGCAATTCAGTTTAAAACAGTATAGATAGTCCCCAAGTTATGACAATTTGTTTAGTGACCATTCAAAGTTACAACAATACTAAAAAAATGTGACATGGTCACTTTTTGACATTTATGACCATTGCAACATCCCCATGGTGTTGTGATTTACATTCAGATGCTTGACCACTTCTTCATATTTATGACAGTTGCATTGTCCCAGGGTCATGTGATCAACTTTTGTGACCTTCTGTCTGGCAAAGTCAATGGGCAAGCAAGGTTCATTTAACAACCGTGTTATTAATTTAACAATGGCAGTGGTTCACTTAACCAAAGTGGCAAGAAAAATCATAAAAAGAGCCAAAACTCACTGAACAAATTTCTCACTTTGCAACATGAATTCTGGGCTCGGTTGTCTCAGTAAGTCGAGGACTACCTATATTAACTGAAATTGATAGATGCAAAGTGGTTGGTTGTTTTTTGTTTGTTTGTTTGTTTTGTTATTCTGCTTTCTCTGGAAAGTTGCTTTCTGCAAATCAAGCTAGATTATAATTTCCCTATAAATATATTATATAGTCCCTTTGCCTTTTATTTGACAGATTATATCTTCTATTTCTTCTATTACCTTTCCATATAAGGATTTTAGCCAGTGGTGGAATTCAAAATTTTTACTCCCAGTTCTGTGGGTATGACAGGGGAAGGATACTATAAAATCTCCATTTCTACCCACTCCAGGGGAAGGTTACTGCAAAATCCCACTCCCCCCACCCACTAACCTGCTTTCCAGCTCCATTTTCCTGTGCAGGGCAACAAAAGAAGACCCAGCCAATCAGCTGGGACTCAGGAGGCAGAGATGAGATGGGGGCAGGGTCCGTAAGAGGTACTACCTCTGATTTTAGTATATGATGGTAGTTTGTACAAGTCTTTTAATCATATATTTCAATATTAAATCACTATTGCTCACAAGCAAACTCAAATGAAGTAACCTGGCATCACCTTTTTGTAAAACAGGTTAACATCCATCACAGCCACATTTTATTCTCACTAACCTTCTAATCACACAGTTTACCTTCAATTATTACACACTGGGACAGGCAGCTGTTCATTTCTCTCTCCAGCTAACCAATTCAAATGACAGGACTCACTGCTTGAGTTACTGCGACTTCTGAAATTAAAAACAAAAGTGTTTCCCCACTCTAAGAAAGCAAAGTAAATAGTTAGCATGCAATAGGGATGTCAAACTGGTGGCCAGCAGCAGGATGCATCATGTGCAGGATGCGCCCACCCCAGGTCCATGAAGGAGAAACATCACGTGATGACAACATGATGCCACGAGTTTGACACCTGTGACATACATGTTTAACTGTCTGCATAATTGTCTGCATAATTATAATGATAGTCCCATTTCCAGAAATACACTCATTGAAGAACCACAATCTGTCTGTCTGTCTCCTTCTCTCTTTCTCTACATATGATAATTTGTATTTTGTCCACATTTATGAAAGAAGAAGTCAATTGTTACCCCCAAATTTCAAACCCATGTCTGAATTCATTACAAAGGGCTTGCATTTTAAAGTAATTTATAGGACTGTACAGAATAAGCATACTATAAATAATTTAAAAAGGGAATATACTTGGCATGTCCATAACTCATTTCAATTGCTTACAAAGCTGATGTCAAGAAGCTGGCTAAATGTATTATAAAGTTTAATTTAAAAATCATTTTAATTAATACACTTAGGTGGACAATGTGAAAATTCCCTATTTATTTCTTTTATCCATTTTTCCAAGTCTTTCTTCCTTCCTTTCTTCTTCCCTCCTTCCCTCCCTCCTCCCTTCCTTCTTTCCTCCCTTCCTTCTTTCCTCCCTTCTAACAATTCACAACAAATCCACTGGAAATGTCTATTTTGCTATCCAAATTCATGGAAACCTAACCCTAACCCTTGCTGGATTCTTAGCTATGGATGTGTCTCTACTTTTGAATGCCAATTAATAGCAGTGAGTAGTTCTGACAAATACTTGTCCCTGCTGAATACTGAAGGGATCTATTGTAATCTATATCTACTGTTATTCCCAAGCTTTTATTATATACTTATGTGATATAGTGTCATAGACTTTGAGAAATGAAACTGACATGATTTTGAAATACAAATGTTTAATAGTTATTGGTTATAGATCAAAAAACCCCATATGTATGCTTTGTGATGCTTTTAGTTTAGCAATAAAACTTTGCTTTTTGGAATGAAACTTCTTGGTCTAGCCATAAAACTGGGGAATTGAGGTAAAGGATAGTAGAAGGTAAACTTCTGTCTACTTCCTTGTACAAATATTTCTGAAGCCATGATCAAAGAAGATGGACAGTTTAGGGTATGTTTTCAATTAAATGATCCTGGAATTGGGCTATTTAACTAATATTATTCTGCAGAATCTTAGAGAAAATGTAATTCTAGAAATAGCTTTCTTCCATTAGTGGTGAGGATATCCAAAATAAACATTTTTCAAAAACTCAGAATTCTGGCTGAGCTCACATTTTTCCACTGGGTTTTGAAGTAACCTAAATCAGTGTTTTGACTTGAGTGATATTTTACAATGTACAATGTTTCATACACACAGGGTGGGAGGGATCTGTGTATCATGTTGATGCCCAGAAAACAATGTTGTTAAAACTATGATAAATATCATTCTAAAAGTGATGCTCATCCTGTCTGATGAATAATATATCATTTTTCTTCTGGCTACCAGAGAGCTAAGGGAGAGAAGATCATTGAAATGAAGGTTTGACTTTAGAGTAAACTACATTATAGTGTACAAACCTGTACAGACAGGATATGAAAGAATACACACTATTCCACAAAATGTATTACAATCCAACAGATACTAATTAAATTCCCTGACTTTGGAGCTTATCTTTAATGCCAGCTTATTAAAAGAGAGGGAAAGAGAAGGGTGCATATGCAAATGTAGAAAATGAATGCAAGATTTTTCAAATGAACTAGCTTTTACCTAGTGATTTGCTGTTTGTATTTTGGGCTGTATCAGATGCAGAATTCCTTCTTTGAGCCAAACCAACACAGGGCTTCCATGTCCACCTATAAAAGAAAAAAACATTGAACTTGTTTGCACAACAGCTGCACTGGGTTGAGATGAGGTTGGAACAATGGGTCCTATGAACATCATAGCATAACAATCAGCAAACTAGAAGGGATTACTGTTAGTCTTAAACATCCTCAAGGCTCCCTTCATTAACTATGTTGTCCAAACAAGGATTAGAGAGAAATATCAGGAAGTGTCAACCTTCCAAACATTTTAGGTTGACCCCATACAGAAGTTGCTTTCAGATAGTAAAATTGTCATACAGGAACTTAAAATAAGTTTCTCAGTGAGAATTAAATCCACGTGATTCACCTCCATGCCCTGAAGGACCATGTCAAGGCAAGATATTTCCATCTTTTAGTGGCCTAGTAAATTCTGCGGACCAAACCTTGGGAATGATGATTCTTGTTCTTCCTCCAAAATAAATAATTTTTCTTTCTTAGAAGTAAAGAAAACTGGCAAAAAGAGAAAAGATCATAGGTCAGTGAATGCCTTGTAGACTTAGATTTCATCCACTATTAAGACTTAGATTTAATCCACTATTGGAAATGGTAAACTGTATGATAGTATAAACTACTTAGTTATGACTTATCTACTCTGTCAGGATGGCTGTTATCCCCATGGCTATTATGCTACCAGGAAAAAATGGCATCTAGGTATTTATTCCTATTCTGCTTTCCTGCTTTTGTTGCTTAAAATGCTGCTGCTAATTTTGCTGTTGGTTATTTTCTTTTTCTAGGCTCATCTCTGCTCTTTGATTGGCTGCTTTGCAGAGAGAGGAATGCCTTCTCAACAACGTTACTGGTTATCATTAAGTCGAATATTTTCTGAAGCAACCACCTTTACCAACAGTCTTACAATAGCTCAATTGTTTTAACAGTTGTCTAACACAAGAATCTTTACTGGTTCAAAATGTGGCAAAACCTGTTTTGAACTGTTATTTTTCTTTTTTCTGAGCTTCCTACTTTTGTAGGTTTTTTTAAAATAAGAGCAGAAATATAGTTCAATCACATCCAGTTGTTTAAAGAAAAAAATCCCTCCTCCTTTTTAAAAAAACAAAAGCAGGTTCTACATAACATTTTTGAAAAAACCTTGTCATCTTAAAGCTCAACAGTTAAGGTAGCACTCAGAGCAAAAGGAGATCAGCACAAGAAAGCTCAAAAAACCTTCTTAGGTCTAGGGTTGCTCAGCAACACAAAGTTTGACTTAGACAACCAACTTAGATTACTTCTGCATTTGTATGAACTAAGGCTATAAGGAGAAATTAATTCTCTTTCTACACTTGGACAAATTCATGCATGAAACAACAAGAAATGTTTTATATTTGAAGCAGCATAACAAACACACTGAGCAATAATATGAAATGTTACATGTGCTTATGCATACATTAGATATCCTTGTTGAACTTTGCTATAGATAGGGCATATTAATATAGTAACTGAACAGTTACAATTTCTATCACCGACATAAGTAAACAATATAGTATTTCCATCCAGTTCCTGGCCCTATAAGCGATAGCAATAGTTCACAGAGTTCACAGCGTTCTGTGGCCAGTTGGCATTATTTTCATATTGCCCTCAACAATATGGCTCCTCATTTTAATGACCTCAGAAGAATGGAAGGCTGAGTCAATCTTGAGCCAGTCAGGATCGTACTGCTGGCAGTCAGCAGAATTAGCCTGCAATACTGCATTCTAACACTGTGCCACCAGGGCTCCTAATGCCACATTCTTTGGTGTAGAATTGCTTAAATTAGATTGCCCCTATATTGTCCTTTTATCCTAAACCTCTTTTTCATAGAATGGCAACAGAAACCAAGGGCATAATAGGCACATTTCATCCTTTGACAGACATTCCTGGCATTAGGGCCTCTCCTTTTGATCTTAGTAAATGGCTAGGTTCATAGCAGATAATCAAGTATTAAGCCATTTAGAGCTTTAAAGTTCAATATCAGCAAACTATTACCTGGTAGGTAGGCAGTGCAGATAAGTCATCCCAGTCAAAAGCCTAATTGTATCAATTACATTTTCCAGACATTTTTCAAAGAATGTTTCATTTAAAGTAAATCACATCAGACAAGATGGATTTTAACACAGACATTGATATCTGTTGCCTAAGTCTGACTGATTTAGGATGAAAAGTAGTTGCTCTATTTTGACAATTATGTAACTCACTCCTTACTATACCCACATAATATAGTGATGGGACTTCAAGGAATATTTCCCAACTGCTAACTTGTTCTTTCTGCTGAAATATCTGGAACAGGTTACACCTCAATTCCAGAGTACGGATTTCCCATTAGCAATAATATTTCAATCTTGTCTGGATTTACTTTCAGCTTGTTATCACCCATGAAGTCCATTCTTGAGAATAAGCAGCATTCTGGAAAACAGATTGTTTCTTTGGAGCTGGGTGGTAAAGAACAGTAAAACTGGGAACTGTCAGCATTCTGATGGTATCCCCCTCAACAGTCTAAACTTCCTTCCCTAGATGTTAAAGGACACAGAAGACAGGAGACCTTGTGGAACAGCACCAGAAGTGAATAATAGTACCCCAGTTTGGGCATATCCAAACAGGAAGGATTCAACGACTGTAAGATAGTGCTTTCAAATTCAAATCTTGCAAAACAGCTGAAAAAAGTATCCTAATCCGGGTGTTTGCTCTGGAACTGCATGCGGCTCTTTTTATTCCTCTGCTGTGGCTCCCTGTCAGTTGAACCCATCACTGGCTTGCCCCATCCCTCCTCTTCCAGTAACTCATCACCTGACCTAAGAAGGTAAGAGTGATGGCAGGGGATGGAGACTCATTCTGCATTGTAATGGGTTCCAGGAAGAGCAGGGGACACTGTCTCCCCCATTGTGAAGTGTGCTAAAAAAATTTTTTATCAAGTTTTTTTATTTTCTTTTAAAGATAAATACTAACAAACACAAACAAAACATCAACATAAAACCATCTTCCAAAATACAGTGTGTCTGTTACATTTCTTTTGTGCAATGTCACAATATCAACAGTCTTCCCTTCTAAACATACATTCATATTACATAGGTCAACTATACATATTATATTATGTTATATTGTGTTATTATTGTATCGTTATTAGACCCAACTAAAAATTTATATATTTCTCTATTTTAACAAACCTGGGATCATACAATTCATTTCCTTATATTCAATTATATAACAACATTGCATCATATTATCTTACATATTATAACAATGTTTACTTCTCTATTTTCTTATCTAGCCATTGATAAAATAAATCCCAAATTTTATAATATTATTTATCTTCTTGCTCTCTGATTGCTAATGTCAATTTACTCATTTCTGCACATTCCATCATTTTCTTAATCACCTCTTCCTCTATTGGAATTTTTTCACTCTTCCAATTTCTAGCAAATACAATTCTAGTCACTTTTAAAACATTTATAATCAAATACGTCAATTCTCTGCTGTAACCTTTAGGCAAGATACCCAATAAAAATATTTCTGGTTTCAAGTCTATATGCTGTTTTGTCATTTTTTCAAGCCATGTATGAATCTTAGTCCAGATTCTCTTAGCTTCCATCAGATCCATCAAGTATCTGTTGACACTTCCTGAATCACATCTTTCTGATTTGTTGTTGAACATCCTTGCTATTTGTGCTGGGGGTAAATGCCACTTAAAGTGTGCTAAATTTAACTGTGCTGAACAAGGTGCTGCAAGAAGAGCGACCAGGCTATGGACGTGGCAACAGCAGTAGTGTCAAGCCACAGCTGGGATGGGCCAATGTCTCAGGATGGAGAGCAAGTCTCACGTGTCTCCCCAAGTGACCAAGGTGCACACAGCACCAAGGCCCAGAAGAAGTGCCCGTGAGATGAGGCAAGTTCAGAAGCACTTTGCTCCCACTCTGGAATATGGAGCGAGTCTTTAGCCCCTGCCATCGCCCTTACCTTCTCAGGCCAGGTGAGGATTGACTGGGAGGGGATGGTGAAGGGCAGGGCCAGCCAGTGGTGGGTTCAGCCAACAGGGAGCCACAGCAGAGGAATGAAAGAGCTTCATTTATCTGGGAAACTGAAATGAGTTTGATTTAAATCATATGGTAAGAAGGACCCAATGAAGAAGAAAGAACAACATCAGCAAAACAAAAGAACCAAACCCTCGCCCATTTGGGGAAATGGTTCAAGAGCAGAGGTGGCATTTAGCAGGTTCTGACCAGTTCTGGAGAACCGGTAGCAGAAATTTTGAGTAGTTAGGAGAACTGGCAAATACTATCTCTGACTTGAGATTTTATAGTATCCTTCCCCTACCACACCCACAAAGCCATGCCCACAGAACCAGTAGTTAAAAATTTGAATCCTACCACTGTTCAAGAGGGAACACACACACACACACACACACACACACACACAGAGATATGAGAGAGAGAGAGAGAGAGAGAGAGAGAGAGAGAGAGAGAGAGAGAGAGAGAGATGAGAGGAAGGGAGACAGAGAGGGGGAGAGAGAGAGAGAGAGAAAGACACACTGAGAGATGTTTTCCTGTTTCCCACAGAAAAGGAAACATCTGGAGCCACAAAACCTGAGTAGGCATGGCTGGGTGGGAGTGAGTGACATCGAGTTGGTCATGCCTACCCAGGTTTTGTGGCTCCCTGCATGTTTTTTTCTGTGGAGAATGGGTCCAAATGGCTGTTTGAGTGTTTAAGATTGCAGACCCCTACCACAATCAGTACAGAAGATAAATGAGAACCATCAGAGTTGTGTCCATCTAAATGTACACATCTAGTTCTTCTAGTCAAAGCAACTGAATCTACATTAGTAATGAACCCTGACTTAAATTGGTGAAGAAAATCAGTTTCATGTATGTACATCTAGAACCGAGGGGTTCTAGATGTATATACATCAATTATCTTGTCAATTATCTTGTCAATTATACATCAATTATCTTATCAATTATCTTGTGAAAGAAAGGAATATTTGGGACTAGCTTGTAATTAGATAAATAATCTAGAATAAGGGAGGGTGGTTTTTCAACAATGGTCTTATTGCTTTACCATACAGTTCTAGGGAAACAATCATTAAGTATGTATGCTAAAAGAAGGCATAGAGAAACCTGTCTTTAACATGAAGCCAGGCCCAACTTGGCTGTTTTAATCAATCAGGACAGTCAAAAGTCAAAATTAGAAGAAGAGCATCTTTGTCCACATTTTCAAAATGTCAGAGCAAGAAGAATATTGCTATTGTTCAGGAATAGTTGTGCCCTGTTGAAGCCCAAGTGAAATCAAGTTTTGCTTCTGGCAATTTATCTTCTAATAACAGCTTACAATGTGTTCATTGTAAGGATGATCACCCAGCCATAATTGTCATCAGTACTATTATTTTGAGCCAACAATAAGCAGATGAGTCTCCAAGTCTCTAATGGGGAGATAATTCCTCTCTCTTCTTTCTCACCCTTGTTTTGTTATTTTATTGCCATTTAAAAGTCAACTGCTAATTAAACTGCTAGTTCAACTAATACATCCTTGCCATTCAAGAATATATAAAAATATATTGCTAAAATATATTGCTACTTAAAGCCCATGTCACACTGCACCAGCGGATGGAAAGAGGATGTAAAATGGAGAGAAACACTTGCCATTCGTTGGTTAATGCGATGCATCCGTTCTATACTCACTGCGTCCATTTTTCTTCCTCTCTATCCGTCCAGCATCCGTCGACTGAGATTCCATCCGCTCAAAAAGTTTTGAGCTGCTCAAAACTTTTTGAGCGGAAAATGTATCCAACGCGTCCGTTCTGCATCCGCTATGCATCTGTCATCATCCGTTATGCGTCTGCTATATCCGCTAGGCAACGGCTGCACATCCGCACAATTCAAATCCGCTCCAGTGGAAAGTGGACACAGGGAGGAAGCGAAACGGATGCGGAACAGACGCGCAGCATTAGTAGCACTAACGGAGAAAGGATGAAAGTGGATGCAGCTTGCAAAGAAAGCATTTAAAATGGAAAAAATGTTTGCAGAGGGGACCTATCTCGGATATTAAGGATGTCTAGAGGATGCCTAGAGGATGCAAAAGGACACATAGTGGAAAACCTATATTGCCTATAAAAAGGGGGAGCAACTCACCTGGATCTCACTTTCAGTCCAGCAGCCCTGCTGTGCAGACCTCTGCAGCCTTCATCTGGCTCTTGCTCTTCCACAGGATCCATTGATGTCCACCATGGATCGTAACACAGTCCTTTTGGTATCCACCATCATTCTGCAACAGTGTGAAGCCATCTACAGGCTCTTTCACCTGTTCTACGCAAAGAAAAGGAGGCGGCCAAGAAGCGTCTGGGTCCGAAGATCGGGAGAAGAGCAGAGTACGGATTGTACAACAAGCTGATAGTGGAGCTGAGGAGACCCTCGTGCATTCCAGAACTTCATGAGGATGCCTCCAGCCATGTTTGACGAAGTTGTGGAGCGGCTGACACCCAGGTTGACCAAGCAGAGCACCAACTTCTGGCCCAGCCTGGACCCTGGGCTCAAGATGGCACCGACTCTGCACCACCTGGCCTCAGGGACCACCTACAGAAGCATGCAGTACGGCTGGAGGGTGCCACACAACACCATCAGTATTGTGGTCAGAGAAGTGGTGCAGGCCATCATCAAAGAATACCTGCAGGAGCTCCTCCACTGCCCCTCCACTGAAGAAGGATGGAAGAAAGTTGCAGAGCAGTGGTATTAGAAGTGGAACTTCCCACACACTGTTGGAGACATAGATGGCAAGCATGTGGCCTGCAAAGCTCCAGCCAAGCGGGGGTCCACTTATTTCAACTCCAAGGGCTTTTTCAGCATCATCCTCTTTGCCATGGTCGATGCTGACTACAAGTTCATGTACATCGATGCTTCAGGCAACGGCTCATCTTCAGATGCCCAGGTATACAACGCCAGTGACCTCAAGGAGGGGCTGGAAGGCAACCTCATCATGGGCTTCCCAGATCCAGACCCCCTGCCCAACGACACACAAGATGTGCCCTACTTCATCATGGGAGATAACGCCTTCTCCCTCAGAACCTACCTCATGAAGCCCGACACTTCCAGACTCCTCACCCGTGAAGAGAGGATCTTCAACTACAGGCTGTCCAGGGCAAGATGGGTGGTGGAGAATGCCTTTGGCATCCTGGCCAACAGGTTCCAGGTACTTCTCACCACCATGCAGCATCGTCTAGAGACCATAAGGAGGATCGTGGAAGCTTGCTGCATCCTGCACAATCTCATGCGCACCCGCTACCCAGTCTTGCAGAACAGGATCATGGACCTCCAACAAGGCAATGGGGACATGGAGCCTGGGGAATGGAGGCAAGGGCGAAACTTGATAGACACTCAGGATGTGCAAGGCCCCAACAGAGCCTCATGTGAAGGGAAGAAGCAGCGCAACCTCCTGAAACACTGGTGCAATTCCCCAGCTGGAGCAGTGGAGTGGCAAGACAGGATGATAGATGATTAATGGATGCTTCCTTCAGCCTGTCTCATCACACTGATGAGATTGGGCCATGTATTTTGGGTGGGCCTACAATGAACAGGGAATTTAATAAAGAGTTGTGTTTATGTTGACATGTGTGGATGAATGATTACATTATTATTGATAATAAAGGGCCATAGGTGTGGCACCTGGGAGGGTGGACCATACAGTCCCACTATGCTTGCACTGGAGGTTTATCTATTCCACAGCTATTACCCATCCCAAAGGTATCCCTGCCCATCCCCCTGCTATCTTAACCCATCTCACAAGCATGCAAAGGCTTAAACCATTTCTAAAAGTTTCCACCAAGACTTTATTGAAAAAAATAAATGAAGCAGGACAGTGTGGCTCTGCCCCTCCGGTTTGCCTCTCTGCCTTTCTATAGAGGTGGAGCTAGGGGTGGATGTGGGTTGAGCTGTGGTGGAAGTGCCGTCTCCTTTTTCCCACTGTGCCAGGGAGTCCTCCACGCGCTCCGCCACGGGTACTACAGCTGTCAGGGGGTTCTCCATTGTGGCACGCTCCACAGATACCTGCCTGGAGACAGGAGGTGACTCTCTGCCGGAAGTGGACTGGCTCTCAGCAGGCTGCCTGAGAGAGAGGGTTGTGAGAGGGGCTGCTCCTCGGTGGCGGATCTCACCCTCCAAGAAGCTGCACTTGGCCATCACGTAGGTCTCTCTGTCCGTCAGCTTGACCGCGGCCTGGCCAGATTTCTTGAGGTGCAGCTTCCTGTACCAGGTGTGCATGTGCTTCCACCAGCTGAGGAGCACCTCTGAAGTGTAGCCCAAGCTCTCCGCCTTCTCTCTCCAAGCAGCCTGCTTCCTTTTGGTGTCCCTATAGAGCCTGTGTCCCTTCTGCCATAGATACTCATTCTCTCTCAGCCACTCCAGCACCTCATCCTCATGTTCCTCTTTGATGTTGTATTGCCTCCTCTCCCGTTCTCATGTCTGCCTCTTCCTCCCTTTGGCAGGACCACATGGGCCCTCATCAGAGGGGCTTCCAGGTTGTAGGGGCTGCTCCTCCACACTACCAGCAGCAGCAGCAGCAGCAAAAGCAGGACCAGAAGGACCAGCAGCAGCAGCAGCAGCAGGACCAGCAGGACCAGGAGCACCAGCAGGACCAGCAGGACCAGGAGCAGCTTCAGCAGAGTAAGCACCAGTAGAAGCAGAAGCACCAGCACCAGGAGCAGCGCCAGCAGAGTAAGCACCAGCAGAAGCACCACCGCCAGAAGCAGCATCAGCACCTCCTCCAGAAGCAGCATCAGCAGAGTAAGCACCAGCAGAAGCACCAACGCCATAAGCATCATCATCAGCTCCTCCAGAAGCAGCATCAGCAGAAGCCCCAGCCCCAGAAGAGTGAGCCCAGGCTGCAGGAGCCCCAGCAGAAGCAGAGTGAGGGCCAGGGGGTGGGAGGGTGGCCCTGTCCCTCTTGCCAGGGCTGGCAGCAGATGACTGAGGCTTTCTCTTCTTCCCCATGGCTGTGGGGTTGCTGGCTGGCAGGCAGGCAGGCAGGCAGGCTGGCAGGCTGGCTGGCAGGCAGGCAGGTTGGCTGGCTGGCAGGCTGGCTGGAGATGTGTCTGGAAGCAAGTCTTTCCTCTGAATGTTAACCTGCTTGGGAGCTGCTTCCCTTTATATCCGCAGGGCTGACGCAATGCATCCTGCCCGCATGCGCAGTGAACGCTAGGCATCCGCTAGGCTTCCGCTAGGCATCCGCTAGGCTTCCGCTTTGCATCCGCTTCATCCGCTCGGCATCCGCTCTTTCCATTCCGCGTCCACTTTCTGCGCTCCCCTGGAAGCCTTGCAGATGTGCCATCCGCTCTCATCCACTTCCATCCACTAGGCTTCTGTGGAGCATCCGCTTTCCATCCGCCCTACGTCCTCCCCCCATCCTTTCCTTTCCGTGTTGTCCACTCTGGTTATGCAAATTTTTGCCCCTTTTGAGAGCGGATAACAACGGATGGAACATTTTTCTCGTCCGCTGTGTCCTTTTTACAAACGTTTTGCATCCGTCGGCCAGTGTGACAGGGCCTTAACAAGGAAGAAAACTGCAACATTTTTAGGTCAGCTGTATATCTTTTTTCCCTTGCTCTATTAAAAAGATATCAGGTGCCCTCTATTTTAAAAGTGTCTTATACATCAAAGTGTGAAATTCAATATAATGTATATTATTACAAATGTTATAGCTTTGTAGTTTTGCTTTTGTTAGAAAAAGATTTGCCAGGTGTCATCAGAGATAAAATCTGTACTTTAAACAAGGATCTTGCCTTCTCCCATGCTTACATCTAAACAGTAAGAAAACCCATTTTGGTGGATGGAATGCAGATGTGAAAACAATGGTGATGGAAGAAGGAATTTTCCTTAAAACAATGAGGTCCATTATTTCCTGACTCTTGCAGGACATTTAAAAGTACATTAGTCACCTGTCAACTTCAAGTTTTGCAGCACTCACCTGAACCTGCCAACCTAGGACATTGCTTGTTGCTTCTGTATAAGAACAGTAGGACTGTTGAAGGGATAGATGTAGGCTGAAGAAGAGATAGAGCACCAGTTTTAAGCATGAAACCATCTTATATCACAGTTCATATTTGCTCTTTCAACTTTTGGTTCAAGTACTTCAGTACAACATAATTCATAGGGTCATAAAATCAAAACTATTTTATTTTTAATTAGAGAACATTGTGCAGAGCATAACATCTCCCACTGATTTTATTTATATTGGTGTTCAGTTGTGTATTTTGGCATTTTTGCGAAACATTTTGCAAAATTACAAATGGGAACATAAAAATCTTGACACTTAGCAATGTTTCCCAAAATGTGTATTTAATAAATCTTTGGGTCTTGGAACACCCAGGGAGCCGGTCAGGCATGCTATGGTCCCCTAAGCATTCCATGACTGACCATGTCTAACCCCCCCCCAAACATGTGCACAAACATAAATAGAGAGTTTACATTATGTCCCTAAAAACATTGTCATAATAAAGGAAATTTTTTTGAATCAACTGTTATATAGCTGAAGTTATAATTCCTTGATTATATATCAAATAGCTCTGCAAGCACATCCAAAACTTTCACCAGAGTTATCAGACTTTAGCCCCATCATAATAACGCACATCATTAAAGACATTGCAGTGGAAATGGAACACCACCATTAGTGGAATGCTTAAGGAATTTCATCTGAATTGCTGTTCTATGACACTGTTGCTGAATTTAATTAATATAACAATGAACCAGAGCTATCATTTCCAGAACCTCAGTTGAAATCATCAGCCCAGCAGTCCTGAAAGAAGGCCACAAAGAAGCAAAGCAAATATAATCTGAATAGGTATCTCTTTATTAAAAATAAAAAATGTAAATGAATGTGCATTTTCAGTGTATTGGTATATTCAAAGTAACCCATCCTTGAGAGAATAACAAAAGGAGCTATTTGGCTAATGATACTGCTCCTATCCTATTATTGTATCCTCCTCCAAATTGTAATTAATTTTGGATTTGTAATAAGACCAAGAGAACTCTCTTTTTTTTAAATCATGGGAACATAAAGAGTCCCAACGAGCATTCAATTAATTAAAAGGCAATTTAATATAAACTGAAAAAGCAGTTTATATTATGCAGCTTATATTAGTTTAACTTCTTAACAAATGGCATTTAAATACTAACTGCCCAAGCATCAGGAGATGTGAAATTAATTGATCAATTTATTTGTTTGTTAACAGCACAATTTCCTATGCAAATTGCACAGTATTTATCTTTGCCATTATATGTATGTATGCATGTATGTATGTTTGTATGTATGTATGTATGTATGTATGGTATTCAGCTTTGTTCGGGTATTTTCCCACATAATTATAGTTGTGCTTTTAAAGTTGGAGCAATGTTTTGGCAGAATCTCATCTGCCTTCATCAGGCTTCTGTATTGAGTTGGTATGTGGGTCAGTATCACAGCAGTTATTTTAAATTTGAGGCTAGCCTACGCTGTGCCAGAATGTTTTTTTTCTTCATCCTGATTGGTTGGGAATCTTGGTCTGTGTTTATTGGTCTTGGAGTTTGCTGTGTTCTGCTTGATTGGTGTTTCTAATATCTTCTGTCTGTTTTGTAGCTTTTTTTGTCTTGATTGGCTGGCAACATTGTGTTTCCTGTGTTGGAGGCTTTTAGTGCAGCTTAGCTCTGAATAAATGGATGGCTATCACTTATTAAGAAGCTAGGTTTCATCTGGGTGGCTGGTTGGGGTGTGTTTGAGCTGGAGTTTTCGAGGGGAGTCTGTTTGTGCCCAGGTGTTTGCCAGGCTTGTGGGTGGAGATTTTTTTGTTTGAGTGTGCAGGCTTCCAGATAATTGACAGTCTGGTGGAGTCATCTCTTCTATTCATGCTTTCAGGTCTTTTTTCAATCTCTGTGGCTTCTCTGATAATTCTCTAGCTGGGGTTTCTATAGTGGCTAGGGTTTTGGTGCCATTGAAGTCGATGCTATGACCCGTGGCTTTCATGTGCTGGACGAGTGAAGAAGTGTGTTCCAGCTTTTTTTACTGCATTTTTGTGTTCATCCAGGCAGGTACTTATTCTTCTATTGGTCTGTCCAATGTATGTGGCAGGGCATGATGCACAGGGGACTTCATATATGCCTTGCTTTTCCAGGTCAATTTTATCTTTGGGGTTTCTTAGGATGGCTGCCATTTTTCTGTCTGTTTTGAAGGCAGTCTTGATATGATGCCTGTGTAATATCTTACTGATTTTGTCTGTAGTACCTCTTATGTAGGGCAGGACAGCTGTTCCATAGGTCTGTTCATGTTCAAGGTCTCCATTTTGTCTCAGTGTGTTTTTGTGGATCAAGCCAGTGATTTTGCTTTTGTAGAAGCTGTTAGCTGTCAGTACTTTCATCTGGGTGCATAATTCAGTCTTTATGTGTGTCTTGTCTGCCAGGCATTTGGTTCTGGCAATTAGTGTTTTGGCCACGGAGTTTATCTGTGCTGGGTGGTGGTGGGATTGGGCATTAAGGTAGCGGTTGGTGTGTGTTTTCTTCTGGTGTATGGTGTGTCCCAGTGTGCCATCTGTTTTTTTGTAGATTAGTACATCTAGGAATGGTAGTTGTTTGTTTGTTTCCATTTCAATAGTGAATTTAATTTTGGGGTGTGTGCTGTTTAGGTGTGTTAGGAAATTGTTTAGGTTTTCTTTTCCATTGGGGCCAAATCACAAATGTGACATTGATGTATCTTAACCATAGTTTGGCTTTGTGGGTGACATTGGCTAGGGCTCTGGATTCAAATTCTTCCATGAACAGGTTTGCAATGACGGGTGACAGTGGTGATCCCATAGGGGCTCCTTCAATTTGCTTGTATCTTTGTCCTTTGTATATGAAATTTGTGTTGGTTAAGCAGTGTTCTGTTAGTTCTATGGGGTGTTTGGGTGGTTGGTATTTATTTTTGATGATTTCGAGAGTTTCTTTTGTCGGGACATGAGTGAATAGTGAAACCACGTCAAAACTTACAAGCAGATCTTCTTGTTCCACATGTAGATCTTTGATCATTTCCAAGAAGTGGTATGAGTTTTGTACATGTGAAGCTGCTGTTTCAGCATGGGGCTGTAGCTGCTTTGCTCGGTAATTGGCTAGGTTTTGTAGTGGTGCTCCTCTGGAGCTGACTATGGGTCTGAGAGGTATGCCTTCTGTTTTGTTCAGAAAACACACGAGGTAGACCGGGTTCCAACAACAAATATTTTATTCTTTAACTAGTCACTAAATAGGAACACTTGGCTGAAGCCGAGGCCAGCCTTTTATACAGGCTGGCTTGCCTGCTTGCAGCCAATGGCAGTTGCTTAAATTTGCCGCCTTTCAGCAGCTCTTTGGATTGGTTCCTAGTGAACCAATCCAATGCTTAGTTTATTTGACCAATCAGGTTTGCAGATTTGGAGTCACCCAATTTACATATAGAACACCCCTCCCCTCTTAGTTCAGTCCTACGTGGTGACGTAGTCTCGCAGGTAGGTGGGGTTTTTCCGGACTCGACTTGACTTGTGCGGTTCATTCTTAGTGAAGAGTTCAACCGGTTCGGATGGGGCTGCTGTGTCGTCCGTTCTCCCTGGAACCGTCTGGAAGGGTGAGTCAGCCATTTTACTACCGCCTGAGTTTCTTAGGCTGGCGGTTTTGACGCTCCCTCCCGTTTCCTCCGGGCAGGTCGAGCTGGCCTGGCTGGCCCCTTCCGATGGGCTCTTCACGCAAGTCTGTCCAAACAGTGAGTCTTTGATTTGCTCTTTTTGTTCATATGTTTCATTGGTTTTATTTTTTAACGGTTCTTTATTTAATTCTCACGTTTCCCCCCCCCACCTTAGTTGGCAATTCGTCGGTTTTTTTGATGAATGGTTGTATGTCTATGGTTCTTTCTATATTTCGGGATCGAAGCTGGTCTATGTGCCACATCCATTCCCTGCCATCATCTACTGTTAACCGGTAGGATTTGGGACCTGTTATTTGGGTAATTTGTCCTGGTAGCCATACTGGGTCCCCAGTGAAGTTTTTGGCGTAGACTAAATCGCCAATTCCAAATTTTCTAAACCATGTAGAGGAGTCGGGGGGGGTTTCTGGCGTGAATTCTGGGTGCAATCTATCAAGGTGTGACCTTAGTTTTCTCCCCATGAGTAGCTCTGCTGGGGACTTGTTGGTTGTGGTACTGGGTGTTATGTGCTGGAGTGTGAGCAATTGGTTAATTTTTTGCTGTACATCTCCAGTGTCCATTTTTTCTAACCCTTCCTTTGTAAATCGGACCATTCTCTCTGCCCTACCGTTTGCAGCCGGATGGGCCGGCGCGGTTAGGGCATGTCTAATACCTAGGGAGGCTAGGTATTGCTCAAAGTGTAGGCTGGTTAGTTGTGGTCCATTATTAGACACGAGGACGTCCGGAATGCCATGGGTGGCAAAAAGGCTGTCCAGTTATTTTATTACTAATTCAGTTGTTGTTGATGGCATAATTTTTACTTCTAACCAGTTAGAATAGGCGTCCACAACAATCAGAAAGGTATGTCCTTTAGTTGGACCAGCGAAATCGATGTGGATTCGTGACCAGGGGCCCCGTGGGATTTCCCAATCTCTAATGGGTGCTTTGGGTGGGGATGGTCTAATTGCTTGACATTTGTTACACGAGGTTACCCAGTATTCTATGTCCCTATCAATACCCGGCCACCAGACATAACTTCTAGCAAGGCTTTTCATTTTTACAATCCCTGGGTGACCTTCGTGTAGCATACTAAGTACCCTAGGTTGTAGTTTGTTAGGAATAACCACCCGATCACCCCACAGTAAATAACCTTTTTGAATAGAAAGTTCGGTTTGTCTGGTCCGGAAAGGTTTAAAGTTTTCAGTTTTTTGATTTTCCGGCCAGCCTTTACCTACCCAGTTAAGAACACGGGCAGTCAAAGAGTCTTTTGCGGTGGCACTGGCGACATCATATGCTGATATGGGTAGATTGGGGCAAGTCTCTATTTGTAGTGCTGTCATCGCTGGAGCCGGGTCTTCTTCAGTCGCTGGCAAGGGTGCTCTGCTTAAAGCGTCCGCATGTGAAATCTGTTTCCCCGGTTGGTGTGTCAGAGTGTATGAGTAGGCTGCTAGGAACTCTGACCCTCTAGTCATTCTTGGGGAGAGGATATTTGGTGTAGGTTTGTTTCCCGCCAAAATTCCTATTAGCGGTTTGTGGTCTGTTATAATTTGAAAAGTCCGCCCATATAGGTACTCGTGGAAACGTTTCACTCCTGCAACAATTGCTAGTGCCTCTCTGTCCAATTGGCTGTAATTCCGCTCGGTTTTAGATAAAGTCCTCGAATAATATGCGACGGGCATTTCTCTGCCATCAGGTAGTTGGTGGCTTAGGATGGCACCTACTCCGAATGGGGAGGCGTCGCAGGTCACTCTTAAGGGCAGTGTGTTGCTAAATTGAATGAGAACGTTTGATGATGTTAGCAAGCTTTTAATTTTTGGGAAGGCTTGCTTTTCTCTGTAACCCCAAGTCCAAATTGCTTTCTTGTCTAAAAGATGGTGCAATGGTTCTGCTATAGTGGCCTTATTTGGCAAGAATACATTATAGAAGTTAATTAGTCCTAAAAAGGCTTGTAATTTGGTCTTGTTTTTTGGTTCTGGTGCGTTTTTAATCGCTTTAATCTTTTTGTCTGTTGGGTGTATACCCTCTCCGTCTATTAAATAGCCCAGGAATTTGACGCTATTCTTAATTAGGCAACACTTTTCTCTTTTCACTTTGAGGCCAGATTCTCTGAACTTAGTTAGTACTTCTTTGAGTCTGTTTTTTAATTGGGTTTCATCTTTGGCTGAGATCAGGACGTCGTCAAAATATGGTACGACTCCTTGTATGCCATTTAGGAGGCGTTCCATTAGACTCTGGAAAACGCCTGGGGCCACACTCACTCCAAATTGGAGTCGGTGACATTTGAATGCACCCTTATGTGTGACTATAGTCTGTGCTTCAGCAGTTTCTGGGTCCACTGGGAGCTGTTGATAGGCTTGTGCTAAGTCAAGTTTAGCAAAAACTTTTCCTTTTCCCAGGGAGTGAAGCAAATGCTGGACTAAAGGCACCGGGTATGCGCTTGGTTGTAATGCGTGGTTCAGGGTAGCCTTATAGTCACCACAGATTCTAACGGACCCATCGGGTTTGACCAGTGTGACTATAGGGGTTTCCCACTTGGCATGGTCCACAGGTTCTAACACCTCTTGGGCTTTTAATTTGTCCAGCTGTTCCTCTATTTTTGCCTTTAGTGCAAAAGGAACTCGCCTGGCTTTTATTCTTCGTGGGGCTATTTGGGGGTTTAGACTGAAAGAAATGGGATTTCCCCGATACTTGCCAAGTGAGCCGTCAAAAATGTCCTGGAATTCTCGGGTGAGGTCGTCTTCCCAGCCGGTTGTAGTCACTCGATCGATCCCGGTCATCCCAATGCCCAATGGCATGAACCATTCGATGCCAAGGAGGCTTGGTCTGTCTCGGTCGACTATGGTCAGCGGTAGCACCTTGACGTGTTGTTTGTAGGCGACTCGGAAATGTCCCATGCCAACTACAGGGATTTGGTTTCCCTGGTAGTCCTTGAGAGTTAGGTGCTGCTTCTGTAATTCTTTGGGTTTGATACCTGGGACTAGCTGTTTTATTGTGTCCCACGATACCATGGAGAGGAAGGACCCCGAGTCCACTTCCATCTTGCAGTGTTTTCCTTCGATTTTTACAATGACTTAAACTTTCTTCCCGCTTTCCGTCTGAGCGCTCTTTATAGTGACAGTTTGGTGTGTATTGGCTCACTTCTCTTGTTGCCACTTTCTCTCAGGTTGTTTAGGCTCAGCTCATGTTGGGGAATTTCTGCGTCTCGTTGGGCTGTAGCTTTTTTTGTTCCTGCAGACTTTCTCGATGTGCCCTCATTTCTTGCAATGCCTGCAGATGGCATCGAGAAATCTGCATTCGGCTCGGGAATGGTTTCCTCCGCAGCCAGCGCACTCCCGCCAATTCCTTCTTTCGCGCTCTTTTCTGTTCGTGAGCAAACGGTGGATCTCGTCGTCTTCTTCGCTCGATTCGAATGTTTCGCCAGACTCTTCATAGTGGGTTGTGGTGGCAGGCTGCTTTCTGTCTTTGGTTGGATTTGTTTCTTCGCTGTGTGTGTTCATCTTTTTCATTGCGACGGCCGATTTTTTCACGGCTTCAGCGGCTGTGGCTTCCGCGATGGCTTCGGTCATGGTGATGTTGGGCTTGTTGAGTAATTTACTCTGTGCGGTCGAGTCTCTCAGACCCAACACCACGCGATCCCTCATCGCTTCGTCAATGTTCAGGAAATCACACTCACCTCCTAATTGTCTAGGAGCAGCAATGAAATTGGCGATGGTCTCTCCCTCTCTCTGGTCTCTGCAGTAAAATTCATGTCGCTTTATTAAGTTTGACACCATCGGAGCGTAGTGTGCTTTGAGGATTCTTTGCAATTCTGGCCACGTTAGTTGTTTAACATCTCGGGGCTTCGCAAGGGCCTTTGCCATCTTGAAAACCGTTGGCCCGCAGTGAGTCAGGAACACAATTCTCTTGCGTTGCTCTGAAATGTCTTCCATTTCATTGCTCTCCAAATACATCTGGAAGCGATCTGCATAGGAATCCCAATCCTCTTCATTGGGATTGAAGGGTGCGGGCGGTGCGTTGTTTCCAGGCATCTTGGTTGGCATCTGGACTTCTTATCACCGCGTGCAGGTTTTTTCGTTCAGGACGATTCCACCTTCGTCGCCAGTGTTTTGTTCAGAAAACACACGAGATAGACCGGGTTCCAACAACAAATACTTTATTCTTTAACTAGTCAGTAAATAGGAACACTTGGCTGAAGCCGAGGCCAGCCTTTTATACAGGCTGGCTTGCCTGCTTGTAGCCAATGGCAGTTGCTTAAATTTGCCGCCTTTCAGCAGCTCTTTGGATTGGTTCCTAGTGAACCAATCCAATGCTTAGTTTATTTGACCAATCAGGTTTGCAGATTTGGAGTCACCCAATTTACATATAGAACACCTTCTTTGTGTATTTTGCGAAGTTTATCTGTGCTAGAAAACCCCAGCTACAGAATTATCAGAGAAGCCATAGAGATTGAAAAAAGACCTGAAAGCATGAATAGAAGAGATGACTCCACCAGACTGTCAATTATCTGGAAGCCTGCACTCTCAAACAAAAAAATCTCCACACCACAAGCCAGGCAAACACCTGGGCACAAACAGACTCCCCCTGAAAACTCCAGCTCAAACACACCCCAACCAGGCACCCAGATGAAACCTAGCTTCTTAATAAATGATAGCCATCCATTTATTCAGAGCCAAGCAGCACGAAAAGCCTCCAATACAGGAAACACAATGTTGCCAACCAATCAAGACAAAAAAAGCTACAAAACAGACAGAAGATATTAGAAACACCAATCAAGCAGAACACAGCAAACTCCAAGACCAATAAACACGGACCAAGACTCCCAACCAATCAGGATGAAGAAAAAAACCATTCTGGCACAGAGTAGGCTAGCACCAAATTTAAAACAGAAATGGCTGTGAAAGTCTGACTCACAGACGAACACAATATAGAAGCCTGATGATGGTGGATGAGATTCTGCCAAAATGTTGCTCAAACTTTAAAAGCACAACTATAATGATGTGGGAAAATACCTGAACAAAGCTGAATACCATACATATAAATACCCATGAAAACTTAAGGAAAAAAAAATATGTATATATATGGTATTCAGCTTTGTTCGGGTATTTTCCCATGTCATTATAACTGTGCTTTTAAAGTTGTAGCAATGTTTCAGCAGAATCTCATCTGCCATCATCAGGCTTCTGTATTGTTGTCGTCTGTATATGTTTTCTGTCTTTTTCTAGTGAAATAAAGATATCTGAAAAAAGTCTGATATGTAACAGATATTCTTAAGATCTAGTTTATTCATGATATTCAATGAATCAAAGAATTAATCAACTAAGCTTGGTGGAACCTTTCTGAATGGGTTTGTGTTAAAAATCATTCAAAGCTTTAGAGACTGATTTTGAAATAATTAACATTTTTAATCTCAACTTGAGAAAACCATTCTCCTTAACTTTTCTACAAATTGTTCTCTAAATTGAAACTGATCAACAGTTTTCTCATTAGAGGTTTTCTCATTATTTCTCATTATTATCAACAGTTTTCTCATTATTAAAATTGGATATGTCACAATTTAAAATATTTGTAATTATTTCAGACCTGACAATCTTTTCCATGACAGCTAAATAATAAACAGAATCCTTAATTTTACTGTAATACATAATTCATAACAGATTAGTATCTGTCCCAGATACCAGGCCATACTACTTGGTGGTAGAAGGACACCAAGACCTATCCTTTTATTTTTACTGACATAATTATTAAAAAGTCAGAACAAACCAGAAGTGATTGTGTTAATACATTTGCATAGCATATTTTTAGTTATAGAGATATTAGAAGAGTATAAGAAAATCAATCATATGATTTTTATCACGTGATTAATATCGTGTTTTAGCCATAACATAGTATAAACCAGAGGTGAATATCCTAGACTAAGACAGCTATGTTAATTTGTTTTTAACAATTTCTTTCTTTTTCCATTTTTATCAGTAATATTTGAATGGTCTTCTGCCTGAACTTTATTCATCTTAATTTTCAAATGTTGGTTGATGTTTCTGACCTTTTTCTGTTTGCCCAATTTTTTAAAAGTATTGGGATAGATTTAAAAGCTGGTATTGAATGAAGAACTAGTACAATTGAATATTAAAGTTCAACATATTTAAACAAACACCAAAAGAAAGGAAGAGAGCAGAGGTAACTTGTAATTAATGCACAACTTCCTGAGACATGGTAATATAAACAGGGGCTGCCTTATTATTACCGATAAAGTCCAGTTGGGACTTGTGAAACATCAATCAAATAGACACTGAAAATGATTTATTAATCTTATATCTTCTGATACTTACAAGCTTTGAGCAAAAATATTAATTAGGTGCTGCTGAGATCTTAATAAGAATTCAACCTGCTGGATTTCATTAAAATCACACACAGAAATATTTGATTGCTGAAAAAGAATTGGAAAGTATCTTTGCTAATTAAATCCTTTTGAAATGGTGAGTGGGCATTCCATTCATCCATGCATATCCTTGAGTTCTCAGATACCTGGCATGACAGCAAATTAATGGCCACAAATGTGAGAATACTTCAAAAGGTCATGACTCTTATGATTGTCCACATGATATTTTCAAAGTGTAGCAAGTATTGTATCCATAAGAGGACTCTTAATTATAATTATGGCAAAAATCTGAAGGGATATTTTTGTACCTATTATAATCCCCTGCGGGAGTGTGGAGCAGTTCTCCACTCAGCTCAAGTGATTTTAGTAGTGGCTTTAACAGGAGCAGAAAAAGGACAAAGCACAAGGTACCAACAAGGTAAACAATATTCCACACCACATCAGAAATGAACTCCTACCACAAACTGCTTCTATATACAGTAAATCAATAAGCTCCTGGAAAAGTCATGCACTTTTCTGATGTCTGAAATGTTTCACAGGCACATATTAACATAGAGTAAACAGATTTTATTTCATAATTTCATTTAAAAATCTGGTCTATTTTCCTTCTATGAAGAAAATACTGAGGTTCCTTTCGGAGTTTACCTTCCAGGACTCTGTCACTCCAGAGTGACCTGGGACATCCATATGATGATGTTGTTTAATAATATTGCTGTTGGATGTAAGCTATCCCGAGTAAAGCTGCCAGCTTTGAAGTTGACTGATAGTCACAAATGAAGGCAAATATGTGTGTCCCAGGATAAAGTAGGATTCAGTCACCAGGAACAGAGGTTTTGTCTTCTGAGTTTTCGGACTCATCTGTAGCTCATCCTCAATCTACATCTAAAAAACTACACACAACAGCTACCAAATAAATACCACATACAGAACAGCCTAGAACACACAGAGAAGTTCCCTTAGGATCGACTCAGCATGAGTCTGAAAGCTTGGAAGACAAAACTTCTGGTCCTGGTGACCAACCCAGATTAGATTCTTAGATTCTAGAACATTGATTGATTGTGATTTTTTCAGTGCTGATGGTGTTGAAGTGCGGCTCCAGATGGTTTGGAATTGCACCCAAGATACTTATTAATATTGGTATTAATTTTGTTTTCTTTGTCCACAGTTGTTCTATTTCTATTTGCAGGTCGTTATATTTTGTGATTTTCTCCAATTCATTCTCTTCTCTTCTGCTGAGTCCAGGTATTGCAATGTCCACCATCCAAACTTTTGGTCTTTCTTACCAATAATAATTGTCAAGTCTGTGGCATTATGTGGCAGATGCTTGTCTAACTTTTCTTTAAAGAATTCAAGGAAGCATAGGTAGGATTAGACCTCACTGTGCTTTCAACCACGAATTTAATGAAAGTATCTGGCCCCCAGTCACCCACTAAATACTACAGTATAATTCAAGGGGATAACTTGGACTTGGGCTTCAATAGAATAGAATAGAATAGAATAGAATAGAATAGAATGGAATGGAATGGAATGGAATGGAATGGAATGGAATGGAATGGAATGGAATGGAATGGAATAGAATAGAATAGTTGGAAGAGACCTTGGAAGTCTTCTAGTCCAACCCCTGCTTAGACAGGAAACCCTATACCACTTCAGATAAATGGTTATCTAATCTCTTCGTAAAAACTTCCAATGTTGGAGCATCCACAACTTTCCACTGTTCCACTGATTAATTGTTCTGTTGGGAAAGTTCTCCTTAGTTCTAGGTTGCTTCTCTGCTTGATTAGTTTCCCCTCCATTGCTTCTTGTCCTACCATCAGATGCTTTGGAAAATAGATTGACTCCTTCTTCTTTGTGGCAGCCCCTGAGATATTGGAACATTGCTATCATGTCACCCCTAGTTCTTCTTTTCATCAGATTAGACATACCCAATTCCAGCAACTAGTCTTACTGTGATTCCTTTTCTGGCTTTCAGTAGCTGGGGACAGTCTTGCATCTTGTCTTCAACGGTCCTACACAATGAAAAATTGTACCCATGTTAATGGTCTATACTACAGACAAGTGGTGAAATTAGCTGAATGTTGTCAGGTATTCAACAACATGGAAACCAAAACACTCTGAGTACATTCATGTTCCAAAAACAACACTGTGCTATATTCTTGCCATTTTAATCTGATTATTAAAACTCTCACACTGCTTCTCAAGTAAAAGAAATTCATGAAAAAAATGTTATCTGTACCAGGTTCTGATGTAAGTGGTGGGATGTATAAAATGTTAATTATAGTACATATGCATTTTTCCTTTTTGAAAGCAGATGGTCCTGTTAAGGTGTGAAAGAAATTCATTTTGATATAGATAGATGTCAGGAAGATACTAATAAGCCTCTTGTTATTTTTACAGTAAATCTATTACACTTGTTATTTGCAAATATATCTAGATGACCAGTCACAGTATCCAGATTTTTCCAGCTACCAAAGCCAATGTAACTGACTGCAAAGCAAGCTGGTTGGTGTGCCTTTTGCTTTTCCATATTTCAGAAAAGAAATAACAGCCTTTCACAAGTAGTCCTCAACTTAGAATAGTTTGTCTAGCAACAATTCAAAGTTACAATGGCATGGAAATAAATGACTTACATACTTTTGTCACACTCACCACTGTTGCAACATCCCCATGGTCACATGATCAAAATTCAGGCACTTGGCAACTGAGTCATATTTATGACAGTTACACTGTCCCAGGGTGGGGTCATGCAATCACCTTTTGCAACCTTCTGACAAGCAAAGTCAATGGAGACCCAGCTTTATTTAACAATTATGCTAATAACTTAACAGTTGCAGTGATTCACTTAACAGCTGTGACAAGAAAAGTCATAAATTGGGGCAAATCCCACTTAACAACTGTCTTCCTTATCAACAGAAAATTGGGACTCGATTGTGTGATAATTTGAGGACTACCTGTAGTTAATAGGCATCAGTTCTGTTGGTAGCTGTTTCCTTTGTCTCTAATTGACAATAATCTTTCCACCTTATTTTCAACAAAAACTCTTCTGCCAGCTGGAAAAAAAGGAGCTTATTTTAATTTAATTTTCAGTTTCAAGAATCAAATTAGAAAAAGGAAAAAAAAAATAACTTGTACTGAAGTTTGCAGAGCTTTAGGGGCATTTGCAACATTGGAAAAGAAGATGATCCCATCACCCCAAATTCAAAACTTCCTTTTCATAAAGTAAATCTGGATGTGGGATAAGAAGAAAACCTCCTTCTCTTATCTATCCTGTCATCTTTTAGAGTCTTTAACCAATCAGATATGTTGAGTGGGCGATTTCATTTAACAAGCTTCAGTCAAATCATCTCTTGAAGCAAATCTGTGAATTGAAGCAAAGACTGTTTTCAAAGCAGTGAATCAAATCAGTTGACCTCCAAAATCATAAGCAATTACATGTGTTGTGGAAAGGGGGAACCAAATGTGCTTCATGGCATTATGAAATAGATATCGCAAGATAGATAGTTTTGCCAGGCATCAGGACCAAAGTACATAAGGCAAGATTGGTGTATTATCTTTTTTTTAACGATCATGACTTGCTGTGGAGGCCACAGCTCCCAATACTTCGGACATACAATGGCTATTTTGCTGATGATGAAATTCTAGCTGGCAATATGCAACGTTACAACTTTAAACCCATATATAGAAAATGCTGAGGGGGTGTTAAATGATGTGGAAGGCTCTCTGATATGAAGAGCTGGTCAATGGGATTTGTCTCCTTCTTAACCCTCCTGTCTACTAGAGCTCTTCTGAGATAAGCAGGCTAATAGTGCTTTCTCAGCTTTCCCTTTCCTTACTCTGGTTAGACAAAATGTTTACGTTCACTCTATATTGTGTCAACAGCCTGTTACACTTTTCCGCTGCTCTTGTTAACACAACTGGGAATTCAATTCACCTCATGGGACTTTTTCCATGGAAAAGCAGACTAGTCCAGAACCTGAGGCCCGGCAAGTTTGCTTTACTTTTTCTGATGTAAAAGCTACGGCATAATTTTTTTTAGCCCTTAGTGAGTGAAGATAAACGGGGAGGATGAGGAGAAATATGTGGATGACCTAATGGTGTATTTTCTTTTAAGTGGCCACAATACAGTGGGCAAGCTTTAAAAGGCACACCTGGTGTCAGACACGGAAGAAAATATTAAAAAGTAAATGTTAATGTTGGGAAAATAATAGATGCTTGCCTTTAAAATCATAATTCTAGAAATTCTGGAAATGCATCTTTGTAGGAGCCATGCTTACTGCCTACCCTGTTACTACACACATATTACTGATTTTAGCACAGCAACCCAGAATAAAACTTATCAACAAGAATAGAATGGACAAGCACACATGTCTAACAAAAGGATGTTACCTAAATTAGAATTGGAAATAGGACAGTGAATGGGTGGATTATCTCCAAACAACTTAATCACAGAATGTTTGCTAACACTATGTAATGATCATTGTTTAATTGATTCATGGTCTTGGTCTTTGTTGTCTTTTTAAATTTATATTACTAAGCTAAGCAAGACAGCAAATGGAGTGGCAGCAATGCCCAAATTGGCCTGGGTTTCATTCAGTTTTTCCTTTTCGACATCATGTAGACAGAAACATGATTTAATTTTGCTATTTCTTCTGATGACAGAATGCTATGTTTCTGTGCTAGTCCTATCAACACAAGTATGACTGTAAACACAGCTTGCAGCACTCTGAATATGTATATTCTTGCTTGACCAGTCCATAATATGTATTTTACTATCAAACCATAGAGTCACATTTAACATGATTAGGGCAAGTTGAAATTTCTCTGCATTACAATGTGAAATGAATCTGATCCAGACACTGGTCCAATATTCACCACTTTAAGAACGGCAGACAGTAAGGCCAGGACTGTCATTGGTTTGTGCTAGCTGCTTTCTCTGTTGAGTTACAAGTAGTTGAGGAATTGGCATTGCTCAGTCAATTTCATTTGGTAATGTAAAGCAAATGCACTTTGAAGGGTAGATCTGAAATTTGGATCAAATCAGAGCTACCAATGAATATAATCATATCAAGTTCATGTATCTGCCTCTTACCTGACCTATTTATTCATTACATCCCACCTCTATTATTATTTTTATAAATAACTCAAAGTGGAAAAGATATCTAATTCTTCCTTGAAGGAGTCTCTGTGTTTAGAGACAAAAGAAATTTCTTGTTTCTTTTAGTCTCTTGGGCTTCCTTCTTTTTAAATTTTAATTTAGGCTTTCAATCCATGTATTTCTTAATATATCTCACTCTTAATTAAAATAGAAGAAAAGCTGTTAAAATTAACTGATAGATAAAGCTATTGTTTTTATAGATAACTATATGAAGAACAATTTTCTTTTAAATGGGACATTCTGTTACTTAATTACAGCACTCCAAGTATTTTTAACACTCTGCCTGTGATCAGGAGCATCTATTGTAACAAAGGTTGTTAAATTAAAATCTCCCACCCCGCCGCCAAAAAAAAACAGAACAATTTGAATCAAGTCTAATGAGGATTCATTCAAAATGAAGCACTACTATAATTCTTGTATAATGTTTAATTTGGAGGTTATACAGGATTGTCCTTTCAATAATGCTGTTGTGCACAGTCTGGATTTGTGCACAGTCTATTTCCTGCAATTCTTCCTTCATCTTTTCTTCCTTCTTTTAATGTGATCATCAAAAGACAGTTGAGTGACTATATTAGAATTTTATGTATTTATGTTATTACGACAATGGAGATTTTCAGTCATCCAGGTCATTGTTGTGCCAAATGTGCTTTTTCAAAAGGCAACTGGATTTTCTTTGTTTTTCCTTGAAAATGTTTTGCTTCTCATCCAAGAAGCTTCTTCAGTTAGAATGGAAGAAGCTTCTTGGATGAAAAATTGAAGTGTCTTTAAGGAAAAACAAGGAAAATCTAGTTGCCTTTGGAAAAAATATCTTTGGGAGATGTACGTTATTAATTTTTATTTTAAAACAAAGCTCAGCCTTTCCGCATCTATTCGACCTATACATGAATCTTGAATCCAGAATTACTTAGATGACCCAACAATACTCTCTGGTCTTACTTCTTTTTGTTTTCAATTTTTGTTATCTTTTTCATCTCATGTGTGTATACATATATACAGGATTGTGCTTTCAAGTTAGTCTTGACTCCTAGTGAGCACCTCAACAATCTCTGCAGTATTCTTGGCATGATTTTGGAAGTTGCTTGCCATTGCCTTACTCCTTGGGCTAAGAGAAAGAGCAAGAGCTCAGAGTTGCCCAAATTGCTTTGTGCCTAAGGTGGAACCAAAACTCTTGGTCCCCTGATTTCTAGCCTCATGCTTTCTGAAGTCCCTCACCATAACATGAAACTGACTCTTACCTCATGAGGCACTCCAAAATACATCGTCATGAGCAATAGGTGTGAGAAACCTAAGAACTGAGTTAGTCCAGTGAATGCCAACTCAAATAGAGGTGGTATTCAGCAGGTTCTGACCAATTCTGGAGAAACAGTAGCAAACATTTTGAGTAGTTAGAGAACCAGCAAAAACCACCTCTGACTGTCCCCATTCCCATCTATTCTCTGCCTCCTGAGTCTCAGCTGATTGCCTGGGTCTTCTTTTGTTCCCCAGCACAGTAAAACAGAGCTGGAAAGCAGGTTAGTGGGTGGGGGGGAGTGGGATTTTGCAGTAACCTTCCCTTGCCACACCTGCCAAGCCACGCCATGCTCACCAAGCCATGTCCACAGAACCAGTATTTAAAAAAAGTTGAATCCCACCACTGAACTCAAACATAGATAAATGGAGAAAGCTACTTGTCTAAATTATTCTGAAAAGGCCAAATGGTACTGCTTTCGGTAATAAAATAAAGGAAACTTTCTACAAGAAAATGCAAGGGGGTAGGAATGGAGAAGGGAACAGAAGTTGAAATAGTGCATCGCTTTCCAGCATCACAACATCACAGCATCACTTGTTATCTCTGTTCAAACCTTTAATTAGATTAGTTTTAACTCAGCAAGTTTACAGCTGCAGCATGCCAAAATGCTATTTTCAAAATAAAATAAGGTAACATTGTCAGTGACAGAACATCTTGAAGGGCCACTCAAGTATTCTCAGTCTGGTTCCCTCTGGCTATCAGCAATTCCATGTATGATCCATTCCTGCTAATGTGCAATTCTGTTTAGCAGTGTTTGTTGGAAATGCACACACTTGCTTTCTATCTATCTATCTATCTATCTATCTATCTATCTATCTATCTATCTATCTATCTACCTACCTACCTACCTACCTACCTACCTACCTATTTCTTTGCTGTACTGAGAGTTTATTCAGAGAAGCCCTTGGAAGCCCATGCTGTTTAATTGCCTGATGTCAATGGAGGATGAAAACAGCCTTAGAATCAGGCCCTGCTGGGTGGGACTATAAACAGAAAGATAAAGATGAGAAGTAATGTGTGAATACATCCAGGAGGGAAGCACTTTATTATTATTATTATTATTATTATTATTATTATTATTATTATTATTCCCTTTTCTCACCTTCCTTGGCACAATAAATTTACTGTTATATAGGGTGCATTCTTGATTTTTTTTAAAAAATGGCAGTGTTTTCAAATTGTTTTCTAATGAATGGCTCCCCCCCCCTCGTTCCTTTCAATTCAGTGCTGAAAACAGCAAAATGAGAACTGCGCTATTGAATATAAACAATTGTACTGCAATGATGTTCTGCATTTTTCCAGTGGGGCTAAGTGACTCATGCTGTGGGAACTTGCTTGTATGAACAGGAAAAAAAAAAAGCCAGCTCATCAGCAGACAAAAGAGTGTATTTTTTCAAAATAATCCTTTAAGGAAGGTTTTATAGTACAATGCACTGGAGCAGTGCTCTGATAAGGACCAAGAGAATCCTTTAGCAAAGATACTAACTTCATAATCCAGTGCAAGATCAGTGGTTGTGCAGAAGCATACTTGGTGCAAATTTCATCTTTCTCAACTATGGCGTTAGCTCTTTCAGAAGCTCCATTGGTACTAGGATGGTATGCTGAACTTAGGCCTTGAAGAGAGGACCCTTCACCAATATCCGCAATTACTACCAACATAGTATTTGAGTAGGACACCTTATAATATGAACATCATTAGCCCATCATTAGCCCCATAACCCATAACCACCACAAATAGCATTGTACCATCACCAACCCATCACCCCTGGCTTGTGGATCCAGGTTCCATTTTAACAGTTCCATGCCCTTCAACTCTCTTCTGGGTTTTTGGCCATAGTGTGTATTCTGTCAATGGATTGTTTCACCTCATCTTCCAGTGCTGCCGATGAAAACCAGCCATTCAACATAACAGGAACAAAACAATGAAGAACAGTAGTGCCTAACATCAGTTCCCCCATCAGCACGAGACAACCTGACATGCAGACAGGACCAGAATATGGCTGGGTCGCCACAACATGCTGGCACAGGAGCGGGGAGCACAGACAGGTCTGTCACGAATGATGAAATATATGGTCGCGACAATCTTCTTTTAACAACCCCATCTCTTTTGGATGGACTCTCTGCAACTGAATGGAACTAGGTATTTACTGGCTGGATGTCCTTCCTGTTGCCAATGTGGAGCTTTATTCAGTAGATATATTCTCATTATGCCCAGAGAGAGAAATATCTGCTTCTATCAAGGATCAAACTCACAGTGTCCTAATTGTGGAGCAAGAGCTCCACCTCTAGGCCACCGCTCACTCATATTTGGTGATAAGCCACTGGAATATTCATAACTGCCTCTTTTTTATATTTACATTTATCAGCTGGAATCTTGAAATATTTATTTATTTATTGAATTTATATTGTCGCCTATTCACCCATGGTGACTCAAGGTGGCTTACAGAATGTAAAACCATATTTAAAATAAAAAATAATAAAAATTAACAAAAAGAATCAAATAAATGAATAAAGTACAATGGAACAAAATCTGGAAAAAAAGGTAAAAAATCACCTCCAACTCCCACTCCCGCCCCAATAACAGCAGGTCACATGAGCCATTTGATGGGCTCCATCCCATTCTGGAATATGCTTGTGTCACACATCATCCAAGGGTTACTCAGGTGTATTGATTAAAACAAATATTAATATAAAATACATTCACCAAATCATGTTCTAAAGCATGTGCAATTGGCATAATTAATGCATCATCTAATATGTAGCCTTCTTTGTATATTTAATATTTGCATGGATGAGCACAGCATGCTGAAAAAAAAACTATGAAGCCTTCTACTAATGTGCTCTGTTTCTTTAGGTTTTATTGTCACTGTCCATATGGTAGTGTGAATACCTAAACTGAAAATACCATGACTTTCTAATAGAAGGTATTACATATTTTTTTAACTTGGGTCAATTTAGATGTTCTGGCTAGATGGATAATTCAATGTACTTAAATGTACATCTCCCTTCTCCCTCAGTCCTCTACCACTATGAGTTGCAGCAAGATTTGAAGAGACAATGCTCGACCATTGTTGGCTACAATGTTTGTCCAAGGGCTTTTGACAATATCTGTCAAATCTCTCCCTTGTTCTTTTTCTCAATATGAAGATCCATACAGGCTAGTAAAAACTGTTGCTACAACTTCTCACTCTTGTCATGGCTCAAAGAAAACAGATGACAAGGCACAACAACAAGAAGGAACTGGAACAATGTATACTTACATCAAAGCTGTCCCATGGACAATGCTCACATTAATATGTGGATGGCAAGAGAGGTTTGAAGACTGTACATTAGGATCAAGGTTAAAATATATTTTCCACCAGTTCTTTCAACACATTTAACCCCATTTCTCAAATAAAATTGGTTTATTCACAGCTGAATTCAAGTTCTCTATCAATACCAGCAACTTATAGAAGCTCCTTTAGCTTCCTTTCTGCTCTTTTAGTTCAACAGTACTAGATTTATTTTTCAGCTGAGTTCTTTTGCAAGTTTGTTGAATATCAAACAGGCAAACATTTTCTTCTTGTGCCTTTGTAGCTTTCAGGTTGACATTCACCCAAAGTTGGAGATTGCAAGGTTTTTTTTCCAAATAATTAATCACAATTTTTAATTATCTTTTAATTAAAGCAAGCAGTATCACATCTCCAGGGGCTTTCATGCCAGCTTGCTCTCTTTGCAATATTAAATGATGCCAACTGAAGTTTGTTTAAAACCTTTTTTATGCCTTTAATTGTTCCAGCTCTTTGCAAATCAAATTTAACTATTTTCAGAATTAGGCCATAGCGTTGGATGAAATATTGCATTTCCAAGAAGGCAGATGCATGCTCTGAATAAAAAAAAAACATTAATACTTTTGCCTGCTTTCATATAATGCTCTGGAACATAGACTTTATAAATCTGTTCACTCGTGATCTCAGTTTGAATTAGTATGATCTCTACTGACCACTGAACTTATTTCTTGGTATTTACAATGTACAGTATGTGAGCTACCATGCATACCATAGTTATTTTTTCCTGTATGACCAATAATTTCAGTAAATATTTGTTGGATAAATTTTAGATACATCTGAGAAAAGTGAAAAATAGCTCTAGGTGTCACAGACCTAAGAAAGGAATCCTGTTCAACACTGGGTCTCAATCTATTGAAAAAAATATAATGACAAGAGTTTGTGTAGATTCATTTTGGCTGTATGACCCTTTGGAAAGATCATTTATCGCATTGCAAATAGTAATATTTTTTATGTTCATATATACTGCACTGTTTTAATTCTGAAGATATGCACCACTACTATCACATGAATAAGAAGATACACAAATCAGGCATTTATATATATATAAGTAGACATACATTTAGTCCCTTAGCCACATATCCTTAAAGAACAATGAAGCAACAGAAGTTTCAAGGAGATTTATGCCAACCTTTCTACAAGGTTCTGCAAGTGCTGTTGACATGTTTATGCTAACAAAGTTTAACATATTGTATGATACAGTCACTTTGTCTTTCTCTGATTTGCTAAGGAAAAAATCCTATGTTACAATCAATGACTGGATGGTCACATGCTTTATACACACATATCTTCCTCACTCCTGGGTATTGGGTTTTGTAATCTCTCCCCATTTCTTCCAGATAAGAAGTTCCGAGACTGTTAGCTCTTGAAATCATGCAATTCAAGAAAGCATGTAGTAATATCTTGATTCTAGAGAAAAACTTCTAACAGCAACTCTCATTATTTTAAAAGTTGTTTGCTTTTCTTTGATATGATCTATGGACATTCAAGTAAATAGGATATATCAATATTTGGACAATGTAGGCATAAATCTGCAAGGAAATAAATTTCTAGCCAGTATGAACTGCAGGGTAATTTTACTTTTCCATCTTCAAATTTCAAGCCTTTGTATGAAGTATGAAGCACTGTGTACAGATCCTTGAATTCTATATTACATGAGTGATGATAAATAAATCAAACAACCTTTCCATAAATAACTAGAAATATATGGGTAAGAAGAAAACTTGTACATTCTGTCTTCCTCCCAGCCCAGCTCACAAAAAACCCACGAAGTAATAGAACTGTAGATTTGGAAGGGCTCACAAACATCATCTAATCCAACCAGTGTGCTCAGGGAAACCATATAAAACAATCTTAAGAGTCCAGCTTCTTTTTAAAAACTTTCAGGAGTGGAAAATGGATAATTCCCACAGATAGATTTCTTCGCTGCATTACAGGAGTTACTGTCTGACATGTCAGTATGCTTTTGGAAATGTGGTGCCCAGAATCATATACTTATTTTGTATGTATATGATGTATTATTCAAAAGTAGACATTCTGTTAAATAGCTACAGAGATAATTTTTTCTTACGGTTTGAGGGAACACCAATGTGAAAGCTTTACCTTCTGGTAGAGAATGGATTGGTTCATTTGCCTAAAGCAACTTTTTTTAGATCACTGACGCTTTCTATGTAGTTGGTTTTCTGTAGTTGGAAATGTAGCTGGTTTTCTGTTTCTGGCTAATCTAAACAAGATCTTGAATCTATGTGAGAATTGAAGAATTGCCATTACTGCCTTGAGACTTTGAGATTAAAAAAAGGGAAAATACTTTTTTTTTCAACCCCATTTTCCCTTACAAATATGAAAAGTATGAATAGTATAACATGCTTCCTGCAGATCTTTGGCAAGCAGCATATATATATATATATATGTGTGTGTGTGTGTGTGTGTGTGTGTGTGTGTGTGTGTGTGTG
>BLBF01000016.1:42372728-42385003 GCA_015471245.1 Laticauda colubrina
ATATATATATATATATATATATATATATATATATATATATATATATAGTTCCATTATCTCGATGAGGAATGCTGTCTAATGAACTGATTTGAAATTGCTTTAAGCTATTTGTATAACAGTTGGGTTTCTCTTTTTTCTCTCTCACTATTCTTTTCATAAGACACAATTAATTTTGACACAAAGTACCTGGCAAAGCATACATAAAATATCGCTCATTTTATTCATTCCAATAAAAGTAACCAACTGGAAATGTTGACAGGTTAATCCTGCAAAGGAGCTGTCTTGTTTAGTCATTAAAGTGTCAGACTAAGACTGGGAAGGCCAAGATTCAAACCTCAGTCATGAAAATGTCATGGGAATGTGCTTATATAAAATGGAGAAAGAAACTGATATATTAATGTCATTGTGTGTTCATCTTTCATAAACCACAAATGTGGAAACTTCTTTCAAGGCTACAACATTTGCCCAAATTATCAGTCATAATATCTGCCATTCATGGCAGCTAAATCTGCCCTTTAAGAGACAATCTGCCAGCAACTGCAGGTTGCAGTTATGACCACAATTAAGGCCATGCTTTCTGTTGCTAAGCAAGGCAATTTTAAGTGATTTTTTCCCCATTTTATGACCTTTCTGCCAGTTGTTAAGTGAATCATGTGGTTGGTAAGTGAATTAGAGTTAAGCTTCCCCCATTGACTTTGCTTGTCAAAAGCTACCTGGGAAGGTTTCACACTTCCCTGACTGCCTCAGCTATATATCACTGAGAAGAAACCATCACAAAGCCTTCAGTTTAGATTTAATTGAAGCTTGACAAGTCACAGTAACTGCAGATCATGAGAGATGAAAGGCATGATATTCCTTCTACCATAGTGACCACCTCAAAATTTAATAAATGCAAAAACACCATGTGCCATATGTGAGAACAGTGCAATTTGTTTCTTTGACAACATTTTCAATATCTAATTGTCTTTTTATCTGAGAACAATGACATTATCTGAGAACTGGGGGAAAAAGTTTTTTTTTCCCCTCAGAACACTTGAATCATCATGAAACAAACTTCACGGGCTACGTGGTCTATCATGAAATGAGGTTAAAATGACATTAAATATTCATTTTTTGACTTAGCACTTTATACTAAACCAGGACTATTTTTAATACTAGTAGGTCAATTAGCTCTTAATTTATCATCCCCAATGCCCTCAATGCTAAAGCAAAACTACATTGTGTCTTGCCGTATCAACCCAGTAAAATTTGAAGGGCCAATTTACCAAATGCTGCTTAAAAATACAGCAGTGAAATTTTGGAGGACCATAAAGCTCTGTCTTAATAAAAATGATCTCTGAAGAAAAGAAAATCCAATTCATTGATAAAGTTTGCTTCCTCTTCTCTCGACCTCTGTTCAAATAATATTTTAAATGGGGAGAAATGAGGCTGTTGATTTGAGTTTGCCTTTCCTCATTGCAACTTAGTTTACATGGCATAAAAATAATGCACTATATTTCTCTGTATTTTTGTGATCTCACGACAGAGTTATTTTTCGCAGTCAAGAAGGAATAAAAGGTAGGCTAAGAACATTAATATATAAATACATGATACAGAGGACAAGAGAAAAAAATTGAATAGTCTTTAGGTTTCTCATTTGAATTGGCTCTTCACTGACACATGTAAAATGCACTTCTTTGTATGCATCTCACTTAAAAATAAGTACCGATTCAAGAGACATCTGAGTACCATTCTTCATCCTAACTTTGAAGGATTCAGAACTGTGGTTGCTATTTAACTTGAGCAAACTTATATATCAAATGTTCAATATTTTCTCTGGCTACTGTCAGCTCCGTGTCTGCAGCAATTTAGCATTTTTCATATGTATAATGTAAGTGCTCGGTTATAATGAACCCTCTAACTTTTTTATACCCAAGAGTATATTTTATACACAGAGGAGATAATATACCCATTTAGGTGTCTGCCAATATTTCTCTGTTACCACTCACTTTGGGCTATATTTGTTCTCTGCGTGTTTGTGAGTTATAAATAGCTAGCAACTGCATACTTACTGTCTGCTTACATTGAGTAAGCTGTAACATTAATTCCCTCAAACAAGACCATCTCAGGTTGTAAGTCATTATAGAATATTATAAGTTATCAGAACATTTGTAATGTTCTTTGTTTCTGCACTTAGCCAATATCATTTCTGACATTCTAGATCTCATGTCTCTTTATTTCTTACCCTCTTGACCGCAATTGTGATCCTGTAGGACTTAATGGACCTAATTATACACATGGGCTGAGCATATCTTCAGATCAGCCACAGGTAAAGTGGTCACTGCCTCACATATGCCTGCTTAATTACCACATCCACATTGTCTTTAATTAGTGACAAGGCAAATGTGACCTAAGCAAATCAACTAACCTATCACAGACATGGCAAATCCCTGAGTACTCGCAATATGCAATGACGCAAAGTGGGGTGAGGCTGCCACACATAGAAGAGAGGTGGTATAGAGATTAAAGTGTTGAACTGGCAACATGAAAATGCAGGTTCTAATCCACCCTCAGCTCTGAACATTTGTGGGACAACTTTGATCCACCTTTGACTCTCAGCCAAACCTATCAACTGATGGTTGCTGTTTGTTAGGGTAATAGAAGTAAAGCACATTACAGATAATCCTCAACTAATGACCACAATTGAGCCCAAAATTTATGTTGTTAAGTGAGAAATTTGTTAAGTGAATCACTGCAGTTGTTAAATTGGTAACATGGTTGGTAAGTGAATCGGGTTTCCCCATTGACTTTGCATTTGAGAAGGTCGCAAAGGGAGATCACATAACCCAGGACACTCTAACAGTCATAAATGTGAGTTAGTTGCATCTGAATGTAAATCACATGACCATGAAGATGCTACAACAGTCATAGGTGTGAAAAATTATCATAAGTCTATTTTTCCAGGGCCCTTTGAACTTTGAACGATCACTGAACAAATCATTGGAAGTCTAGGACTACCTGTATTTATGTTGACTTAAGCTCCTATAGAGATGAGAAATAAATCAATATATAACTTAATATAACTCAAGAAATAACTTCAGATGCCTCTGAAGTCTCTTCTAACTATACAGATTTCAGTGACATGATTCCTGGTTTCTTGCCTTACAAAATAAGGAGAAAAACATATGAATTTAGACTAAACCTGGCAAAGGCTAATTTATTTTTATTTTTTTTGAAAAATGAACAAGCCCATCTCCTCTCTCAGAAAAAAAGGGAACTTCCAACCCCATCCATTTTTGTCTGCATGTTTCTTTATAACTAGTGGGATGTGGTCGCTCAGTGCCTAGACTCTGAGCTTGTTGATCAGAAAGATCGGCAGTTCAGCGGTTCGAATCCCTAGTGCCATGTAACAGTGAGCTCCCATTACTTGTCCTAGCTTCTGCCAACCTAGAAGTTCAAAAGCATGTAAAAATGCAAGTAGAAAAATAGGGACCACTTTGATGGGAAGGTAACAGCGTTCCATGTGCCTTCAGTTTAGTCATGCTGGCCACATGACCTCGGAGATGTCTTTGGACAGAGCTGGCTCTTTAGCTTTGTAACGGAGCCCTAGAGCTGGATATGACTAACACATATGTGCAAGGGGAATCTTTACCATGACCTTCTTTATAACATATTACAACTCCTAGGACGACAGGTTTCCCTTACTATTCCACTGAAAAATAATAGTTGAATAAATTGCTTTTTATGTGCTGTTATTTCATTTTCAAAATATTAGAATAATCACAGCTTGGTGTGTGATATATGCAGTCCTTTTAATTGGGGATCTCCATCACATAGCATAGAAAATATAGTCTACTTGTTCATGGTTTGTTGAACAGACTGAATTCACACACACACACACACTAAATGATAAATCATCGTGTACAAACAGCTTCAAAGATTCAGGCAGAATTTATTGGCTGTATGGTGGTGCAGAAATAAACCAAATAAATGAATAGCCCCTAACCACAAGGTACTTGGTGGCATTACGGCTTTTTGACTGAGATATCTTCCTTCATAAAATCTATTGTCCTGTCTTAGGATATTCATTACAAACACAGCAGTTCTCAGAGAAATAATATCCTTTATGACTTTGAGAAGAGCTGCAAGATTCTTTAACCAATACATTCTTTAATCAATACATTTAAAAAAAAAATACTCTGCAGTATGTGAAGTTCCCAAACTGGTATTATTTTGTATCTTCAAAACTAGTCAGTAGAGGCATTTTTTTTTTCCCCAAAAGTGTTCCTTTTCAATATTCAGTGTCCTGTGTCATTATTCATCACATGTGAAAGACATTTAATCTTTTCCTTAGTGAGAATGATAAATTGTTCTTTTATTTCTTCAGTGTCAGTCTGTGCTGTGCTGTTATTTTTCTTTAAGGCCCTGTCACATTGGCCAACGGATGCAAAACGTTGTAAAAAGGACACAGCGGACGAGAAAATGTTCCATCCGTTGTTATCCACTCTCAAAAGTGCTCCGAATTTGCATAACCAGAGTGGACAACAATGGAAAGGAATGGATGGGGGGAGGATGTAGAGGGGATGGAAAGTGGATGCTCCACGGAAGCCTAGTGGATGGAAGCGGATGGGAGCGGATGGCACATTCGCAGGGCTTCCGGGGGAGCACAGCGAAGCGGATGCACAGCAGAAAGAGCAGATGCAGAGCGGATGCCTAGCGGATGAAGCGGATGCAGAGCAGAAGCCGAGCGGAAGCCTAGCAGAAGCCTAGCGGATACACAGCGTTCACTGCGCATGCGGGGAGGATGCATTGCGTCAGCCCCGCAGATATAAAGGGAAGCAGCTTGCAAGCAGGTCACCATTCAGAGGAAAGACCTCTCCAGACAGACAGACAGACAGACAGACAGACAGACAGACAGACAGACAGCAAGCTAACAACCCAACAACCATGGGGAAGAAGAGAAAGCCTCAGCCTTCTGCTGCCAGCCCTGGCAAGAGGGACAGGGCCACCATCCCACCCCCTGGCCCTGACTCTGCTTCTGCTGGGGCTTCTGGTGCTCGGGCTCGCTCTTCTGGTGCTGGAGCTTCTGCTGGCGCTGCTCCTGGTGCTGGTGCTTCTGCTGGTGCTTACTCTGCTGGGGCTGCTCCTGGTGCTGGGGCTTCTGCTGGGGCTTACTCTGCTGGCACTGCTCCTGGTGCTGGGGCTTCTGCTGGTGCTTTCTCTGCTGGCACTGCTCCTGGTGCTGGGGCTTCTGCTGGGGCTTACTCTGATGGCACTGCTCCTGGTGCTGGTGCTTCTGCTGGGGCTTATTCTGCCGGCGCTGCTCCTGGTCCTGCTGGTGCTGCTGGTGCTCCTGGTCCTGCTGGTGCTGCTGCTGGTGGTGGTGCTCCTGGTCCTGCTGGTCCTGCTGGTCCTGCTGCTGCTGGAGTGGCTGAGGGAGAATGAATATCTTTGGTGGAAGGGACACAGGCTCTATCGAGACACCAAGAGGAAGCAGGCTGCTTGGAGAGAGAAGGCGGAGAGCTTGGGCTACACTTCGGATGTGCTCCTCGGCTGGTGGAAGCACATGCACACCTGGTACGGGAAGCTGCACCTCAAAAAATCTGGCTGGGCCGCGGTGAAGCTGATGGACAGAGAGACCTACGTGATGGACACCATCAGGAGAAGTGTAGATCTCCTCTCTCAGCTGGTACACACCGACGCCCCATCCTCCAACCACAAGCCCTTCCTCACCTACGTCAACCTGACCCTCATGAACATGTTGGAACCCCAGTACCAGGTTGTGAAGGACAGGATCACTGATCTTCTTCACAAGCCTCCAGACCCAGATGAACCTGCTCCCACCCAGTCCAGGACTGCTCCTCCACCCCAGGTGATGTCACTGCCCTTCCAAGGCTTTCCACAGGCCCTCCCCTACCAAGGCTACGGCTACCAGGAGGTCCAGCAGCACATGCAGCCCTTCCCAGTCCAGGCACAGGTACATCGGATGCCACCGGTGCCACTGATGCCACCGATGCCACCCACGCCACCGATGCCACCCGCATCACTGATGCCAGCCATGCCACAGATGCCACCCATGCCACAGATGCCACCAACACCTCACCTCGCTCAGCTGCAGACCAGACATCCCCACTACACTGCTCCTTCCTCCACCCTACAGCGAAGCCCGGCCTCAGAACATCTGTCATCGGTTTTGGGGCTGACATCCTATGTCATGGAGGAAGGGGCTCTCAACATCACGGGACTGAGGAAGCTGTCTGAGAGCTTCCTCCACACACTGTCCCCTGTTGTCCTCTCGGGGCCAGGCACCCCAATGGTGCCTCAGACCAGCACTCCAGCAGCAGCCACCTCCACAGCACCTGGACCTTTCACCCCTGAGACTGGGCATGCCTCAGAGTGACCAGGAAGGGTGCCAGAGACTGGGTGGCTACCTGTAGACTTTATTTTTGCTTTGGACACTTGACTTGGGTCATTTTGCTTTTACAGCTTGTTATTAATAAAGATTATCTTTGCTTCACACACTTGCTTCATTTATTTTTGTAAATAAAGTCTTGGTGGAAACTTTTAGAAATGGTTTAAGCCTTTGCATGCTTGTGGGATGGGTTAAGATAGCAGTGGGATGGGCAGGGATACCTTTGGGATGGGTAATAGCAGTGAGATGGGCAGGGATACCTTTGGGATGGGTAATAGCTGTGGGATGGGCAGGGATACCTTTGGGATGGGTAATAGCTGTGGGATAGATAAACCTCCAGTGCAAGGATAGTGGGACTGTATGGTCCACCCTCCCAGGTGGCACACCTTTGGCCCTTCATTATCAATAACAATGTAAGCATTGATCCACACATTTCAACATAAACACAACTCTTTATTAAGTTCCTGTTCATTGTAGGGCCACTCAACATACATGGCCCAATCTCATCAGTGTGATGAGACAGGCTGAAGAAAGCATCCATTCATCATCTATCATCCTAACTTGCCACTCCACTGCTCCAGCTGGGGAGTTGCACCAGTGTCTCAGGAGGTTGCGCTGCTTCTTCCCTTCACGTGAAGCTCTGTTGGGGCCTTGTACATCCAGAGTGTCGATCAGGTTTCGCCCTTGCCTCCATTCCCCAGGCTCCATGTCCCCATTTCCTTGTTGGAGGTCCACGAGCCTGTTCTGCAACACTGGGTAGAGGGTGCGCATAAGATTGTGCAGGATGCAGCAAGCTTCCACGATCCTCCTCACGGTCTCTGGGTGATGCTGCATGGTAGTGAGAAGTACCTGGAACCTTTTGGCCCGGATGCCAAAGGCATTCTCCACCATCTGCCTTGCCCTGGACAGCCTGTAGTTGAAGATCCTCTCTTCACGGGTGAGGCATCTGAAGGTGTAGGGCTTCATGAGGTAGGTTCTGAGGGAGAAGGCATCATCCCTCAGGTTGAAGTAGGGCACACATCTTGTGTGTCGTTGGGCAGGGGGTCTGGATCTGGGAAGCCCATGATGAGGTTGCATTCCAGCCCCTCCTTGAGGTCACTGGCATTGAATACCTGGGCATCTGAAGATGAGCCGTTGCCTGAAGCATTGATGTACATGAACTTGTAGTCAGCATCGACCATGGCGAAGAGGATGATGCTGAAGAAGCCCTTGGAGTTGAAATAAGTGGACCCTGACTTGGCTGGAGCTTTGCAGGCCACGTGCTTCCCATCTATGGCTCCAACGGTGTGGGGAAAGTTCCACCTCTGATACCACTGCTCTGCAACTTTCTTCCAGTCTTCTTCAGTGGAGGGGCACTGGAGGAGCTCCTCCAGATATTCTTCGATGATGGCCTGCACCACTTCTCTGACCATAATGCTGATGGTGTTGGTACATTTTCTGCTCAAAAAGTTTTGAGCAGCTCAAAACTTTTTGAGTGGATGGAACCTCAGTCGACAGATGCTAGATGGATAGAGAGGATGAAAAACGGACGCAGTGAGTACAGAACGGAAGCATCACGTTAACCAACAGATGGCAAGTGTTTCTCTCCATTTTATATCCTCTTTCCATCTGTTGGTGCAGTGTGACATGGGCTTTACCTAAGGGAGAATGAGAATTATCCAAAGCCAAAATAACTTTTTTAAAATATTCAGTCATTTTACCATGCATTCACTCTCTCTCTTGCTCTCTCTGCATGTGTATGAAAGCTGCACTCAACTGTTACAAAAGAAGGCACGAGTAAGACCAAGTGAAAGTAATATGAAAGAAGGAATTTATGTATTGAATGATTGAATGAAAGAGATATCAATATCAGTCACACTGCACAAATTTCACAAATTGTTCTGCAACTGACCAGTTTCATACATTGAGCAAAAAAAACAACAACCCTGAAAACAATAAAGAATTACTTTGTGAAAATGAAACCAAAGGTGGCAAGAAAAATTTTTATTCCACATTTAAAATAACATTTCATTTAAATTTGATAAAATCCACATCTGGATTACACATTATTTGTATTAACTTTTAGATGGCTGAATTAAAAGAAACTTTTTGTGCAGTTTGTGTGCTTGTGAGCTTAAAAGTAATGGGGAAAGGATGTGGTGCTGATAATTGTGACAGTACAAAGCAAGTAGCAGGAACTCAAGTTCATGAAGTAAATTTTGCAAGTAATAAGTGTTCAAGAGACCTTTAGTCATACTATGAAAAACTCAGACAGGCAGCAAATAGTTGAAGATTCCGGGTTTCAGAGAACTTCACAAATTACCATTTCTAACTGTTTATGCTGTTAAGATCTCTGGCTCCATTCACTCCATTCACCCACTTCACTCCTCGCTGCCAGTATATGGTGTCCAGAAACTTTTCCCACTTTTCTATTCATGTGTCTGAAAGATGATTGCCAATAATAGGACATAGTCACTACCAAAAAATGAGACAGTCACTGTCAGGAGAAACAACACTATTTTTACATCAGGTAGCAAAGGGAAGAAGGGGGAAAAGAGGAGACAGAAATTCAGAACTGGAAGATGGAAAGAAGTTCAAGTTCCTGCTAGTGAAAGTATACCTGTTTGCATTTTTCAAGAAGATGATGTAAAACTACAAATGCAGCATTTTCTTGAGTGCAAGAGCCAGGTTGACTAAATTCTAAGAAGGCAGGAAGCTTACAACATCCTATATGCAGGAATGTCAAACTGGCAGCCCGCAGGCTGGAGATGTCATGTGCAAGTCACGCCCACCCCAGCTCCACAAATGGGAAAAATATCATGAAATGTCTGTGATGACAACATGACGCAACAAATTGGACACCCATGTCCTAGAGACATGCATCTTTTGTGAGTGGAAGGCTCCTCTGCCATTCATGAACCTATCTGCAGTTAACATTAATCTATTTAAACTATTTGTGTTCTTTCAATCAACCCAAAACGATTCTTGTTTGAAAGATAGTGCTTTTAATATATTTGTACTTTCTAGATCAGAGGTCGCCAACCTTTTGGACCTCAGGGACCACCAAACTCATAATATTAAATGAAAGGGACCACTAAATGGTTCTGTGGGCATGATCTAATTTATGGGTGGCTTGGTGGTCATGTGACAGGCTGGGCATGGCTTGTATATAAATATTATAAATATTTATATAAATATTGATTTTTTTATTAAAAAAGAGCAACTTTTATCCAAAATCAGGCAGAGCAGATAGGCAGATTTAGTTGCTCAAAGAATCACAGATTCATTCAGAGATCTATCTGTCTGCCATTGGCTAGCTCAGTCTGGCACATAAAATTTGCTTGCAAGCAAACTTATAAAATTTCCTAGCAAGGAAACTCACAAAATTAACTCACAACACACCATGTATGTAAATATTGATTTTTTTATTTAAAAAAGAGCAACTTTTACCTAAAGCAGGCAAAGCAGGCAGGCAGACTGAGTTGCTCATAGAATCATTCAGTGATCTATCTATCTGCCATCAGCTACCTAAGTCTGGCACATAAAATTTGCTTGCTGTGAGTCCATGGGCTTGTGGGCAGCACAGCCTTGTGTTTCGGTGCAGCCTGGATTAGTTGCTTTGGAGGGGTCGCTCTGGGGGTGAGATTTCTCTGTGGCCCACCAAAATTTCATCACAGCCACCAGTGGGCTGCAGCCCACCAGTTGGTGACCACTGTCTTATAGGACTCTGGATGTAAGATACAATATAAAAAGTTGTAATTTTCCATAATGTAGACTAGCATATAGTTTATGAATGATATATTATACAATTTATATATGATTATTCTTTGTTTAAAATACCTAAAGTTAGTATTTTAAAGTCTAGCCATACTATTACATATCGAAGCATATCCGAAGCACAGCCATGTTTGACCAATGTATGAGCCCGAAACACAGCCATGTTTAGCCGATATATGGCCCCTGTGTATGATATACATAGCTCCTGGCTTGAGATATATACTAGGTACTGGGTTATACAGAAAAACAAGATAAGGGAATACCAAAGAGATGAGGAATGAAGGAGCTGGGTGCTTAGCAAGGAGTGCTTAATTATTTTTTAAATTTTAGGTACGCACTCTTAGCATGTGACTGACCTGGGCCTTTCAACTGGAACTGGGGAGGAGGGACAAGCAGCCGGTAATAGAACTTGTCATGTTCCTCATGAAGACTGACTATGAGGAAGAGGAGGAACAGCCAACAGGGAGTGGGAGTGTGGCTCCAGAGGTGGTGGAGGAGGCTGGGGAAGGGTAGAGGCCAGCTGAGCAATCAGAGGAAGATCCAGGCCCATCCCCTATCCATCCTAGATCACGCAGGGAGGAGAGGATCAGAGAAAAGTGAGGTCTACTCAAGAGGAGATTATCATGATCCTTGCAGCTGGGAGCTATGTATAAGTTTGTAACTGCGCAGTCAGAATTGCTGGAGTCAATTTAGTGTTTCCTTTGAAAGAGGTTTATCTTTGTTGGCATCCTTCCCTTGGACTCTCCCCATATCTTCCTGGAATGTATGATTAATTATCTTGGCTTACTCCCGTCAATGCAGTTTGTTTTGGTTTCTTTTTTGCCTCATTATTTACTTTTGTGACTTTAAACTGTGCCTAATAAAACAGTGAAGTTTAAGTTGAAGACATTACCGGACTTTAATGTATGTTTTAGGTTTTGGGTTATTTTGAGAGACCATGGGTCATCACAGAACTGTATAAAATATGCTGTGATCTGTAACCAGGTATGGTCCCTTGCCTGTGTGTATTGAGATCCACCAGTCTTTCCAAACGTTTCAAATAAATCCTTTGCTTTGTTTCTAACAACTCTGAGCTTGAGTTTTACTCCTCACCTGGGCAACAAAGATTATACACCAAGATTAGAACTGTTGAGAGTTACCTTATAGCTCAGAAACATTATGAAGGTAGACATCAACGTACAACCACAGTTGAGTCCAAAATTTCTGTTACGTAAGGCCGTGTCACACTGCCCAATGGATGCAAAGAGGACACAACAGAAGGGAAAAATGTTCCTTCCATTGTATCCGCGCTCAAAAGGGGCAAAAATTTGCATAATTGGAGCGGATGAAACGGACGCGGGGAGGATGCAAAGTGGATGCGGAACGGAAGCACAGCGGATGCAGAACGGATGGCATGTTCGCAGGGCTTTGGGGGGGTCTCAGGAGAGCGGACGCAGAACGGAAAAAATGGATGCACAGTGGATGCACAGCGGATGAAGCGGATGCACAGCGGAAGCCTAGCAGATGCACAGCAGAAGTGGAACTGATGTCGCGCGTTAATTGTGCATGCGGGGGAGATGCATTGCCACCCTGCCTTCCAGCCTCCTGGGCAGCCTCCTTGCCAGCCTACCTTCCAGCCTCCCTGCCAGCCTCCCTGCCAGCCTGCCTTCCAGCCTCCCTGCCAGCATTGCTGCCAGCCTGCCTTCCAGCCTCCCTGCCAGCATTGCTGCCAGACTGCCTTCCAGCCTCCATGCCAGCCAGGCTGCCTGCCAGCCTTGGTGCCAGGCTTCCTGCCAGCCTTGGTGCCTGAAAGTCTTCCTGCCAGCCTTCCTGCCAGCCAGTAACCCCACAACCATGGGGAAGAAGCAAAAGGCTCAGCAACCTGCCGCCATCCCTGGCAAGAGGGACAGGGCCACCCTCCCGCCCCATGTCCGTGACTTTGCTTCTGCTGGGGCTTCTGCTGCTTGGGCTCGCTCTTCTCTTGCTGGAGCTTCTGCTGTGGCTGCTCCTGGCAGTGGTGCTTCTGCTGCGTACTCTGCTGAAGCTGCTCCTGGTGGTGGTGCTTCTGCTGCTGTGCACTCTGCTGAAGCTGCTCCTGGTCCTGCTGGTCCTGCTCGTTCTGCTCGTGCTCCTGGTCTTGCTGGTCCTG
>BLBF01000016.1:42392990-42411934 GCA_015471245.1 Laticauda colubrina
ATATATATATATATATATATATATATATCTCCTTATATATATATATATAAATCAAACCTTGACCATTTTAGATGCTTTTTTCTTGAGATTTAAAAGTAATGCAGAAATATAATGGGAAAAAAGTAATAAATGAACATATGTAGAAGTGACATAATGGAAATATATGAATGTGCTTGCTTAAAAATTCTAACTGGGGAACACAGTTAGCATACACCTTTGCCTGAAGATGTATGGTTTTCGATTGCTGTCCTCTTCTGCTGCATGTAGAAGGGGCCCACGTGGAGAACTGGAGGATGAAGGAGATAGCCAGGAAGCTGGAGTAAATAAATCAGTCCTGGTGATCAGTGGTGGATAGATGTTGCAGTTAGAACAGCTTCATATCCTTCTTAGGTAAATAAGTTACCAGCCATAAGTCTGCTAGACAGTAAAATCTGAATCCCCGTGCAAAATTCCTAAGTGTTGTGAAGTCTCCTTATTGCATTGCCTTGTGTTGTGAGTGAGATCCTAGAAAGTAAAGTCCAGAAAAATCTCATGTAATGAATAACTTTTTAAGTCCCTATGGAGATTCTCAGTCATTCAAGTCATGATTGTCCCAAAGATGCTTTTTCAAAAGGCAGTTGGACTTTATTTTCCTTAAAGATGTTTCCCTTCTTATCCAAGAAACTTCAAGAGTGGGAGTAAAGAAGCATCAGAATTGCAGAGGTTTCTTGGATGAGAAGAGAAATGTCTTCAAGGAAAACAAAATTCAGTTGCCTTTTGAAAAAGCACTTTTGTGACATCTTTGAAAGTGAAGTGTTCTGAAACAATAGGCATGTGTTTATTTACTGCCATTCCTATCAAACCTGATCACACAAATTTATCTCATCTTCATTAACACTAAGGCCATCCGGACTGTTTTTATCTCAATTATCTTAAGGCCCAAAACCCCTGCACTTTCGGATGCAAAGAGGATGTAAAACATTCAAAAAACTTTGCCATCCATTGGAAAACACTATGCATCCGTTGTGTACTCACTGTATATGTGTTTCATACGCTCTATCCATTGAGCATCCGTCCACTGCAATTTCATCCGCACAAGAAGTTTTGAGCTGCACAAAACTTTGTGAACGGATGAAATTTCTGCCACGTACGATGTATATCTGCGACATATACGGGCAACAAATGTTCTATGTCCGCTATCATCCGTTAAACGTCCGCTGTATCCTCTCTGCATCCTCTGGCCATCCCCTCAACTCATATCCGCTGCAGCTGAAAATGGAAAGAGGGAGGAAACAAAAGGTACACGGAACATCTACACAGCGTTAGTACCACGGAAATAGAAAGGATGTCAGCGTATGCATTTCGTATATAAAGTATTCAAAACAGACAAAACGTTTGTATCTGGGATGTATCTCGTATATTTAGGATGTCTGGAGTATGTCTGGAGTATGTAGAAGGACACCTAGCAGACAACCGATATTTTCTATAAAAAGGGGGAAAAATAATCTGGATCTCAGTATGAGTCCAGCAGCTGTGGTGTACAGACGTCTTCACCCTTGGTCTTGGTCTTCAAGATCATCAATTGTTCTCCACCATGGATGATGACACAGTCCGTATGATAGCTGTGCTCATTCATCACCAAAAGCAAAACCTGTTCAGACTGTATCAAGTTTTACACAGAAAAAGAAGAAGGAGACATCCAAGAACTGTGTGGGTCCGAGGATGGATCGTGAGAAGAATGGAGTTTGGACTGTATGACCCAGTTGATGGTGGAGCTGAGGAATGAAGACCTTCATACATTCCATCAGTTCATGAGGATGCCACCAGCTATGTTTGACGAACTTGTAGAGCATCTGAGACCCAGGTTGACCAAGCCTAGCACCAACTTCCATCCCAACCTGGACCTTGGACTGAAGGTGGCACTGACTCTGCGGCACCTGGCCTCTGGAACCACATGCAGAAACATGCAGTATGCATGGAGGGTGCCACACAACAGCATCAGCAAAGTGGTCAGAGAAGTGGTGCAGGCCATCATCGAAGGATACAAGGAGGAGCTCCTCAAGTGCCCCACCACTGAACAAGGCTGGAGAAAACTTGCAGAAGAGTGGTATCAGAGGTGGAACTTTCCCCACACCGTTGGAGCCATAGATGAGAAGCACATGGTCTGCAAACCTCCAGCCAACTCAGGGTCCTCTTATTACAACTACAAGGGCTTCTTCAACATTATCCTCTTTACCATGGTTGATGCTGACTACAAGTTCATCTACATCAATGCTTCAGGCAACAGGTCAGCTTCAGATGGCCAGGTATACAATGCAAGTGACCTCAAGAATGGGCTGGAACACAACATCATCATGGGTTTTCCAGGTCCAGACCCCCTACTCAATGACACACAAGATGTGCCCGACTTCATCATTGGTGATGATGCCTTCTCCCTCAGAACCTACCTCATGAAGCCCTGCACTTCAAGATACCTCACCCGTGAAGAGGGGATCTTCAACTACAGGCTGTCCAGGGCAAGATAGGTGGTGGAGAATGCCTTTGGAATCCTGGCCAAAAGGTTCCAGATACTTCTTACCACCATGATGCATGACCCAGAGACTGTGAGGAGCATCGTGGAAGCTTGCTGCATCCTGCACAATCTCATGTGCACCCGCTACCTAGAGTTACAGAACAGGCTTGTGGACCGTCAACAAGGCAATGGGGACATGGAGCCTGGTGAATGGAGGCAAGGACGTAACCTGATAGACACTGTGGATGTACAAGGCCCCAACAGAGCTTCATGTTAAGGGAAGAAACAGCACAACCTAATGAGACACTGGTGCAACTCCCCCCAAAAATGGTGCAACTCCCCAGCTGGAGCAGTGGAATGGCAAGACAGGATGGTAAATGCTTAATGGATGCTTCCTTGAGCCTGTCTCATAACACTGATGAGATTGTGCCATGTATGTTGAGGGTACAACAGGTGGTGGTGTGTTCAGGAAGCTATCTGAGAGCTGACTCAGTCCCGTGAGGTTGAGAGGCCCTTCATCAAGGACTTGAGATGTCAGGCCCAATACTGATGACAGATTGTCCATTGATGGGATTGGCTGTGGGGTGGAGGAAGGAGAAGTGTAGTGGGGCTGTCTGGTCTGCAGCTGGGTGAGGACTGGCGTCTGTGGCGTACGATGAACCTGGGCCTGGACTGGGAAGTTCTGCTTCTGCTGTGGGAAGTCCTGGTAGTCGTAGCCTTGGTAAGTGAGGGGCTGTTGAAAGCCGAGGAAGGGCTGTGACATCACCTGGGATGGAGGAGCAGACCTGGATTGGGTAGGAGCAGTTTCAGCTGGGCCTTCAGGGTTGTGCAGAAGTGCTGTGATCTTCTGCCTCATCACCTGGTACTGGGCCTCAGGCAGGTCCCTCAGGGTCTGGCTCACGTAGGTGATGAACGTGTTCCGGCCCAAGGATGCTCTGTCCAAATGGACCAGCTGAGAGAGAAGTTCTGTGCTGGTCTTCATTGTGTCTGATCTCCAACAACACACTGTGGTCCTGGCCCTCAAGTTTGCCCCTCTGCCTGCATCCTCTGGAGCTGGGGGTAGGGGTGGGGGCGGGTTGGCCTCTGGTGGCTGCTGCTTCTTCCTCCATTTGTGACAGCAGGGCGTCATCCTCCATGGGATCTTCCAAGTCTGCCGGCATGGGGAGTAGAGCTGTTGGAGGGGGTCTCTGCCGTGGTGCCCTCTCAAGACACCTGCCTGGACAGAGTAGCTGGCTCCTGGCTGGAAGAGAACTGGCTGTCTGTGGGTTGTCTGAGGGAGAGGGGTCTCAGAGGGGCTGCTCCTCAGTGGCGGATCTCACCCTCCAGGAAACTGCACTTGGCCATGACGTACATCTTCCAGTCAGTGAGCTTGACAGTGGCCTGCCCAGATTTCTTGAGGTGTAGTTTGCCATACCAGGTGTGCATGTGCTTCCACCATCCAAGGAGTACATCTGAAGTGTACCCCAGGCTCTCTGCCTTGTCTCTCCAAGCTGCCTGCTTCTTCTTGATGTCCCGATACAGTCTGTGGCCCTTTCTCCAGAGGTACTCATTCTCCCTCAGCCATTCCAGCACCTCATCCTCATGCTCCTCGGAAACGGTGTACCATTTCCTCTCTCCCTTCTCCTTCCCTTGCCTCTTCCTCCCTCTGGCAGGGGCTTGAGCAGGGCCTTCAGGGGCTTGAGCAACAGGGCCTTCAGGGGCTTGAGCAGCAGGGCCTTCAGCAGCAGGGGTTTGAGGAGTTTGAGGGCCTTGGGGCTGGTCCACCACAGCAGCAGCAGCAGCAGCTTCAGAGTCAGTGCCAGGGGATGGGATGCTGGTTCTGGCCCTCTTCACCTTGCCACCTCTGAACAGTGGTATCAGAGGTGGAACTTCCCCCACAACGTTGGAGCCATAGATGAGAAGCACATGGCCTGCAAAGCTCCAGTCAAGTCAGGGTCCACTTATTTCAACTACAAGGGCTTCTTCAGTATCATCCTCTTCGCCATGGTCGATGCTGACTACAAGTTCATGTACATCGATGCTTCAGGCAACGGCTCAGCTTCAGATGCCCAGGTATACAACGCCAGTCACCTCAAGGAGGGGCTGGAAAGCAACCTCATCATGGGCTTCCCAGATCCAGACCCCCTACCCAATGACACACAAGATGTGCCCTACTCTATTGTGGGTGATGACGCCTTCTCCCTCAGAACCTACCTCATGAAGCCCTACACTTCAAGATACCTCACCCGTGAAGAGGGGATCTTCAACTACAGGCTGTCCAGGGCAAGATGGGTGGTGGAGAATGCCTTTGGCATCCTGGCCAACAGGTTCCAGATACTTCTCACCACCATGCAGCTTTGCCCAGAGACAGTGAGGAACATTATGGAAGCTTGCTGCATCCTGCACAATCTCATGCGCATCCGCTACCCAGAGTTGCAGAATAGGCTTGTGGACCATCAACAAGGCAATGGGGACATGGAGCCTGGTGAATGGAGCCAAGGGCGAAACCTGATTGATACTGTGGATGTACCTGTTCCCAACAGAGCATCACGTGAAGGGAAGATGCAGCGCAACCTCCTGAAACACTGGTGCAACTCCCCAGCTGGAGCAGTGGAGTGGCAAGACAGGATGATAGATGGTTAATGGATGCTTCCTTGAGCCTGTGGCATAACACTGATGAGGTTGTGCCATGTATGTTGAGTGGCCCTACAATGAACAGGGCATTAATAAACAGCTGTGTTTATGTTGAAATGTGTTGATCAATGATTAAATTGTTATTGATAATAAAGGGCCATAGGTGTGGCACCTGGGAAGGTGGACCATACAGTCCCACTGTGCTTGCACTGGAGGCTTATCTATCCAACAGCTATTACCCATCCCACAGCTATTACCCATCCCTCAGGTATCCCTGCCCATCCCACAAGCATGCAAAGGCTTAACCATTTTCTAAAAATTTCCACCAACACTTTATTAAGTAAAAGAAATGACCCAAGTGTGTGAAGCAAAGATAACCTTTGTTAGTAACAGTTAAGTAAAGTGTAGGACTTTATTTAAAAAGCAAAAGGAACCAAGAAAAGTGTCCCAAGCAAAGATAAAGTCAACAGGTAACAACTAAGTCTCTGGCAATGTTCTCAGTCACTCTGAGACATGTCCATGGTCTCAGCTGTTAAGCGGGCAGAGACTGTGGAGGTGACAGTGGCTGGAGTGCTGGTCTGAGGCACCATTGGGTGCCTGGCCCCGAGAGAACAACAGGAGGTGGTGTGTTCAGGAAGCTCTCAGAAAGCTGGCTCAGCCCAGTGAGGTTGAGAGGCCCTTCATCAAGGACCTGGGATGTCAGGCACAGGACCGTTGAAAGATGTTCTGAGGCCGGGCTTGGCTGTAGGGTGGAGGAAGGAATGTAGTGGGGATGTCTGGTCTGCAGCTGGGTGAGGTGATGCATCTGTGGCATGCGAGGAAACATCTATGGCATCGGTGGCATCTGTGGCATCAGTGGCATCTGTGGTGTTGGTGGCATTGGTGGCATCGGTGGCACCTGTGGCGTGCGAGTAACCTGTGCCTGGACTGGGAAGGGCTTCCTGTGCTGCTGGAAGTCCTGGTATCTGTAGCTTGGTCAGTGAGGGGCTGTTGAAAGCCTTGCAAGGGCTGTGACATCGCCTGGGGTGGAGGAGCAGACCTGGCCTGGGTGGGAGCAGGTTCAACTAGGCCTGGAGCGTGGTGTAGCAGTGCCGTGATCCTCTCTTTCATGACTTGGTACTGGGCCTCGGGCATGTCCATGAGGGTCTGGCTCACGTAGGTGATGAAGGGCTTGCGGTTCGAGGATGGTATGTCGAAGTGGACCAACTGGGAGAGGAGATCTGTACTGGCTTTGATTGTGTCCCTGATCTCCAAGAGGACAGTGTGGCTCTGTCCCTCCGGTCTGCCTCTCTGCCTGCTTTCTGTGGAGGTGGAGCTGGGGGTGGGGGTGGGTTGGTCCTCTGGTGGTCTCTCCTTCTTCTTGCTCCATGTGTGTGAGAGAATCCTCCACATCCTCCAGCATAGGGTGTGCAGCTGTTGGGGGGGTCTCTGTCGCGTGGTGCTCTGTGGACACCTGCCCGGACACGGTCGCTGTCTCCTGGCCAGAAGAGGAGTGGCTGTCTGTGGGCTGCCTGAGAGTGAGGGTAGACAGAGGGGCTGCTCCTCGGTGGCGGACCTCACCCTCCAGGAAGCTGCACTTTGCCAGGACGTAGCTCTCCCGGTCGATGAGCTTGACCGCGGCCTGGCCAGACTTCTTCAGGTGCAGCTTCCCGTACCAGGTGTGCATATGCTTCCACCACCTGAGGAGGACATAAGCAGTGTAGCCCAGGCTCTCTGCCTTCTCCCTCCAAGCCGCCTGCTTCTGCTTGGTGTCTCGATAGAGCCTGTGGCCCTTCCTCCATATGTACTCATTCTCCCTCAGCCACTCCAGCACTTCCTCCTCATGCTCCTCTGCGATGGAGTACTGCTTCCTCTCTCCCTTCTTCTTGCCTTGCCTCTTCCTCCCTCTGGCAAGGCCTTCAGCAGCAGGGCCTTCATCATCAGGGATTTCAGGTCTTTGGGGCTGGTCCACCACAGCAGCAGCAGGAGAAGCAGCACCAGAACTAGCAGCAGGAGAAGCACCAGCAGCAGCAGGAGGAGCACCAGCAGCAGAAGCAGCAGCAGCAGCAGCAGAGTCAGTGCCAGGGGGTGGGATGGTGGATCTGTCCCTCTTGCCAGGGCTGGCAGAAGATGGCACAGGCTTCCTCTTCTTCCCCATGGTGTTCTCTCGAAGATGTGTCTGGCAGCAGGTCTTTCCTCTGAATGCTGGCCTCGTGCGAGCTGCTTCCTTTTATATCTGTGGGGCTGATGCAATGCATCCTCCTCGCATGTGCAGTGAACGCTCTTCATCTGCTCTGCATCCGCTGCACATCCGCTTCATCTGCTATGCATCCACTCTTTCCGCTACGCGTCTGCTTTGCTATGCTCCCCGGGAAGCCCTGCAGACGTGCCATCCGCTTCCATCCGCTAGGCTTCCATTGAGCATCCGTTTTGCATCCACGCTATGTCCTCCCCCGTCTGTTCTTTTCTGTTCTCTTTATGCAAATTTTTGCCCCTTTTGAGAGCGGATAAGAACGGATGGAGCCACCCCCGGATTTTTGGCTGTCCGCTGTGTCCTTTTACATATGTTTTGCATCCGTCGGGCAATGTGACCTAGCCTTTAGTGCTGATAATCTCAGTGTTCAAAGCAGTCTGATCTATAAAGTTTTACTTGAGATCATCATGGTCAATACATCTTTTTAATTCAATTTGGTTTTACTTGTCTTTTATTTTGTTTTATCTTTATTTTTAACTTTTATATTGTATAAGGTAGATCAATGACTAAAAATAAATTGCTTTCGCTCTGCTGAGTGTATGTATCTCTCAAAGGGAAACATAGATTAAGCAAACTTCAAACTTCCCTAGCCTGGTACCATAAAATTCTCCTGGAACTGAATTGCCCAAAATTCATAACCATTTCACCCCACGGACTGCAAATGTTAGGACCTTCAGTTTCAACTCATATGGAAAGTGCCAGGTTGGGAGATGAACCCTAGGATCAGGTATCTGGCCTATTAATCTATACAGCCCCTTTGCTAATTTAGGAGAATCCTCAAAATTAAGTCAAAGAATCTATTCATGGCTACATTGTTATAAGACAATGTTTAGTAATTTGGCTAAAGATTTCATGGGTGAAAACTCTTACAAATATGCAGTATTTTTAAACCATACAAATATACATTTTTAAGCAATTCTTGCAACTAAGAAAATTGCTATCAGTTTGAACAAAGGGATGCCACTTTCTTGCCACTTTGATGATTTGAGAGCACAAAATTAAAATGGGAAGACCTTTGCAAATAACCCCCAGCAATAAAATTTGTAAGCTATCTTGACTGGCAAATCTTTCCTCCCAGCATGTAAATGTTGTTCTTCTAAGAAGTCTGAACAAATACATTTTATTGATAAATATCCAGAAAGTCAAGCAAGATTAATACCTGATGGGGCTAGTCAGCATCTTTAGCTCCATCTTTGTGTCTCAGCCAATGTTGGAGGCAGAAAGAAAGTGCCTTTAGTTCCGGGATAAAGTGAAGGAGTGGAGGATATAAAGATCTTGCAATGAAATAGATGACTTGTAGGACTTCCGCTTTGAGTCTCTTCAGCAACAAACCAAAATCTGTGATTGTGCGTGGTTTTGATCTGTGCTCGCCGCTGGAGTGCCCCGATCCTTTGGATTCAGGGCTGAAGCCACCCCATAGAGGTGGTGAAGAGGGGGAAGATTGCTAGCCGAGTGGAGGAGAGCCGCATCTCTCCTCCTTGGCTGGTCTAAACTCCCTTCCCTGAAGGTGGTTGCAGCAGTGGTCAGAAATGGCCACCCCAAAGAAGAACCAGACTGGATAAGATTGTACAGGAGGAAAACAAAGAGGAAAGCAGGACAAATCAGGCTAAACAACAGAGAACATCTTAGCAAGGTGCCCTGAATCTAAAAGTACCCAGAGGGATACTTCTGAAAGAAGATCTTTAAGTGGTGAAGGAGAGAGAAAAGGAGGTTAAAAATCCTTTTTATACCTTGATATTGACAATGACAAATGGTATGGAAAGAAATTTATATTAATCTATTTTGACACGAATAGGCAACCTTAAGCTGAAATCTAAGTGTCAAAAGGAGAATAAAGATTTTTTTCTTGGTCATTTTAAAGCCCTCAAAAGGAGAAGAGTAGAGGCAAAAGGTTGGGACTTGGAATAATGGAAAAATGGAGTGCCACCTGGAAAAATAAAGAGGATTAACAGTGAAACTTTGAAAAGACTTCGAGGATACATTGTAATTGAAATCTTATTAAAAGATATAGTAATCCATGGAAAGGAAAAGTAAAGGAAAGAAATAAGAAGGTACAGTCTGGGATCCTTTGGTGATTTAAAAAAAAAAGGTTTTGGCATTGGTTTTTTCTTTCTTTTTCTGTTTTTACTTAAAGTCAATTGGGTGGTTGTTCAAAAGTGTTTAAAATGCCATCACTCCTAGAGGAATTGAAGATGAGTCTTAAAAAACATAAAGAAGATGCAGAAAGGGGAGAAAGATCCTTTGGCTTCGTATTTGAATTTTTTGAAATGGAGATCCTGAACTATGAAAAGCAAAAGGAAAAGCTTCAAGAGCAAGAAGAAGGGTGGGACAAAGAAGTCATTTTCAATAATTAAATAATGCAAAGTGTGATGATAAGGGGAAAAAGGAAGAAAGGAGTTAAAAATGTGAGACCAAAGGGAACAGCCAAAAAGAAAAATAGTCTGAAAAAGAAGCATAACAGCAAGGAGAAGCAGAAAAGAAAACTACAGAAGGGAAAATTAGAGAGAGAAGGGTATAAAAAAAGGGATGAGAAAAAGGAGAAAAAGATAGAAAGGAAAAGAACTTATGAGGGAAAAAAACAGGAAATAAAGAAAAAGGGGAAACGTACTAGAATTAAAGGTATTTGCTCAGCTAGAAAACACAGAGACAATGGTTAAATTTGGTTAGAAGTGAGGATTCTGCAAAGGTACAGAAGATAGTGTTGTGACAGTAGAATATTGTAATGAGTTAAAAATGAAATAAGCAAATAATCTATGAGATAAAACTATTGTTATGTAATGGTATGTTTATTTATAATTAATGAAATAAAGCAGAGATGGAAACATTGCAATTGTTTCTAAAGATTGATAAAATATTGAAAAGAAATTTGAAAGATTTATAAGGAAATTTATACCAGTTATTAGAATGAATTTGAATAATTATTTTGCTTATTAATAGTAAATAATTTATAAGATAAAACTGTATGACTATCCAGTGGTATGCTTATTAACAGTTAAGTAATAATGAAGAAGGGAGGGAAACATTTCAATTGTTCTCAAAGATTGATAGATATTGAAAAGAAACATGAAAGATTACAAGGTTCATACTAGTACTAGAATGATTTTGAATAACTGTTTTGTTTACTAATGTTTATATATATATATATATTGTTTTTGCTGTTTTTAGAATTTTTATTTTTACATTTTCAAGGGGAAGTACCAAGCAGAGTCTGAATGATCAGATCTACAAGATATAAAATAGATATTAGAAATGTGAATGTTATAATTTTAGAATGCACAAATTTAATGTTTAATGAGATTTCATGTGATAATAACAATAAGATTTAAAGGTGTTGCACTTCAATTGGCAATCATAGGGGGAATTTTGCTTCTTAAGAATGTTGGAAGAGAACTTGTATGAAATTGTAAACAAGACAGACGAAAGTATAAGTAAAATGAATAAAAAGATATAGAAATTCAGGTAAAAGATATACAATTGAATAAGAAGAAAATGAGATAACCATAAAAAGAAAATTAAGAAAAGTAAAGGGAGAAATAGTGAGAAGTTGGAAAAAGAGTAATAAGATATGAAGCTGAATACATAAGATGAATATGCATATGAAATTGTGTCTGTATGGAAATGTGATAACCTGGAACGATGCTGTACTCAAATATGATGTTTTATTTGTTTTTTTAAAACTCAAGAAAACTTTATTTAAAAAAAAGAAATAGATGACTTGTTGTCTTATGTCTCTGAAGAGGACTTGTCTGCATTCACATTAAGAGTATGGCTTTTGGAAAAATTGCAGAATTATTGCAGAAGGTTTGAGAAAAGTATGGATGAACCTGTTTAATTGGATGTCTGTTTTTTAAATACATTTTATTAATATCAGATAATTTTCACATTCTTGCTTTTATGTGATATTATTCTTATTTTGCCAACAATTGTAAGATGCCTGGGAAGAAGAAAACCAATTTATCTTGAAATACACATTCATCATTATTATCATCATAAATAATAATAACAATAACAACAATAACAACAATGGAAATATGGAAAAATCAAAGAGTCATTGCAAAAGGAATACATCAGAAGTGCCTGAAAAAATATTAAAATCAAAACTAAATTCTGGAAACATAAGTTCCAGTGATACACTACCCAGCTGGAATCATCAACTGGACTGTGGCTGAACTGGAAAACCATGACCGGAAAATATGTAAACTTTTGAATATATACCACACTTTACATCCACAAAGTGACATTGACAGGTTATACCTGCCAAGAAGAATATATGGGGACAGATGGCTATTGCAAATCCAGAAGAAGAAAAATGAAGTTTGAATGATTGAATGCTCCTTGCCAAATCTATGGTCACAAGCCACAGTCATCCCCATCTTCAAAAAGGGAGACCCCAGTCTAGCTGAAAATTACAGATCAATCTCTTTATACTGTGTCACCTGTAAAGTCATGGAATCAATTATTAACCAATCCATTATCCTCCGCTTAGAGACAAACAACCTATTCTCTAACAAACAGTTTGTTTTCAGAAGGAAACTGTCCTGTAACCTGCAACTCTTGGATTGTAAAAACATATGGACTACACAACTTGATCAGGGCAAAGGAATTGATGCTATTTACACAGACTTCTGTAAAGCCTTTGATTCAGTGGTACACGACAAACTACTCCAAAAACTAACGTCTTATAGTATCTTTGGATACCTGCATAACTGGATAGAAGCATTCCTATCAAACAGGCAACAAATGGTCAAAATTGGGAGCATCCTATCAAATCCTGTACCTGTCAACAGTGGTGTCCCCCAAGGCAGTGTTCTAGGACCAACTCTCTTCATACTCTACATTAATGACCTCTGTGATTATATTAAGAGCAACTGCGTTCATGTAAAGCTATGACAGTGCTGTTACCCTTCAAAAAGACCTCGACTATGTGTCAGAATGGTCAAAAGAATGGCAACTTCAAATCTCAACAAATAAATGCTCTGTCTTACATATCAGAGAAAAAAATGAGAAAATAAAATACAAGCTGAATAGTCAAGACCTTGTTGATGACCCAAATTTTGTCAAGGATCTTGGAATACTCATCTCTCATGATCTAAGTTCTAGAGCCCACTGTAACTACATAGCCAAAAAGGCATTAAGAGTTGTTAACCTAATCCTGCATAGCTTTTTCTCCAGTAATATCACTCTACTAACTGGAGCATATAAAACATTTGCAAAACCAATACTTGAATACAGCTCATCAGTCTGGAACCCGCATTACATATCTGATATTAATACAATTGAGAAAGTCCAGAAATATTTTACGAGAAGAATCCTCCACTCCTCTTCTCATCGCAGAATACCTTATGCCACCAGACTTGAAATTTTAGACCTAGACAACCTAAAACTATGCCGCCTTCAGTTCAATCTAAGTATAGCCTATAAAATTATATATTGTAATGTCCTACCTATCAGTGAATACTTCAGCTTCAACCAAAACAATACAAAAGCACTAAATAGATACAAACTAAAGATAAACCGCACCAAACTTGATTGCAGAAAATACGACTTCAGCAACAAAGTAGTCAATGTCTGGAATACTCTACCTGACACTGTGGTTTCTTCCCCAAACCCCAAAATCTTCAACATTAGACTGTCTACTATTGATCTCACCCCTTTCCTAAGAGGTCTGTAGGGGGTGGGCATAAGCGCACCAAAACGTGCCTACTGACCCTGTCCTATTGTTTCTTTTTTTTTTACTTATTCATATCCATTTCATATATTTATAACCATATTTATACTTATACCTGTTATCTAATAATTGTTTGACAAAATAACTAAATAAAAATAAAAATAAATTATGTGAACCAAAGTACAGAAAAATTGCCCATATGACAGAGAATATTATAAAAACAGCAGAAACAAAGGAAGATATAAGGAAGAAAGGCTGAATGATAGATTAAATAGATGGAAAACCAAAGCTTTGCACGGACAGCACTTGAAAAACACTGAAGGAAAATGTAATAACAACTTGACATGGGCATGGCTTAAGAGAGGAACTATCAAGAAAGAAATGGGAAGGTTTAATACTTGCAGCTCAAGAACAAGCACTACAAACTAATGCCATAAAAATGAAGGTACAAAAGTCCATGGACAATCCAAACTGCCAACTTTGCAATGACAAAATTGAAACTATTTCACACTTAGTATGTGAGTGCAGCAAAATCACGCAAACTGACTATAAAGCTAGACATGATCAAGTTGCTAAATTAATCCACTGGTCATTATGTAAAATTTACACCCTACCTGTATCCGAAAAGTCATGGGAACATAAAGTGGAAAAAGTTGTCAAAAATGAGTTGATGACAATCTTGTGGGACTTTGGAATACAGACAAATCACCATTTGGAACACAACATGCGAGATATTATGGTTGTCAAGAGCCAAACCATATGATTTATTGATACTGCTATACCAGGAGAGCCAGAGTCAAAGAAAAAGAACTGGAAAAAAATCACAAAATATTGCAACCTGGCCATTGAAACTACAGTTTTGGATGAAACATGTAACAGTGATACCCATTGTCATCAGGGCACTTGATACCATGTCCAAGAATTTGACAAAATACATCAAGAAATTGCAACTTCCTGCAATAACACCAGCAGAATTGCAAAAAACTGCACTACTAGGAACATCGTACATTTTAAAAAGATACTTGGTTTATACCTAGGACGCTGGCAACAACCCATATCAGAGGTGGTATTCAGCAGGTTCTGACCAGTTCTGGAGAACCGGTAGCAGAAATTTTGAGTAGTTCGGAGAACCGGCAAATATCACCACTGACTGGAGATTTTACAGTATCCTTCCCCTGCCATGGCCACCAGGCCATGCCCACAGAACCAGTAATAAAAATGTTTGAATCCCACCACGAACCCATATCAACCATTAGCACCAGTCACTGGTATTTGTGATACATTTTTAAATGTTCAATTGACTGAGTTTCATGTTTAATGAATAAAAGAAGTAATAATAATACTCAACTATTTTCTGATTCAGTTCATTTTTATTAAAGAAGTTTGTTTCGAAAGCGAAAACAATACAAATTGTCAAAGTACTTACTGTCTACAAATAATGCTTTTTTACCTGCATTTCTAAGATATGAATGTACAAAACTGTCTTGGATAGAACTATTTGTCCATATGAAAGGAGTGAAATTAATCAATAAGTTGTATTTATTATAATTATCTGATATAAGAACTTGGATGGAAACAATATTAAAGTATATTCGATGGAATAACTGGATAGATTGGATGAGGCTTACACTATTCTGTTTTTAATACAAATCATTATATAACTCTCAGAGTAGCCAAGTTTTGTATAGCTGCTTGGAAAATGTGACAACAAATAATTCAGCCATGATGCTTTAGATAGCCTGGTTCTGCCCAGAACATAATTATATTTTATTAACTCATGTTTGCTTTTTATCTCTGTTCATGAATAAAAATATGTTTGAAAATATATTTCCAAATAATTTTCAGTCTCCAAAAGAGTTTTCAAAGCTTAACAGACAAGACTGAGAAAGAATCCATATTTTACTTCCAAAGCCAAGAATTTCCCTTTCATCTTAGGAGGAAAACATAGCCCATGTTTTGATATGCTATCCCAATAGGGAATAGGATACTTTCAGAATTCAGACATCTTCATGCTGTTTGGAAATATTTGGCTTTATAACAGAAGCAAGGAAGAACCAATTTATACTCACTTGAAATGGATAAGATTGTGGGTTTTTTTTTAATCATTTGGATTTGTATAAATATTTATGAATATTTCCAAATTTCCTCACAAGAAAAATAGAAAGCATTTGTTTGGAAAGGCTTTTAGGATTTGTTTGTTTTTTTAACAAAAATCTGAATGTGGGAGAAAAAGATACTGACAGATTTGTCCATCAAAGCAGAGAGCTTTGATTTGCTAGCTTTGAAATTCTGAGTTAAGTCTGGCTTGTTTGATATTTTGCTTCTCATTCAAGAGCTCAAGGCTACTGAAACAATGGTCCCTCTTCCTATTGGAGTGGAGAATTGAGTTAAAAAGATGGGTTATTCCAAGTTATCTCATGAATTTGTATGCATATGGGTATAGAAGAGAATCTGATTCTTTTCATTATTAGTTCAATAAATAAATACTGGTAGGATTACTAATTTTCCCCCCTCATGAATTTTTTTTTAATGTAAGGAATACTAAATTTGATTAATACTTTTGAGTGAAAATTTGGTTCAACCTTTTTTTTAAATGTATGCTAGTATTTGTAAATTCTTCTATAATAGGAAATGCAAAGATTTTTATATTGGAATATAAATGTGAAATTTTTAGACTGATCTAGTACCAGTAATCCAGAAGAGTAAGTTAAAATATAAATTGGGGAATTTGAAGTGCAATCAAACTTTTATAACAAAAACCTGGAAAGAAAACAGTTTTCTGTTTTCTGTTATGTATTAGATCAGACTGGTGGGATCACTTTTTAATAACGTCAAAAATCAAGATAAGACCAGACTCCTTCTGCTTTTCATTTTCCTTATTATTCTGCCATGATAACATACATGGTTAATTAATCAGTAAATTAACTGTTAATGAGCTCAGTTAATCTAGAAACCTAAGAATGGGCTAGTTTTGGGAAACTGTGAAGTTAAAAAAAATCTATCCTTTAAACAACCCTACTGCTACATCACACCCAGAAATCAAGCATATCAAGGCCCAAGGAAATCAGCCAGTAAATGAGTTAATTTTCTTAACTAATTCAATGCAGCTCTAACAATGTTGCTGCATCTCAGGTTTTATAAAAAGTAGGCTAGTTACTAGTTTTTAATACTGACTGCTGAATCTTTGCAGTAATTGTTACAAAATCCTAAAGAGATAAGGGCATCTATCTCAATTCAAAAATTTACAATTTGAGTCACTCAGAAGGGGAAAAATGTCCTTTTTTGACCAAGCTATTTAGATGTAAATTCTCTCTTGCCCAGAATTTAGCAGCACCTCTCCACCAGTAACCAGCACTCGGTACAGCATACATCAACTCCAAGGTTAACTTCAGACCAACAATCAAATAAATAATACCCCAATGGGAAACTGTCAAAGATCCATCAGTAAAGAGCCAAACCAAAGAATCTGTAAAACCATCTATACCCACACCCACATAGATTGACAAGACACCAGAATATAAGCTGACAGCAAACAGGACTCCTTGCTAGCACTGATGATGTTAGCAAGTTAGGGTAATGAAACATCTGCAAGAAAACAGCCAAGCTCAGACACAACCAAGGACCTCTCATTTCAACCATGAACTACAAATATTCTCCTTTATTGATACATAGCACCTGTTGCCAACTGCTTAAACAAGGTATATATATACTTCTGTATGGATGTGGGTCTCACAGCTTCTGGTTTCAAATTCGAGGCTGGTCTATTTTGATTGGTTAAGAGTCTAGGTGTGTGTTCACTGGACTTGGAGTTTGATTGGTTGGTGTTTCTGGTTTCTTCTGTCTGTTTTGTGGCTTTGATTGGCTGGCAACACTCTGTTCCTGTATTGGAGGCTTTCAGTGCAGCTTGGCTTCGTGTGAAAGGACGGTTGCTATCCATTAGGAATCTAGGTTTCACCTGGGTGCCTGGTGGGGGGTTGTTTGAGTTGGAGGCATCAGAGGGAGTCTGTTTGTGCTCAGGTGTTATGTGCTCAGGTTTTGTGGTGTGGAGATCTTTCTATTTGAGAGTGCAAGCTTCCAAATGATTGACAGTCTGCTGGAATCATCTATTCTATTCATGCTTTCAGGTCTTTTTTCAATCTCTATGGCTTCTCTGATGATTCTGTGGTTGGGGTTTTCTATAGTGGCTAGGGTTTTATGCCATTGAAGTTGATGTTGTGACCTGTGGTTTTCATGTGTTGGACTAGTGAGGAGGTGTGTTCCAGCTTTTTTACTGCATTTTTGTGTTCATCTAGGTGGGTACTTATTCTTGTATTGGTCTGTCCAATGTATGTGGCCGGGCATGATGTACAGGGAACTTCGTATATGCCTTGGTTTTCCAGGTCAATTTTGTCTTTGGGGTTTCTAAGGATGGCTGCTATTTTTTTGTCTGTTTTGAAGGCAGTCTTGATGTGATGCCTGTGTAGTATCTTACTGATTTTATCTGTAGTACCTCTTATGTAGGGCAAGACAGCTGTTCCATAGGTCTGTTGGTCTTCCTGGTCTCTGTTATGTCTTGGTGTGTTTTTGTGGATCAGGTTGGTAATTTTGTTTGTTTGGAAGCCATTGGCTGTCAATACTTCAGTCAGGGTGCATAGTTCAGTCTTTATATGTGTCTTATCTGCCAGGCGTTTGGTTCTGGTAATTAGTGTTTTCGCTACGGAATTTATCTGTGCTGGGTGGTGGTGGGATTGGGCGTTGAGGTAGTGTGTTTTCTTCTGGTAAATGGTGTGTCCCAGTGTGCCATCTGTTCTTCTGTAGATTAGTACATCTAGGAATGGTAGTTGTTTGTTTATTTCCGTTTCCATGGTGAACTTGATTTTGGGGTGTGTGCTGTTTAGGTGTGTTAGGAAATTGTTCAGGTTTTCTTTTCCATGGGGCCAAATCACAAATGTGTCATCGATGTATCTTAGCCATAGTTTGGGTTTGTGGGTGGCATTAGCCAGGGCTCTGGATTCGAATTCTTCCATGAAAAGGTTTGCAATGACGGGTGACAGTGGTGATCCCATAGGGGCACCTTCAATTTGCTTGTATCTTTGTCCTTTGAATATGAACACAAAAATGCAGTAAAAAAGCTGGAACACACCTCCTCACTAGTCCAACACATGAAAACCACAGGTCATAACATCAATTTCAATGGCACCAAAACCCTAGCCACTATAGAAAACCCCAGCCACAGAATCATCAGAGAAGCCATAGAGATTGAAAAAAGACCTGAAAGCATGAATAGAAGAGATGATTCCAGCAGACTGTCAATCATTTGGAAGCCTGCACTCTCAAATAGAAAGATCTCCACACCACAAGCCAGACAAACACCTGAGCACAAACAGACTCCCAGTGATGCCTCCAATTCAAATACCCCCCCACCAGGCACCCAGGTGAAACCTAGCTCCCTAATGAATAGCAGCCATCCTTTCACACGAAGCCAAGCTGCACTGAAAGCCTCCAACACAGGAACGGAGTGTTGCCAGCCAATCAAAGCCACAAAACAGACAGAAGAAACCAGAAACACCAATCAATCAAACTCCAAGTCCAGTGAACACAGACCTAGACTCTTAACCAATCAAAATAGACCAACCTCGAATTTGAAACCAGAAGCTGTGAGACCCACATCCATACAGAAGCCTGATGATGGCAGATGAGATTCTGCTGAAACGTTGCTACAACTTTCACAGCACTACAATGACGTGGGATAATACCCAAAGGAAGCTAAACAGCACATATATGACTAACCTCTCAGACCCATAGTCAGCTCCATAGGAGCACCATTACAAAACCTAGCTAAATACTTAGCAAAACAACTACAGCCCCATGCTGAAACCGCAGCTTCCTATGTACAAAACTCATACCACTTCTTAGAAATGATCAAAGATCTACACGTAGAACAAGAAGATCTGCTTGTA
>BLBF01000016.1:42416934-42535388 GCA_015471245.1 Laticauda colubrina
TTAGCTTCCTTCGGGTATTATCCCACGTCATTGTAGTTCTGTTAAAGGCTGAGGATGGCAGATGAGATTCTGCTGAAACGTTGCTACAACTTTAACAGAACTACAATGACGTGGGATAATCCCTATATATATATCTCCCCAAGAATAAAAGAGGCAGCTGCTTTTAGGAACAGCAACCAGCACTATGTGAGTATTATTACACGTCAAGCAGTTCATACTTGGTCAATGAAGAATTCTCTTCTGTTCTGTTCTGTTTTATTCTATTCTATTTTTTCTTCAGATATGAAGATCAATATACTTCTCATATGAGATACGAGACAGCAAAACATTGTAGTGAGTATTTTTATAGTAAAAGTAATCATCCTCTCTTCAATCAGCTTAAAGTACCTATATAGAATCTTTATTATCAATTGAGATATATGTATAATATATGTATGTATGTATAATTTCAATGAATCATTTGAATGAGTCCATTTGATCTTGATTGCAACCTAAACTGCCTTGGATTTAATTCGGAGACTTCAGAAACTACTCCTCCTTTATCCGACAAAGAGAAATATTATTGCAGTGTACTCAGACCTACTTGGCTTTCCTGACAGATTTTTCTAAAATTCCAAGCTGATGCTTCATTCACAGAGCAAAATCACCATCTAGTGGATGTTTGTGGCATATCTTGCTTCCCAAGCCACACTGGCATAAATAAATACTATAAACTTCCTTTAAGCAAGCAGCTGCATCCTCTGGCAAATTCAGTGCATCTCCTTGAAAGCCTTTGCAAAGTTGTCTCTGAATGTACACATGAATGAGAAAATAATGTGGGAATATGTTCTTTATTAATCAACAACAAAAAATCATCAGTTCGTCTCTCCTTCTCTGTTTAGCAGCTTCATATCTGAAGAGCTCATACACTGATGATTCCTGGACAACAATGACAACTATATTTCTCTTTTTCAGAAACCACATCTGGGCACTATATCATGGCTTAAGGTTTATGTAGATTTAAAGTAATATTTAGATATACTCATTCCTAAGGAGAATGAGCATGCTGTGATTACATGAAGGTTGATTTATCATTGGAAAGTATAATTTGTCCCAGATTTAGTAGATTCTGAACTTTATGACTCCTTTTTGGCAATATTTATTTTATGATCAGTTTGTTTCTGTCACAGTTCAAAATGTTGCCTTTCTTTAAATTCTGAACAGTTTACATACAAGTTCTCTTATATCATTCTGCCCGTTAATTACAATTAAGTTGGAAAGTTAATTCTTCTTGTATCTTAGCTATGATAGAAGTGTAATTGACTAGGAAATTATGTAGAACTTCAGATTAATCAACCAGTGTTTGGTAACACAATTTTTGGTTAGTCATATTGCAACCTTCTGCTTGTCAGATGCTGGTTGGTAAAAGCAATTTTATATTTCTACTTAAATCTAAATATCTAAATTTAAATCTATCTATCTCTATCTTACCTATCCATCTATCCATTCACCCATCATATTGTAAGGCCATCCATCTCACAAAAGCATGATTCTTGGCATCTTACAACAGTTAATTACAAAAGAGAGGAAAGAGAGAAGGAGAGCTAATAAAATTTTTGGAAATATTAATAGAAATACAGTTTTTAAATCCATAAAAACAAGTTATTCCACATTTTTCAGGCCAGCACCTTGAGTACTTTGTCCAGATCTAGTACAGATTTGGAGAAAAATAATCAGGAAGGTCAAAAAATTAAAAAATGAAATTTTATAAAAAGAAATAAATGGATCTCTGGACATGTTAGCCCTCAGAAGAAATAATTGATTGGACATGTGATAGCATTTGCCAAATATTCATACAAAAGGTTGCCCTCTATCATTACAGAAGTCCAAGCAGAGTTGAAAGTTATATTCTGATTGGGGAAAATTTCCAAGAGTAAAGAACTCTTAAACTGTGTAATCAACTAGCAAGAAAAGTAATGAGGTCTCCTTCACTGAACCAACAGATAGCCATATCCTAGAAAAGCTTGAATCTGAATTCCTACATGAAGAAAGGGCTGGCTTTGGGAGCCTAAATATTCACTCTCGGCCTCATAATTCGACATCTGTTTGAAATGGATTATTGTTACAATTGGAAGCTGTGTCCTACATTTCCTCAAGGATCAAGGTCTGAAATGATAAACTTGCTTGTCAATTATCTGCTGGCACGACCAGAAAGAAGTCATTGTTGCTAATGATCTGTCATTATTTAAGTTTGCTTTAACAAGAAGAGTTAAAGTCTCCCAGACAATATTGCTCAGAGGAAAAACAAGCCTTAAAATGACAACTCGGGTTCAGTTTAAGCTTGTGCAATGGTACAATATATAAAGGATAGTTCAAAAGAAAATAAAAAGGGATCATTAAAAAATCATGTCTTTGCAGAGTATCTGATTGAACTTGGAGTATTTGACTATGAAAATCAGCATAGATGAGTTTAAAAAGAAAGAATTTAAAGCTAGACATATCAATGTAAAATAAGGCTGTTAAAGACCATTAACCATGATGACTATCCATTACATTTCTGTTGGGGCAGTGAGCTTCAGAACATAATTTTTCATGAGCCACGAATAAGAAATTGCTATTGTGTTCTTACACAGGTAGTCTTGACTTCCAATCACAATTGAATCCCAAATTTTTGTTGCTAAGTGAGACATTTGATAAATGAATTTTGCCTCATTTTACAACTTTTCTTGTGATGATTGTTAAGTGAATCACTGCAGTTCAGTTAATAACAATAAGTGAATATGGCTTCCCCACTGATTTTGCTTCTCAGAAGGTGATCACATAACCCCGAAAAAAACCAGAAGTGACACAACAGGGCTAGTTTTTGGCCTGCAAAGCCTGCAGAAGCCTGCAGAAGCCTTCCTCAAGCCTTTGGGAGGCCAAAAAAGGCTTCAAACCAGCCAAAAATCAGCTGTGAGGCACAGTGCAGGTAAGGGGGTGGGTGGGGATTACATGCACATGCATAGGGGACATGGGGCGTGCACATTGCCTTCTGAGTGCTGGCACACGAGTGCGAGCGTGCAAGTGCGCGCACAATTTTTGACACAGGAGCCCAGAAAGGTTAGCCACCACTATGTTATAAAATGTCAGTATCTTCCCACTTATACAGCATTCCATTCATACTTTCCTTTTTAAACATTTTTTTTACCAAGAATTATAAATGAAGAAAATAAAAGTCAATACAAACTACAAAAAATACAAACAAGGAATAGAAAAGAAAAAAAGGGTGTGTGACACCGAAGGAAAAAAGAAAAAAGGAAGGAGAAAGAAAAAAGATAACTTCCTTCTTCATCCCAGCAGATAAAAACACTTTTAATAGCTGATCACTATCTCTAAATAAAAAATAGTCTCTCTTTTTCTCATACCTCATGTCTAGAGAAATCTAACTCTACCCCAGCATTGAATCTGTTGTAATCTTTCCAAAATCCAAATACTAAGCACTCTTTTTATCCAAAGCCATATATTTAAAACTTTTAAAATCAAATTTATGCTATCATAAATGCTTTTAAAGAGATGAAAATTCACTTGATGAATACAGTAAAACCTTGCCAGTCTGAAGGGTCTTAATCTCCCCAAAATGCAAAATATAAATAAAAATACCGTAAAATTATTAGGATACAAGGTTGGTTGAGCTTAATGTCCATAAGGCTGTTTTGTGAGTGTAGACTTGATGCAGTTCTGATTCTCAGCCATGATACCCATTATTACTTGCTGTTTATATGTACACTGTGAACTAATTCATTAGAGACAAATTCCTTGTGTGTCCAATCACACTTGGTCAATAAAGAATTCTATTCTATTCCTACTCTACTCTACTCTATCCTACCTTACTCTATCCAGCCTCCATCACCAATTACCCTCATAAAAAATGACTTGCTAGCCAACAAAGTATCAGGTCACCATAGTGCTTACAGGAACTCAATTTATACTTAGCTTTATCATGAAAATCTACAGGTAGTCCTCAGCTTACAACCATAATTGATCCTGGCCAACACAGTGATAAATCACAAGTCATGGTGACTATAAAATGGGTCACCTATATAATCAACTCAAATCCACTACCTTTCTTGAGATGGTTACTAAGCAAATGCCACAGTCATAAAATGAATACTGTGATCATAAAATGAAGAGGCACAGTGGTTAGAGTGCAGAACTGCAGGCTACTTCTGCTGACTACTGGCTGCCTGCAATTTGGCAGTTTGCATCTCACCAGGTTGACTCAGCTTTCCATCTTTCCGAGGTGGGTAAAATGAGGACCCAGATTGTTGGGGGCAAGAAGCTGATTCTGTAAACTGCTTAGAGATGGCTATAAAGTCCTGTGAGGGGGTATATAGGTCTAAGTGCTAGTGCTATCATAAAACAAAGACTGTGGTTTAAAATCAAACCTGTGGCTGTAAAGCAAACAAACCAAGGGTTTGTTATGGACTGGTTTTGCCAAAATAAATACCACTATTCAGCAAAACCTTCGTAAATCATTGTGTCATGACTGTGGGACTTTGCAAACAGCCACTTGCCACACACCCAATATGCAGTCATGTGATTGTGGGACCTCATCAGACAATTCGAACTTCAGAACAGGGTAGTTCCAGGTAAATCCATCATCACTTTGAACAGTTGCTGAATTGAAGACTCCCTCTATACTGTACACAGATATACTTTCTCCATCACATTATTTCCATGTCAGAAAAAGAATATAATGATTTCAGCTAATTAGAATATTGCATTCTTACATTTCTTCTTCAAATAAACATTTTGACACAATATATATTTTAAAATGCTGATTCTTATATTCTATCTAAGCTAACAGGGGGAAGGACTTGAAGTGTGTATGCTTTGTAACCCAAATATTATTTTAACATTTTTTGTTGTTAGAGACAGACATATCACCCTATCCATTTTACAGTTACTTTGAATTTCATGCAGTTAAGGCAATCTTTTTACAATTTTCAGCATTAAAAAATGCTTCCTATCTTGAATAAAAAATGAAGCCCTAATATAAATCAAGCTTAGAAAAGAAAAGAAAAACCACAGCCTATGCTTTTCATTTCAAGAACACATCTGTCTGTTGAGCTACATTGTGAGCTTAGCATTAGTGATCTAGGAGTTATTTTAACTGCTGCTTGGCTCCAGCTCACTTGATATATTGGTTATTTTTATATATGGTGGGCCATTTGTGTGACTGATTCTGCAATTCACACCGCCTGCTGAAGGACATCTTTTGAAACAGACCTCAGAGCTGTATTTCCTGAGATAAAAACAATTGGATAAAAGTACCTTTCTGAAAAGAGGACCCTCAATTACATTTTTTCCCCCTGAATTGCTTGCACAAACCAATTGGCTGGTTACTGGTAGAAATGAAACTGAGAAAAAAAAATTGATAGGATTCAGGTGTCAGTGTGAGGCATTAAAACCATTTCTTATACTTAGCAAATGGTGACTGTTGTCTCAAATTCCAGCATATGGACAAAATATAGGACAAGGCAGAAAATGACTTGGTAACAGGGGTCAGAAAAGAGAGTTGCTAATGCCTGCAGACAGCACAGACAATTTACATGATATTGTTATTTTAGAAAGCACAGGGCTCCATTCTCCTCTAGCTATTCAGGTCTGGGGTGAGGAAGTTTTCTCTGTTTTGAAGATGATAAGCACTCAAAAGAGCATAGAAGACATAAGAACTACTGCAGCACAAAATGGAGAACCAGGGTAGATTCACAACTCTAATCCAAAATAGAGATCAAATAGACCAACCTTCCCAACACAAGGGAGGATGATAGGACATGTTGGAGGAGTGAATCCAATGGCCCTGAGCAAGAAGAGATTTAAAGCCCATGTCCCACTGCAACAACGGATGCAAAGAGGATATAAAACGGACAAAAAAGCTTGCCATCCGTTGAAAAACACGATGCGTCCATTGTGTACTCACTACATACGTGTTTCATACGCTCTATCCGTCGAGCATCCATCCACTGAGATTTCATCCACACAAGAAGTTTTGAGCTGCACAACTTTTTGAGCAGATGAACTTTTTGAGCAGATGAACTTTCCGCTGCATACAATGTACATCCGCGACACATACGGGCAACAAACGTTCTATGTCCATTGTCATCCATTAAATGTCTGCTGTATCCTCTCGGCATCCTCTGGACATCCTCGCAACTCACATCCACTGCAGCTAAAAACGGAAAGAGGGAGGAAGCGAAAGGTACACGGAACGTCCGTAGACGTAGTAGCACAGAAATAGAAAGGATGTAAGCGGATGCATCTCGTATATAAAGTATTAAAATGGACAAAACGTTTGTATATGGGATGTATCTCGGATATTTAAGATGTCTGGAGTATGCCGAGAGTATGTGGAAAGACACCTAGTGGAAAACCGATATTTTCTATAAAAAGGGGGAGGAAATCACCTGGATCTCACTTTCAGGCCAGCAGCCGTGGTGTACAGACCTCTTCAGCCTTGCTCTTGCTCTTCCACATCACCCATTGATCTCCACCATGGATCATAACACAGTCCTTATGGTAGCTGCGATCATTCAACACCAGAACCAAGCCCTGTTCAGACTGTTTCACCTTTTCTAGGCAAGGAGAAGAAGGAGATGTTCAAGAGCTGTGTGGGTCCGACGATGGATTGGGAGAAGAGTGGAGTTTGGACTCTATGACAAGCTGATGGTGGAGCTGAGGAATGAAGACCCTCATGCATTCCAGAACTTCATGAGGATGCCACCAGCCATGTTTGACGAACTTGTACAGCATCTGAGACCCAGGTTGACCAAGCCAAACACCAACTTCCATCCCAGCCTGGACCCTGGACTGAAGGTGGCACTGACTCTGCGGCACCTGGCCTCTGGAACCACATAGAGAAAGATGCAGTATGCCTGGAGGGTGCCACACAACAGCATCAGCAAAGTGGTCAGAGAAATGGTGCAGGCCATCATCGAAGAATACGTGGAGGAGCTCCTCCAGTGTCCCACCACTGAAGAAGGCTGAAGGAAAGTTGCAGAACAGTGGTATCAGAGGTGGAACTTTCCCCACACCGTTGGAGCCATAGATGGGAAGCACGTGGCCTGCAAAGCTCCAGCCAATTCAGGGTCCTCTTATCACAACTACAAGGGCTTCTTCAGTATCATCCTCTTTGCCATGGTTGATGCTGACTACAAGATCATGTACATCGATGCTTCAGGCAACGGATCAGCTTCAGATAGCCAGGTATACAATGCCAGTGACCTCAAGGATGGGCTGGAATGCAACCTCATCATGGGTTTTCCAGATCCAGACCCCCTACCCAATGACACACAAGATGTGCCCTACTTCATCGTGGGGGATGACACCTTCTCTGTCAGAACCTACCTCATGAAGCCCTACACTTCAAGATACCTCACCCGTGAAGAGGGGATCTTCAAGTACAGGCTGTCCAGGGCAACATGGGTGGTGGAGAACGCCTTTGGCATCCTGGCCAACAGCTTCCAGGTACCTCTCACCACCATGCAGCATCACCCACAGACTGTGAGGAGCATCATGGAAGCTTGCTGCATCCTGCACAATCTCATGCACACCCGCTACCCAAAGTTGCAGAACAGGCTTGTGGACCGTGAACAAGGGAATGGAGACATGGGGCCTGGTGAATGGAGGCAAGGACGAAACCTGATAGACACTGTGGATGTACAAGGCCCCAACGTGAAGGTAAGAAGCAGTGCAATCTCCTGAAACACTGGTGCAACTCCCCAGCTGGAGCAGTGCAGTGGCAAGACAGGATGGTAGATGCTTAATGGATGCTTCCTTTTTTTTTTTTTTTGAAATTTTTTTTTTTATTAATTTTAACAAACAAACATATACCAACAAAACACAAAACATAAAAAACATAAAATATCTTTTTGGACGGCAGTTTGATCCCGAGTTACATCTTTTTGTACAGACATAAATTCAAGTTCATGCTTACTTTTATATAGCAATTCCATTTCTTATTTACTATTTTACATTTTCTATATAGCTTCTCCCCTCTTTTCATTCTCTTAATTCTATTATATTTATTTCATCTCAATTTAAATCATTATACTTATATCTTTTGTCTGTCCTGTTTCAGCTGTCTATTATTTTTTCTCATTAACACAAAATTTCTTCTGTAATGACTGGTTGGAGTATAATGCCTTGTCATACTTATCCTTCCCCTAGTTTTAAAGCTTAACATAACACATAATTTTCATTCGGATTCTGCGTAATACATTTTAAAAATAAACTCAATATTTTAAAACAGGAAAAAAAAATTTTTTTTAGATATATAATATAATTAAAACAACAATCCATAGCAATTGAAATTATATCATTAAAATTAATATTCATTTAAGTCTTAAACATTTTACACAATCCTTTCTAAATAAATATCATACTTCTATGGGAACACTTACAGATTTTGCTTAGTTACTTTCTTTAATTCAATTTTCTCATATTTAATTTCATTTATTTTATTTAAAAAAAAAATTTCACTAAGTTACATTAAATATTTTGTCCCATTTTATAATCATATATTATTCCAATTTTCTAACATTATTTCAAATACAGATACAACAACACAATCTTATGTACCTTTGCAGAATCTCTTTTTCAGTTATATGTTTACCCATTATCTCTAAATAAAATCTGTTTCTTTACATCTAGTTTCAAACCTTTGTAGCTTCTCTTCCCTTCTTTCCTCCTTTGTTTCTCCCCTCTACCCTTTTTACCCCCTTGTCTCTTAATCTCCACCCTCTTGTGTATTCCTCTTTTCTGTTGCTTTCTGATATTGTGTCCACCTTTCACCTTGTTTTCCCCTTTTTTGGTTGTTTTTTTAAGTCTTAAATTCTCCATTCTCTTTCTCCTCTTTCCCCTTTCTTCCCCAAATAAAGTTGCTTGTTCATTAAGGATGGTTTCTTCTTCATCCCAATCTTCTTGTTCTTGTAGTTTCTCATATGTAGAAATTGCCATTTCTAAAAAATGAAAAATAGAGCCAAAAGAATCCTTCCCTTCTTGTTTCTCTTGATTATATTTTATAAATTCCATTTTCAATTCATCCATAAGTAATGCCATTGTAAAAAAAAAAAAAATTAAACCACCCAAATGATTTTAATCATTCAAATAAGAATTTCCAAAAGTCCCAAAGTCACCAAGCAGTCCAAATACAGTCTATTTCATTTAACACTTTCTTCTTTTTCTCACTTTTTTTTTCATTTTAATGCTTCAAAAAACTTCAAATTCTTTTTGACCTTCAATCCATCTGATAGAGTAGTCAATTATGATCCTTGAGCCTGTCTCATCACACTGATGAGATTGTGCCATGTATGTTGAGTGGCCCTACAATAAATAGGGCATTAATAAAGAGCTTTGTTTATTTTGAAATGTGTTGATCAATGAAAAAATTGTTATTGATAAGAAAGGGCCATATGTGTGGCAGCTGGGAGGGTGGACCATACAATCCCACTATGCTTGCACTGGAGGTTTACCTATCCCACAGCAATCCTGACTGATCCCACAACTATCCTCACCTATCCCACAGCTATCCTTACCTATCCCACAACTATCCTTACCTATCCCACAACTATCCTTATCTATCCCACAACTATCCCACAAGCATGTAAAGGCTTAACCATTTTTTCAACGTTTTCACCAACACTTTATTCAGTAAAAAAAATGAACCAAGTGTGTGAAGCAAAGATAACCTTTATTAATAACTGTCTTAAGTAAACTGTATGACTTTATTAAAAAAGCAAAATGAACCAAGTAAAGTGTCTTAAGCAAAGATAAAGTGAACAGGTAACAACTCAGTCTGTGGCCCTTTTTCCACAGGTACTCGTTCTCCCTCAGCCATTTCAGCGCCTCCTTCTCATGGTCCTCAGAAAGGGTGTACTGTTTCCTCTCTCCCTTCTCCTTCCCTTGCCTCTTCCTCCCTCTGGCAGGGGCTTGAGCAGCAGGGCCTTCAAGGGCTTGAGCAGCAGGGCTTTGAGGGCCTTGGGGCTGGTCCACCACATCAGCACCAGCACCAGCACCAGCACCAGCACCAGCAACACCAGCAGCAGAAACGCCAGCAGCACCAGCAGTACCAGAAGCACCAGCAGCACCAGCAGAAGCACCAGCAGCACCAGCAGAAGCACCAGCAGCTTCAGAGTCAGTGCTAGGGGGTGGGATGGTGGTTCTCTCCTTCTTGCCAGGGCTGGCAGGAGTAGGCACAGGCTTTCTCTTCTTCCCTGACTGACGAACTATGGTGTTATTCAAAGATGTCTGTTGGCAGCACGTCTTTCCTCTGAATGCTGACTGATTGCGTGCTGCATCCTTTTATATCCGTGGAGCTGATGCAATTCATACTCCCCGCATGCGCAGTGAACGCTTTGCATCTGCTATGCATCCGCTATGCATCCGCTATGCATCCTATAGGCGTCCGTGATGCATCCGCGTCATCTGCTACGCATCCGCTCCTTCTGCTATGCGTCCACTTCTCAATTCTCCCCCGGAAGCCTTTCGGATGTGTCATCCGCTTCCATCTGCTGTCATCCACTAGGCTTCCTACGAACATCCGCTTAACATCCTCACTACGTACTACCCCTGTCCATTCTTTTCCGTTCTTTTCCGTTCTGTTTATGTAAATTTGGGGCACTCTTTGGAGTGGATAACAATGGATGGATCCACTCCCGAAATTTTGCTCGTCCTCTGTGTCCTTTTTGCATATGTTTTGCATCCGTCGGCCAGTGGGACCTAGCCTTAAGGATGTATGTGTCTATGGAGATTCTCAGTCATCCAGATCATGATTTTCCCAAAGGTGCTTTTTCAAGAAGCAACTGGACTTTCTGCTTTCTCTTTGAAGATGTTTCGCTTCCCATCCAATAAACTTCAGCTCTGATCACCTTTTAGATCTAATTATAAAACTTGCTTCAAAACTCTCTTCATCTCTCTTTCTCTTGTACACACCCAAAATACACAAACCTATAAGAGACAGACATACTTGGCAGGTTCTAGATATGGGAAGGTTGATATAATTGGTTGCTGAAAGTTGTCACCCTTTTGCATTTATTGGAAAGCATATTAAAAATGGGGAGTGCAAAAAGCAGGGTAATTATATTGTATAATAATTTGGGCTACTGAGCTTATTAAACAACAAGGCCATATACTTACACTAAAACATCCTAACAGAGGAAAAATGTGATATCTTTAGGATGATAGCAGAAATGAGTTTGAGAAGATCTTCACTGCTTTCTGGGTCTATAAAGGACAAGCACTGAAGTCACATATAAGGAGTTGAAGATTAGTTTCACTTTTTTTCCCCAAAAATTTTATTGATTTTTAAAAGACAAACATATACAAACAAAACACATAACATAAAAACATAAAACATCTTTTTTGAAAGCAGCTTGATCCCAGGTTACATCTCTTCCTACAGACATAAATTCAAGTTCATGCTCACTTTTATATACTATTCCATATCTTATTACCAGTCAACATTTTCTGCATAGCTTCTCCCCTCTTTTCACTCTCTTTATTTTGTTTATTTCATGTCAATTTAAATCATTATAGTTATATCCTTTGTCTGTCCTATTTCAGCTGTCTATTATGTTTTCTCATTAACACAAAATTTCTCCTGGAATCACTGATTGCAGTATGACGCTTTATATCTTTCCCTTAAGTTTAACACTTAAAATAATACATAACTTTCATTTGGATTCTGCTTAGTACATTCTAAAGCTAAACACTATATTTTAAAAAAGAAAAAAAATATAAATATATAATATAATTACAATCCATACCAATTGAACTCTATCATTAAAATTAATATTCATTTAAATCTTAAACATTTTATACCTTCCTTTTCAAATAAGTATCAAGCTTCTATGGGAATACTTATAAATTTTACGTAGTTGCTTCCCCCCCACATCACTTATATTTTAAGACATTATGTAATTAAAATGTTCCCATTCCTTCTTAATTCAATTCTCTCATATTTCATTTCATTTATTTTGTTTAAAGGAGAAAAGATTTTCACTAAATTACATTGAATATTTTATCCCATTTTATAATCATATGTTATATGAATACGAAACTGCTTTCTTCCACTATATGGAACAACTCCCCTATACCCCAAATTTTCTTGACATCTTCCACTCAATTACTTACCAGATCTGACTATTTGATTTCCAAGCTCAACTAAATACTGTTCCAATTCAGGCATGCTTCACCTTGTAAATTCTTGTGTTATTCAACTTCAACTGACAATAGGCTTACCTTTTCCAATTCTGTAACCCAAACTTACAAAGGTGTGTTTCACTGAACACACAAGAACAATTGAAACTGTACAGCTTCAATGCTCTTGTGTGTTCAATGTTCATCTCCAATCTAGTGGATGACAAACAGTCTTATTTCCTAGCATCTGGATTTGAATCACACATTGAAATGTCCATAATATGCAGTGCTTTCATCAAAATGGCACACGACACATATGCAGTGCTTTCATCAAAATGGCACATGACACAATATAATTTTCATTCCTATTCTAATTGTAGGCAAGATCACAGCACATATACAAATGGGGCACATCTTGCATCAGGTTGGCATGACACAGGTTTGTTCATCTGTTTTGATCAGGGATACCTAATACCCACGTCATGGCCTGTTGAGAACTGGACCACATAGTGAAGGTGAACTAAGTGGCAAGAGAGCAAGTGAAGCTTCATCTGCATTTGCAGCTTTTCCCCAGCACTAGCATCACTACCTCAGCTCCATCTCAGATCATCAGGCATTACATTCTCATAGAAGTGTGAACCCAACTGGACATTTTGCATGTGAGGGATCTAGATTGCACACTCCTCCTTCCCTTCCCAGTCCATGGAAAAAATGTCTTCCACGAAAGCAGTGTCTAGTGCCAAAAATGATGGTGACCACCACTCTACATATTGTTGAAGATGAAAATATGCAGGGAGGAACTTTCATGGATTTCAAGGTTCCTACACAATTGAAAATTCTGCACAATCAGGATTTCAGATTTGCATCAGTCTTAAGGCCCTGTCACACTGCCCAACGGATGCAAAACGTATGTAAAAAGGACACAACGGATGAGCAAAATGTTCCATCTGTTGTTATCCGCTCTCAAAAGGGGCAAAAATTTGCATAACTGGAGCCGGTAACACGGAAAGGAACGGACGCGGGGAGGACGCAGGGTGGATGGAAAGCAGATGCGGAATGGAAGCCCAGCGGATGGAAGCGGATGGCACATCCGCTAGGCTTCCGGGGGACCTCAGCAAAGCAGACGCGGAACAGATACAGTGGATGCACAGCGGATGCACAGCGGATGAAGCGGATGCAGAGCGGAAGCCTAGCGGATGCACAGCGGAAGCTGAACGGATGCCGAGCGTTAATTGCGCATGCGGGGGGGATGCATTGCGTAAGCCACGTGGATATAAAGGGAAGCAGCTCGCACGTGGCCAGCATTCAGAGGAAAGACCTGCAGCTGGATACATCGAGTCCTTGCCTTCCCTGCCTGCATGCCTGCCTGCAAGCCTTGCTGCCAGCCTTCCTGCCAGCCTGCCTCCAAGCCTCCTGGCCAGCCTCCCTGCCAGCCTTGCTCTCTGCCTGCCAGCCAGCCTTGCTGCCAGCCTGCCTTCCAGCCTCCCTGCCAGCCAGTCTGCCTGCCAGCCTTGGTGCCTGCCTGCCTTCCTGCCAAGCTTCCTCCCAGCCTTCCTGCCAGGCTTCCTGCCAGCCTGCCTGCCAGCCTGCCTGCCAGCCTTCATGCCTGCCTGCCAGCCAGGCTTCCTGCCAGCCTTGGTGCCTGCCAGCCTCCCTTCCAGCCAGCAACCCCACAACCATGGGGAAGAAGAGAAAGCCTCAGCAACCTGCCGCCATCCCTGGCAAGAGGGACAGGGCCACCCTCCCGCCCCCTGTCCCTGACTCTGCTTCTGCTGGGGCTTCTGCTGCTTGGGCTCGCTCTTCTGGCGCTGGAAGTTCTGCTGAAGCTGCTCCTGGCGGTGGTGCTTCTGCTGGTGCTTACTCTGCTGAAGCTGCTCCTGGACCTGCTGGTCCTGCTCGTGCTCATGGACTTGCTCGTACTGCTCGTACTGCTCGTGCTCCTGGTCTTGCTCATCCTGCTCGTCCTGCTCGTGCTCCTGGTCCTGCTCGTGCTGCTGCTGCTGCTGATGATGATGATGATGATGATGATGATTATGATCCTGCTGGTGATGATGATGATGATGATGATGATGATGATGATGATCCTGCTGGTGCTGCTGCTGCTGGTGGTGTGGAGGAGCAGCCCCTACTACCTGGGAGCCCCTCTGATGAGGGTCCATCTGGTCCTGCCAAAGGGAGGAAGAAGCGTATGCAGGGACGGGAGAGGAGGCAATACTATATTGAGGAGGAACACGAGGATGAGATGCTGGAGTGTCTGAGAGAGAATGACTATCTGTGGCGGAAGGGACACCGGCTGTACAGGAACACCAAAAGTAAGCAGGCTGCTTGGAGAGAGAGGGCGGAGAGTATGGGTTACACTTCGGAGGTGCTCCTCGGCTGGTGGAAGCACATGCACACCTGGTACGGGAAGCTGCACCTCAAGAAATCTGGCCAGGCCATGGTTAAGCTGACGGACAGAGAGACCTACGTCATGGCCAGGTGCAGCTTCCTGGAGGGTGAGATCCGCCACCGAGGAGCACCAGCAGCCCCTCTCACTACCCTCTCTCTCCGGCAGCCTGTTGAGAGCCAGTCCTCTTCTGGCCGAGAGTCAGTCCCTGTCTCCAGGCAGGTTTCTCTGAAGCGTGCCACGGCGGAGAACCCCCTGACAGCTGTAGTACCCATGGCGGAGCGCGTGGAGGACCCCTTGGTGCAGTGGGAGAAAGGAGACGTCACGTCCACCACAGCCGTAGCCGCATCCACCCCCCGAGCTCCACCTCCACAAAAAGGCAGAGAGCCAGACAGCAGGAGGGGCAGAGCCACACTGTCCTGCTGGAGATCAGGGACACCATCCGCACCAGCATAGATCTCCTCTCTCAGCTGGTCAACACCAACTCCTCATCCTCCAACCGCAAGCCCTTCCTCACCTATGTCAACCAGACCCTCAGGAACATGGTGGAACCCCAGTACCAGGTGGTGAAGGACTGGATCAGCGAGCTGATTCACAACCCTCCAGATCCAGAGGAACCTGCTCCCACCTAGTCCAGGTCTGCTCCTCCACCCCAGGTGATGTCCCTCCCATTCGAAGGTTTCCCACAGCCCCTCACCTACCAGGGCTACCAGCCCCTCACCTACTAGGAGGTCCAGCAGCACAGGCAGAAGCCCTTCCCAGTCCAGGCACAGAGTCATCAGGCAACACCGTTGCCACCGGTTCCACTGATGCCACCGATGCCACCCACAACAATGATGCCACCCACGCCAGTCCTCACCCAGCTGCAGACCAGACAGCCCCACTACACTACTCCTTCCTCCACCCCACAGCCAAGCCCGGCCTCAGTACATCTGTCATCAGTACTGGGGTTGACACCCCATGGCATGGAGGAAGGACCTCTCAGCATCGCGGGTCTGAGCCAGCTGTCCTAGAGCTTTCTCAACACACCGTCACCTGTTGTCCTCTCAGGGCCAGGCACCCCAGTGGTGCTTCAGACCAGCACTGCAGCAACACCCACCTCCACAGCACCTGGACCCTTCACCCCTGAGACTGGGCACACCTCCAAGTGACCAAGAGGAGTGACAGAGACTAGCTGGCTGGCTACCTGTGGACTTTATTTGGACACTTGACTTGCGTCATTTTTCTTTTACAGCTTGTTGTTCAATAAAGTTTATCTTTGATTCACACACTTGCTTCATTTCTTTTTTTTAATAAAGTCTTGGTGGAAACTTTTAGAATTGGTTTAAGCCTTTGCATGCTTGTGGGATGGGTAAGGATAGCAGTGGGATGGGCAGGGATACCTGTGGGATGGGTAATAGCAGTGGGGTAGGCAGGGATTCCTTTGGGATGGGTAATAGCTGTGGGGATAGATAAACCTCCAGTGTAAGCATAGTGGGACTGTATGGACCACCCTCCCAGGTGCCACACCTATGGCCCTTTATTATCAATAACAATGTAATAATCATCCACACATGTCAACACAAACACAACTCTTTATTAAACGCCCTGTTCATTGTAGGCCCACCCAACATACATGGCCCAATCTCATCAGTGTGATGAGACAGGCTGAAGGAAGCACCCATTAATCATCTATCATCCTGTCTTGCCACTCCACTGCTCCAGCTGGGGAGTTGCACCAGTGTCTCAGGAGGTTGCGCTGCTTCTTCCCTTCACGTGAGGCTCTGTTGGGGCCTTGCACATCCTGAGTGTCTATCAGGTTTCACCCTTGCCTCCATTCCCCAGGCTCCATGTCCCCATTGCCTTGCTGGAGGTCCACAAGCCTGTTCTGCAAGACTGGGTAGAGGGTGCGAATGAGATTGTGCAGGATGCAGCAAGCTTCCATGATCCTCCTCACAGTCTCTGGGCGATGCTGCATGGTGGTGAGAAGTACCTGGAACCTGTTGACCAGGATGCCAAAGTCGTTCTCCACCACCCGCCTTGCCCTGGACAGCCTGTAGTTGAAGATCCTCTCTTCACGGGTGAGGAGTCTGGAAGTGTAGGGCTTCATGAGGTATGTTCTGAGGGAGAAGGCGTCATCCCCCACAATGAAGTAGGGCACATCTTGCATGTCGTTGGGCAGGGGGTCTGGATCTGGGAAGCCCTGATGAGGTTGCCTTCCAGCCCCTCCTTGAGGTCACTGGCGTTGTACACCTGGGCATCTGAAGATGAGCCGTTGCCTGAAGCATTGATGTTCATGAACTTGTAGTCAGCATCGACCATGGCAAAGTGGACGATGCTGAAGAAGCCCTTGTAGTTGAAGTAAGTGGAGCCCGACTTGGGTGGTGCTTTGCAGGCCACGTGCTTGCCGTCTATGGTTCCAACGGTGTGGGGGAAGTTCCACCTCTGATACCACTGCTCTGCAACTTTCTTCCAGCCTTCTTCAGTGGAGGGGCACTGGAGGAGCTCCTCCAGGTATTCTTCGATGATGGCCTGCACCACTTCTCTGACCACAATGCTGATGGTGTTGTGTGGCACCCTCCAGCCATACTGCATGCTCCTGTAGGTGGTCCCTGAGGCCAGGTGGCGCAGAGTGAGTGCCACCTTGAGCCCAGGTTCCAGGCTGGGCCGGAAGTTGGTGTTTGCCTTGGTCAACCTGGGTGTTAGCCGCTGCACAACTTCATCAAACATGGCTGGAGGCATCCTCATGAAGTTCTGGAATGCCCGAGTGTCTTCATTCCTGAGCTCCACCATCAGCTTGTTGTACAGTCCGTCCTCTGCTCTTCTCCTGATCCATCTTCTGACCCAGACGCTTCTTAGCCGCCTCTTTTTCTTCCTGTAGTAGAGTTCACAGAGCCTGTAGATGGCTTCGCACTGTTGCAGAAGGATGGTGGCTGCCAAAATGACTGTGTTACGATCCATGGTGGACATGACTGGATGCTGTGGAAGAGCAAGAGTCAGATGAAGGCTGCAGAGGTCTGCACAGCTGGTCTGCTGGTCTGAAAGTGAGATGCAGGTGAGTTGCTCCCCCTTTTTATAGGCAGTATAGGTGTCCCTTTGCATCGTCTAGGCATCCTCTAGACATCCTTAATATCCGAGATAGGTCCCCTCTGCGAACCTTTTTTTCTGTTTTAAATGCTTTTTTTCCATGCTGCATCTGCTAGGCATCCGTTCTGCATCTGTTCTGCGTCCGTTCCGCTTCCTCCCTGCGTCCGAGCGGATGCGAGTTGCACGGATGCGGAACGGATGCCTAGCGGATATAGCGGATGCATAACGGATGCAGAACGGATGCAGAACGGATGCAGAACGGATGCAGAACGGATGCAGAACGGATGCCTAGCGGATGCGTAGTGGATGCAGAATGGACGAATTGGATACATTTTCCGCTCAAAAGTTTTGAGCAGCTCAAAACTTTCTGAGCGGATGAAACATCCATAAACGGATGCTGGACGGATAGAGTTAGCAAAACGGAGGCAGTGAGTACAGAATGGATACATCGCATTAACCAATGGATGGCAAGCTTTTTTGTCAGTTTTACATCCTCTTTGCATCCATTAGTGCAGTGTGACAGGGGCTTTAGGTGTATATGTGAAGGTTCTCCCTTGCAGCGGTTATTGTGAGTAGTTCTTGTGTTTTCAAGAGGTGCCAATGAACAGTATAGTCTCACTCTTTTTCATATTCATCCAATGCATGAAGGAGATTTCTGACAAGAGCATCACTGCAGCAAACTTCCTTTGACAACAAGGTCAAAAAGAAAGCCACTAGCTCTTGGAAGACACTGATAAAAGATTACCTTCCTGTACAGGGCATCTTCTGTTCCATTATTGATTTCCATCCAGTGGCCTTAGACCAAAAAAAATCATTACAGTAAAAAAAATGTTAAAACTATGTGTGATGAAGTGCAGAAAGCACACAGTGATGAACAACATAAACATAAACAAGTTATAGTCTCATCAGTGCAGGGCAAGAGTAACAGTTCATCAACTCAATATCATTGGCCTCGTACTGATTCAGCAAAACTTCATTCTGCCTTGAGGTTGCTATCCCAGGGTCACCATTGACAAAAGTTGCCCGGCTCCATAGACAAAAGTTTCCCTTTGAGAAATTACAGCTGGCTGCATGTGCTTCTCATCTCCATCTAGGCCAAATGTCCTAATCAAATAGCCGATTCTCTTAAATGTGTTCTTATCCTATCACTGAAATTTCAATAATGAGGGACAGACAGACAGACAGACAGACAGACAGACAGACAGACAGACAGACAGACAGACATAAAATCTTGGGCTTGCAAGAAAGTCATAAGTAAGGATTCCATAAGAGTATTGGCAAGTGAAAGAATAACAAGCTAGATTTAACTAGATTTTTCTTCTACTTTCTCTGTCCATATTACTATAGAAAGCAAAAGAAAGCAATGACAAGAATATGTAAGTTTACTATTGCAATGTTGATTGCTATGTAAGAAAAACTATAATAGATCTTATTGGATCTATTTTCATGGTTCTATTTCATTTCCCATCCATCAAAAGGTTTTCAAACTGTCCAACTTTATGTCATAAAATCTCTTGGAAATCCCCAGCTATTTCAAAACAACTTGTATATGATCTTGGTATTTGGGGGCTTAAAGTCCCTTGTTCCATGGCCTTTTTCCTCAGTTTTTTTTATGACTTGGCAGCCATTGACAATATTTGTTATTCTAAATGAAAATGAGCAACATATTTTTCAAAACTCAGTCTGAGTAATACTCCTGGAATACTGGATTGCCAAGTTAATGTGGAATCTTTCCAGTGGCCTTCGGACAACCATTAAATAAATGTTCAAGAAAGGACAGGAGACTGAATTAGCCTCTATATCATTCAGTAAGTCAATGCACATGATATTATATTATGTGAGAAAATTGGAAGGCACTTTATGCTAAGGCTGGCTGTTGATTCTACCCTGTGACAAAGCTTCAGGCAGGTGAGTTTTAGTCATACCATAATTGAAGACATCAAGGAATTAATCTTTTGTCTCTGAAGCTGGTATTTTATCACAGAGTAACATGTCCTCAAGATGTCCAGGGAGTTGAACCTCAGCATCGTTGTGGAGCAACTGGTTAAAAAAATGACTGAAAGAATCTGTTCAGGTTTATTTTAAAATTGCTCAGGGTAAATTTTGCCAGAAGTGCTCTAATCAGCCTATAGAGGGCGCCTTCCAACCACAGAAAAGAATGCTAAGCATAATTGACTGTTAATCCCGGCCTTTCAGCAATTCTCACAGCAGACTCCAAAGTGCATATGCATCACCTTCCATGAGCAGCTCAGGCAGTATGAATTAGTGATCGTAAGGAGTGAGGAATAGTGTCCTTTGGAAGGAGACTGCTTTCTGAGTTCTAATCTTTCACAAAGGATGTTCTACAAGGGGTGAGGGGGAATGCATGACTGAAGGTCACAAATAAGCCTTTCTGGTATTTTGCTTAATCTTAAATCAACGGTTAATCTTAAATCAACGAGCACTTTGGTTTTGTAAATTTTAACCGTGAAAATATTTAACCTTCAAAACTGATGGCCTAGGGCAGGCCTTTCCAACCTTGGCGACTTTAAGAAGTGTGGACCTCCAACTGGCTGTGGAATTCTGGGATTTGAAATCTATGCTTCTTAAAGCTACCAAGGTTGGGAAATCTTGGTCTAAGACAGCAGCAAGAGGGATGGAGCATGATAAAATAACCATTATTTCTGTCCATTAGCTGCTAAAACTTTATAAACTGAAGGAGGAAAAATGGTTAGAAGTGTGAAACTTCAAACTGCTTTCTAAGAACTTTTTTTTCCACCTTTTTGCAGCAATTTGCAACTTTTATTTCTTCTGTATATTCTTCTTGGTGTATTTCACTGGTTAATCAACTTTTTCCCCCACTTGTGACCAAGCCAATTAACAATTTTCATATGATTCTATTGAAGGACAAAGACCATATTACTGAGACTGGAGGAAAAAAACTCAAAGTACATACCCTCTTATATGCTAAGATCTAAGATCTAAATTGCTTTGGTTCCATATCATAAATGTTGCTCAACATTAAGGATGAAATTTATATGAGTTTCTGATACCAGTCATCAAGAAGAATCCAGTTTATTATAGAATCAGATTTCTTCTCATAGAGATCTTATTCTTATGTCTGACGTTTCCATGTTCCTTCTTTGTTTGTTCATTTGTTCCCAGTGAAGATAGTTGACAGTGCAATTAATGCTATATCAAAATCTACCATGCAATTTTTCAAAAGTTTCTTCTTCTAGAAAAGCAAGCTCCGTTTTCTATGTCATTCTTAGGGTGCTTCTCATGAAATTGTTGTTTCCAACTGTAGAGATTCCAATACCTCTGAAAGCTCTATTCACCCATTTCTTCTCAATTTGAAAAACCCAATGAGAAGAGTATGTCATGACTTCTTGGGAATTTAATGGAAATTTGGAAAGCCAGACAAGCTGCAGATCATGGGAGAACTGTGTACAATTATATATAAATTAATACCATGTTGGAAGTAAATAAAAACACCACAGTCTAAAAAGAAAGTTAAATTAAATGTTCATCTCCTTTGAAAACTCTCATCAAAGTGAAATGTGATATATTAAAATATGCTAGATGGCTGGAAAAAATAACTAAACAGAGTATAGGCTGGAAACCAGAAGTATATTTGTTGGGTATAATTCCCGGGGGTTATGACAAAGGAACGACATATTTAGTTTTACATATACTAACAGCAGCAAGGATTATCTTTGCAAAATACTGGAAAAATGAGAAGATGAGAAGGAAATTTTAGAATGTGTTGAAATGGACAGATTAATCTTAAAAATAAAAGAGAAAGAAGACTCAGAATGCTATTTGATATGGAATAAATTCAACAAGTGTTTAAGAAAAGAGATAGAAATTGGAGGAAGAAACTCCAACCTTAAAGAGTAAATATTTATCATAGCATTAGCTATGGTTTTTCTTATTTTTGTAAATCATATACCCTGACAATATGCTGTATTCAAAAATGTTTACAAATGAAACTATACAAAAATAAATAAATAAATAAAAAATAAAATATGCTGAACACTTTTTCCCTATCGAAAACTGCTTGCAGTATCAATTATTTTGTTTTCTACTTCAGTGTTCAAGAAGGCCTCTACTCTGTAAATATAACTACTATATGCAAAATAGTATGTACAAATAGAATATGCAAAACAAATTCAACTAAATGCACCCACATTTTTTTCAAGTTACGCTCAACCTTAATATATGCACAAATTCCTGACTATGATTTTACTTATGAATTAAATTATAGAATATATGATCCTACATCCCCTTTAAACATTTTTAAATGATTTGGAGTATCATAGTGGTGGCTTAAAATAATCATACAATAAAGTAATATCATACCACAATTATTACACTTTTTACAGTGTAGCATTTCAGGTAGCAGTCTAAAGAGAACACATTATGACTCAGGACTGGAAATATTAGTTGAGCAGCATAATGCTCAAAGATGAAATACTCAAATTAATGAATTTCACAAATGAAATGCTTTCTTTAGTGTATTATCACCTGTATTAAAATATGTGATGAAATACCTCTGAGAGCATCTTTAAAAAAAAACTAAATGCTCCACATTTGTAATATAGTTTTGTTGTTTTTGTGCAGTAATACTATATTGAATTCTTTGGAAGTAATTAAAGCTGAAACTGATCCAGCTTGTCTGCATGTTCAACGCTTCTTGCCGTTTATAGCTAATTGGCAGGTGAGCAAGATAAGTAGCATTGAATGATGCCACTTGATGCTGTGCCTGCCTAAAGAAGCCTTTCACACAGAGAGAGGCTATTGACATGTGAATGGAAAAGGAGCAGAATGAATGTTCACCTAAGGAAAGCAGGCAAGTGACTTCCCATCTGGAGGAAGAAAGCTGTGTTTTGCATTTCAGGAAATGGAGGCAAGATGATAGGAAATCCAAAAGACATTTGAGTCTTTGAGTCACTTCAGTATTTGTGTGAAATTATAGAATAATGATACAATTTATAACTCTTCCTTGGCAGTGATCACTTGTTGTTAGTAGATACCTTTTTCTTTAACTCTTCAGACCAGTTTCAAGCTTGATAGAACCTGATCGACACCTCCAAACAATATGATATAGTAAAATATGAACTGCTGCAACCCAATTTCTTGAATCTGCACAGGTCAGCCATTGACAACTGAGTATCTAAAGGGAATAATAAATGTAAAATGTTCCATGAGTCTAAAGATATCTAGTAACCTCATGGGAACAGAAGTAGCCCACAACATTGCAGTACCTAAGACGAGTAGCTCAAATGATGTTTCTGTATCATCTGGTTGATACCAAAACTTTAGAGTATCTCATTTATACCGTTTTCCCATTCTACTCTTCTCAAACTATTGTTTTACCTACTTAACAAGAAATGTTAAACAAATTTCTGGTGCCTGATGTAACTTTTCTTTCCTGTGTAAACTGCAATTTTATTTTAGTGAATATCAGAAGTTTTGCTTTGAATGCAGTATTGTTTGTAAAAATTTGAACTGCTTCCTAAAGAGAAAAGGTGGAGTGAAACTAGAAGTAGTTATAGATATCCTCTTGGCCCGACGAGAAGTCACCCTGTTTTTAAGTATGCCGCTCTACCAGGTTAAAATAATTAGTTTAGCTCTGATACACTTGACTCTCTTTTTTACATGGAAAATAAATTGCACAGAAATCTTGTTGAAATATCAGTATCAGATTAAAAAAAAATCTGAAAGTATGCACTATAAAATTTCCTACCCTCCACCTTAAAGAACCAGGTAATTCCTGTTTATTAAAAAAAAAAAAGCTGTACCTAAATTCATCTTCATTCACTCCAGAAAGAATAAATTAAGTTTACCTCTCAGGAAAGTGAGCAAGAAAGGGAAGGATTAGTTTTTATTCCCCTTGTGTTCACATATCATTCCAAGTTCCACATGACACAAGAGTTTAAATGGATCACTGCTTAGTCATTTGAGCTGTTCTTTGGCTTAAAAATGTCAAGTGTAGGGCAAGCACCTGCATAGTTCAAATCCATAGGAACTGACACCAAAAAGATAATAAGACATGGAGTAAACCATTGAAACTGAAACTGACGTGACATGAAATGATAGTGATTTTGTTACTTGTGAAAAAGTCATTCAAATATACACGACAAACAAGTTTTCTGAAGATTAGAGCACATCAGTTGCTTTGCACTAAATGTGCACTGGACTTCAAACTTAAAAGCAATTCCGCAGGTCATCCATTACTATATCATGTTGAAGGATTATAGGTAGTCCTCAATTTAGGAACTATTGGGACTGGTACGTCATAAAATGAGCCACACCCAAATTTAAACTGTTTTGGCTGTGATCATAAAGTGAAATACTGCAGTTGTTAAGTGAATCATGTGGACATTATGTGAATCCAACTTCCCACATTGAATTTGATTATTGGAGACCTCCTCAGAAAGCCACAAATGGTAATTGCATGACCCCGGGATGCCATAACCATCATAAATACATGCCAGTTGCCAACCATACAAATATTGTCACAGAGATAGTCTATGACAATTGTAAGTGTGAGGACTAAGTTGTAAGTCACTTTTTTCAGCACTGTTGTAACTTTGAACAGTAATTAAACAAATGCTCATAAATCAAGAATTACCTGTAGCAATATTGTAAGACAATGTTTTCCAGATATTTTGGACTACAATTCCCACAATGGCTTGTCATTTGTCACATTGGACAGTTGAAATCCAAATTGTAACTGAATGAATTTAATGTGTTGCAGAAGAGGAACCAGTCAGAAAATCCGTGGACAGAATCTCACAATATTCTGAATGTATTGGCAGCCACACAGGGAAAGGGGACGACTGAAGAGAATGTGAACAATTATGCACATCAAAATGTTATTCTATGGTTGATGTGAACTGTGCATCCTTTGCACCATGATATACTTATAAAATATGGCTTCTCCTGGACACTTTTCTCATACCTTTCAATTTCAAGTTTTATATCATTATTATTACCTTTATTGTCAGAGTACAACATGTGTACAATGAGATGGCTGACCCTTCATTCATACATACACCCCCTCCAACACAACTCACAGTGAGGATAGAAGTCCCTAACCCAGTCAGTGCTCTGCAGATCACATCCATGTTATGCAAGTGTGATGTTTTATTTATATTATTTATTTATTATGAAATGGATGGTCCATATTTCATTATATGCTCCAAATCTAGTAATTAAGCAACTCTGTTGTGAATTAAGAAATCCTCCTTTTAGAGAAGCAACATGGACATCACTAGATGGCATTGGTAACATAAAAATATGGAAAACTCTTATACTTTGTTACCATAAGATGTTTCTCTAGATTTTGCAACTCACATGTAATAGCCCTAATAGTAGCTTCAACATTCTCTGCAATTAGGAATACAATAAATGTGTACTGTGTGTGATAAGATGGGAGGCCACTTGCTTTGATTTAGCTTCCTATCAGATAAGACAGAAAGTAGAAGGCTATGGAAGATTCCAGAATAGGAGAGAGATACAGGTGGCAATTAGTATCATCGGGTGGACTGAAAACTGTGCCTTCTCTGTCACCGTGCCTGCTGTATGGATCAGCCTCCCTCTGGAGATACAGTCATGATCTTATTATGATGGTGTGAAGACCAGGCTCATCCCCAGATTTTAAGGCCAGGATGTTAGTTATGAAATTGTGGTGTGAATCAAGGTGATGTGTGTACCTTGAGATTTTAATGAGGGAGGGATTTACTTGGTTCTTCTTTGTATTTTAAGTTTTAATTATGGCTTTATTTTTTTTCATTGCTCAGAGTTTTATTAGATAGTTATGTAAATTTAATAAGATATTTACTTATTTGTTTATTAAATTTGTTTGCTGATCATCTTCCCGCATGTTGACTCAATTAATCATATATGGAAAACATGATACAGTAGTAGACAATATGGCTAGATAACACCTTCATTATTCTTGACAGGGAATACTGAAATCTTTTTTAGGACAGAAAGTCCAATAATACCTTGATAAATATTCTGAGCATCTTGTTGCACAAGTTCCATAACCATCAAACTATGCAAGATTAGCTTCTGACACTGCAATTCCATGAATATTCTACTTTCTTCATTGTCTGTATATTTCCCAGTAATAAAGGTAATGCCATGATGCTCTAAAAGGAATTTATTTTGGGTGGGACTCCTTTTTAGAGGCTTTTATTGTCGGCAAGGAAGCAACATAAAACAACAGAAACATCTATTGTAGAAAGATTTTAACCTAGAAAACATAGTCCATGTTGAAGTTGCAGTTAGTTATATCTGGACCACTTCTAACCCTCCAAATAATAGGATACAAAAGTAACTATTTTCACATGGTGTGTCCCATCATCAAAAGAATGTTTTCTTGGAGGCAGAAAGTTCTAAGAAGCAACTGATATAGTGACAGACTGCATCTACCTCACTTTAAATACAGCCCGAAAACCTAAACAGTGCATATCAGTCTCTTATTATGATTTGATATTCAAATCATGAAAGTGAGAGATTTTTAAAAAATCAATGTAAATCTCACACATGAACATGATTCAAATGCTAACCTGATTATTGCAAACTTTTGCTAGGCTCCCTGAAAAATTAACATCTCTCTAAGGTTTTGAACTGTATTGTTCTGAGATCTCTTAACCTCCCATACTTTTGTTGTATAGCTGACTATACTCACTATATCACTTGAAATGCCAATTGGCAAGTTAGCAGTTAAATAAATAGCTTCATTGTTCTATGCAAAAGAGTTAATGGAACTATATTTATGCTATCAACATATGCAAATAAGAGAGTTTCTTTGCCATGTATTCTCACTATGCATGGAAATATTTAGGGAAATTGTATTTGTCTTAAACGTACCTTGATGACACAACATGGATAAAGATATACTATAGTGACACTGAAGATTTACATGGGCAATGTGGGTCAATAAATTATATTTAAAAATTCTTTCTGGTCAATGAAAGGTTAAATGGAATTGATAATCATGGCATTTCTTCTCTCTCTCTCTCTCTTTCTCTCTCTCTCTCTCTCTCTCTCTCCCTCACTCTCTCAGCAAGTTTAATAAGCCAGTATCAAGGGCATCAAGGCCTCTAGCTTTTGAAGATTTAAGACTTTTAAATGTGAAGCACCTCATTATATCTGAATATTTTCAATGCAGAAGATAAGACACTGATGATATGACAGTAGTTATCACTGGCATTTGTTTGACTTTGAGTTCCATTTGAAATGTACACCATTTGCCTTTTTTTGGTAGATTGCGGAATCAAATACTTATAAACTATACAGTATAAGATGATGTATCACTTTTCAAATAAGAACATAAAAAAGAAGACCGTCTTGTTTTCTCGCTTTGTATAAATAAAGAGCTATTGTACTTTGTAGCATATAACATTTGCTAAACGGCCAATTGACTTCCTTCCTCTTAGTCAACTACAGTGTTTACCTTCTTATACAAACCTTTTCAAAACCATTAAAACTAAGAGGATTAGCATCACATTTCTACCAAAATGTGCTTTTATTTCAGCAAATGCTACTTTCACTCTTAGAAGAGATTAAAAAGCTTGAAAGAAATGGTTTCTTCATTGTTGCACACTCACTAAAACAGACAAAATATATCTCTCTCTTCAAAAAAAAAAAAAGTGCTGTTCCTTTATCCCATTAAAGAGGATTTGAAATGAATTCAATTACTGGGGAGGAAGAAGAGAAGTATCCTGAAATATGGATTACTTTCCAAGAATGTAATATAGAAGTTCAAAGTTCATGATGTAGAGGTAACATCATACTAGGCAAGAAGTTGTCAGGTACTATTGGCTATGCTGCCTTAGTTAAGGTGTCATTTCTGTAAAACTGGTTTTAGTTAAAGCACTTAATTAAAGTGATAATTGTGATATACTAGTTAGCTTTGTATAATTAAATGAACAAGCCACCACTTTGTTCAATAAACATATTCATTTCTTATGGGCATTCATAGAACCATAATAATGCAATTTAAAGCATATTTGAGGGGCCCTATTTGAGCTTGGTTGTTTTCTTACAGACGTTTCATTACCCAAACTAGGTAACAGCATCAGTGCTAGCAATGTGTTAGCAAGAAAACAACCAAGCTCAGAGAGCATCAAGGGCCTCTCATTTCAATCCTGAGCTACACATATACTCTTTTATTGGTAAAGAATATTTATTTATTCATTGATTCATCATATTTTTAAACCGCCCATCTCACCTAAGTGAATTGTGACAGTTTACTACAAACATTGATATAATATCAATTTTAATATCATGATATAAAAGCATAAATTAGAACAAAGTGAAAACACAATTAGAAATATTAGACTCAAAATATTAAAAATTAGCAAGTTAAAAAGAGAAGAGTTTCTGAAGTTCAGAAGATTAGGGATCCATCTCGCTTCAAACAGTAAGGTGTTCCAAAGGACAAGTCAATGGCAGAGAAGGCTTTCTTGCTGGATCCTGCCAGCTGAAATCCTTTAACTGATGGGATCCATAACTGCTTGCCTGATGAACAAAGGTCAATTTTCTGCTTGAAACATCCATTGAAGGGAAATTTATCACACTCGTAGATCATTCATTTTACTATCGAACTGATGTTACTGGGAAAAGGTTTTTCCTTATTTTTAATCAAAATCTGCTTTTTACAAGTAAAAGCATTTTATCTAAGATGCTGCCTTCTGAAATAACAGAGGTCTTAATTTTTTGTTTAACACCCCTTCTGGGATTTAGATGGTTTAGATTACCATACCATCCCCAATCAAGTTTTTTTCACAAATGAGTGTACCAGAGACATTCAAATCATCTTATAAGACTTCACTTCCAGTCATTATTATTGCCCTTTCTGCATGTCTATATTTTTAATAATTCTCCAGATGTGGTACCTAGTACTGAATACAGAGATGTGAAAGTCCAACCAGTAATGGAAATTATGGTTCTATTGTTACGGTTTAAAATTATTTTTGTCCTACTGACAGTCATTTCATGCAGCACTGCCAGATTCATTTTCATCCTATGATAATGATAATTCCATGATCCTTTTCACATGTATTGAAAGCAAGCCAGAAACCTATTGTATGACTATGCATTGGAGTTTTATCATGATTAAATTTCTTTTTTTTGTGTAATTATTATGCAATTATGTAATCATTCATGATATTTTTTTTCACGTTTCTGTATCTTTGAGCTTTAGTTAACCCATCTCACTTTGCAACATCTGAAAATTTAATAAGTACTCCCTCTCCCATTTTCTCATCCAAATAATTTAAAACATTGACGATCACCAGGCCACGATTTCCTCAATTTGTACTTCCTTAAACTAGCTTGGTGTTTTTGTGCATGTATTAAAAAATCCTACAAACATTGCTTCCCATAATCATAAACTTATAAAAATGATAGTAAATAGTTAACAATGTGATTCTTTTCATGATACGCATGGGTATCTTATTATGCTTAACACTGGACCAATGATTTACAGTCCACAACAACTGCTCTCCTTTCTTTTTAATGCTAAAATTGATTGCAAGATGAAGCTGTTACAAAGTTTATTGTAACTATTTTAGGCCTTGGCCTCACCTGCTGTCCCCCAAACTCTTAACAATCAAAATGAAAATTTTAGTCATGCCCATACCAATGAAGTTACCACATCACAGACCAGGCCACATTCCCAAGGCCTTCCATGGCCAAAAAAGTAAACACAAATACATTTTGAAAATACATCCTATAACCTAATGCATACCTTGTTATGTATTTTGTGGTTATATCCATATTTCTCATTTGCTGAGGGATAAATGTGATAGTTTAATTTTAATAGTCTAGTGCAAACATTTTAAAAACTCAATGTCATTCAGTCTTGGTTCAAAAAAAAAATTACCTGGTGTTTGTCAAGGTCTTTTTTTTTCAACAAGTTAAAAAATATTGTCAACTATTTGCAATAGCCAAGTCCAATAGACTGGCTTATTCTTAGCATGGAAAAATTCATGTCCACCTACTTGTAACTTTGTTAGAAATGAAGCACTTGTTATTTTTAATGTAATTCCTATTTTCTGGAAAGACAATACTTATTTTTGTTTTATACTTTTTAATTAAAAATAGAAATGAGCCAAGTTCATCCATTGTCTCACATAATTATTTAAAAAATTCTTCTTGATTAAAACCTAAGTTTGTACTTTCAGTTCTAAAAAAGGAAAATATACTGATCATAATTTGGTTTAAAAAACATATGGCAATCCCTTTATATGTAGAGAGAGAAAGACTCTGTTCCATTGTCATGTGCCACACATTTCATAATGTGGAACCTATTTCTTGAGCAAGAACTCTTGACATGAAAACATTTCTTTCTCTCTCTCTCTCTCTCTCTCCCTCCCTCCCTCCCTCCCTCCCTCTCTGTTTCTGTCTGTGTCTGTCTGTCCCTCCCTCCCTCCCTCCTTCCCTCTCTCTCTCTCTCTGTCTCTGTCTCTGTCTCTCTCTCTCCCCCCCCCTCTGTCTCTGTCTGTCTGTCTGTCCGTCCCTCTGTTCCTCCCTCCCTCTCTCTCTGTCTGTTTCTGTCTCTGTCTCTGTCTCTCTCTCTCAGTATGGATATGCAAAGTCTATTTCTTTCATCCATTATATGGATGAACAGACATCATATATGTGATATTAAAGGATAGAGCTATTCAAGGCAGCTCCATCCTTCCATGCATGTAACAGTAAGTCTTCATTTGTAACAAATGAAAAACAGTGAGATAGATTTATGTTTTCTACTTGTCTTGTTGAAAAAATATGTTTCTGGCTCCTGAGTGATACCGCTAATCATTCTACATAAAATTAAAGGAACATGTGAGTGTAAAATAAGGATGAACATTCTAGCTCCACCCAGCCACTGTTCTACTTTTTGTTTTTCTTGTGCTAAATGTGAATTTCTATAATCAATGCCTTTTATGTCTGTGTAGGCTCCCTGTGCAGTAAGAACCCTGGAAGATGAATACAAGACTTAATCTATGTTGAAAAGTCAACAGAAGGAAGCACTGCTTGACCTAACTCTAACCTAAACTTTTCCAAGTATGTTCAATGCATACTAAACATGAAACCGTGAATAAGGCTACAATAACAATTTGGCTGTATGTTCATTCCAATACATCACCTATTAAAATATGTTCTACAAAGAAAAGCTTTTTCTGAATTCATGTATTTCTCCATATATGAGAGAGAAAAGGAACAAGTATGTGATTCCCTTAAAATGGTAAGAAGAGTTGATAGTCTTCTAGAATATGAGAAAAGGAAATAAATTGCATTTTTTTCATTCTTTCACCACAACAATAGATAGTTAGATTGTCTACCATTCATTCATTCATTCCATAATATTAATTTCATGGTCAATTATTGAAAGATATTAATTTTTTTCTTAGCATACTTTATAAATCAAATGCAAGTCAAACTACACTCCTTAAAGGTAAATAAGCCAATAACTGAAGAGTAGTCAGATTGATCCATGTTTCTCTTAAATGTGCTTATTCACAAGTTGGGCTATTGTACACAATTGCAAAAAAACACAATTGCATAAAATCATATACTCAAATACACACTTTGATATAATTTCTTTACAGACTTTTAAACTAGAAATCCTATATTCAACTTGCCTGGAAATAAATCTCAAAATTCTAAATTTATGTTAAATTTAGTCAAATTATTTAGTCAAATTAAATATAATTTTAAGGCATTGCTCAGAATAAAATTTGCTTTGCAAAATTTGGAGAAGTACTAAAGTTAAAAGTTAACTGTGCTACAATCACATAGAAGTAGTCCTTGTCATCACTGAGTAATACAGTAGTAAAATGTGACATCACATGACCACATCACTTAGCAGCGCCAATTTTTGAACACTCCCCCAAGACACATTGGTCATTAAGCCAGAAGTAGTAAGAGTCCCAGATAAAATGTGCAGGGTATAGTGGGATGAAGGGGGAGGTCTGGGGAAAGCCTAGGAGGACAGTGGAAGCAGTCTGTAGTGTAGGGAGCTGCAGTGGGCAAGAGTAAAAAAGGAAAAACATATTGGAACAACCTGTGACCTTCCCAACCAGTTTAGCAATTGACTGCTTGTGAGAAGGCAATAGAATGGAAGATCACAAAGGGTGATCATGGGACCATGGCTTCCTGTGACATTGTAATAAAAAAAAACAGGCACATGAGTGCCTTGGATTGAAATCACATGGTCATTTTTTTCATGCAAAGACAAGAACTTGAAGGACCGGTCCGACATTCAATTTTCATCATTGCCTTATCTTTGAATGCTGAATGAATGGAACATAAGGTGAAAACTATTTGTCTAGTAGCTCCAGTCAATATCATCATCATCGTCTCCCAAACTATGTTATTGTGCTCTTCTATTTAGGGTTACAAACAAAAGATATTCATTGTTGCACTGGTCTTCATAGACTCAGCTGTCATTGCTCTGTCCCTCTATGCCACATTTGCTGATTACTACTGTACCTTTATGTACATTCTTCTGCTTCTGCTTTGACCTGATCCATAGATTTTATTGAATTCGCTTTGTTCTACTACAGGTAGAAGTTGCATCAAACTATGACATCAGACAGAGGCCCATATGGCTTGCTTCCAATCATGCAGATCAAATCATGTTCAGTTTATTTGACTTCAACACTTTCCATACATTAACATTACAGTATGAGCTGTAATTGTGGTAGGTCCTGGAAGTTTTAATTTAAAACTTTGTTTCATTCAAAAGACTTAAATATATAATGCCGAAGTCTTTTAAAGGCAAGGCAAGAGAAAAGGCACACTAGATTCAGTTCCATATATTGTATATTAAAAAGATTCTGATTTTTTTTTCCAAATGATAACCTGCTGAAGGAAATGATGTATCATGCCACAGGACCTGGCTGTCTAACTGTAAACCATGGAACCTGATTCCCGGAGAGATACTCAGATAAAACACCACTGTCATCACTTCCACCTTCCCTAGTTTGCTCTTTATGCTTTGCAGCAGGTAAGACAAGCAACAAGGCCTTCTCAGTTTGGTAGAGTACATTTGAGAAACCGGACAATCATGATTGCCTGTGTGGACACACGTGCAGAGAGACTGTAACAACTTAGTGACAGAAAGCCTTCCAACCGAGCACTATTGAAAAAAAATCAGAATTTGGTTTTGAGAAGATCAGCCACCTTGAATTGCTGCCTTCAACATGAATCTGCTTGCAACCAAAGATCTCCAAGAATCTGCCCATACAAGGAGCTTTCCATTGTCTCCAAGGATATGGACAAAAAGGTTCAGCCAGTGTAAGGGCATGTTAAATTAATTTTTCTGGTATTTGCAATGGCCCACCATCATCAATCCAGAATAAAGAACTAATGTAAATTCCTTAAGTTTCTTCAAGTTTTTTATGTTAAAGGAGCTGCATTCATTTTTTGGTTTTTCAGCTTGAGTGCCTACTCATAATAATTTTCTAAATTTCATACCTTATATATGTATCCTATCAGCAAATATTTCTAAATTTTGAAATTTCTTTCTATACATCATGAGAGACTTTTCTAACATAATATTTATTGCTAGCAACTTTATATGGAGGATATACGGTACTTGTTAAAAGTTAAATCTATTTACTTTGTTGACTTGGTTAGGATTTATGTAAGTGCCAGCTGTAGAAAGTATCTCACCATTGGTTAGAAACAATCAGGAAAATGACTTATACTACAAACATAGTATAAGTCCAAGGTAGGGCCTGTAAGAAATAAAATAAAAGATTGTCACACCTCAGCAGTGGCTTTTGCATATGCAATACTGAAAATTGAATGCAGAAGTAATGCAGTCTGAATCAGCAACAATTAGCTAACATTATTTACACAAAACTTTTTATACTACCACTCTAGGCAATGCCATATAAAGCCAACATTCTTTTCCTTTCAACCAGCTGTTTCCTGATTGTTTATATTTTAATTTAATCAAACAATATATCCAAAACTTTCTGACTTGGGTTTAAACATCTTTTCTGTTTTCACATTTCTGTTTTTGATTAGTGTCATTCATTCAAGTTTACTAAATAATGCAATGATGGTTGTCATTATTTTTTTGGAGAAAAGAACTATGCAGCTCAAAGTCCTGACAGTAAACTTCATTGTAGGGAAAAAATGAGAAGAAATACATTCCATCAATATTTGTTTCTGGCCAACATTCATACCCTGAAACAAGAAAAACTAACACAATCCAACCTCATTTGTTTCAGTTTTCTACCATTCAGTTTTCCACCATTAGCCAAAACAAGTAAATATGGATTTACTTCAGTGTCATACTACACATCAGTAAGCCAAATTTACACCAGAGTTTTCTGGATAATACTGAATAAAACCTGCTGATATATAGGTATCTTCAGTGCAACATAAAGATATCCAAAGCAGATTCAATAGAATTATTTGAAATATAACTTGATACCTCATTTAAAAGGCCCGGTCCCACTGCACTTACGGGTGCAAAGAGGATGTAAAATGTAAAAAAAAGCTTGCCATCCATTGGAAAACGCTATACATCCGTTGTGTACTCACTGTATATGTGTTTCATACACTCTATCCATCGAGCATCCGTCCACTGAGATTTCATCCGCTCAAGAAGCTTTGAGCTGCACAAAACTTTGTGAATGGATGAACTTTCCGCCACGTACAATGTACATCCATGACATATACGGGCAATAAATGTTCTATATCCATTATCATCCGTTAAACGTCTGCTGTATCCTCTCTGCATCCTCTGGCCATCCCCTCAACTCACATCCACTGCAGCTGAAAACGGAAAGAGGGAGGAAACAAAAGGTACATGGAACATCAACACAGCATTAGTAGCACAGAAATAGAAAGGATGTAAGCGTATGCATCTCATATATAAAGTATTCAAAATGGACAAAATGTTTGTATCTGAGATGTATCTCGTATATTTAGGATGTCTGCAGTATGTCTAGAGTATGTAGAAGGACACCTAGCGGACAACCGATATTTTCTACAAAAAGGGGGAGAAAATCATCTGGATCGCTGGGATGGTGGACCATACAGTCCCACTATGGTTGCACTGGAGGTTTATCTATCCCACAACTATCCTTATCTATCCCACAGGCATGCAAAGGCTTAACCATTTTTTCAAAGTTTTCACCAACACTTTATTAAGTAAAAAAAATGAACCAAGTAAACTAAGTGTCTTAAGCAAAGATAACCTTTATTAACTTTCTTAGGTAAACTTTATGACTTTATTAAATAAGCAAAATGAACCAAGTAAACTGTATTAAGTGTCTTAAGCAAAGATAAACTTAACAAGTAAAAAACTCAGTCTCTGACACTATTCTCAGTCACTCTGAGTCATGTCCATGATCTCAGCTGTTAAGCAGGCAGGGACTGTGGAGGTGGCTGTGGTTTGAGTGCTGGTCTGAGGCACCATTGGGGTGCTTGGGCCCGAGGGTACAACAGGTGGTGGTGTGTTCAGGAAGCTGTCCGAGAGCTGACTCAGTCCCATGAGATTGAGAGGCCCTTCATCAAGGACTTGAGATGTCAGGCCCAATACTGATGACAGATTGTCCTTGATGGGCTTGGCTGTGAGGTGGAGGAAGGAGGAGTGGAGTGGGGCTGTCTGGTCTGCAGCTGGGTGAGGACTGGTGTCTGTGGCATCCTATGAACCTGGGCCTGGACTGGGAAGTTCTGCTTCTGCTGTGGGAAGTCCTGGTAGTCGTAGCCTTGGTAGATGAGGGGCTGTTGAAAGCCGTGGAAGGGCTGTGACATCGCCTGGGGTGGAGGTGCAGATCTGCACTAGGTAGGAGCAGCTTCAGCTGGGCCTTGAGGGTTTTGCAGAAGTGCTGTGATCTTCTGCTTCATCATCTGGTATTGGGCCTCGGGCAGGTCCCTCAGGGTCTGGCTCACGTAGGTGATGAAGGTGTTCCGGCCCGAGGATGCTCTGTCCAAGTGGACCAGCTGAGAGAGAAGTTCTGTGCTGGTCTTCATTGTATCCCTGATCTCCAACAGCACATTGTGGTCCTGGCCCTTCAGTCTGCCTCTCTGCCTGCATCCTCTGGAGCTGGGGGTGGGGGCGGGTTGGCCTCTGGTGGCTGCTTCTTCTTCCTCCATTTGTGACAGCAGGGTGTCATCCTCCACGGGATCTTCCAATTCTGCCAGCATGGGGAGTGCAGCTGTCGGGGGGGTCTCTGCTGTGGGGCCCTCTGAAGACACCTGCCTGGACAGGATAGCTGGCTCCTGGCTGGAAGAGGACTGGCTGTCTGTGGGTTGTCTGAGGGAGAGGGGTCTCAGCGGGGCTGCTCCTCGGTGGCGGATCTCACCCTCCAGGAAACTGCACTCTGCCATGACATACATCTCCCAGTCAGTGAGCTTGACAGCGGCCTGCCCGGATTTCTTGAGGTATAGCTTGCCAAACCAGGTGTGCATGTGCTTCCACCATCCAAGGAGTACTTCTGCAGTGTACCCCAGGCTCTTTGCCTTGTCTCTCCAAGCTGCCTGCTTCTTCTTGATGTCCCGATACAGTCTGTGGCCCTTTCTCCAGAGGTACTCGTTCTCCTTCAGCCATTCCAGCACCTCATCCTCATGCTCCTTGGAAACGATGTACTGTTTCCTCTCTCCCTTCTCCTTCCCTTGCCTCTTCCTCCCTCTGGCAGGGGCTTGAGCAGGGCCTTCAGGGGCTTGAGCAGTAGGGCCTTCATGGCTTGAGCAGCAGGGCCTTCAGCAGCAGGGCTTTGAGGGACTTGAGGTCCTTGGGGCTGGTCTACCACAGCAGCAGCAGCAGCAGCTTCAGAATCAGTGCCAGGGGGTGGGATACTGGTTCTGGCCTTCTTTACCTTGCCAGGACTTGAACAAGTAGGCACGGGCTTCCTCTTCTTGCCTGACTGACGAACCATGGTGTTCCTGCAAGATGTATGTGGTAGCACATCATTCCCCTGTATGCTGACTGTGTTCATGCTGCATCCTTTTATATCCGCAGATCTGATGCAATTCATACTCCCCACATGTGCAGTGAACGCTCTGCATCCGATATACATCGCGTGGCATCCCCTTTGTTTCCTATAAGCATCCGTGATGCATCCGTTTCATCCGCTATGCATCTGCCCCTTCCGTAATGTATCTGCTTCAAAATTCTTCCCCGGAACCCCTTTGGAGGTGTCATCTGCTTCCATCTGCTTTCATCCGCTAGGCTTCCTATGAACATCCATTTAACATCCCCACTACATACTACCCACGTCTACTCTTTTCTGTTCTTTTCTGCTCTTTTTATGCACATTTTCGCCACTTTTTGGAGCGGATGACAACGGATGGAGCCACCTCCAAAATTTTGCTCATCCGCTGTGTCCTTTATGCATACATTTTGCATCTGTCGGCCAGTGGGACCTGGCCTTAAATCATCTAACATTACTTACATCATTCCTCTGCATCTTTTCAAACTAGTTATAAGATAAAGGGGGAGAGGAGAGACTTGGGTTCTTCATTTGCTTTCTAAGTGTTTCTGAAGTCTGAAATAGACTAGCCAATAGTGAGGTGCTGAGGGCAACCAGTTGTCTGAATCTTGTCCAACAAGATGTCGAACTGCCTTGAGCTAAATAAACCTAAAAGATTGTGAAAACCTTCAAATTCTGGAAATAAATCCTTCATATCATTAAAATAGATAGGCTTTTAAATGAAAGGAATTGTTGTATCAATATTTGTTTCCGGTCAACTTTTTATACCCCAAAGCAAGCAAAATCAGCAAAGAGAGAGAGAAAAACATTTCAGAGAACACTGCTATATTTTACATGGATTTATAATTCATCTATGTAATTCATCTTACATTCATTTGCAAGATCGATTTATATTCCATCTTTTATTCAGGATACAAGGTACCATATCCTTCCTCCTATTTTTCTTCACAACAGTCAGGTATATGGTTGGACTGAGAGAGAGGAATTAAGTCACCCATAAAGTTACTGGTGAGTTTCTGTAATTGAGGAGCTCCAACCTACATAGGTAATTCTACTCCTAGGCCAAAACTCTAAACGCTGTGTTGTGCTAGCTATCTATTCCATTCTATATATTTTGCCAAATTTGACAGGAAGCATGCTTTTGTTTAAATGATACAAGACTCTTTCCAACATAATGTGGCCCTTTGGGGATTCCATTTTGAATTGCAATGTCAAAGACAAAGGAAAAAATAACAAGATGATTCAAAGATGGGATGGGAATTCCTATACATCACAGTAAGATGGTTCTCTTTGAAAAGCAGCAATATTTAACTTTTGACAGCTCCAATTCCTATCAATACAGGTAGGAGATACTGAAATGTTACTGAGTTATTTTCCTTATTTTGAATGACCTTATTTTATGTACAATCCATTTTTAAAGTGGATGGCATGGGGTTTACAGTCAGGAATTTGGGCTGTACTGTTCTTCTGACCATGCAATTAATAGCAACCCTTACGGCATTATTTTGTAAACTTAAATGTAAAAAGGAACGGCACAAATCATAAAAAGTGAGATGTGAAAACAGAAAAATATTTAAACCTGAATCAGAAAGTTTTGGATATATTGTTCAGTTAAAAGAAAATATAATCAATCAGACAACTTTACATTTGCGTACACAGCTGGTTAAAAGAAAGAGAATCTTGGCATTGTATGGCATTTCCTAATGATGATTGTTTTGTGTAAATAATCTTTAGCTAATCATTGCTGATTCAAACTGGATTATTTCTGCATTTGGTTTTTGGTATTGCATGTGCAAAAGGCAGTGTTGAGATGTGACAACAAAGTGTTATTTGTCTTTTTCCTTAATTCTTGCATGTCCCACCTTGGACTAAAAAGCATATTTGTAGCAAAACATAATTGTAAACCATTTTCCTGATTGCTTCTAAACAATGGTGAGACACATGTTCCTGCAGCTGGCACTTGTTCAAAACCAAGCCTATCAACATTCCCAAGTAAAAATAGTAGATAGATTTTAAATATACACTTCAGCTATTCATCAAATTAGTGACAATAAATATGTTACAAAAGCCTCTCATAATTTATAGAAAGAAATTTTCAAGATCTGGAAATATTTGCTGGAAGGATGCACATGTAAGATATGACATTTAGAAAATGATTGCCCAAATATGAATGCAGCTCCTTTAACATTAAAATTTGTAATAAACTCTAGGAATTGAACATTAGCTTTTTATTCTGGATTGGTGATTTGAATTGCAAATATCAGATTAAAAACAATTTGATTGTCACATATCCTTTAACAATTACAGGCTGAACCTTTTTGTCCATCTCCTTAGAGACAAAATAATGTTCACAATATATCCATAGATTCTTGGAGATCTTTGGTTGCAAGCAGATCCTTGTTTATGTAAAAAGATAGCAGTTTGAGGTGACTGTTCTTCTAATAGCCAAACTTAGTTTTTTTTAACAATGTCCAGTTGAAAGGGAAGGGAGAGGAAGCAGGTATATTAATCACTCTTCAACTAGCTTGTTTTTGTTATGTCAAGATGAACATATGAACTGAGTTGCACCTGGTTCATATATAACTTTAACCATATTGTATTTAGTTGGTTTGATTTGTGTTTGTTTTAAAAGAGGATTCTATTCTATTATATTCTTGTTTGGAACTGTGCTGTGAAATCAATGTATTTTTGATTCAGGAATAAAAAAATCAATTAGAAGAAAACCACTTTTCAATTGACAGCATTTTTTGAAAAAAATCTTATGAACAGGAGAAGTCTCTGTGAGTGCTCTGTCTACTAAAATATCAACTGAACAGCTCTGTCTGCATACAAACACTGATTGTGTAGGAAAGTGTTTTTTTCATCAGTAGGACAGATTTCTGCTTCTCCAGGGATAAGGATGGAAGGCACCTCTAGGCCTATCTGGAATTCCTTGAGTGGTTATTTTTTATTCGCATTTTAGCAGATGTTGGCTAACAGTTTGAAAATCAACTCTAGTTTATGAAACTATTCAAACAGTTATACAAATTGGTAGAGTGGGAAAGTTGCCATTTGCCTGCTTTTCTGGTTCTTCAGTTTACGTTGTCTTGTCCATTCACTTTGACTTGTATGTGTCTGGAGACCTGCAGATTCACCACTACTTAACAATTTCTCTGAAGTCCCCATGCTTGAAGGCATTAAAAACAAAATAAGAGAATGGAAGGTCTTCTGGTCCAATCCTTGCTCAATCAAGAGACCCTACAAAAGTCCAATCTCTTCTTAAAAATCTCCATTGTTGGAGCACCCACAACTTCCAAAGGCCAGCCATTCTACTGATTAATTGTTCTCAAAGTTAGGAAATTTTTCCTTATTTCTAGATTGGCTTTCTCCTTAAGGCCCGGTCCCACTGCACTTACAGATGCAAAGAGGATGTAAAACATTAAAAAAAGCTTACCATCCATTGGAAAATGCTTTGCATCCATTGTGTACTCATTTCATATGTGTTTATACGTTCTATCTGTCGAGCATTCATCCACTGTGATTTCATCCACGCAAGAAGTTTTGAGCTGCACAAACTTTGTGAACAGATGAACTTTCTGCCGTGTACGATGTAAATCCACGACATACGAGCAACAAACGTTCTATGTCTGTTTATCAGCCATTAAATGTCCGCTGTATCCTCTCTGCATCCTCTGGGCATCCTCGCAATTCACATCCGCTGCAGCTGAAAATGGAAAGAGGGAGGAAACAAAAGGTACACGGAACGTCTACACAGCGTTAGTAGCACAGAAATAGAAAGGATGCGCAGTGAACGGTTTGCATCTGATATACATCTGCGCGGCATCCCCTTTCTTTCCTTTAGGCCTACGCGATGCATCCACTTCATCCGCAATGCGTCCGCTTCGAAATTATCCCCCAGAACCCCTTCGGAGGTGGCATCTGCTTCCATCCGCTTTCATCTGCTAGGCTTCCTATGAACATCCGTTCAACATTCCCGCTACATATTACCCACATCCATTCTTTTCTGTTCTTTTCCGTTCTGTTTATGCAAATTTTCACCACTTTTTGGAGCAGATGACAATGGATGGAGCCACCCCCCCAAATTTTGCTCGTCCGCTGTGTCCTTTATGCATACGTTTTGCATACGTCAGCCAGTGGGACTGGGCCTTTTGTTTCTATCCATTCCTTCTTGTTCTGCCTTCAGGTGCTTGGGAAAATAGGTTGACCCCCCACCCCCACTTCTTTGGGACATCCCTTTAGCTATTGGAACACTGTTATCATGTTACCCCGATGCCTTCTTTTCATTAAACTGGTAGACATACCCAATTCCCACAACCATTCATATGTTTTAGCTTCCAGTCTTCTATTCATTTTATCTGATCTTCTCTGCACTCTTTCTACAGTATCAATACCTTTTTATATCATGGTGACCCAAACTGAATGCAGTATTCCAAGTGTGGCATTATAATATAGCACTAACAGTGATTCTATCCCTTTGTTAAGGCAGCCTAGTACTGGGTTGGCTTTTGGGGGGGGGCAGCTGCAGTATACCACTGGCTCATATTTAAGTGATTGTCCTTAGGACTCCAAGATCCCTCTCATATTTATTACTATTAAGCCAAGGACAACTATTCTACAACTGTGTATTTGGTATTTCTTGACTAACTGTGTATTTGGTATTTCTTGACTAAAAACTTACTTTTCTCACCAATGTATTTTATTTTGCCAGATATTACCTATTATGTTATTATTCTGAAATGTTTTAGGGATATATGATAGCCTCCAGTGTAAGGCCTATCCAACAATTTTGCCTTTGGTCTCTCCAAAAAGGAGTTTCATTAATTCTAAACTGCATGTTTACATCTTATTATTCCTTTTCTCTTGTTCCTCCGTGTCACCATGTTTAGATGACAGTTTAAATATGTTTTTACTGTTACAATTTTTCAAACCTTCAAGTTTTATAACAAACAAATCTTGTATATCTACTAAAATATCTACTAAACAGAATATCATCACCAAGTCTAAAATGATTACACCAAATATGTTTGACCAAGCCAACAAAAATAATTTTGGTTTTGAAAGCATATGGAAGAGAGGCCTACATTATCTGTAAAATAAAAGTCCATTTAAAGTTAGATATTGTATATTTAATGTTAATAATTTTAAGATTCTATATACCAAGAAGAGGTTTTATAGATTAAATAGCATTATTTTTAAAAAAAAACCTTCTAAAAGCTATTGTATAGACAACAGAGTTCTTCATCAATGGTCAGTTAAAGTCTTACAGTAAATGAAAACAAGAGTGTTAGCTAGTCAAATACTGCAGGAGTTCAAGTTGATATTAACATCAAAGCATTCTACATATTTTTCATTCCTTCTTCTGTAATAAGCAGCAGCATTTGACAGACACACAAAAGCTCCATAGTCTTCTCCTGGAACATGCAAGGCATCAACAATTTCAAACAGAAGCAGTTTCATTACTTGAATCTATACAATTCTTTCAAAACTTTATTTAACATTAATATCATAGAATGACATCTGAGATTTACAGTAAAGATTTTTCTATTAAAAAATAAAATAAAATCTTCATTCACTTGTTCATATCAATTATTGCTTAAGGATCTTAATGGAAAGGAATATAAAAAGTAAATGAAGCACTGTTTACGCTCATCATTCAGTGTCATTGGGGAAAATCCAAAATATTTGTATAGATAGCTTTGAATTCATTCCACCATCGTTCTCCTGTGGATGAATCAGGCAACTGATTCAAAAAATACTTGCATAGGAGATGAGAAAGCTGGGGCATAGATCTGGAGCACAGGCCAAGAATTAAATAATTCTTCAATAATTATGTTTACCCAAAATAACTTTGGACTAGTATATTTTAAATAACATCTTTTTTTTTTTTTTTTTTTTGGGGGGGGGGGGGTTTCCTCAGAGACCAAGTAGTAATTTACAGGATTAAGAGATGGAGATATGATCTGTTCCTTATCCGGCTCTTCTCTTGCAACTAGTAACAGGAGGTCTTCTGTCCTCCCACCCCACCCCCATCCCCAGACTATGTCTTAAAACTGATAGTCTTCAACAAACCTTCATGGATTCATCAGGTCTGTTCCTAAAGCCATTTAAGTTAATAGCCATCATCACATCTTGTGACAGAGAATTTTACATGTTAGTTATGCAATGTAGCAAATAGTACTTTCTTATCAATGTTCTATCTACTCCTAGTCAGTGTCATTAGATGGCCTCTGGTTACTTTGGTCAGCATTAGTATTATTAATTCTGCTTGCTGTACAGAGGCAGTTGATCAGCAAAATTGTATAGTACTGTTACAGTAACTGATTCATTCTATATACATTAAAAGATGAGGAAATATATGAAATAAGGAACTGCCTATGTCCGACCAGATTAATGGTTCATCGAATGTCTTATTTTTTCAACATAGACCACCCTGTCCTTGAATGGCTGGGTGGGCTAGACATTAACATTTGAATTACTATAAGTCCATGTATTTGCCATATACTAAATAAATAAATGGCTCACCAGCTTAGTATATTGTCTACATTTGGGCATTTCAGTAAAATGCCTGGAAAGTGTCTCTTGAATGCTCTCAAACTATGTACTGCACGTTAGGACAACAAAAGAGTTTTCAACCATTTGATAGGGAAGTTTAGTTGTTATTAACCAAGTAAATGTTCTCCTTCCTTTTTCCATAATTTTGGCATATAAATAACTCATCAAAAGAGATAATATTTATACTTTCAGAAGAATTTGATTAACTTGCTAAAATCAGCAATTAATAAACAACAAACAAGATACTTAGAGTAACCATATTCTGGAATATATCTTTTTAAAGGATCTGTTTCTGAGATCTTTTGAGATTTTATCTCAACATTTGTATCCTGAATTATATAACCTAAAGCACTTTCCCTCATCAATTTTATTTTTAAATCTGGTGAGAAGTATTTATAACGACCTTTATAATATATCATCGCACAATCTAAAATCACCAAAAGTGAGTCCCAAAGGTTTGTTTCAATGGCACAATTTTTAATTTGTTTTTCTTCTTCTTCTTTAACTTCAGCTTAAGAAGTAATAGAATGTTTCTAGCAAAGACTTGAACAGAAGAAGATTGCTATTGCTCACTTTCATTGGTCCTTTAACAAACCTTTGGAAGAAGTCAAGGTCATGTCCAAAAACAGGCTGGCAGGCATCACTACAAATTATACCTATGAAGAAAGATTTTCTGTTGACATTAAAAGCTGATGAAACAAAGGACCTTAAAAAAAAAAGAAAACAATATATTCTGAGAGAAAGAGAGATTAAGACCACAGAGTCACTTCCAATCAGAAATCCACCATTTAATTACAACACACAGGAAATTACAGAGTGAATGGCCAGGACAGTGATAAGAAACTGACATTAGAAGATGACAGGTACTGAAATTCGACCACTTCATCACAAAGCTACTTATCACAAGAGCCTGTCTGGAAGGCTGACAATCTGATTGTACTGTCAACTCAATTCATAATTAATATATTTATCAAATTAATTACTGAAAAAATCTCACTGGTGCTTGCCATAAAACAGTGGCTAAATTCATTGCCCGTTGGCTTCGTTTACTGCTAATAACTGTGCTGTCAGTTTAATGAGGGCAGTGATTGGGCCCTGTTTTAGCTGCATGACAGACAAATTGCCCTCTTATAGAGAATGATACAGAGAATTTAAGAGAAGAAAAGAAATATGTCATTGTTTGGTGACAGCCACAATCGTAGCCTTGTCTCGGAAACTTAGCATCAATTCGGACATACATGAAAGGGAGGTTGGGAATTCTTTGGGCAGTTAAATAAATATTTTATGAAATTCTGAGTGATCCCTTCATCTGAAATGACCTACTAGTGTAGTGGATAACTTTCAATAATTCCTTGTTTATTACAATGCTTGGCAGAAATCCATGGCTTGGCAAAAGGGAAAATGCTCAGAAAAGCCACCATTTGAGAATAAATAAAGACTAAACAAATGAAGCTGTACATTCTTCTGTTTCTTGAAATGGAGAAATCTGATGAATGCAAAAATGCAGCTAAGATTACCTGTATCTTTGTGCGCTCAAAGGCATGACTTGTCAACTCAGAAGAATTACAGAAATTGAGCTGCAGTAAATAGGCATTCTCTTTGTAGTTACACCTGGTGATACCAGTAGAATATTTATTCATTTGCTAAGTTCAGGTAATTTTGCATGGAGTTTTGCAAAATACAATATTACATTTTGAAGACGGCACATATTTGGAACATACGCAACACAGGAAAAAGTTTTTTTTAAATATGTCCAAAGTCCATGATATTGTTAATTGTCACAAAACATTCCTGCTCCAAAATAGCAATCTGTGTATAAAAGGCCTTTCTGAATTTTTTCCTTTGGTCAGTAGGTATGCCATACAGCTAAATCAATCAAAATATGTCAAACTGATTAATGTTAAGGTATGTCACTTCTGCTAAATAAAGTAGGTAAAAAACCTGACTACATGAGTTTTTGAAATATAATTATGATTTTTTTTCATGAAGCTAAAAACATTAAGATTAGCTTTGTGCTTTTGATTGTCTGAAATAGGACTAATCCAAAATGGAAATGTGACTTAGTATACAAAACAAGCACTGTTTCATTGAATTCAAGTTAGATTTTAAGCATCTTCTCTAAAAGAAGTGGTGAGTTTGACCCTGGTGATGGGATTTATATGAATTAACATACACACACACATACCCTTGTGACTCTGTGTGTGTGTGTGTGTGTGTGTGTGTGTGCAACATTATACAGAGTGCAGATAAAGATAAGTCAAGAAATAAAAGCATTTGATAAAAAAGTAAAAAGAAATATATCTGAAACAAGCTTATGCCAACAACATTCACTATTCTCCATAACTTTCCACCCTATGCATCACTTCATACAATGCTTGTTGTTCTTTAAATTTTTCTCTTTTTCCAGATCTCATTAACTCCATCCAACCACATCTTTCTCAGACTTCTTTTTCTTAACTGATCCAGTCAATCTTCTTTGAAATATTGCTCTGCAATTTGATCCTTATTCATTCTCTCAGTATGTTCAAATCACTTCAATATACCTCATTCATGCTGGTCACTCACTTTTATTCTATCTATGAATTTATGCTTCAGCCAAATCTTCAGAACTTACTGTTTTCTAAGCAAACTTCCACCAAACAGTTACCATTTTCATTCACTCTGGCCCAATGATTTTTATGTATTCTTTCATGTCACTCCCAGCTGTTCATGTCATCTAACAAATAATTCTTTCCTCTGGGTTAACTTCATTCAGAATGTTGCACTTTTTTTTTTTTTTACAAAACTCTACTCTGTTTTTTCTGTATTACCATTCACTAGCGTGTAACCTGCAGGTATTATTGACCTATGGATTTCTACTTTCTTATGACCCACAACAACCTAAAAGTCTCCATACGTACTTTCTGATGCAGCCTTGCCCTTTCACTTATAATTAAATCTACATTTTTGCTCCCCTACATGTACTTAACAACTGTACTTAAGCTGCTATTTTAGTTTATTATATCATTTCCCCTTTCCTTAGTTTCACAGACTCACAACCTTTTCTTTCTGTTATTTCATTTATTCATCAATACTCTTTACTGTAGTCCTCAGTTACATTGAAGATCTCAACATATGTCATGATTATCACCAGAAGACCTATAGATATTAATCTCTACCTATATCTGTATACTATGTGTGAGTTGAGTGGCTGTACAAATTTGTTCAATGAATAAATAATAAACATGTTGTCAGTATAACTGGGGGACTACAAAACAAGCAATGGCCATACAGTATGTCAGAGTTAATTGTGTTAAGCATTTCAAAATATATTTGTGATTGCCTTGCAAGTAGACAGAATTACCTAGGTACCTCAGTAGGAAGCTGTTAGGGCTATTGGGACAGCAGTCATAGTCCTTTCAATATTTTGGCAATGGAACATGAAAAACAACATATTCTGGTCTCATTCATGGTTTAGGTTTATTTCTCCTCTTCCTTCTCCTCTTTTATTTCTTGTTACTCTCTTTTTGTTCTCTTTCCCCCTCCAAGCCTTTTTTTCATGCATATAGCAATTGGTTCAAGAACCAAGAAACTTGAATGATAGGATGAGCTGAGACTCACTGATTGACTCATCATCATTCAGTGAACATTTATAACTGAATATCAACCTGAACCTGGACTTCCCTGCTAGATTAGACCATATTGGGTGGTGATAGCATGGCGTAGACTGCTCTGTCCTCTTATACTAATCAAGGAAAGAACCACTGCTTTACTCTCCCTTTAATGTAAACATAATTGCTACATTAAAAGTTTCTAGGACTCTGCAGTAGAATTGCAGCACATTTTTGTCCCATGCATTAACCAGGCGACTAATAATTGTTGTTCAAATAGAAAATTGTTTCCAAAAAGAAACAATTGCACTAATGTGAACTGTTTGTCACTTTAGGAATCATCCTTTCATTCTAGAATTGATCTTTTCTTTTTCCCAACATTTCCCTTCTGTGTTTTGTTTTGTTTTCATCCATAGCCCTGAGGACCGGGCCTGTCTCTTCTTAAAACTGATGTGAGCCATTTTGGAAGACAATTGCCTAAAAAGCAGGATAAAAATACAGTCAGTGAAATAAATGAATAAAATATTGTGGAGCTCCCCAGCCAGAACTTTCTGTGTTATATGGCCTGCCAAGTACTCTCTAAGGGATTTCCCCTAAGACTGAGTTATAGTGTTATTCACTATCCTATTTTTGGTTTCAAACTATTACACCAGCATGAAATTGGTGGCACTATTGCTGATCCCTATTCTGCTCCTATTCGAAGGCAGTGCCAGGCACCCAACTTTCCTATTCCCAGGCAGTGCCAGTCACCCAACTTTCTAGAAAAAGAAAAAAATCTGGCAAAGCTTGATTAATGTTATATATCTGAAGGCTGTTCCTGAAATGTGGAAATACTACTTTATAGCTGATAGAGCTGAAGATGACTTAAACTTGTATGAGCTGTGGTTGAAATGAAGGCAAATACTACAAGAACAAGACAGGGGAAAAAAACCCTGCCAAAGCAGGTTTGTTCCATGGTTAGATGTCAAGAAAGAACTCCCTTAAGCAAGCTTGCTCCATTCAGATATAATGGAAGATATTGTCCTGCCCGTATTACTGCAGTCAAACCGTCAGCTTCTGCATAGAAGATGAAGACATGAACATCATTTTCTCCTTAGCCTCAGGAAATAAAGTGTCTTAAACTGCCTTGGAATCTGAATTCTTCACCTTGATGTTGTTACATAAAGCAATATTCTGTTTCCAATGATGTGTTAAGGGATGGACAAGAATTCCACAGATTTGTTTCCCAAGCAAGCTCATAATCTTAGCTTGCATGTTAAATGCCAGTGTTGACATAACAATGCTAAGGTTTAAAATTGAAACAGTGTGGAGAATGATTTGGGGTTGGTTTGTTTTTTTAAAAAAATACTTTCCAGAAAGCAGCTATGTTACTCAGTTGCTGCCAAAACAACTAAAAGACCTCTGACTTTAGTGGAAGTAGGTTTTTATCGGCAGAAGTTTAAGCAACATCAACTTTGTTAGACCTTTTGTTTTTAATTGTTTTCCTTCACCACCTTTTGATTTCCCAAGAATCAAGCTTAGTCTGAATGCTAACATCAACAAGGCTTTTTCAGAAAACTCATAAAGATGGATCTCTGTCCTATCTTAAACCACACTAAACCATCAGGGATTTGTATCAGAGGTGGTATTCAGCAAGTTCTGACCAGTTCTGGAGAACCAGGAGTGGAAATTTGAGTAGTTCAGAGAACCGGCAAATACCACCTCTGACTGGCCCCGCCCATCTATTCTCTGCCTCGTGAGTACCAGCTGATCGGCTGGGTCTTCTTTTGAGGCCCTGCATAGGAGAACAGAGCTGGAAAGCAGGTTAGTGGGGTGTGGAGGGAATGGGATTTTGCAGTAACCTTCCCCTGGAATGGAGAATGAATGGGGATTTTACAGTATCCTTCCCCTGGTGTGGGGTGGGATTCAGTGGTGGGATTCAAAATTTTTAATACCAGTTGTGTGCATGGCTTGGTGGGTGTGGCAGGGTAAGGATAATGTAAAATCTCCAGTCAGAGGTCGTATTTGCTGGTTCTCCAAACTACTCAAAATTTCTGCTACTGGTTCTCCAGAACTGGTCAGAACCTACTGAATACCACTTCTGGTAGGAATGGAGATTTTACAGTATCCTTCCCTTGCCATGCCCACCAAGCCACACAACCAGTGGTAAAGATTTTTGAATCCCACCACTGATCTGTATATATTATTTGCGTAATGAGGTCTTCTTGTAAAGCAGGGGTGGAAACCATGGGTCTTTTATGACTCATGGACTGAGACATGCTGGATCAGGAATTCTGGGAGTTGAAGTCCACAACCCATAAAAGGGCCATGGTTCCTCACCCCTGTTGTAAAGAAATGTAGGTGCTTCAGTAAAATGTAGGTAATAAAAATATTCTTTTGATCTGGCCAGACCATAACATTAATGCTGTGAAAAATCAGCTTGGCTATCATATGTTATCCAATGTGTGGTGTAAATATAACTAAAATCACCAATTTTTAGGCAGAGGCAGTCATTAATAACAACTAAATATTTCTGATTTACTTTGGGAAAATATCAAATATATTTTTCAAAATAAAATCAAAACAAATCATTCTTTACAATATTTTTTTGATGAGCAACCTTTTCTCTGGTTTTTCAGTTCATTGAAATTATGAATAAATTTGGAGGGGATAGTCTCTAAATATATACTAGAATGGATAAGAGATACTTGATGAAACAAAAGAAGGATTTTGAATATGGTGAATGAGCAAATTACCGGCATTTCTTTTAAATTGCCATATTTTCCCATAAATCCAAATGAGATGCAATTAGATTTACTTATCCATAGAGGGCAATGTCTTTCTTAGAAGACACCATGCTTAAATATGATATGGATAAAATACTTCTGCCTAGATATTTAAAGTTTTCTTTCTGTAAAAAAAATATAATTTAAAATTCTAAAAAGTGAAAATAGAGTTTCAGCACAGCTACAGTGGTCTGCTCCTATGTTTGAAAGATGGCAAAAGGGGAAATAAAGTAAATGCCCTGTTTTTAAAATTATTTTTTCAAAGAAAATAAACCTGTACTTCTTTTCCATGTTTTGTTTACTCTGATATTTATTCTAGGATGGAAGATATTTTATCTTCTTTTTTTTTAATAAAAAAATATTGATTTTTCAATAAACTAACATACACAAACAAACACAAAACATAAAAACATAAAACTTCTTTTTGGAAAGCGGCTTAATCCCGGGTTACATCTTTTTGTACAGACATAAATTCGAATTCATGCTCACTTTTTATCCCATTTCAGATCTTATTTACCATTCTACATTTTCTATATAGCTTTTCCCCTCTTTTCACTCTCTAAATTTTATTTTATTTATTTCATCTCAATTTAAATCATTATGCATATTTTGTCTGTTCTATTTCAATTTTCTATTATCTTTTCTCATTAACACAAAATTTCTCCTGTAATCACTGTTTGAAGTATGACGCCTTTAAATCTTTCCCCTAAATTTAACACTTAAAATAATATATACTTTTCATTCTGATATAGTAAGTAAAGCTACTTACTATATTATAAAATAAAAATGAGTAATAAATTTATAACATAATTAAAACAATAATCCATAGCAAATTAAGCTCTATTATTAAATCCAGTTTTCTAACATTATTTCAAATATAAATACAATACAATCTTATGTACTTTTGCAAAATCTCTTTTTTAATCATATTTTTACCCACTATCTCTGAATAAATCTTGTTTCTTTACATCTTGTTTTAAACCTTTGTAACTTATCTTCCTTTTTTCCCTTCCTTTCTTCTCCAATCCTGCCTTTTTACCCCCTTGTCTCTTAATCTCCACCTTCTTAATCTCCACGTTCTTCTGTATTCCTCTTTTCTGTTGCTTTCTGACATTATATCGATTTTTCACCTTATTTTTCCCTTTTTTGGTTTTTTTAAGTCTTAAATTCTCCATTCTCTTTCCCCTCTTTCCCCTTTCTTCCCCAGCTAAAGTTGTTTGTTCATTAAAGATGGCTTCTTCTTCATCCCAATCTTCTTGTTCTTGTAGTTTCTGGTAAGTAGAAATCACCATTTCTAAAAAATGGAAAACAGATACAGAAGAGCCCTTCCCTTCTTGTTCCTCTTCTTTTAGCTTTTTAAATTCAATTTTCAGTTCATCAACAAGTAGTTCCATTGTGAAAAGTTTTTTAGACAACCCAAATGTTTTTAGTCTTTCAAATAATGATTTCCAAAAGTCCCAAAGTCACCAAGCAACCCAAATACACACAGACTGTTTCATTTAGCACTTTCTTCTTTTTATACTTTCTCTTCCTGGGATTATAGTTCAGTTACAAAGCTCCAATTAAAATATATCTTTTCGAAGTCTTGTTACAGTTTAGCTCTGATCTTATAAATTCCAAGCAGCCTCTTCCAACAAAATCTTAACATTGATTCTTTTCCTCTCCCTTCCCACTTGTAGCAAAAAAGAGTTGTTTTTTTTCCCAATCTCAGAAATCTTTATTGTCCCCCTGGCTTTAATTTTTCAATTTAATTACCTGCTAATGCCAAAACGGGTTTTTCTGATTTCTCCATTCATTTGCTATCACCGTAAGGAAGGAGAATGAGAAAAAATAAACTTTCCTTTTTTACTTTCATTTGCCGCTTTTTTACTTTCATTTGCCGCTTTTTCCGTCTTCGTCGGGAATGATGTATCTTTAATGAAACTTAAATTCCAGGGTATTTAAATGTTACTTATTAACCCGGTTAGCCCAAAACTTTCACTTTCTCAGCTTCCTCCTGCAAATTCTTATCCGGATGAAAGCTTCTTTGTGGCAGCCATTGCTGACTGCCGCTCCACCGCTTTTGGAAAAGGGAGTTAAGCCAGCTGAGGAGGGGGGTTGCAATTCCCCCAGACCCCTGCTGAATCTCCCCTATCTTCAGTTACCTCTACAGGGTAACTATAGCTCCCAAATTCAGCTGGATCGGGGACACTCCAGTGGCGAGCACAGCAGAAACCATGCACAATCACGGATTCCTGCTGCCGCCGAAGCCTTGCAAACCGGAAGCCTAACTCTGAAGATATTTTATCTTCATGTTTAATATAGGTATTAATCAGGTACTTTTATAAACTGCCTAATCCTATGAACGAGATATTTTATACAGGCAGCTTATAACAGTACCTGTTATATTAAACAGTATGACTATTCATTTAGTAACTGCTTAAACTTATGACAGCAGTTTCAACTTATGATCAGTTTTCACATGTACAACCATCTTAGCATCCTCCATAGTAACATGGTTGTGATCAGGTATTTATGATTGCCACAATGCCCTGGAATCACATAGTCACCATTTGCGACTTTCAACTGGCTTCAGATATGCAATGGGAAAGCCAGCAGGGAAGGTCACAAATTGTGATCACATAATGGCTTGCTTAACAACTGTGGTAATTTGCTTAATGACCATGGCAAAAAAAAGTTCTTGAAATCAGATGCAGTCATTTAATGACCGAACTGCTTAATGACAAATATTCCAATCCCATTTGTGGTCATCATGAGTCAAAGGTTACTTACATTTAGCAATAGTCCAGAATTAACCATAGGATGTGGTTAATTATAGTCCAGTTAGCAATAGTCCAGAATTAACCATAGGATGTGATTTTCCAATAACAACTCAATTATTATGGCAATCCAAGCTTCTTGATACCATTATCATAAAATCTACTATGATGAAGATGTTCTTAATGATTTCATTTAATTCTGCATACATTTCTACAATGTAGCATATGGTTCAGGTTATGTATAGTATACAACAAAATAATAATTTGTTCACTTCTATATTATGTCTTGAATGAAGAATGAGTACTTTCATATTTGAATGAAACTATTTTTTACTTTTAAAATCAGTATCTTAATTGTGTGTGAAATAGATTTGAAAGCACAAACTTCATTCATTTTCCCATTCTTGGCTAAAACTTAATAAAAGTTAACATAATACAATAATAAAACTGCTGAGCAAGTAACAAATCTGAGCAGTGACTTGGAAGCAACTATAAAGTTTGGAAACTGATCACATCTTGAAACAATTATCCTCCATGAGAATAAATAATTATCCACTTTTATTTTAAGAGAAGATAAGTGATAAGAGTTACAAAGAGGCTGCTTTGGATATATCATATAATATCACCATTTTAATCCACTTCTGTATTTTGACATTGATCATCATATAAAGAAGAAATAGTGGTTTCAATTTGCATAATATTTGCATGAGATGGTAGAGATGCACAGAAGTATGTTTTGAAATAATTATCATATGTTAAACAGAGATATATTTCATAATTCTGGACTATATTATAAACAGTTTACCCTTCTGCTTGCTGTGTATTCCTTCAAAAGGTTTTGTGCAGATGAACATTTTCAAATTCTCTATCCTTTTTTTATAGTCTCGGCACTACCAAAATTCCCTTGGAACATATGCACACATGTGAAAGCTGTGTTTTTGTTTTTGTTTTTAATGGCTGCATTGTCGAAAGCTTTGCAATGATCCCTAATATTTCAATGGGTAAAAATAATCTGTTGAAAGTCACTTTCCAGTTAACTAAAGATAAAAGCAAACACAAATGAGGTATTGATAGCTGTATATATCAAGGGGGGATCAATTCTTATTGTCCTTTCATACTAATATTAGAGTAGCTAAAAATAATAGTATAGATCATTTAATCAGACAAGATTTTGCCTTCAAACAAGTCTGAGAGTCGACCATTTATTTAGCATTCTCAAGCTAACACACTCAAGGCCCACTTCTGATAACTTGCAAAAATCTAAAACTCCTCATTAAATGTCAGATAAATTGACTAGCCTAGGGGGGAAAGGGGGAAAGAGAATATGCGAGCTGCAGCCCAGCTTTCTATAATTAATGGGCTCTGAATAAGCAGATCCAATCCAACCTGAGTTGAAATAAAGCAGAATAAAATTACTGCACCTAGCAAAGTTCAAATAAGAAATATGTGAACTTTAAAGTGCTTGAACACAAATCAAGCTGGTCAGTTATTATAAAAATCTTCCAAAGCTCAAAAAGCTGAAGCTCAAAATGACCTTTTTCATTAAGCTTAGTAAAGCCTTTGAGAATAGATTCAAGCCACAAGGTGTTATATTTTCAGTATACTCCACTTGTAGGATTAGTATCACTCCTGGATCTGTTCCATCATTTAAAATTTCCACTTTCACAAGCCAATGAGATCATAGGATCTCATTTTTATTGATTGATTGATTTGCAGGAAGTCAAACAAAAGCATGCAAAGTGAAAGGGCACTGATGTCTTGTTTCTTCTTTCCTGCTGTATTTTGTATTCAGCTGTTGCCACACAATCTTGAACCAATGGAATGAATTATCTGGGCTTTCTTGCTCCACCTTCTGCACTGTAGAAAAATTCTTGCTGTTCCCAAATATGTGAGAAAGAGAAGATTCGATTCTGCTGTTTAGCGCCTTCCCTGTTGAAGTCTCTCCCAGTGGTCAAACTGTGGAATTTCCCATTGTAAATCTACAATCTTGATTCTTTTTTTTTTTTAAACAAATTTTATTCAGTTTTTCACATTAAAAACAAAAATCTCTTTTTGGTGGACAACATATTTCTGGGTCATCACCTTTATATACAAATATGACAGCAATTATACATTCATATATGCATACTTAATTCTATTATTACCTTTTCCATTCCAAATTTTCATTAAGAAGAGAAACAAACACATTAATTCTAGCCTTTTTCATTGATCCCAGTTGAAACATCTTTTTGTTTCATTTCAATTATTTCAAATATAATCCTTTAATATTTATTTTAAAAATAAAGATAAACAATATGTGTTTGCCTCATGATGATGATGATGATGATGATGATGATGATGATGATGATGATAAAAAGGGTTACCAATGTCTTTCCTTGCTGTTAATAGTCTACATTAACTTATTAATTTAGTTGGTTCTTTCATCTACCATGTTCACTTTCCTTTACACATTTTTTTATAAATTCTAGATTAATACAAATTTTAACACTACAAGAAAAAAAACAAGTACAGGTTTTTTTTTACTGCTTTGAGTGTGACACCTCAATGATTAAAATATATCTTTATTCCCTCATTTTGATTCCCAATAAACCATTACTTTTAAGAAGTTACAATAATAATCATTACATCTTTTCATTTGGATTCCTCAGCATATTTCCCCCCCTTAATTTTTAATAAGAGTTATCAGTATCTATATTACCCTATTTTCTAAAGATTTTTAATTGCAGAAATATTCTTTTTACCCCTTGTCATACTGCAGAATCCCCTTTTTAATTCATCAACCATTATCTCTGAAGAGACAATTTCTTTTCAACATTTTACTATTTCCGTATTTCTTTATTTCATGCACCTGTTTCTTACTGCTTCTCCTCCCCCTCTTTTCCCCATTTCTTTTCTCATTCCAGTTTACATCCCTCTCTTTCTTAATATCTTCCTTTCCCCTTTTCTGCTGGGTCTTTCTGCCTTTCCTGACTTCACAGGTATTCCCCCTTTTGATTGCCTTCTTAAATCTCAACTTTTTAACCTTCCTTCTTTCCCCTCTTCTTTGTAGCGTTCTTTGTGTTAATTGTCCATTTAATATGTCTTCTCCTTGAGTCAATTCTTCCTCCTCCGAAGCTCTTTCTTCTTGTTCTTCAATCGCCATTTCCATTTTTTCTAACACAGAGCAGAGTGATTCACCTCTTTCCTGTAGTAATTCTCTCAAATTTTTAAGTTCCATTTTTAATTCCCGAAGAGATATCATCATTACACAGTCTTGTATTTTATGATCGTTAAAGTCCACAAAAAAATCACTTACTTTCCTTCTTTCTTCTTTCAATTTTCTAAAGTTCTCAATTATTCCAGCCCAGGGTCTATACCAAAAACATCAATAAATTCCACAGTCAATCTTTCTTTGCTTTTTCCTTTATTCTGGTTCTGCTTTCACTTTCTAAGATTCTTACTTTGTTTCAATATTTCTTTAATGTTATATCCACACAAGTTCATTCAGAAACAGGATGTTTCCCTTTTGTTTGAGCTCAAGTTTTTGTCAAAAGGTGGCACTCTCCATTATACAAAGTCTTCACCTTTTTGCCCTATTTTTTTATTTAGAGTTTTTTGAACCTCAATATTCCAGCACAGTCCAGTCTCCAATTTGTAAACTTTATTATTATAATTTTTTGACAATCTTAAGTCCAGCTTTGTTTTATGCCTGTTTATTACCAAAATATTTTAGTCCAATTTAGTTAAATCTTTAGTTCTGGTTTCTTCCTTTCCCGGTTCGAAGCCCCACTTAGCTGTCAAAAATACTTTCTTATATTTTTTCCTGTCCCTTTGTAATTTCGCTGCTCACTTTTCTTTTCTTAAAAATTCCATGTTACCTTAATCCCAGGGTACTTTTCTTTAGTTGTATTGCCCAGTTGCCTCGGTTCAGATGTTATCCACCTCTTTCTTCCCTTCTGCAAAAATCTGAATCCAGCTGAGTCTTCCTCTTTGGGATGGCCATTTTAAACCACCACTGCAGTCATCTTCGGGGAGAAAAAAGACCAAGCCCAGGGGGGGAGATGCGGCTGCCCTCAACCTGGCTTGCAGCTTCCCCTACTCCACTGCCCCTCCAAGGCAGCTTCAGCCCTTAATCGTAATGATCGGGGCTCTCCAACAAAAGAGCACAGAGTTGTGATCATAGCCACAGAGAGTCGTGATCTACGGTCCGTCAGAGAGAAGGCTCCGCCTTCTTCCTCCCTACAATTGTGATTCTTGATTGCTGATTGTTTTGCTATCCCATTCCCATTCCATCAAGAGGCTCTTTTCCCACTCTTTCTGAAGAAAAAGAGATTGGAGGTGAATCAAGTTCTACTGATCACTTGAAAGTGTTTACCTATCAAATTACCATATTTCAAAGCCCATAAATGGAGTAATAACCACAATGAATCATGTCAGCATGCTGCAAAATCAATCTTGTAAACAGAAAATGAGAATACAACATTAAAATAAGGGTTCAAACCTGTTCTATATGTAAAGTGGGTGACTCCAAATCTACAAACCTGATTGGTCAATAAAATGAACATTGGATTGGTTCACTAGGAACCAATCCAAAGAGCTGCTAAAAGGCGGCAAATCTAAACAACTGCCATTGGCTGCAAGCAGGCAAGCCAGCCTGTATAAAAGGCTGGCCTCAGCTTCAGCCAAGGGTTCCTATTTACTAACTAGTTGAAGAATAAAGTATTTGTTGTTGGAACCCGGTCTACCTCGTGTGTTTTCCGAACAAAACACTGGCGACGAAGGTGGGATCGTCCTGAACGGAAAAACCTGCACGCGGTGATAAGAAGTCCAGATTACAACCAAGATGTCTGGAAACAACGCACCGCCCGCACCCTTCAATCCCAACGAAGAGGATTGGGATTCCTATGCTGATCGCTTCCAAATGTATTTGGAGAGCAATGAAATGGAAGGCATTTCAGAGCAACGCAAGAGAGCTGTGTTCCTGACGCACTGCGGGCCAACAGTTTTTAAGATGGCAAAGGCCCTTGCAAAGCCCTGGGACGTTAAACAACTAACGTGGACAGAATTGCAAAGACTCCTCAAAGCACACTACGCTCCGATGGTGTCTAACTTAATAAAGCGACACGAATTTTACTGCAGAGACCAGAGAGAGGGAGAGACCGTCGCCGATTTCATCGCTGCCCTCAGACAAATAGGGGGTGAGTGTGAATTTTTGAACATAGACGAGGCAATGAGGGATCGCGTGGTGCTGGGCCTGAGAGACTCGACCGCACAGAGTAAATTGCTCAACAAGCCCAACATCACCGTTACCGAAGCCATCGTGGAAGCCACAGCCACTGAAGCCGCGGAAAAATCTGCCGTAGCCATTAAAAAATGAACACACACAGCGAAGAAACACCAACCAAAGACAGAAAGCACCCTGCCACCACAACCCACTACGAAGAGTCGGGCGAAACAATTGAATCGAGCGAAGAGGACGACGAGGTCCACCGTTTGCTCACGAACAAAAAAGAGCGCGAAAGGAGAAATTGGAGGGAATGCGCTGGCTGCGGAAGAAACCATCCCCGAGCCGAATGCAGATTTCTCGATGCCATCTGCCGGCATTGCAAAAAACGAGGGCACATCGAGAAGGTCTGCAGGAACAAAAAATACTACAGCCCGACGAGACGCAGAAATTCCCCAACACGAGCCGAGCTTAAACGAGCCGAGAGAAAGTGGCAACAAGAGAAGCAAGCCAATACACACCAAACTGTCATTATACAGAGCGCTCAGACAGAAAGTGGAAAAAAAATTAAAGTCATCGTGAAAATCGAAGGAAAACACTGCAAGATGGAAGTGGACTCGGGGTCCTTCCTCTCCATGGTATCGTGGGACACAATAAAACAGCTAGTCCCAGGTATCAAACCCAAAGAATTGAAGAAGCAGCACCTAACCCTCAAGGAATATCAGGGAAACCAAATCCCTGTGGTAGGCATGAGACAATTCCGAGTCGCCTACAAACATCACGTCAAGGTGCTTCCGCTGACCATAGTCGACCAAGACAGACCAAGCCTCCTGGGCATCGAATGGTTCGCGCCATTGGGCATCGGGATGACCGGGGTCGATCGAGTGACTACAACCGGCTGGGAAGACGACCTCATCCGAGAATTCCAGGACGTTTTTGACGGCTCACTTGGCAAGTATCGGGGAAATCCCATTTCTTTCAATCTAAACCCCCAAATAGCCCCACGAAGAATAAAAGCCAGGCGAGTTCCTTTTGCACTAAAGGCAAAAATAGAGGAACAGCTGGACAAATTAATAGCCCAAGTGGTGTTAGAACCTGTGGACCATGCCAAGTGGGAAACGCCTATTGTCACACCCATTAAACCTGACGGGTCCATCAGAATCTGTGGTGACTATAAGGCTACCCTGAACCACGCATTACAACCAAGCGCATACCCGGTGCCAGTAGTCCAGCATTTGCTTCATTCCCTGGGAAAAGGCAAAGTTTTCGCCAAACTCGACTTGGCACAAGCCTATCAACAACTCCCAGTGGACCCAGAAACAGCAGAAGCACAGACTATAGTCACCTATAAGGGCGCATTCAAATGTCACTGGCTCCAATTTGGAGTAAGCGTGGCCCCTGGCGTCTTCCAGAGTCTGATGGAACGCCTTCTAAATGGCATACAAGGAGTCGTTCCCTATTTTGACGACGTCCTAATCTCGGCCAGAGATGAAAATCAATTAAGGAACAGACTCAAAGAAGTATTAACTAAGTTTAGGGAATCTGGCCTCAAGGTAAAAAGAGAAAAGTGCTGTTTAATTAAGAACAGCATCGAATTCCTGGGCTACTCAATAGACGGAGAGGGTATCCACCCCACAGACAAAAAAGTTAAAGCAATCAAAGACGCTCCTGAACCAAGAAATAAAACCGAACTACAAGCATTCTTAGGATTAATTAATTTTTATAACGTGTTCCTGCCAAACAAAGCCACTATAGCAGAACCGTTACACCGTCTGCTAGACAAAAAGGCAACTTGGACTTGGGGTTACAAAGAAAAAAAAGCCTTCCAAAATATTAAAAGCTTGCTAACATCAACAAACGTTCTCATCCAATTTAGCAACACTCTGCCATTAACAGTGACCTGCGACGCCTCACCATATGGAGTAGGTGCCATCCTGAGCCACCAACTACCTGATGGCAGAGAAGCACCCGTCGCATATTACTCTAGGACTCTATCAAAAACCGAGAGGAATTACAGCCAATTGGACAGGGAAGCTCTAGCAATTGTCGCTGGAGTAAAATGCTTCCACGAATACTTATATGGGCGGACTTTTCAAATCATAACGGACCACAAACCGCTAATGGGGATTTTGGCGGGAAACAAGCCAACACCTAATATACTGTCCCCAAGAATGACGAGATGGTCAGAGTTCCTAGCAGCTTATTCCTACACTCTGACACATCGGCCAGGGAAACAAATTTCCCATGCGGACGCTTTGAGCAGAGCACCCTTACCAGCAACCGACGAAGACCCGGCACCAGCGATGACAACGCTACAAATCGAGACTTGCCCTGATCTACCCATATCAGCGTATGATGTCGCCAGAGCCACCGCGAAAGACTCATTGACTGCCCGCGTTCTTATCTGGGTAGGTAAAGGCTGGCCAGAGAATCAAAAAACTGAAAACTTTAAACCTTTCCGGTCCAGACAGACTGAACTTTCAATCCAAAAGGGGTGTTTGTTGTGGGGTGATCGGGTAGTAATCCCTGCCAAATTACAGCCCAGGGTACTTAAGTTGTTACATGAAGGGCACCCGGGAATGGTTAAGATGAAAAGCCTTGCCAGAAGTTATGTTTGGTGGCCGGGTATTGATAAGGACATAGAGTATTGGGTAAGCTCATGCCACAAATGCCAGGCAATTAGACCATCCCCACCAAAAGCACCCGTTAAGGACTGGGAAACCCCTCGGGGACCTTGGTCAAGAATACACATTGATTTCACGGGTCCTACCAAGGGGCATACCTTTCTGATTGTTGTTGATGCCTATTCAAATTGGCTTGAAGTAAAAGTTATGCCATCAACGACAACAGAAACTGTAATTAAAAAGCTGGACAACCTTTTTGCCACCCATGGCATACCGGACGTTCTTGTCTCAGATAACGGACCACAGCTAACCAGCATACCATTTGAGCAATACCTAGCCTCCCTAGGTATAAGACATGCCCTAACCGCGCCGGCTCACCCGGCTGCGAACGGCAGGGCTGAGAGAATGGTCCGGTTTACTAAAGAAGGTTTGGAACGAATGGACGCTGGAGATGTCCAACAGAAAGTAAACCGTTTGCTCACACTCCAGCACATAACGCCCAGTACCATAACCAATAAGTCCCCAGCAGAATTACTTATGGGGCGAAAATTAAGATCTCACCTTGATAGGTTACACCCAAATTTTACCCCAGAAAACCCCCCTGACTCCTCTACATGGTTCAGACAATTCGAAATAGGCGATTTGGTATACGCTAAAAACTTCACCGGAGACCCGGTATGGCTACCAGGACAGATTATCCAAATTACAGGCCCCAAATCCTACCGATTAAAATTAGACGATGGCAGGGAATGGAAGCGGCACATAGACCAGCTTCGATCTCGAATTATAGAGAGAACCACAGACTTACAAACATTCACCGAAAAAACCGGCAAATTGCAAACCAAGGTGGGGGGGGGAAAAGCGAGAAATAAATAAAGAACTGTTTAAAACCAAACCGAATGAAACATACGAACAAAAAGAGCAAATAAAAGACTCACTGTTTGGAGAGACTTGCGTGAAGAGCCCATCGGAAGGGGCCAGCCAAGCCAGCTCGACCTGCCCAGAGGATACGGGAGGGAGCGGCAAAACCGTCATCCTAAGAAACTCAGGCGGCGGTAAAATGGCTGACTCACCCTTCCAGACGGTTCCAGGGAGAAGGACGGACGACACAGCAGCCCCATCCGAACCGGTCGAAGTCTGCACTAAGAATGAACCACGCAAGTCAAGTCGAGTCCGGAAAAGCCCCGCCTACCTGCGAGACTACGTCACCACGTAGGACTGAACTAAGGGGGGAGGGGTGTTCTATATGTAAAGTGGGTGACTCCAAATCTACAAACCTGATTGGTCAATAAAATGAACATTGGATTGGTTCACTAGGAACCAATCCAAAGAGCTGCTAAAAGGCGGCAAATCTAAACAACTGCCATTGGCTGCAAGCAGGCAAGCGAGCCTGTATAAAAGGCTGGCCTCAGCTTCAGCCAAGGGTTCCTATTTACTAACTAGTTGAAGAATAAAGTATTTGTTGTTGGAACCCGGTCTACCTCGTGTGTTTTCCGAACAAAACAAAACCCATTCAGAATATGGGTAAAACCAAAGATAAGTCTATAAGTGCCCCAACTCTCTTTTAAAACTATACATGTGTATAACAATGATTGTATACAAAATGGATCATGCACAAACTTTTCCATACTTTGAAAAACTGTTTGGGGGGAAAACTGGCTCTTAATCAAAATATGTGTTGGTCCTGATATGGAAGAAATCAGTTTCTTTGGCCCAAAATATGGTGCATGGTAGAAGTGTTGCACTCTATGGGAGTAAAAGTGGGAGAAAGCTCAAGTCATTGATAGAGACAATTACCTTTTCTGGTCAACAGATATGAAATCCTCAAAAACACCATATATCTGCAGGAAGAGTCAAAAAAAATCAGAATTGTAGTAGTGGAATAAAATATCCACCTTTTTTGCATGTGCATTGAAATCACATGCCAGTAGAACGGCTTCCACTGCAGAATTGCAATCAACAACAGTTCCCCATTGCAGATGCTGCTGCTATATAAGTTGATGGGAGATAAACAGATAACAGATAATCAGAGTTGGAAGGGACCTTATAGGTCATCTGGTCCAACCTCTTGCCCAAGCGGGAGACCCTACACCATTTCTGACAAATGGCAGTCCAATCTCTTCTTGAAAGTCTCAAGTGATGACGCTCTCATAACTTCTGACGGCAAGCTGTTCCATTTGTTGATTATTCTCACTCTAAGAAAGTTTCTCCTTATTTCCAGGTCAAATCTCTCCTTGTTCAGTTTCCATCCATTATTCCTTGTCTGGCCTACAGGTGCTTTGGAAAATAGCTTGACCCCTTCCTCTCTGTGGCAACCCCGCAAATATTGGAAGACTGCTATCATGTCTCCCTGGTCCTTCTCTTCCCTAGACTAGCCATGCCCAGTTCCTGTAACTGTTCTTCATAAGTTTTAGTTTCCAGTCCCCTAATTATCCTGGTTGCTCTTCTCTGTACTTTTGCTAGAGTCTTAACATTGTCTTTATAATGTGGTGAACAAAACTCTAGGTGTGGTCTTACTAAGGTTTTATGGAGTGGTATTAGTACCTCATTTGATCTTGATTGAATCCCTCTGTTAATGCAATTTAGGATTGCATTAGCTTTTTTGGCTGTGGCTGCACACTGCTGGCTCATATTTAGCTGGTTGTCCACTAAGACTCCAAGATTCCTCTCATAGTTACTGCTATTGAGCCTGGTTTCACCCAGTGTATATGTGTAATTTTGCCTAAGTGTAGGATTTTACTTTTTTCTACATTGAATTTCATTTTGTTAGATACCACCCAGTGTTCTAGTCTATCAAGATCCATCTGGATCTTGAGCCTGTCTTCTTGGGTGTTAGCTATTCCTGCCAGCTTAGTATCATCGGCAAATTTGGTAAAGAATATCTTAAATAGATGGAATATCAAGAATTTGAAAGATTGGCTTCAGGCAGTCATACAATAATACCTAGAAAAAGCACACTTTTCTAGCAAACAGATGCTCCTAGTTAATTGAGATTATTTCTCTCTCTCTCTCTTTCACAGTGGCTACTTTTATGCAGTTACATTAGTGTAATATGCAATTCATATCAAAATTGTATTTTGTGTGTATGTGTAATGCAAAGAACTTTCTGAAAAGCAACATGCAGCACAAGGAAAAGTGTTCATTGGATTTACAAGTGACACATAACTACGTACAAGAATACTTCAAGGAAAATCTTGATATAATTTTGCTTATACACATATGCTGGCATTAAAAAAAAAATCTGAAGAGCGTTTTCTCAGAAGATGTTGGTCACCTTCGACTGCTTTTTTCCCCCAGACATTCCAGGAAGACGAAGAAAAAAACAGGAAGAAGAGTTGGACCTTTCAAGGTAATACAATAGGATTTTGTGAGAGTCACAGGGATATCAATTACGATAAACCGAGCCTTGCAACAAGGAGATTAAGGCATGGATTATCAGCCACTTACTATGTGTCATACAGAAGAGCAGAGTTTCAGATGTGAACTCTACTTAATCTAGTACAGCAGCCTTTTCTTGAAAGAATTAATGAGGCTGGGTTCCAGTTTGGCATTCTAATGGGCATATGATAATCAAGTTTGCGAAAAGAAACAAGTAACGACAGAAACATCAACGTTAGCCATTAAGGGATTTAATAACAAATTATCCATGGCTGAGTTAAACCAAATGACATCATTTATGTGCCGTGCTTAATTAAGGAAGCATTGTATTCCAATTAAAAATAGGCTGTGCTGAAGATATTGTCGTGTGGATCAATGGGAGCAAATGTGAACACAGCTTAGATTGTGCATTTTTTTTGCAAGTAAAGAAATACTGCCCTTATGCCCTTCTTCTATGGTTATTTGTTTCTTTATTCTATTTCAAACTGTCCAACTCCACAGCAGATAAAAAGAAAGAAAAAGAAAACAAGCCATATTAAGAAAAAAAGAAGACTTCTGAGCAGAAGACAAAAACAAATGAAATAAAACAAACAGCAAATACAGGAATTTAATCACTGTCCTACTACCTAGGGCCTGGAGAAACAGGTATTTTAGAAGTTTGTAGACAGTCAAAGAAGTAGAAGCAATACAAATTTTCTGGAAGTTACCATTCTAAAACGAATGAACCATCACCAAGGAGTCATCCTTCCAAGGTCCCTCAAGATGATGATGCTTATTTGACATATTTAAATATAAGAAATACATTTATTTAATGTATTTCTTATATTTAAATATTTATTTAATTAAATATTTAAATACATTTAAATACATTTTATTTATTTAATTAACATTTATACAAGATGCCCCATGGCCACTGAGAGTCCCTCAGATAAGCATGTGACTTGTGTCATCATAGCTAAATTTGCATCCTTTATCTAATAAAACATACATTGGCAATAAAAAAAAATTACAATCAAAATGACAGAAAATCCATAATAAGCATTCAAAATAATGTGGAAAGTTGCTTAAAGTACTGTGTAATATTTTATTCAAAATATTCAATCACATTGAATAATTTTTACTTCCCAGTTGATGTAACAATAAGCTTATCCTGGAAAGATGGAATTAATTTTGAGAGGTCAAGCCTTCAGCAAGCAAATTTAAGCCCAGCCAGTCAAATTCAAGTAAAGCAATTTTGTTTTTCAAATTTCTGATATTTTCTTTGCTTAACTTGTTCCAAAACTTAATCTTGGAAGACATGTTCTACTGTATCAGAGAAACCATATGAAGTAACAGAAGACTTTCCACTGAAAGTCAAAAATATTCCTTTGAAAATGCAGAATTATACCCAGGCATATGCATATTAAGGAGAATAATTAACCACTTTCCTATGCTTGCTATTCATCTTCAAATCTGTACCTTTTAAATTGTACTGAAATTTTGGAGACTGCTAGGCAATTCAAGACAATACAGGGTAGGTAGGGAGTAAACTTTAGATTTCTGAATTTCCCAGCCTGTTGTTCTTTTAAGTCTAAGTGCTGTGATTAAACATCAATTGAAAATAAATTTGAAAATTAATATTTTAAAAATCTAGTTTTTTTAAAAAATGCATTTATTTCTTTAATACTTGATTATTAAGGAGCCCTGCTAAAATCTTTAATTTGATTAGTTTATAAATGTGCCTTAACACTCTTCACACTGGCTTTCCTCTGCTTCTGTATACTGGTGAATGCTTCTTTATACTGGCCTTCCTCTGGTACTGTATACTGGTACACCTGAAGTATATTTGCTTCCATGGAATGACTGAGCTTGTTTCTTTTCTGCTTTCTTTTTGTTCTTCCTTTTTTGGGGGTGGGTGGAAGGGTTGGATGGAATTTTTCTTCCAATATGCCCATGCAAACCAGTCCTGAGATGTCATATAATTTAAAGTGTACAGTTTTTTGCTTCCATAGTAAAAGAAACGGACCAAACAACAAGCTTCTATTCAAGGCTAATTCACAAAGTGGTTCTGCTGTGTCTCACTGACTGCTCTCTAACAAGTGCTCCATTCATGGCAGCTTTGTGCAGCTGAGCTCTTTCTACTCTAGCCAGTGTTACAGACCTTTAATCAAACAAATGTACAAGGAAGCTCAACTACTTAACCGCTGTGCTTGTTCGGTGGATGGAGGTAGCCAACTATAACAAAAGAAAAAGAAGGAGGAGGAGGAAGAAGAAGAATTTTATCCAGCTTGGGACGAGTACATTTCCTTACTGTTGTTCTTCACAAAGGGCAGGAGGTACAAATGGCTTCCTATCTGTGTCACTGGAAAGTGGAGGGCAATTTTTTTCTATTAAGCAGGATGAGTCTAGATTTTATTTTGCTGGTTTCCCACTCTTTAACCTGCGTCAATCACAGGCTTTAATCTGAACTGCCTCTTGACTGTATCTAGCATGCCATGGAAGAATTCCTTTCTTTTTTTTCTTTTTTTCTTTTTCTTCTTCCCCTCCCCTTTTCTGTCCGCTCCCCAGGGCTCATGTAATTGTGAGAATCCAAGAAAAAGCCATAGAGTATTGGATTCAAAACACAATCCCGCCATTCTCAGAATAGTACAAAGAGTAAACTTGAATGCGACATTGACTTCTGTAAAGACTGCACCTGCTGGTGATCCCTCTTCTTCTTCGCCAGTTCATGGTGGGGTCACCATATCCTGAGATATATACTCTGGTAACAATGAGAATTGGTCCCTGTATATTTTAAATTCACAGGAAGATGAGAGCTATAGTATTTGACCTGTGAAATTTAGTGTGTGACCAATAAAGCAGGGAAAAACCAACAAAACATCAGGATCTACCAGTAGGAACTGGGGTATGAAGGAAAACTGTTTCTGAAGTCCAAGTTACTTTCAGTTCTGCCCTCATGATTTCTTTTTAATCAAGAGTAAAGCCTGCAGTATAAATGCAATTCAACTTTTTGGAAGAAAATTCAGAAGTTAGGTCCACTAACAAGGTTTAGTCTTGCTAACAAGGTTTAACCAAAGACATTTTCCATACATAATATCAGTCCTTAATAGTTCTGGGCTATTTCCACCTAAAGGCCCTGTCACACTGGCTGACGGATGCAAAACGTTTGTAAAAAGGACACAGTGGATGAGAAAATGTTCCATCCGTTGTTATTCGCTCTCAAAAGGGGCAAAAATTTGCATAACCAGAGTGGACAACACAGAAAGGAACGGACGGGGGAAGGACGCAGAGTGGATGGAAAGCGGATTCTCCACAGAAGCCTAGCGGATGGAACCAGATGGGAGTGGATGGCACATCCGCAAGGCTTCCGGGGGAGCACAGCAAAGTGGACGCGGAATGGAAAGAGCGGATGCAGAGCGGATGCAGAGCAGGTGCCTAGCGTTCACTGTGCATGCGGGGAGGATGCATTGCGTCAACCCCTCAGATATAAAGGGAAGCAGCTCGCAAGCAAGTCACCATTCAGAGGAAAGACCTGCTTCCAGACACAGCTTGCCAGCCAGCCAGCCAGCCAGCCAGCAACCCAACAACCATGGGGAAGAAAAGGAAGCCTCTGCCATCTGCTGCCAGCCCTGGCAAGAGGGACAGGACAACCCTCCCACCCCCTGGCCCTGACTCTGCTTCTGCTGGGGCTTCTGCTGCCCGGGCTTGATCTTCTGGTGCTGGGGCTTCTGCTGATGCTGCTTCTGGATGTGGTGCTTCTGCTGATGCTGCTTCTGGTGGTGGTGCTTCTGCTGGTGCTAACTCTGCTGGCACTGCTCCTGGCGCTGGGGCTTCTGCTGGGGCTTACTCTGCTGGCACTGCTCCTGGTGCTGGTGCTTCTGCTGGTGCTTACTCTGCTGGCACTGCTCCTGGTCTTGCTGGTCCTGCTGGTGCTTACTTTGCTGGCATTGCTCCTGGTCCTGCTGGTCCTGCTGGTGCTCCTGGTCCTGCTGGTGCTGCTGCTGCTGGTGGTGCTGCTGGTGCTCCTGGTCCTGCTGGTCCTGCTGGTCCTGCTGGTCCTGCTTTTGCTGCTACTGTTGTTGCTGCTGCTGGTGGTGGTGGTGGTGGTGTGGAGGAGCAGCCCCTACAACCTCGAAGCCCCTCTGATGAGGGTCCATATGGCCCTGCCAAAAGGAGGAAGAGGCAGATGTGTGAACGGGAGAGGAGGCAATACACCATAGAAGAGGAACATGAGGAGGAGGTGCTGGAGTGGCTGAGGGAGAATGAATATCTTTGGCGGAAGGGACACAGGCTCTATCGAGACACCAAGAGGAAGCAGGCTGCTTGGAGAGAGAAGGCGGAGAGCCAGGGCTACACTTCAAAGGTGCTCCTCGGCTGGTGGAAGCACATGCACACCTGGTACGGGAAGCTGCACCTCAAGAAATCTGGCCAGGCCGTGGTCAAGCTGATGGACTGGGAGACCTACCTGATGGCCAAGTGCAGCTTCTTGGTGGGTGAGATCCACCACCGAGGAGCAGCCCCTCTCATGACCCTCTCTCTCAGGCAGCCTGCTGAGAGCCAGTCCTCTTCTGGCAAAGAGTCAGCTCCTATGTCCAGGCAGGTATCTGTGGAGCGTGCCATGATGGAGACCCCCCTGACAGCTGTACTACCCCTGGGGGAGTGCATGGAGGACCCCCTGAGGCAGTGAGAGAAAGGAGACGGCACTTCCACCACAGCCCAACCCGCATCCATCCCCAGCTCCACCTCCACAGAAAGGCAGAGAGGCAAACCGGAGGGGCAGAGCCACACTATCCTGCTGGAGATAAGAGACACCATCAGGAGCAGCGTAGATCTCCTCTCTCAGCTGGTACACACCAACACCCCATCCGCCAACCGTAAGCCCTTCCTCACCTATGTCAACCTGACCCTCATGAACATGTCGGAACCCCAGTACCAGGTGGTGAAGGACAGAATCACCGATCTTCACAATCCTCCAGACCAAGATGAACCTGCTCCCACCCAGTCCAGGCCTGCTCCTCCACCCCAGGTGATGTCACTCCCCTTCCAAGACATTCCACAGGCCCTCCCCTACCAAGGCTACGGCTACCAGGAGGTCCAGCAGCACAGGCAGCCCTTCCCAGTCCAGGCAAAGGGACATCGGACGCCACCGGTGCCACTGATGCCACTGATGCCACCGATAACACCCACGCCACTGATGCCAGCCATGCCACAGATGCCACCCACACCACCGATGCCACCGACGCCAGTCCTCACCCAGCTGCAGACCAGACAGCCCCACTACACTGTTCCTTCCTCCACCCCACAGCCAAACCCGGCCTCAGTACATCTGTCATCGGTATTGGGGCTGACACCCCATGTCATGGAGGAAGGGGCTCTCAACCTCACGGGGCTGAGCCAGCTATCTGAGAGCTTCATCAAAACAACGTCCCCTGTTGTACTCTCGGGGCCCAGGCACCCCTGTGGTGCCTCAGACCAGCACTCCAGCAGCAGCCACCTGTACCCTTCACCCCTGAGACTATGGGCACACCTCAGAGTGACTGAGAAGAGTGACAGAGACTGGGAGGCTACCTGTTGACTTTATTTTTGCATGGGACACTTGACTTGGGTCATTTTTCTTTTACAGCTTGTTATAAATAAAGATTATTTGCTTCACACACTTGCTTCATTTATTTTTGTCAATAAAGTCTTGGTGGAAACTTTTAGAAATGGTTTAAGCCTTTGCATGCTTGTGGGATGGGTAAGGATAGCAGTGGGATGGGTAGGGATACCTGTGGTATGGGTAATAGCTGTGGGATGTGAAGGGATACCTGTGGGATAGATAAACCTCCAGTGCAAGCATAGTGGGACTGTATGGTCCACCCTCCCAGGTGCCACACCTATGGACCTTTATTATCAATAATAATGTAATCAATCATCCACACATGTCAACATAAACACAACTCTTTATTAAATGCCCTGTTCATTGTAGGCCCACCCAACATACATGGCCCAATCTCATCAGTGTGATGAGACAGGCTGAAGGAAGCATCCATTAATCATCTATCATCCTGTCTTGCCACTCCACTGCTCGAGCTGGGGAGTTGCACCAGTGTATCAGGAGGTTGCGCTGCTTCTTCCCTTCACATGAGGCTCTGTTGGGGCCTTGCACATCCTGAGTGTCTATCAGGTTTCGCCCTTGCCTCCATTCACCAGGCTCCATGTCCCCATTGCCTTGCTGGAGGTCCACGAGCCTGTTCTGCAAGACTGGGTAGCGGGTGCGCATGAGATTGTGCAGGATGCAGCAAGCTTCCACGATCCTCCTCACGGTCTCTGGGCGATGCTGCATGGTGGTGAGAAGTACCTGGAACCTGTTGGCCAGGATGCCAAAGGCCTTCTCCATCACCTGCCTTGCCCTGGACAGCCTGTAGTTGAAGATCCTTTCTTCACGGGTGAGGTATTTGGACGTGTAGGGCTTCATGAGGTAGGTTCTGAGGGAGAAGGCGTCATCCCCCATGATGAAGTAGGGCACATCTTGTGTGTCGTTGGGCAGGGGGTCTGGATCTGGGAAGCCCATGATGAGGTTGCGTTCCATCTCTCCTTGAGGTGACTGGCGTTGTATACATGGGCATCTGAAGATGAGCCGTTTCCTGAAGCATCGATGTAGATGAACTTGTAGTCAGCATCGACCATGGCGAAGAGGATGATGCTGAAGAAGCCCTTGTAGTTGAAGTAAGTGGACCCCGACTTGGCTGGAGCTTTGCAGGCCACGTGCTTGCCATCTATGGCTCCAACGGTGTGGGGGAAGTTCCACTTCTGATACCACTGCTCTGCAACTTTCTTCCATCCTTCTTCAGTGGAGGGGCACTGGAGGAGCTCCTCCAGGTATTCTTCGATGATGGCCTGCACCACCTCTCTGACCACAATGCTGATGGTGTTGTGCGGCACCCTCCAGCCGTACTGCATGCTCCTGGAGGTGGTCCTGGAGGCCAGGTGGCGCAGAGTCAGTGCCACCTTGAGCCCAGGTTCCAGACTGGGCTGGAAGTTGGTGTTTGCCTTCGTCAACCTGGGTCTCAGCCGCTCCACAACTTCGTCAAACATGGCTGGAGGCATCTTCATGAAGTTCTGGAACGCCCGAGTGTCTTTGTTCCTGAGCTCCACCATCAGCTTGTTGTACAATCCGTACTCTGCTCTTCTCCCAATCCATCTTCGGACCCAGACACTTCTTGGCCCCCTCCTTTTCTTCCCATAGAACAGTTGAAAGAGCCTGTAGATGGCTTCGCACTGTTGCAGAATGATGGTGGCTTCCAAAAGGACTGTGTTACAATCCATGGTGGACATCAATGGATGCTGTGGAAGAGCAAGAGCCAGATGAAGGCTGTAGAGGTCTGCACAGCTGGGCTGCTGGTCTGAAAGTGAGATCCAGGTGAGTTCCTCCCCCTTTTTATAGGCAATATAGGTTTTCCACTAGGTGTCCTTTTGCATCCTCTAGACATCCTTAATATCCGAGATAGGTTCCCTCTGCGAACGTTTTTTCCGTTTTAAATGCTTTGTATGCGAGCTGCATCCACTTTCATCCTTTCTCCATCTGTGCTACTAACACTGCATGTCCGTTCCACGTCCGTTTCACTTCCTCCCTGTGTCCGTTTACCGCTGGAGCAGATTTGAGTTGCGCGGATGCGTAGCGGATGCCTAGTGGATATAGCGGACGCATAATGGATGACGACAGATGTAGAACGGATGTTCCCTGTATGCGTTGTGGATGCAGAACGGACGCGTTGGATACATTTTCCACTCAAAAAGTTTTGAGCAGCTCAAAACTTTTTGAGCGGATGGAACCTCAGTCGACGGATGCTGGACAGATAGAGAGGATGAAAAACGGACGCAGTGAGTACAGAACGGAAGCATCGCGTTAACCAACGGATGGCAAGTGTTTCGCTCCGTTTTACATCCTCCTTCCATCCGTTGGTGCAGTGTGACATGGGCTTAACTTGCTTTTCTTTTCTATTTAGTCATACAAACCACATTGAAGAGAAGTCAATCTAAATTTAGCTTCTAGGCTAAAGAAGCTAAATTTAGCTAAAGCTAAAGATCATTCAAAGATATGAGTAGTATTTAACAAGGAATCACAATTACGGGAAATTAATATTAAGACAGCCAAAATTTTTAAACCATCAAACTTTATTTGACTAAGAACCTTAAAAGGGTTTGTTACTTGGATGCTGCATCTTTATCCAATCACTAAAATTAGAGACAAAGTAACATAATACCCTAGTGAAAGGCTTCAGCTTGTACTGAATGGTTATAATGTTCCCTATTCAGTTTGATACAATTACAATAAAAATTGCAATCTAAGGCAAGTAAATGAATATTGTGTAAGAAGTGAAATACAATCTATAAAAATTGGTTTGAAAATACAATTTTAGGCCTGGTACAGCAAGTCCTGACATTTCAAATGAATCTGTCCTATAACAAAATTAATGACACTCCAGGTTGTTTAAGAATGGCTGTTAAACTATACTTACCTTATCCATCACTGGATCATGCTGCATAATCTGGGCAGTTAATAGGTTGTTAAGTACAGAACACAGATTATTATTATTTTTTTTCAGAAAACTTCAGCTAGTGCTCTTTGAAAAAATAAATTGCCGAGCCATTTAAAGCTAAGTAAAGTAGAAAGAAAAACTCTCTGAGCATTTCAAGAATTTCTTTGTAATATCTGTACATGATAAAAGTAGAATCAGTCATATTTATATCCAAGCATCTGCAAACTTATCTGAAATTAGCTGGCAAAGAAATGGTGTGGCTAGTACCTAAGGTCCATCTTTGGGAATGCCTTCAATCTGATTTTCCTGGTCATCTCATCAGCAGTTAAGCAAGGGATGAAATAGCACTAAAGATTAACAATGGAAAAAATAACATTAGGACAACTTTGGTTTACTCTATGTGCTTCTAGGTAAATGATTCTTAAAGAACTCTGCAAGTTTTACTTTGGAGTAAGGATATGTCCAGATCATATAAACAGCAATAGATATTTTAATGGTTGCAGTAATAACTCCATCAAGTTAACACTCTCTTGATATCTTCAGTCCAAATTCACACAAACTCACCAGGAAAACAATGTTAAAAAAGTAAGGAAAATGGGAAAATAGAAGACAACCTGAATCAAAAGCCAGAGGAGAGATGAACAACTGGAGATTACAGAGACATTTAACAGACAGACATTCTACCAGTAATTTAGCTAAACCCATGTTACTTTTATCCACTTAAAGAGCTTTCGATTTGATCTGGCTTCCTTCAGCAAGTTATTCCCACACAATATGCTGGGTTTAGCTGGATTCTGGTGAAGACAAACACATCTATATTTTCTGCTTTTTGTTGATATATCTTCACAAGTTGACATTCATAGGTCCACGTAGAAGCCATTGGTCAAAAATCAGATATTTTCTTCCTGAATTCTTGCCTTGCATCAAGACCAGATCAATGTAGCTTTTAGTGTATTTTGTTAAGAACAGGCTAAAAGGGATAAATTATATTAAAAAGCATAGAAAATAAAGCTGTTTTTCTTAAATTAATTTTAAATAACAGTGCAAGAACCACATGTATCCAGATGTGACAAAGTTAAAGATGTGATAATGATAAAGATAAATCCTTTTAGTGGATATAAAAACAATATTTCAAAAAATTAATCTGTGTAGACTAATTTAAAGATATGAAAAAGGTACTATATAACGGTGATTCAGATGAAAAAATGCTCTGTTTTTATATTTCTGATCATCATCAATTTTTTTCTTTAAAAACTATGGTACAATCATGTGTTTAACAATGTTTTATGGTTATTTTCAAGGGTATTTTGCAAGTATCCATTCTTCACGCTAAAATCAGCATTTTAAATTCAGTGTGTATATGCTCCGGATTTTTGTAGAATTTGCTGCAGTATTGATGAAGTTATTTTGGATAGATAATATGTTAAAGCCTAAACAGAAGTCATTTTATTTATGCTGATAATAATTTTTAAAGATTAAAGTAGGATTTCCAATGTATTTTTAACAAAATGAAACCCATAACACTTTTTGTCTAATTTAAACCTTTCTTTCAATTGTAAATATGTAAACCAATGGCAGATATGTCTTCTAATTCTAGTTCTTCCTTAGACTGGAGGATATGATCACCAAACTGAAAAGACATTGTCCAGTGGACTTATGGTGAACCTATTGGATAATTATATTGTGATTCTTCCCTTGGGTTAGAGGTTGGGCCAGAAGATATTTAAAGTCCATTCCAACACGTAATATTCTATGATTCATATCTATTTTTAAACTACTATTATCCATCAATAAGTTTTCTAACTGATGCCTAGTAATAATTACTATACTTGTGTAAAGAGTTTCCAAGAAGTTGTATTTTTTTAAAAAAAATCCAAACACAGTGAATCACTAGGAACCATTCAAATTTTAATTAGGATATTCAATAAGATTTAAATCCTGAACTCACAGAAAGCTTACCCCATGGTATCCAATTCCAATGTTCTATCATGACTTGTCCTGGAGATGGAATTTGGGAATATTTGCATTTCTACAGGCCAAGTGAAATACAAAGTGTAAATATCAAAAGAACCTCCAAATGGTTGGAGATAGAAAGGGGGAGCTGGAGATATTAGACACTGTATCCCTGATGGATTGAAACAGTCACTTCTGAACTGGAATAGATAAAGATTCTTTCTTTTTGTAGCAATAGCAATGGCACTTATATACTGCTTCACATTGTTTTACACCTTGTCTAAGTGGCTTACAGAGTCATCATATTGCCCCCCAAAATCTGGGTCCTCATTTTACTAACCTCAGAAAGATTGAAAGCTGAGTCAACTTTGAGCTGTGAGAATTGAACTGCCAAACTGCTGGTAGCTGGCAGTCAGCAGAATTAGCCTGCAGTACTGCATTCTTACCACTGTACCACAGTGGCTCTATATAAAAGGGAAGATGGCAGAAGAAGAGAAAAAATATTGTGAGACAAGCTTTTTCCTGATGCTAAAACTAGAAAATGGAAATATGAAAGGTGTCTGTGTATAGTTGGGCAGATCAGACAAAAATCCCAAATAGACAGAGATTATTTGAACTCTGTATAAATTAACTCCATTGATTCCTTTCTGAACTCTACGAAAGTAAATGAGCAAGACATTTCTCTTCCCTTACCCATATAGACACGTACAATATAGGTTAGAAATATCCCATATTTGTGTAGCCACAAACAGTTTAGAGTTTACATTCATTTATATTACACACCATTCAAGATGGTGATAATAGTAATAGCAAATTTGTAGACACTGTAACAATGATAGGTGTACACTGAATTGCATTTTCAGTCAATTCAGTTAATTCAGTCTGGACATGCTTTAAAACCTAACTGCTGTGGTGCTTCGATTGTACTTCTGATTTTACTGGTAGTGGAAGCATAGAAGTTGGAGGATATTTTCTTTCATCATGCTGTCCTTTATTTATTTTCACTCTGTGCTTTGCAGTAATTACAGTCTAGGTTCAGTTAGTGACCATTCAGATAAACCTTTTAATAAATAATAAGAGTACTACTTATTGATTTAGATATTGGCTGGTTGGAAAACACAGACTGTACAGTGCAATGAAAATAATGTCACTCATTTTTCAATTTATGCTGCATCCTTCCTGCATCCTACCTTGGCTACTTGCTCTTGCATAAACAGTTGGAGACCTTATTTTCCTCTCAAGTTTATATTACTATAAATCAGAAGAACTTTACTAAAATCAATGGAGTTTATAAATTGAACCCCTTACTAGACCAGGGAGATAAAAAGATATTGGTAAACACACCAACCCAAGAAAATATCCACACTCAACTAAAGTCAAACACAATTCTCAGCAATTTTGATGGAGTCAGAACCTCATCCATAATATCATAACTTAAAAAATATTGTGTTGGTTCAGATGATCCTTATCACCCCTTCCACCTCTACATATTCTATATAGATATAGATGAACAGAAATGGCTTCTGAAAATTCACCAGTCAGCATATACTGGAAGGCCTACTGAATTTTGATGAATTTCTCTAATAAGATGAAAAATTCTTCCATATTTTTTTACGGCTGTTGAATTATAAAAGATATAGATGTAGTCTCCTTTCTGATCCACAAGGTTTCATCCTTCATATACATTTATCTTCTCAATTTTTTCTTCTTTTCTTAATCTCTGTTCGACTTCTAGAGTTTCTGCCAGTAGCATTCTAAGGCCTTCAAACCTTTAATTTTCAAACCCTTCTCTGCCTTGCCTACAGAATAGACCTTCAAGAGTGAAGCTTGCCTAGAAGCTTGCTCATAGATTGAAAGCAACTGCAAAGTCTAAGATTTGAAAGTTTAATTGAAATAGGCTCATTAGCCCACATCTGACCCATCAGCTACATACTACATTGAAAAAAACTATTTTATAGCAATAATCTATCATTTAATACTTCTATATAAAAAGATATAGCACACACTTATGTTTTTCAATTTTCCATATATGGAAAGAAATTATAATGTTATATTTGTTTGTCATGTAGCATTATTTCACCAATAAAACTCTTATAAGTAAGAACACAATCATACATCTATCTCCTTAAAAGGAAAACCCCACTTGGTTCAGTGTTTAATGTTCAAAAGATTGCAGCATCATATATTTATTATTTGATTATTTAGTGCTACCTATTCTGAAATGTCATCTGGGAACTTCAGAAGCACAAAAGTCACTGCAATCAACTTACAGTAACAGATCTTAAAAGTTATAATGACATGACAAATGTCTTGGTGATACATTCCCACCATGTGGTAATGCCCCAGAGATAAATACTCTGTGCCAACAAGAGCAAAAAGAGAAACCTCAGAGAGAAGACTATTAATACTGTTTGTGTTTTCACTGACTGTTTTGGAATGACTTCTTTGAGCAAGATAGATATTGACTAATTTCTTACATGGGGATAATTATAGTAGAATATGGATTTGTTTGTCAGTTTACAGGAAGCCAATTAAGCAGTGCAAAACAGAACACAGAGAATTAACTTTCAGCAAACTTCACCATAGCACAGATGAATTATATCTAAATATAAACAAACAAATAATATAAAATATTTAGAGGGAGAACTGAATGGTTTCCAGATTTTACCTTCAATTCAAAGTGAGAAGTGTCCATGCCCCTTCGCAAATCCCACTTAATCTCATTCTCTTCATGGTTCTCCTATTTTGTCTACTGCTCCTTTGACCTTATTGTTCCTTCAACAGTTAACATCTTATATCTGTGCTTTATTTTTCCAATAATCATTAGTTAAATTATTATGAAGAAGAAAAACAATATATAAGCCTGGGTAAAATCTAACATTGGTGTTAATTAACATAGGCTCATTTTACCTTTGTAAATTCTTTATATAATAGAGCAAGTAATATTTTTTTAGATCATTTTTCCAATTTATAACTTGATTCATTCAAATAAAATGCATGCATTATTAAACATGTCACCATTAATTTGGTATTTTGATACTGGCTTTTTAATTAAAGAATCAAAACTCTCCAGTTTAATGACAGTTGTTCATTAAATAGCAGGTGTTCACTTGAGATGGCTGAAACACAAAAGAACCCTTGGGATTAAACAAAATGCCAGCTAAAAGTTCTTTACACAGGTGGACCCATATCTTGTTCCTTGGCTTTACCTAGAGAATGGAAGTTTTCTGGCAGCCAAAATCAGCAATATTTTTTTTCTAGAAAGTTAATTTTTTGAGTTATTTCAGTATATCAAATAGCAGAAGTAAAAGCATTGTTCAAATAGTTTAATATGGAAGAAAATATGGAGATTGTAATATTTTCTATTAGAAATTATGGTGGAATGTTATTCAGAGAACTAAAAAAATTAGAGTGGAGGAATTGTATCTTTCTCTGAATCATTTATTGCATCTTAACTAGTGGTACATTGTTACAACCAGTAGTACGTGCAATATTTTTGCATACTTTGTTTTTTTATGATAAAATATATATCTGACCTCTTTGTATTTTTGAGGCCATAAAATGTATATATGAACAAACTTTACATTTTTATGACATTTATTTAGATATTACCCATCAAAATCAGGTCAGATTAAGCATTTTTCTTTGCAGCATTTTTAAACATTTCCATTAAAAGTGGCTTACCAGAGTTTTTGTAGATGTTAAATAAGACATGACTACTAAAATTCATTTTTAAAACGTATTTTTTTCTGGAGTTTGAGAAGTGAGTAAAGAGCTTCTAACTATCCAAGCACAAGCAAAGAAACGGAAAAATATTATTCAATGACATATTTTAAAATTATTTTAATAGAATATTATATTGTGCTGTTTATCCAAATACATTTGGCTTTCCTGATGATAAAGATTTAAATAGGTATGATAAAGAAATATGAAATAAATAGAACTGGGACGTGTATATTAAAAAAGAATGTTTCAGGTGACGTAAGGAACAAAAAGAATCAATAGAAATTCAGTTATCACAGTTAGTCAAATTCCAAAATTATAAAGAAATTATGGAAAGATGATAACGTTTGAAGACATATATAAAAAAGGACTGAAGATTTACATCATATAGTTCCACATGCAAAAGTACCATATGAAAAGTCTATTTATATACGTACTGGCCTGGTACTCAAGATAAAGTTTTTATCCAAGATAACTAAACTTATCTTTAACAGCACTAGCACAAATAAGACTGAGTTAAAGTGGAACATAGATCATATTCAGGTTCCAGAATCGGCTTTGGGGGATTCAGAGCTACAGATGCTCACAAGGGTAGCTTATATCCTATTCCCTTTTGTGATAGCTTGCTGAGTTGAAGAGAAGCACCTTACAACATTTTCCAAGTAAAGGTATTGAGATTCTTGGCCAGTGCCCAGAGATTGGATGGGCCTGAATGAGGTAGACCATTTTTATTCATCACATACAAACAGCCTAATATCATTACCATCATTGTCTTAGAAAGTAAAAATGGAAGCTGGCTTTCCCAATTGTTTTCCCAGGAACTGTGCAAATTTCCTTTTCTACTGAGAAAAAAAGATGACAAAAGTAAGCTGGGATAATAGAGGACAGGCATGTCCCTACAGATACAGATAATCAGAGTTGGAATGGACCTTATAGGTCATCTAGTCCAACCCCTCACCGAAGCAAGAGACCCTACACTATTTCTGACAAATGGCAGTCCAATCTCTTCTTGAAAGTCTCAACTGATGGCGCTCCCACAATTTCCAGGGGCAAGCTGTTCCATTGGTTGATTGTGAGAAAGTTTCTCCTTATTTCCAGGTTAAATCTCTCCTTGTTCAGTTTCCATTCATTATTCCTTGTCTGGCCTACAGGTGCTTTAGAAAATAGCTTGACCCCTTCCTCCCTGTAGCAGCCCCTCAAATATTGGAAGACCGCTATGATGTCTCCCCTGGTCCTTCTCTTCACTAGACTAGCCAAGCCTAGTTCCTGTAACCGTTCTTCATATATTTTGGTCTCCAGTCTCCTAATTGTCCTGGTTGCTCTTCTCTGTAGGTTAACCCTAACCCTAACTTAGGACCACAATTGAGCCCAAAATTTATGTTGCTAAGTGAGACATTAGTTAAGTGGGCTATGTCCCATTTTACAACTTTTCTTGCCACATTTGTTAAGCAAATCACTGCACTTGTTAAATTAGTAACATGGTTGTTGATGGAATCTGGATTCCCCATTGACTTTGCTTATCAGAAGGTCTCAAGAAAAGTGATCACGTGACTCAGGGACACTGTGGCCATCAATAAATATGAGCCAGTGGTCAAGCATCCAAATACAAAACACGTGACCATGGGGATGCTGCAAGAGACATAAGTGTGGCAAATGGTCATGTCACTTTTTTTCAGTGCCATCGTATCTTCAAACAATCACTAAGCAAACTGTTGTAAGTTTGTACTCTTCAAAAAAAATCCCTAAGCTTAATTTTACTTAATTTTTATTAGTTAAATGTTACTCAATTTTCTATTAATGCCTGTGGAACAGACATGGACATGCTCAGAAACATCATTACTTTCTTAATCATACCCGAACCACCAAATCTTGGCTGCAGAGGTGGTATTCAGCAAGTTCTGGAGAACCGGGAGTGGAAATTTTGAGTAGTTCAGAAAACCGGCAAATACAACCTCTGACTGGCCCCACCCATCTATTCTCTGCCTCCTGGGTACCAGCTGATCGGCTGGGTCATCTTTTATTGCCCTGCATAGGAGAATGGAGCTGGAAAGCAGGTTAGTGGGGAGGGAATGGGATTTTACAATATCTTTTCCCTAGTAGTGGGGAAGGAATAGAGATTTTGCAGTATCCTTCCCATTCCACGCCGACCAAGCCACGCCACGCCCATCAAGCCATGCCCACAGAATCAGTAGTAAAAAATTTGAATCCCACCACTGATTGGCTGCCAACATGCCAATGACTGCTACCGTACAATATTTGAATTTTTGCATGCAAGATTTCATAGTTGTTTCTTCCTTAACTCCCAATATTTCCTTCCTCTTCCCCCACAAACAGCCTCAAAGCTATCTCAAATTATCTTGTTGAGGCATTTTTGATTGTGGTTGTACCTCTGTCTCTGTGTATGTGTATGTGCCTCACAGTATGGGTAGTTCTCAACTTACAACAATTCATTCAGTGACTGTTCAAAGTTACAACGGCACTGAAAAAAGTGACTTATGACATTTTTCACAGTTATGATCTTTGAGGCATCCCCGTGATCATGTGATCAAAATTCAGATGCTTGGCAAGTGGTTCATATTTAGGATCACTCAAGGCCATGTGACATCAGATTCACTTAACAACCGGGTTACTAACTTAACAACTGCATTGGTTCACTTAACAACTAAGGCAAGAAAGGTTCTAAAATGAGGCAAAATTCACTTATCATTAATTTTGGGCTCAATTGTGCTCATAAGTCAAGAACTATCTGTATTCATGTATGTTTTCAGAGTTTTGAGTATAAAATGAGAAAGAAGTCTCAAACATAGCCTGAAATTATTCCTAGAAAACTCAATTTTAAACTATTTCAGGGGGATTCAGAAGGTTTAAATAATGAGTTGGGAATATAGTTTATAATCTTTGTTGCTTTGTTGTTCCATCTGATTTTTAGCCACCAAGAGTGTCTGGAGCAGAGCTGGATGCCAGCTCAGCAAATAAATAAATAAATAAATAAATACAGTAAGTATTTGGTAATCATGGTAATACTGCCAAGCTTTTATTCCTCTAATAGGCTTTAGCAGCTCAGCAGTTTTAATGCAAATGAGCCCCCTAGACTCAAAGGATGAAAATAAATATTTGTTTTTTATTCAATGAGCCTGTTATATATTATCTGCCCTGACCCTCCTCTTGCCTTATGCACAGCAGATGCATGCAAAAAAGCATCCTTAGAAAACAATGGGGTTCTTTATACAAACACACACATATTTGCCTGTAATTTCCTTTATAACTCTTAACATTTCCATTTTCAGCAATACATCTGCAGCGTGCCAGTCCTTGGTAGTAAAATTAAATGCAGGAATTAATAAAGAATTGTTCACAGAAAGAGAGAGGATATAATGGTTTATTTTGGCAAAAGGACCTGCAATTGTTCAAACATGGTGCAACTGTTTTTGCTTTGGCCATCTGCTGTTTAAAGAGAAAAAAAACAAAACCCTACAATTGACAAATACTTACTTTGCTTGAGAAAGCAGAACCGGCAAATGTTAAATACACCACTTGGTAACTTATTGCAGCCATAAAGTGCATTTGTAAGTCGATTGGCGTTCTTATTGACAAATGTGTTTTGGTGCTACCGGAGTTAAATTTCACTCAGAAGGTTTGTTTATCTGAGATAAGCTGCAAACATTACTAGGAATATGAATGTTGCTGAGTCAAGAACATTTTCTTACTGTAGATCTGAAAAGGGTATTTCATTGACAGATCAATCCATAAAAACATTTCCCATTCAGATCATGATAGGGTAGAAAAAATATGGCTTCTGTCATCCTATCATTAAGTTTGAACTTCATAAAAGCTGTCTCTACTGATCTAGATGTCATCAATACCAATACAAGTAGTCCTCAACTTACAACAGTTTGCTTAGTGACTTAGTTACAATAGCACTGAAAAGGTGACTTATTGTCATGCCCGTGTTGGAGACTGACTCTGAGGGACAGGAGGAACAGCTGACAGGGAGTGGAAGTGTGACTCCAGAGGTTGTGGAGGAGGCTGGGGAAGGCAGAGGCTGGCTGGACAGTCAGAGGAAGACCCAGGCCCATCCACTCTGCATCCTAGGGCATGCTGGGAGGAGAGGATAAGGAAAAGACATGAATGGCACGGTCTATGGGGGAGGAAAGGGCCTTGATCCTCTTCATGGGCTGCAGCTGTGAGAACTGGTTAAAAATGCATATGGGCCAGTACTGGAAACAAAGCATGGAAATATCTCTAGTCTGTCATTCCTCTCTGAGTTTGGTGTCCTTCCCAGTGTGTGTTCTGATATCTGTGGATGTCTTCAAGCCCTTATCTTGCCTGGTTCCCTTAACTGCTTCAGTGTGGTTTGTGTTGTTTTTAACAATATTTTCTCCTTTTTGTAATTTGCTTGTGGGGGAGTTTTTTTTCTCCAGTCAAGGATATTTGAAGCTTTGAAGCAAAATGACTGTTTTTGTGACTGTGTTTATTTTGTATCCCACCCTGGTCATCACACTTATGATCATTTTTCACTCTTATGACCTTTGCAACATTCCCATGGTCATGTGATTTTTATTCAGCTGTTTTACAACTGACTCACATTTATAATGGTGCCCTGGGATCATGTGATCTTTTGAAACTTTCTGATAAGCAAAGTAAAAAGGAAGCCAGATTTACTTAACAACCGTGTTATTAATTTAACAACTGTGATTCACCTCCTAAATGTGGAAAGAAAAGTCATAAAATAGGGCAAAGTTCATTTAACAAATTTCTCACTCAGCAACATACATTTTGGGCTCAATTGTGGTCATAAGTTTAGGACTACCTCTATGAACTGATAATCATTTTCCTGTTTGAAACAGCCAGAGCTAAGAAGGATCAACACACCACAACCACACAAATGACACACTAAAATTTTTGCTATGTCCTGAGCGAAGATCTAATTTGTATCATTTGAAATTATTAAATTAAAAGAAATAATCAACATGTTTAATGGTAGACAGTGGATTATGCAAAATCAAATAATAAGTACATAAATACGAATACAAAAAGGTGTTAAAGGACAAAATATTCTGACTAGCTTTCAAGATCCTCCCTCCACTCCTCGGAAAAAAGAAAGCTTGAAATTTCCACCTTGCAATTAAAAAACTCAGTGAAAGTGGATATCACAAAATTAAACACATGATTTTAAATTTGATATTGTTCACCTTCATGCCATTCTTAGGAAATGTCCAAGTGGAAGCCTCTACACTTGAGAAATGCTATATACTACAAAGATAAGGTAGGACAAAAAATGGAAGCTCTTATTGATATGGTATAGTTTTATTGAAGGCATTTCAATTGTGAGGCAGTCTGAGAAAGATTCATCCAGTCTGCTTTTTTCTTTCCTCTGCTCACCATTTTTATTCGTTCTGCCAAGCCAAAGGATATTGACTGGGTAGTTCGGGCAATTCTTCATGCCTCATTGAGTAACCCTATTAGGGGAAATGAATAATTGACTGTATTATCCAAGAACCACAAATCGATGAGGTTGGGCTTTCTTCATATGAACATCCCCCCACTCCATTTTGGGAGGAATATTCATGCAAGGATTTACAAATATCTGCTGTGAACTCTACACAGCATCAGAAAGGGCAACTGGCCAGTAAATGCTCAGCTCCATCCAGTTGCGCTGATTTTGTAAGCAATTACAAAGGGAGTTTTTATTCATGGAAGGACTTAGACTGAAAAGCTATTCCTTTATATACACTCACATACCATTCTCTGATATTTATCCCTTCTGACACATTCATGTACACTTTTCCATTCAAACATACATGTTCATACCTTCTTGTACAAACCTACATGGCAACTGGACTTACAAATAGTTTCCATTGGTACAGTCTTATTGTGTGTGTGGGCAGGGGGGATGCAGAGATTTATAGACAATATTGGGGGGAGAGAAAGTTTAATCCTCCCCTTCTGAGCAACCCCTGTCCTGAGAATGCAGCAATCAATATGCAACATTAAAATAGTCTCACTGGCCATAAATGGAGGGTATTTTAAATTAAAGATGCATCCTGAGTTGCATGAATTTCAGACACTGATCAGAGTCCAAATTCATATGTGAGATGCTCAAATGCAAAGACTTTGCTCCATTAGCAAAAGAAAATCCCACATGGCAAACTTGTTAGCCTTTTAATAGAATGGGATGAGGTATTGTAGATTCTTAGCATGATGCAACCTGGTTCATTTCAGAAAAATCAATACAGGGGATTTGGAGTTAAGCTACTCCAAATTCTGGAGGATTTTGAACAAGAAAAAGAGGAAAGAAATCTTGTTTTTAAATGGACTTAAATGACATTGTCATCATGGTTAACCCTTTCTTGGTGCATAACCAGTGGTGGGATTCAAATATTGTTGCCACCAGTTCAATGGTGTGGCTTTGCACACTTGCACACACTTTGCATGCATGCGTGTACCAAATGTGCACTTTGTGCAGGCACAGAGGTGTTTACGCAGGCACAGAGGCGTTCTAACTCACCTCCTGCAAGCCTGCACAATCCCGGTCATTTCAGCAGCTGCGTGTGGCACTATTCTGTTCTGCGCAAAGCAGCTACACTTCAAATTCAGTGGCTAAAAGTGAGTATGGAAGCCTGGGTGGGCGGGTGGCCCAACAGCAGAGCGGCGGAGAGAAGCGGTTCAGTCTCCACTGCTCATTGTTCCTACCGGCTTGCTAGAACTGGGGAGAACTGATCAAATATCACCACTGTGCATAATCCTGTAGAGGAAGAAGAGGAGCAACTATTATATAATGACAGATGTAAAGTTTTTTTGAGGTAGACTCCTCAAAATTCAAATTGTTTTAAAATATGTCTTGTTAGTTGGTTTGTTTAATACTACCTTCCTGAAAGAAATTCAAGGTAGTATCTCTACTTCTCATCTTCCTCAGCCCAGACAATAGACATTTGTCTTCAGCAATTGCTATAAGTAACTTTGGATGACTGATAGAAGCTACCTCAGAGAAAGTGATAACTTTCCATATGATATGGAATTTTACTTGGGCATAGTAAGCTGGAGATTGTTTTTGATATGAAATACCATGTGTGTTTGGGACTACTAGCTTTCTAGTGATGTTATATGTTCAACATATGTGCTATCATCATGATTTGTTTCAGACACCTACATCTGCACACAAACATTCATACACATCCACAAACTTTGGCTAACTGATAAAAGCTACCTCAGAGGAAGTGAAAACTTTCCATGTGGTACGGAATTTTACTTGGGCATTTTAAATTGGTGACTTTTTTTTTCAGACAAATCACCAGGTATGTTTGGAATTACTAGTTATCTAATGAAGCTATGTGTCCATCATATGTGATATCAAAATGATTTGTTTCAGACATCTACATCTGCACACAAACACACATATGTACACAAAGGCATGCATATTATGGTGGAGCAATATAGTCTGCAAGAAACAAGTTACTTCCTTCCCACTTACCTACCTACCTACCTATCTAAGGCTTCAGATTCTACATCTACATCCTACATTCTACATTCAGACTTCTGAATCATATCTTATATATAATATATAGTTATGTAATTGCTAATATCAGATTAAATCTATTTAGTTCATCTGTATATTCTTCTGTCTCCCCAGAGTTTCTAATGGAATTCTTCTGAAGTAGACTCCATCCTTTATATTGGATTGAGCAGAGGCATGGGGGTAGGGAGGGACTAAAATTTGCAATTCTAAAACTGTCACTTTCAAAGAAGCATTTGAAACTGCTACCATGTTTGCCTCATGTAGATCAGTATCAAATTAAATTTCCCTCTTGTAGCTGTTGTGTTGGGAACATAATGCAGGGAGTGTTGTTTTGCTTCATCGCAGTCTTTCTAACTGTGACATCCTTTTCAGTTTAAATTATACAAAAGTGAATCATTATTAAGGCCTTCTGTTTACCATCTTTAAAAGATTTAATTTATCCCAATAAACCTTGTGAAGCAGACCTTTTGGATTTCACAATGACATATAATTTACTTGGAACAAATGCTTTAGGGCCACATAAAGACTATTCATCAAGCCAATCTGAATCTGAGGCATCCTAGAAAAAAAAAGAGCCTTTTGTCTAATTGTTTTCCATCATAAACAACATGTGGGAAAGAGATTTAGGCAATATTTTCAAACACTGCAAGCAACACAATTATTGTCATTGCCAATGCTAGCGATAGCTTTGCAATCATGGATGTATTTTATCTTTAATCACTCATTCACTGGAACCAATTACAAGCTCACCATTGATGAGATGTTTAATAATATTAAATACAAAAACCTCAGATTTCAATAACAGTGAATTTGCCACAGAAGCCGACAAAAGCCAGGAAATTGGAAGGCAAAGTCTTCTATGTGACACCTTGGTAGAGAAGAACTTGAGTGAGCCAGGCACAAACAAAAGAAATGTCAGTTTTACAACAAGAGCTTCTTCATAATTCTTTATTTCCATTTCAAATTGTTGCAAAACACTGGCCTTTTTAAGGTCAGCACTCCCCAGACTGACCCAGGTCTTGAATTACCTGACTTGGCTGTTTCTTTTCAAGATGAAAGGGGGAAGGAGAGCGAGGGAGGGAGGGAGCACAGTGGTGGCGCAGTGGTTAGAGAATGTATCATTGCAAGTTAATTCTGCTTTTCATTCCTGACTGGCTCAAGGCAGACTCAGCCTTCCATCCTCTGGACATCAGTAAAATGAGGACCCAGATAATTGGGGGCAATATGGTGACTCTGTAAACCACTTAGAAAGGGCTATACGGACCTATAAAGTGGTATATAAGTCAAAGTGCTATTGCTATTAGGATGGAAGGATGTTAACACCATTAAAATAATTTAAGGAAATTATGTTACTTGATCTTGCTAAATCAGAACACTGTATGTAGACTCTTCCCTATGTTCTGTTCAAAACCTGCTTTGCTATCTTATTTATTTACTTATTTATTTAAATATGCTAGGCCCCATTCTCACCCCATATACTTTGAGCAGCTTACAAAAATCTAATCCACAGTTAAAACAATTACAAATATAGATAATATTAAATGCCCTTTACTAAAAATGGCCCCAATTACATACAACATGGCAGGGGCTGTAGCAATACATGAGAATGGCCTTGGGAGACAGGAGGAAGAGCTGCAGATCAGGCAATGATAGCACAAGCAGCAGCTTAGTCTGCAGAATCAATGGAGACATGACAAACACCTCAGAAGGGGCCTCCCTGTTTCTTGGACTGTAAAGGTGAGGGGGAGATACTGAGGGCTATCCAAAGTGTATTATAAGCTGGGCAGCTATATACATGTAATAAATGAATAAATAAATGTTCTTTCAGAATGGCAAGATTCTGTGAATGTAACCTTACAATAAAAGTTAAAGCAAATACTTTTAGGAGATGACCAGATTGAACTCGAGGGAGGGGTCAAACATGTCATCAGTCATGAGTCCCTGTTGAATTCCCATCTTGAATGCCCATGTTAAGCCCCTGTCACACTGCACCAATGGATGGAAAGAGGATGTAAAACGGAGAAAAACACTTGCCATCCGTTGGTTAACGCGATGCTTCCGTTCTGTACTAACTGCCTCCGTTTTGCTTCTTCTCTATCCGTCCAGCATCCGTCTATTGACATTTCATCCGCTCAGAAGGTTTTGAGCTGCTCAAAACTTTTGAGCGGAAAATGTATCCAAAGTGTCCGTTCTGCATCCGCTAGGCATACGGGGGACATCCGTTCTGCATCCGTTACGCATTAGCTATATCCGCTAGGCATCTGCTGCGCATCTGCGCAACTCGCATCCATTCCAACGGTAAACGGACGCAGGGAGGAAGCGGAACAGACGTGCAGCGTTAGTAGCACGGACAAAGAAAGGATGAAAGCGGATGCAGCACACAAAGAAAGCATTTTAAAAGGAAAAAACGTTCGCAGAGGAGATATTAAGGATGTCTAGAGGATGCCTAGAGGATGCAAAGGGACACATAGTGGAAAACATATATTGCCTATAAAAAGGGGGAGCAACTCACCTGGATCTCACTTTCAGACCAGCAGCCCAGATGTGCAGACCTCTACAGCCTTCATCTGCCTCTTGCTCTTCCACAGCACCCTGTCATGTCCACCATGGATCGTAATTGGTAGCCACCATTGTTCTGCAACAGTGTGAAGCCATCTACAGGCTCTGTGAACTCTACTACGGGAAGAAAAAGGGGTGGCCAAGAAGCATCTGGGTCCGAAGATGGATCGGGAGAAGAGCAGAGTATGGACTGTACAACAAGCTGATGGTGGAGCTCAGGAACGAAGACACTCGTGCATTCCAGAACTTCATGAGGATGCCTCCAGCCATGTTTGATGAAGTTGTGCAGCGGCTAACACCCAGGTTGACCAAGGCAAACACCAACTTCCGGCCCAGCCTGGAACCTGGGCTCAAGGTGGCACTGACTCTGCGCCACCTGGCCTCAGGGACCACCTCCAGGAGCATGCAGTACTCCTGGAGGGTGCCATCCAACACCATCAGCATTGTGGTCAGAGAAGTGGTGCAGGCCATCATCGAAGAATACCTGGAGGAACTCCTCCAGTGCCCCTCCACTGAAGAAGGATGGAAGAAGGGTGCAGAGCAGTGGTATCAGAAGTGGAAATTCCCCCACACCGTTGGAGCCATAGATGGCAAGCACGTGGCCTGCAATGCGCCAGCCAAGTTGGGGTCCACTTATTTCAACTACAAGGGCTTCTTCAGCATTGTCCTCTTCGCCATGGTCGATGCTGACTACAAGTTCATGTACATCGATGCTTCAGGCAACAGCTCATGTTCAGATGCCCAGGTATACAACGCCAGTCATCTCAAGGAGGGGCTGGAACACAACCTCATCATGGGCTTCCCAGATCCAGACCCCCTGCCCAACGACACGCAAGATGTGCCCTACTTCATTGTGGGGGATGACGCCTTCTCCCTCAGAACCTACCTCATGAAGCCCTACACTTCCAGACTCCTCACCCGTGAAGAGAGGATCTTCAACTACAGGCTGTCCAGGGCAAGGCGGGTGGTGGAGAACGCCTTTGGCATCCTGGCCAACAGGTTCCAGGAACTTCTCACCACCATGCAGCATTGCCCAGAGACCGTGAGGAGGATCGTGGAAGCTTGCTGCATCCTGCACAATCTCTTGCATACCTGCTACCCAGTCTTGCAGAACAGGCTCGTGGACCTCCAACAAGGCAATGGGGACATGGAGCTTGGAGAATGGAGGCAAGGGCGAAACCTGATAGACACTCAGGATGTGCAAGGCCCCAACAGAGCCTCACGTGAAGGGAAGAAGCAGCGCAACCTCCTGAAACACTGGTGCAACTCCCCAGCTGGAGCAGGGGAGTGGCAAGACAGGATGATAGATGATTAATGGATGCTTCCTTCAGTCTGTCTCATCACACGGATGAGATTGGGCCATGTATGCTGGGTGGGCCTACAATGAACAAGGCATTTAATAAAGAGTTGTGTTTATGTTGACATGTGTGGATCAATGCTTACATTGTTATTGATAATGAAGGGCCCTAGGTGTGGCACCTGGGAGCGTGGACCATACAGTCCCACTATGCTTGCACTGGAGGTTTATCTATCCCCACAGCTATCTTAACCCATCCCAAAGATATCCCTGCCCATCCCACAGCTATTACCCATCCCAAAGGTATCCCTGCCCACCCCACTGCTATCCTTACCCATCCCAAAGGTATCCCTGCCCATCCCACTGCTCTCCTTACCCATCCCAAAGGTATCCCTGCCCATCCCACTGCTATCCTTACCCATCCCACAAGCATGCAAAGGCTTAAACCATTTCAAAAAGTTTCCACCAAGACTTGATTAAAAAAAATAAATGAAGCAAGTGTGTGAAGCAAAGATAAACTTTATTAATAACAAGCTGTAAAAGAAAAATGACCCAAGTCAAGTGTCCAAATAAAGTGTACAGGTAGCCACCCAGTCTTTGGCACTCTTATCAGTCACTCGGAGGTGTGCCCAGTCTTAGGGGTGAAGGGTCCAGGTGCTGTGGTGGTGGCTGGTGCTGGAGTGCTGGTCTGAAGCCCCACTGGGGTGCCTGGCCCTGAGAGGAAAACAGGTGGCAGTGTGTTGAGGAAGCTCTCGGACAGCTGGCTCAGCCCCGTGATGTTGAGAGCTCCTTCCTCCATGCCATGGGGTGTCAGCCCCAGCACTGATGACAGATGTACTGAGGCCAGGCTTGGCTGTGGGGTAGAGGAAGGAGAAGTGTAGTGGGGCTGTCTGGTCTGCAGCTGGATGAAGACTGGCTTGGGTGGCATCTGTGGCATGGGTGGCATCGGTGGCATCGGTGGCATCATTGTCGTGGGTGGCATCGGTGGCATCAGTGGAACCGGTGGCAACGGTGTCGTCCGATGACTCTGTGCCTGGACTGGGAAGGGCTGCTGCCTGTGCTGCTGGACCTCCTGGTAGCCGTAGCTCTGGTAGGTGAGGGCCTGTGGGAAACCTTGGAATGGGAGGGTCATCACCTGGGGTGGAGGAGGAGACCTGGACTGGGTGGGAGCAGGTTCCTCTGGGTCTGGAGGGTTGTGAAGCAGCTCGCTGATCTGGTCCTTCACCACCTGGTACTGGGGTTCCGCCATGTCCGTGAGGGTCTGGTTGACATAGGTGAGGAAGGGCTTGGGGTTGGAGGATGAGGAGTCAATGTGGACCAGCTGAGAGAGGAGATCTATGCTGCTCTGGATGGTGTCCCTGATCTCCAGCAGGACAGTGTGGCTCTGCCCCTCCTGTCTGAGTCTCTGCCTTTCTGTGGAGGTGGAGCTGGGGGTGGATGTGGGTAGGGCTGTGGTCCCACTGCACCAGGGAGTCTTCCACGCGCTCCACCATGGTTAAAACAGCTGTCTGCCGGTTCTCTGCCGTGGGACGCTCCACAGAAACCTGCCTGGAGTCAGGAGCTGACTCTCGGCCGGAAGAGGACTGGCTCTCAGCAGGCTGCTGGAGAGAGAGGGTCTTGAGAGGGGCTGCTGCTGCTCCTCGGTGGCGGATCTCACCCTCCAGGAAGCTGCACCTGGCCATGACGTAGGTCTCTCTGTCCGTCAGCTTAACCGTGGCCTGGCCAGATTTCTTGAGGTGCAGCTTCCCGTACCAGGTGTGCATGTGCTTCCCCCAGCCGAGGAGCACATCCGATGTGTAGCCCAGACTCTCCACCTTCTCTCTCCAAGCAGCCTGCTTCCTTTTGGTGTCCCTGTATAGCCGGTGTCCCTTCCGCCACAGATAGTCATTCTCTCTCAGCCACTCCAGCACCTCATCCTCATGTTCCTCCTCAATGGAGTATTGCCTCCTCTCCCGTTCCCGCATATGCCTCTTCCTCCCTTTGGCAGGACCAGATGGGCCCTCATCAGAGGGGCTTCCAGGTTGTAGGGGCTGCTCCTCCACACCAGCAGCAGCAGCAGCAGCAGGATCATCATCATCATCAGCAGCAGCAGCAGCAGCACCAGCAGGATCATCATCATCATCATCATCAGCAGCAGCAGCAGCAGCAGCGGCAGCAGCAGCAGCTGCTGTTCAGCAGGACCAGGATCAGCAGCAGCAGAGTAAGCACCAGGAGCCCCAGCAGGACCAGGAGCACAAGCAGGACTAGGAGCACGGGCAGGACCAGCAGGACGAGCAGGACGAGCAAGACCAGGAGCACGAGCAGTACGAGCAGGACCAGCAGGACGAGGAGCAGCTTCAGCAGAGTAAGCACCAGCAGAAGCACCACCGCCATAAGCAGAATCAGCAGGTCCTCCAGAAGCAGAAGCAGCAGAAGCCCCAGCCACAGAAGAGCGAGCCCATGCTACAGAAGCCCCAGCAGAAGTAGAGTGAGGGCCAGGGGGTGGGAGGGTGGCCCTGTCCCTCTTGCCAGGGCTGGCAGCAGATGGCTGAGGCTTTCTCTTCTTCCCCATGGTTGTGGGGTTGCTGGCTGGCAGGGAGGCTGGCAGGGAGGCTGGCAGGAAGGCTAGCAGGAAGGCTGTCAGGCAGGCAGGCACCAAAGCTGTCAGGCAGGCAGGCACCAAGGCTGTCAGGCAGGCAGGCACCAAGGCTGGCAGACAGCAAGGCTGGCAGGGAGGCTGGCAGGATGGCAGGCAGCAAGGCAGGCAGCAAGGCTGGCAGGCAGGCATGCAGGGCAGGCTGGCAAGGCACCCGATGTGTCTGGATGCAGGTCTTTCCTCTGAATGGTGACCTGCTTCCGAGCTACTTCCCTTTATATCCGCGGGGCTGATGCAATCAATCCCCCCTGCATGCGCAGTGAATGCTAGGCATCTGCTAGGCTTCCGCTGTGCATCCGCTAGGCTTCCACTCTGCATCCGCTTCATCCTCTGTGCATCCTCTGTGCCTCCGCTTCATCCGCTTGGCATCCACTCTGCATCCGCTGTATCCGTTCCGTGTCCGCTTTGCTGAGGTCCCCCGGAAGCCTAGCGGATGTGCCATCCGCTCCCATCCACTTCTATCCGCTAGGTTTCCGCTCTGCATCCGTTTTCCATCCGCTCTGCGCCCTTCCCCCATCCGTTCCTTTCCGTGTTATCCGCTCTGTTTATGCAAATTTTTGCCCCTTTTGAGAGCAGATAACAATGGATGGAACATTTTGCTCGTCCGCTGTGTCCTTTTTACAAATGTTTTGCATCCGTTGGGTAGTGTGACAGGGCCTTTATCTCCTTCTAATTTCCTGTAATTGTCAATAGCTCAGATTCTTGCAGAGAATCTTGCAATAAATTTTTACTCTGATTTGAACTGCTTGATTCTCCTGATTTCTCCAGCATTTGACAATAGTTCTGGGTCTGCTGTTATCTAACCAATCTTGCAAGACTAACAGGGGCTTTTCCAGACAACATTAATTCCAAGCATGGAATTATAACCAGGATTTAGGGGTTATTTGGGAGAGTCTTTGCTCTCTGAATCATTGGGGAGGGGGGCTTCTATCAGCATATCATGATCATGTAGTCAAGATGGCATACTGAAAACAATTTCAACATATGGATTTGTTCTGGAGCTGTTATGTATCTAATAGCTGGTGTCAATACTGAATCTGTTAATTTCAATACCATCAATACATTAGAATAATGTAGAATTATAGAATTAGAATAAGAATACATTAATTTTAAGGCTGCACAAATGAATGATTATCCATCTTCTTTCCAAATGAGACCCAACTGCTTTTATTAAAAGCCATGATGGCTAATTTGAAATTATAGAATCATAATAATTGTGACTTTAAATTCAAATGACAGTTGAAAGGTTTAGGGACTGAAACTGTAAAGGGGCTGAAAAAGAACCTGAATGGTCAGCTGTATGCACAACACACACACACGCACACACACACACACACAGCCTGCACACACAAAATCATTTTTCTCCTTTTAGTGAACTTTGATCTCTGCCTGAAAGGTCAGCCATCTGCATTTTATTCCTATTTTTCCATATCCCCATTTACCTAATTAATGCATCATTTCTCAGCCAAGCACTTTATAAAGGTCCATAGGAAAGCATGGTGGCATAAGAGAGCTGTCAGTCTTTCGTTATGGTCCTGTAGCTCTAATTCAAGAATTAAATAACTGTCTTTTCTAAAAGTCATTACATGATTTATTGGAATATGGGTGGAAACAGCCCTTGGGGTCTGTGCTCCAATTCTGGTTTTAAAAGAGTGGCTGCTAGCTATGACTATTTGATTTCCCCATAACTTACTGAATAGCACTGCCTGTTTCTATGATAATTAAATGTTTGAAATTCGTTTTCTTATGGATTACATGCATTCAGTTAAGTTTTTTACTTCAGCCCTAAGATGATGCCTAGTTTTGATTGGGGGCAAAGGGGGGAGGTGGAAGGTCTTGTATTGTGAACAGGCTAAATTAAACACTTTTTTCCCAAGCTTTAGAAGCATCTTATTCAGCAAAAGAGTAACGCTGATCTTTTCCCTGTTGTTCCAAAGTGCTTCAGCAAAAAACTGGAACCTGAAAATTACAATGGTGGTAAATCATGCTGCATGAATGAAAAGTAATCTGTTATTTCTCTAGGGTATTTTGGCCTGTCTTTAAACATGAGGCTAATATTCAGAAGAATATAAAAGACCCTTAAGATATTTAGACATAAATATATGTCAGGGCAATGAATTCATTGCTCTCGATACATCTTTAAGCATCCCCTATTATCTGTATCTTCTGCTGTGATTTAAAATTCATATCTTTCTGAAATGCAAATATGCAACGATGCATAAAAGAGCTTGTCCTAGGGAGTAAGTTAATATAAAAAGATCTTAGGCAGATATTTCTGAAGATGTAAATTGGGTAGGAAGTAAACTTCATTGAACACAGCAACTTTCTCCTGAATAAATACAGATCGGCTTGTCCTGTAACTATGTTTAGTAATAAAAAGCAATTAGTATCTCTAGTTGCACACTACATTCTCCCATTATATATTTTGTGATATGGAATTAAGGAAAAGAGTTTCTTGGTTTAAAAAAATCACGATTGCCACAAATCCATCGAGTACATTAATAATATTCAATATAAATTGCCCATGTTTTAAATACTTAACTTTGGGCAAGAAGTAATAATACATAATCATTTTGTGAACATAAATATACAATACTTTGCCCAAATAGATGTTCACCAATGCTGTGTTGAAAGTACAAGTGGCAAGACTGTCAAGATTAAAGGTTTCACAGTTACAAAAAAAAAACCACAACCCAACGTATTCACAAATTAAAGTAGAGCATGGAACCTGAGTAAACATTCAGAAAAATGACTGTCTTTTCAGGGAATCATGTCATTTAATATGAATTTGGGTTGAAGTAGCTTTAACTTCATCTGTGCAAGTTAGAGAACCACATCAACAATTGTATATCAATACAGGATACCTAGAGATGTTCTAAGGTAGCTATCCCCAAACCTGCATCAGTGGCCTAGAACCAGTCTGTGGCCTCTTAGGAACCAGGCCGCAGGGCTGGAGGTGAGGGGCGGGTGAGCGAAACTGTGTGCATGGGATCTAAGTTACATACTCTCCTCTCCCCTGCACGTTCCAGTCTGTGGAAAAATTGTCTTCCACAAAATTGGTCCCTGGTGCCATAAATATTGGGGACCACTGTTCTAAGGAATATAAACTAGTTAAGATGAAAACTCCTACTACAATACCACTTCTTCAGTTCATACTCTTTCTGTCTTTTCCTTTTATTACATTTTTATCTGGCTGCAAATTCAAAGACTCTTGGGGGCTTTCATGATATGCATTGTATATCCAAGGTACATTAAACATAACACATTATATTGAAGTCAGAACCAATAAATTACCTCAACAACAGTTGAAAAAGTAAATTAAAGGCAAAGAATAAAAAATAATAATAAAAGATGGTGAAAGTCATGAACTGATATGAATTGAGTTCCAAAAGAGCTTGGTTCTTAATATCCTTAGACATCTTTCATCTGAACTTTTCCAATATGCTGTACATATACTGCTCTTGAAGAGCATTCAGTAGTTCCAGTTGGTCCAAAATGAAACAGCAATTAATGGTGTTGGATGTACACAATACCCATGTAAGACTGCTGCTTGTAATCTACACTGGCCCCCGGTAGGCTTCTTCAGGCAAACTGGGGTCAGGTTACACATAGGACCACTTCTTCCTGATGGTCTCTGTCCATTCTGCCAGATCTAGAAAATTGGCATGCCCCACAGAGATGATATACAGCAAGTTCGGACCAGTTCTGGAGAACCGGTAGTGGAAATTTTGAATAGTTCAGAGAACCGGCAAATACCACCTCTGACAAGATTTTACAATATCCTTACCATGCCATGCCCACCAAGCCACGTCCACAGAACCGATAATAAAAAAAATTGAAACCCACCACTGATGCCCGAGCTTTCAACAATGAAGTAATATCATTTGGTAGGTCCTCAGTAGTGTGTCTAGTTCTATGTTGGTTCTACTTTCTTCAGATTAGAAATTAGACTTTTGATTTTTAGCTATTTGGGGAGAAGGGAAAAGATATTCCATACATAGTGGTATCACTATGACATCAACTATTATATGAAGTCCAACACATTTCAATGATTGTGAGTCTCAAAAGAAAAATATATTTTTCTGCTGAACTATAAGAGAAAGAGTTTATTTATTTACAACTCCTACTAAATGTATTAAGCCACATTTGCTTCTTTGGTTTAAAAACTGGTGAATGATCTCACATTTCAGTATTGGCCTGTGTCAAAATTCTCTTTCCATGGAAGGATCATGTTTGTAACATTTTCCACACTGAGCTAACTTTCCATGTGTAGAGACCAGGGGTGGGATTCAGAAATCCCAGCAACTGGTTCACTGCCCAGTTGCTGGGTGGGCATGGCCATGGTAGGTGTAGCCTACTGGAACTTCCTGTTTCCGGCTTCTGGTGGGCCTCCAGAGGCCGGGAGAGGCCATTTTTGTCTTCAAAAGGGTACAGAGGCCTCCCCTGGGCCTCCGGGAGGGCAAAAACAGCCTCCCCCGGCCTCTGGAGGCCCTCCAGAAGCCAGAAATAGGCTGTTTTGCCACTTCAGCTTTTTCCAGGAAGGCCGTTTTTCATCCTCCCAGAGCTTCTGCGCAGACCCTGCGCTTACCTCCATCGAAAATGGGCAACATGAAAACTCTGAGGAGGGAAGGAGCTGGGCTGGCCATTTGTTTGAAATATGTATTTGGTGAACCAGCTGTAACTTTGACATCCGATTCACCTGAACTGGTCCAGAAAAATCACACCCCTGCTAGAGACCTTTAGTTGTACAATATAATCTACCTACTACAGACCTATCGACATACTGTATTTGTCTGTCTGTCTGTCTATCATCTATCTATTTATTTATCTACCTACCTACCTATCTATTATGTCAACAGTATCTGTCATGTATCTATTCTGGGACTTTAAGCCATTTCAGTTAAAAGTGAAAATAGTGTTTCCTTCACATTTCTTTAATCCTGCAGAAACCCATCTTTTATCTTGTATCTTTTATTTTCACTGATTGTGTACACATAATAAATGCAACTTAAAATGTATGGAGAAGAAAACATGGTCAGTTAAAATGCAACAATAGAAATTAATAACATTGCTGTTTAAAAATAGCAGGGCATCTTTTAGATTGGTCAAGAGAAGCATGCAATAGAGTACCATCTGGTAGGAAGAGAGCTTTTTTCTGCTGGGTCACCTACCTGTTGGAACATCACCTTACCAGACTTGTCTCAACCTGTTTTGTCATGAAGCCTGGGGCCCTGACCAGGTGTCTTGATTATATTGAGAGTGGAGTATTATGAGTATTGTTGGCTGTTAATTTTTGCTGTTAATGTTGTTCTCAATTTTGATTGTTTTTATTTCTGATTTTATTCTGATTTTAAGTGTAGGCCACACAAAGTCATGTATGTGAAGGAACAGTCATAGAAATTACAATAAATACATTGATAAATAATTAAATTATTATCAAATTTTAGTAAATGAGTCAACAGGTTCGGGTAAAGGATCTGGCTACCCATTTCTACCTTAGAATCAAACTGTAGCTCACATTAAAGCTATCAGGAAAGTATTTTCATTTTAATTGTTTGAGGATAGCCTACCTATCTATCTAATAGCAATAGCACTTAGGCTTATATACCACTTCATAGTGCTTTTCAGCCCTCTCTAAGCGGTTTAGAGATTCAGCACATTGCCCCAACAATCTGGATCCTCATTTTTCTGACCTTGGAAGAATGGAAGGCTAAGTCAACCTTGAACCAGTCAGGATCAAACCCCTGGCAGTGGGTAGTGAATTAGCCTGCAATACTGCATTCTAACCACTGTGCCACCATGGTGTACTGGTTTTTATTTTGAGGGGGCAGGGAGGGATTTCCTCATTTTATTACTGACCATAATTCTAACAGTAATTGCCTTTCCTGCACATAGCAATAGGATTTATGTGGTGGAAATACCTTTTATGACAATAGGTATATTTTATATACAATGCTATGATACATGTCTGTGGAAATTCAGATGACCACTGGAAGACAGCAAAGAGCTATAGAAATCTTTTTGCTTCCATCTAGTGCTTGTCTGGATTTCTGCTGACCAGATGTGGACGTTCTATTTATGTATGAGAGATAAGTTTCAATTATATTCAGGGATGTTGTTAGGAACAATTAAAAGTCAAGTATGTATAATAAAGGAGATTGTGAAGCAACTTGATTCTTTGGCCTATCAGTTGTTACATGGTTTAAACTTGGAAGAATTGTATTTTTTCTAGTTCGACCCCATCAGTCAGAGGTGGTATTCAGCAGATTCTGACCTGTTCTGGAGAACTGGTAGCAGACATTTTGAGTAATTTGAAGAACTGGCACCTCTAACTGGAGATTGTACAGTCTCCTTTCCCTGCCATGCCCACCAAGCCATGCCCACAGAACAGGTAGTAAAAAATTTGAATCCCACCACTGCTATCAGTCCATCTTATTCAAAGGTTTTCAACATCTTATAATACCTGTACAGCTTGTAAGGTGCATAATCTTTTGATTCGGGAATAAAATTATTTAAGTTGTTGATGCTCTTAGGTTAATAGTATCGCAAGCTAAAAGTTTTCTCCCAAAAAGAGATGTATTCACCAACATCCTAAGCACAATAGCACTGAGTGTCATATACATTGCTACAATTTGGAGGACACAAGAGGAAATAAAAATTAAACCTATGTTTGGTAAAGTTCTAGAACGGTATAGTATCATGTAATGGAAAACTGGAGACAGCTTGTTTTCCTGTAGAAAATGAAATAAGTGGAATATAGCTACTGATGTGTTAGACTAAACACCAGAATGCAAGCATAAAAGTTTCCTAGTTTACTTATTAGTATAATATGTAATTGGATGGAAACAGCTAGACTCAAAAATTTGTCTTACCATAATGACTCTAATTTTTTAAAGATCGAAAATGACTCTGACTAGAAAATACCATTAAACTACCAACTTGGTTAAAATTTAAAGGGTAATTCACATATAATGCTTTTATTTAATAGCCCAATTTACAAAACGTCTAAAATTAATGCAGATCTTTTCAGGACAAAATCAGCTGTAACTGCACCAACTAATTTTTGCTCATTTGAACTGAATTATTAATAAGTGAGAAATATACCATATGTTCCCCAAAGAGCTAGATACATTTATTTCAGATAAAATTGCTGTGTTTGGTGGAATATAAGAGGTTTAAATGCTTTTGGAGAAATGGGTTACTTATATACTGATTTAATAGAGTATAAATCAGGCTGCATAATTAGGGACACAGCTGGCTTCTAACCTAAAGCCAGCAGCTTTTGTTGGTTAAGTTCCTTTATCACCTGCATGGCTCTCATCAACAATAATTTGTTCTTCTCATAGAGTAATAAGAGTTAATCAGTAATTTTTCTATTAGTATTACTGTGACAGATAGGTCTTTATGGCAGGCCTAGATTAAACTGGTTATATTTTTATTTTTAAAATATTTGTCTTGCCTTCATCTTCTAAATCACTTCATCCATTTTTTTTACTCTGATCTTAAAGAATTTAACAACGTGAAGTCTTAACAATGTAATCTTTATCTATAAGCATTTCTATATAGCAAACTTTCAACCTATTAAGTGAGCCTAAATAGGTAAACACATTATTTAAGAAACATTGTGGTCTCTTATAACTTATGTACAAAATTGTCCAGCATTCTTCAATATCTCAGCATATTTTCTAAATTTTTATATGTAATAGGATACCAAATGTACATAGACCTTAATGATACATACACCCAACATTTATTTGCGATAGGATTCAAGTGTACATAGACCTTAATGACACTGTATATAACCATAATAAATGTTTGCTTAAGGCCCAGTCACACTGCCCAATGGATGCAAAACGGACACAACGGATGAGCAAAATGTTCCATCCGTTGTTATCCGCTCTCAAAAGGGGCAAAAATTTGCATAACTGGAGCGGATAACACGGACGGGGGGAGGACGCAGGGCGGATGGAAAGCGGATGCGGAATGGAAGCCCAGCGGATGGAAGCGGATGGGAGTGGATGGCACATCCGCAAGGCTTCTGGGGGGGGCACAGCAAAGTGGACGCGGAATGGAAAGAGCGGATGCAGTGCGGACGCCGAGCGGATGAAGCGAATGCACAGGGGATGCACAGCGGATGAAGCAGATGCAGAGCGGAAGCCTAGCGGATGCACAGCGGAAGCCTAACGGATGCCTGGCGTTAATTGCGCATGCGGGGGGGATGCATTGCGTAAGCCATGCGGATATAAATGGAAGCAGCTCGCACATGGCCAGCATTCGGAGGAAAGACCTGCTGCAGGATACATCGAGTCCTTGCCTGCCCTGCCTGCGTGCCTGTCTGCAAGCCTTGCTGCCAGCCTTCCTGCCAGCCTGCCTCCAAGCCTCCTGGCCAGCCTCCCTGCCAGCCTTGCTCTCTGCTTGCCTGCCAGCCTTGCTGCCAGCCTTGCTGCCAGCCTGCCTTCCAGCCTCCCTGCCAGCCAGTCTGCCTTCCAGCCTCCCTGCCAGCCAGTCTGCCTGCCAGCCTTGGTGCCTGCCTGCCTGCCTGCCTTCCTGCCAGGCTTCCTGCCAGCCTTCCTGCCAGCCTTCCTGCCAGGCCTCCTGCCAGCCTTCCTGCCAGCCTTCCTGCCAGCCTTGGTGCCTGCCAGCCTCCCTGCCAGCCAGCAACCCCACAACCATGGGGAAGAAGCGAAAGTCTCAGCAACCTGCCACCATCCCTGGCAAGAGGGACAGGGCCACCCTCCCACCCCCTGTCCCTGACTCTGCTTCTGCTGGGGCTTCTGCTGCTTGGGCTCGCTCTTCTGGTGCTGGAGCTTCTGCTGAAGCTGCTCCTGGCGGTGGTGCTTCTGCTGCTGTGTACTCTGCTGAAGGTGCTCCTGGTCCTGCTGGTCCTGCTGGTCCTGCTCGTGCTCCTGGACTTGCTCGTACTGCTCGTTCTGCTGGTGCTCCTGATCCTGCTCATGCTCCTGGTCCTGCTAGTGCTGCTAGTATTGCTGGGGCTCCTGGTGCTTACTCTGCTGCTGCTGATCCTGGTCCTGCTGATCCTGCTGCTGATGATGATGATGAGGAGGAGGAGGAGGAGGATGATCCTGCTGCTGCTGCTGATGATGATGATTATTATTATTATTATGATCCTGCTGCTGCTGCTGCTGATGATGATGATGATGATGATGATGATGATCCTGCTGGTGCTGCTGCTGGTGGTACTGTGGAGAAGCAGCCCCTTCCACCTGGGAGCCCCTCTGATGAGGGCCCATCTGGTCCTGCCAAAGGGAGGAAGAGGCATATGCGGGGACGGGAGAGGAGGCAATACTTCATTGAGGAGGAACACGAGGATGAGGTGCTGGAGTGGCTAAGAGAGAATGACTATCTGTGGCAGAAGGGACACCAGCTGTACAGGGACACCAAAAGGAAGCAGGCTGCTTGGAGAGAGAGAGTGGAGAGTATCGGTTACACTTCGGAGGTGCTCCTCGGCTGGTGGAAGCACATGCACACCTGGTATGGGAAGCTGCACCTGAAGAAATCTGGCCAGGCTATGGTTAAGCTGACGGACAGAGAGACCTACGTCATGGCCAGGTGCAGCTACTGGAGGGTGAGATCTGCCACCGAGGAGCACCAGCAGCCCCTCTCACAACCCTCTCTCTCTGGCAGCCTGCTGCCACCCAGTCCTCTTCCGGCCGAGAATCAGTCCCTGTCTCCAGGCAGGTTTCTGTGGAGCGTGCCACGGCGGAGAACCCGCAGACAGCTGTTGTAACCGTGGTGGAGCGCGTGGAGGACTCCCTGGTGCGGTGGGAGAAAGGAGACATCGAGTCCACCACAGTCGTAGCCGCATCCACCACCACCCAGCTCCACCTCCACAGAAAGGCAGAGAGCCAGACAGCAGGAGGAGCAGAGCCACACTATCCTGCTGGAGATCAGGGACACCATCCGCACCAGCATAGATCTCCTCTCTCAGCTGGTCAACACCAACTCCTCATCCTCCAACCGCAAGCCCTTCCTCACCTATGTCAACCAGACCCTCAGGAACATGGAGGAAGCCCAGTACCAGGTGGTGAAGGACCGGATCACCGAGCTGCTTCACAACCCTCCAGATCCAGAGGAACCTGCTCCCCCCCAGTCCAAGTCTGCTCCACCACCTCCACCCCAGGTGATGTCCCTCCCATTCGAAGGCTTCCCACAGCCCCTCACCTACCAGGGCTATGGCTACCAGGAGGTCCAGCAGCACAGGCAGCAGCCCTTCCCAGTCCAGGCACAGAGTCATCAGGCGACACCGTTGCCACCGGTTCCACTGATGCCACCGGTGCCACCCACGACAATGATGCCACCGACGACAGCGATGCCACCCACGCCAGTCCTCACCCAGCTGCAGACCAGACAGCCCCACTACACTACTCCTTTCTCCACCCCACAGCCAAGCCCGGCCTCAGTACATCTGTCATCAGTACTGGGGCTGACACCCCATGGCATGGAGGAAGGACCACTCAGCATCACGGGTCTGATCCAGCTGTCTGAGAGCTTTCTCAACACACCGTCCCCTGTTGTCCTCTCGGGGCCAGGCACCCCAATGACGATACAGACCAGCACTCCAGCACCACCCACCTCCACAGCACCTGGGCACTTCACCCCTGAGAGTGGGGACACCTCCGAGTGACCAATAAGAGTGCCAGAGACTGGGTAGCTGTGGCTACCTGTGGACTTTATTTGGACACTTGACTAGGGTCATTTTTCTCTTACAGCTTGTTGTTCAATAAAGTGTATCTTTGATTCACACACTTGCTTCATTTCTTTCTTTTAATAAAGTCTTGGTGGAAACTTTTAGAATTGGTTTAAACCTTTGCATGCTTGTGGGATGGGTTAAGATAGCAGTGGGATGGGCAGGGATACCTGTGGGATGGGTAATAGCTGTGGGATGGGTAAGGATAGCAGTGGGATAGATAAGCCTCCAGTGCAAGTATAGTGGGACTTTATGGTCCAACCTCCCTGGTGCCACACCTATGGCCCTTTATTATCAATAATAATGTAATAATCATCCACACATGTCAACACAAACACAACTCTTTATTAAATGCCCTGTTCATTGTAGGTCCATCCAACATACATGGCCCAATCTCATCCGTGTGATGAGACAGGCTGAAGGAAGCACCCATTAATCATCTATCATCCTGTCTTGCCACTCCACTGCTCCAGCTGGGGAGTTGCACCAGTGTCTCAGGAGGTTGCGCTGCTTCTTCCCTTCACATGAGGCTCTGTTGGGGCCTTGCACATCCTGAGTGTCTATCAGGTTTCGCCCTTGCCTCCATTCACCAGGCTCCATGTCCCCATTGCCTTGTTGGAGGTCCACGAGCCTGTTCTGCAAGACTGGGTAGCGGGTGTGCATGAGATTGTGCAGGATGCAGCAAGCTTCCATGATCCTCCTCACAGTCTCTGGGCAATGCTGCATGGTGGTGAGAAGTACCTGGAACCTGTTGGCCAGGATGCCAAAGGCATTCTCCACCACCCGCCTTGCCCTGGACAGCCTGTAGTTGAAGATCCTCTCTTCACGGGTGAGGCATCTGGAAGTTTAGGGCTTCATGAGGTAGGTTCTGAGGGAGAAGGCGTCATCCCCCACGATGAAGTAGGGCACATCTTGCGTGTCGTTGGGCAGGGGGTCTGGATCTGGAAAGCCCATGATGAGGTTGCGTTCCAGCCCCTCCTTGAGGTGACTGGCGTTGTATACCTGGGCATCTGAAGATGAGCCGCTGCCTGAAGCATTGATGTACATGAATTTGTAGTCAGCATCGACCATGGCAAAGGGGATGATGCTGAAGAAGCCCTTGTAATTGAAATAAGTGGAGCCCGACTTGGGTGGTGCTTTGCAGGCCACGTGCTTGCCATCTATGGCTCCAACGGTGTGTGGGGAAAGTTAAACCTCTGATACCACTGCTCTGCAACTTTCTTCCATCCTTCATCAGTGGAGGGGCACTGAAGGAGGTCCTGCAGGTATTCTTCGATGAAGGCCTGCACCACTTCTCTGACCACAATGCTGATGGTGTTGTGTGTCACCCTCCAGCCGTACTGCATGCTCCTGTAGGTGGTCCCTGAGGCCAGGTGGCGCAGAGTCAGTGCCACCTTGAGCCCAGGTTCCAGGTTGGGCCAGAAGTTGATGCTCTGCTTGGTCAACCTGGGTGTCAGCCGCTGCACAACTTCATCAAACATGGCTGGAGGCATCCTCATGAAGTTCTGGAATGCCCAAATGTCTTCGTTCCTGAGCTCCACCATCAGCTTGTTGTACAGTCCGTACTCTGTTCTTCTCCCGATCCATCTTCGGAACCAGACGCTTCTTGGCCGCCTCCTTTTCTTCCCGTAGTAGAGTTCACAGAGCCTGTAGATGGCTTCGCACTGTTGCAAAAGCATGGTGGCTGCCAAAAGGACTGTGTTACGATCCACGGTTGACATGACTGGATGCTGTGGAAGAGGAAGAGTCAGATGAAGGCTGCAGAGGTCTGCACAGCTGAGCTGCTGCTCTGAAAGTGAGATGCAGACGAGTTGCTCCCCCTTTTTATAGACAGTATAGGTGTCCCTTTGCATCCTCTAGGCATCCTCTAGGCATCCTCTAGACATCCTTAATATCCGAGATATGTCCCCTCTGCAAACGTTTTTTCCATTTTAAACACTTTGTTTCCGTGCTGCATCCGTTCTGCATCCGTTCTGCATCCGTTCTGCTTCCGTTCTGCGTCCGTTCCGCTTCCTCCCTGCGTCCGAACAGATGCGAGTTGCGCGGATGCGGAACGGATGCCTAGCAGATATAGCGGATGCGTAACAGATGCAGAACGGATGCGTAGCGGATGCCTAGCGGATGCAGAATGGACGAATTGGATACATTTTCCGTGCAAAAGTTTTGAGCAGCTCAAAACTTTCTGAGCGGATGAAACGTCAATAAACGGATGCTGGACGGATAGAGAGGAAGCAAAACGGAGGCAGTGAGTACATCGCATTTTCCAATGGATGGCAAGCTTTTTTGTCCGTTTTATATCCTCTTTGCATCCGTTGGTGCAGTGTGACAGGGGTTTTAGGTGTATCTGCAAATACTTCACTTTGCATATATTGGGAATCACTATTGGAAGATAGATATCTAATATACATCAGGAAAGTACAGAAGCCATATCAAAGCTTGAGAATAATAAAGCTTGTTTACTTCTTAAGAGTTCTATCACTTAATCACTTTTACCTTGGGATTTTCTAGATCTTGCCTTTCCCCAATTTCATAGTATACAGTAATCATCTGATTGGTAAAAATTGGTTCACAAAGGTTTGGATTTCTTCCTTATGCGACCACTTTTTTTCTGATTGATGCCCAACATTTTGTTAGTAGTAGCCCAGGTGCTGAATAGCAGGCAACTAGTCCTGTTCTTGCTCAATACCAACAATAATATCATTGCTATAAAACCACAGGAGGAAGATGATATTCTGAACCTGCATCTCAAACCAATGATAAATAAACAAAATTTGCAGCAAAGATAATTTTTCATAACTTCTAGCAGCCGTTTTTAATTTTTGCAGGAATAGAACTCTTCCATCCTATCCAACATCAAGACGAGAATGGCAATGGATTATTTTTTTCTTATAACAGGTTTATTTCTGGCCAACAATATTTACTGAATATTTTCTTATTTACCACCTCTACTGAATCAGCATTAATGTCATACTGATTTCTAGAATAATATGGTATTATTTGATATAAAAATACATTTTAGAGGTGTTACTAATTTTTTGGAAGGATGAATTGAAAATAGTACTACTGTGCAAATATGGGGAGAGGAAACCCCTGACGACTATAGGAATTTTAAGCATTGTGAGCACTTTGCTAATTACAAAATGGCTGCATTGATAAAGCTGATCCGTCATAAAATATTTATTATTAAGGCAAAAACATGACAATGCTCTTCCTCACTTCCTCTAGCTTTTGTTATTTTCTATATTTATATTTGCTCTATTTACATCTATATACACAGATAGGCACAATCCAAATCAAATAATCCACCCATCATTTTAAAATTCTTTTCTAAGAATATCAAGAGGACATTCAGAAGTCTCAGAGATATTATTATGAATTAAGTTCTGGAGAATGAAACTTTGTTCAGGAGCATTCCAGTTTCCCTTTTTAAAATATACAACTTTTAAAAATGCATAGTAAAGTAATAAGAGTCAAGGAGTTTAGCAAGCAGGAAAGGAGAATTCACAGTTATGTTGGTGCCTAAAGACCCTACATCAGGGATGTCAAACTCTCGTTATCATGGTGGCATCACGTGACATATCAGGACTTTTTCCCCCTTCGCTGAACTGAGTGGGGACAGGGCCAGCACATAACGCATCTGGCCTGCGGGCCGTGAGTTTGACCTCCCCTGCCCTACATTATCTACCACTGAGCTAAACTGAGAAAAAAATCCTTGGCAGATTAAGAAATGGTGTTTAGCAAAAATTCAAGGATATGCCCAGTGCAGAGTTTTGAAAGTTACAGGTAAAGCCTTATGTTCCAGACATGAAGGTCTTAGTTTAATGACTTTAAAAAAATCTTTTCAGGTCAGTTTATAATATACATTTGGTTTAGTGGACTGGGTAGACCCTTACATTAATGAAAAGGAATAGCATTCTATAAAGTTTTAATAACTTGGTATCAGTTTTCTATATGAATAGTGTGGGGAAAAACTCATTCAGTTTGCTAACAAAATTCCATTTTATTGTGTCAGCAGCCAAAGCATAGAAGGCATGTATGATTCACTTATTATATTGCCCTTAAATACAGCCCAGTATAACTTATTCCCATTCCTCAAACCAGAAAAGGTCTCAATGCCACTGATTGGTAAACAATGTGGAATCCAATACAGTCTTCAAAATTCTAAATCCTATATTGTAACCCTTTTATTTATTATTTATTTATTAGATTTCTTTTCATCTCATCTTTAAAATAGTCTTATAAGTAACTCAAGGTAGCAAACATATCTAATACTCCTTTCTATGCCCATTTTGCCCATAACAAGTACTCTGTGAGCGAGGTTGGCCTGAAAGAGAGTAACCTGGTTTTCGTGTCAAAGGTAGGACGGGACTAGAATACACAGTTTCCTGCATTCTGGTTTGGTGCCTTAACCATTAGATCAAACTGGCTAATATAGAATCTTTCTTAGTATTTTTTTTCTGAGCATTCTTTGATATATACTTTAAAAAACTGGCTATTGGTGATAAGTAGTAACAGGAATCAAATCTGAAATGGGATTATATCTTGCTGATGTCTGGAGTTTTATTGGAATTATATCTACTATGGAGCTGAATTCAAATTGTGTATATCTTTAAATTATATGTGGTTCATGACTGAATTGCTCAAACAATTGGCTACTCCCAATTCACCAATTTGTCTTATGTGTCTCTTTACTTACTATAATATATTTTATAAAAAATGCTTTTACTTTCCCGGATTTATCTTCATTTACACCAGGAGTATCAAATTGGCAGCCCACAGGCTGGATGCATCGCAGACACGCCCACCCCATCTCCACAAATAAGAAAAACATCACGGGATGGCAAGTTTGACACCTGTGATTTAAACCATTCAAATACTGGATCCTGATGTTTGTATGCTTTTTTTATTATAGTTATTTTATCTTTGTTAAAGTTGCACAAGCAAACTAGGGAACTAGAAGATATTAAAGGACAAAAGATACACGTAGACTGAGTAAATATACATCCATAGTTCAAAACTTGCTGGTTTTACCCCTGGGGTAATACGAGTAGTCCTCCTCTTATGACCAGTCTTCATAATTACCCCTGGGGTAATACAAGTAGTCCTCCTCTTATGACCAGCCTTCATAATTATGACAGAATTCTCAAAAAGTTACTTATAACCCGGTTTTGAAGTTCCAACAGCTGCTTCCGCCCAAGTGAGGTCACATGATCGCAATTTGGGTGCTTGGCTGTGTCCCATTTGACGGCACTTGCAGCTTTCCAGGATCATGTGACTGAAATTTGTGAGATATTTTTGGGGCAGAAACCAATGTTTCCTTCCAGTTTCTAGCATAAAATAGCAATTGTATACTATTTGCTTAGGTTTGGATTTGGGTTGTGGTCATCTGGTGAGCATGATTTACAACTGTAATTGCATGCTCCCTTATGGTCATACGCTGAAGACTACTTCTACTACAAAAGTATTTATTATTTTTTCCACTAGGTTTTTCCAAATAGGTTTGGGGAAGATAAATTTGCTTATTGATCTTATTGATTGTGTATTGATGATATATCCTCTCCTTTCAATGAATGGCTAGATTGGTTCAATTTTACCTGAATACAAGTGATGAAATGAATTGTTTCACTACAATGATGCAACATTTAGTTAGAGAACTAAAAAAATCTTCATATCTACAAAAACAGTGACTGGAGGGAAGAATGAGTGGATCAAGGATGTCTGCAGAATGCAATCAAAAAGTCAAGATGGTGGCCATGTTCAGGGGTGGGATTCAAATTTTTTAACAACTGATTCTGTGGGTGTGGTTTAGTTGGTGGGTGTGGCTTGGTGGTCATGTGACTGGGTGGGCATGGCCAACTTGACATCACTCACGTCAAGGGGTGCTTCTCCTCACCTGGCCTCTCATGACAGTGGGAATGCTGCAATTGTCATAAGTGTGAAAAACAGTCATAAGTCACTTTTTTCAATGCCATTATAACTTTGAATGGTCACTAAATGAACTGTTGTACGTCAAGGATTACTTGTACAAAAATACAAAAAGCTTCTTTGCTTGCAAAAAGCTGCTCTAAATACCATTCATTAGATTTAAAAGACCTGTAAGCCAGAGTTACAAACCAGGCAGGGTGCCAGAGCACCTTGAGGAATTAAAATAGTTAAAATGCAATGATAACTATCAGCATCCAACTCTTGCTCATAAAGTGAAACCCTTTAGCAGAGAGGTCATTTAAGCTCTCCAGAAAGAGCACATCCAGAAGAAGCAATCCTTAGATCCATTTGCACCACTTAAAGATACCAGCTGGTCTCACTTGTATCATAAGATATCCTAAGGAAATCATCCAGATTTAACATGTGGTCTATATTGAGTGCATTCGTTGGGAGACAACAGTTACTTTAACTAGTAGGCATTTCACATGTGCTTCTGTTCCCCCATCTGTATCCATGATGCTACTAAGATAGTTAAATTCTTCCACAAATGTTAAGGCCTCTACTCTTAATGTTACTGGAGTGTTGTCTTGAACATTGCCAACTTTCATCAGCTTGGTTTTGTCTTCACTAATTTTTATGCCACTATATTTGCCTCTGCTTCATGTGCTAGTACCATATCTTTCAGCTCTGTCTTAATGTTTGAAAGCACAACAATCAGCAAAATCCAGGTCACAGTGTGTTCACAACTTGTTCATCAAATCCACAATGAAAATTAAAAAGTGATCACATCACTATGGCTACTACATTATCATTTTTATCACACCCTGCAAATATCTCAAAATATTCAGTAGGAAAAGCTATAAAATTGGCATTTCTGATCCAAACAACTACAACTGGAATAACTGACATCTTTGCCAAAGGTAGAAGAACCAGTCCTGTGAACCAATCCACGGAAAACCTTGTTTCAAAGAAAAACACTACTGACACAATTACCACTTTACAGGCAGATTTGTCTTCAAATTCCCTTTAAGAAAGAAAGAAAAATTATTTAAAATGTACAGATGTACATGACATTGCTGTTATTACTCAAGAGCAGTTCTTTAATCATTCAAGATTGATTTGAACCTTCATAACATGAAGATCAGTACTGCAACAAAAATAGCAGTTTGTATTTCATGTTAATTTCCTCAACCATTAACCTATTTGGAAGCTGATAAGAGTACTGAAACTTTTAAACTTTTGTGTTGGAGAAGATAACTGATCATACTATGGACAGCCAAGAGAACAAATAAATGAATCATTGAACAAATAAACCCAGGGCTTTCTCAGGCTCCCAAGACTGAGAAACTGACTAGATTTGTAGCAGGCTAGTGTGCTTTTCTTGTCCAGCCCATCTGGAGAGGGTCAGAACTGAATACAAGTTCTCAGCCCACAGGTCTTCTATTCAGACTGTTTTCTGCTGCTGACCCTTTTTTTTTTTCAAGAGGCAATTGGACTTTCTGTTTTTTCTTTGAACATGTTTGCTTCTCACACAAGAAGCTTCTGGTTTTTCTCTGAAGATGTTTCACTTTCCAAGTTTTCACCCTTCTTGGATGAGAAGCGAAATGTCTTCAAAGAAACATCTTCAAAGAAAATCCAAGAAGCCTCTCATTTGTCTTTGAAGATATTTCACTTCAAGAAGTTTCTTGGATGGGGAGAGAAATGCCTTCAAAGAAAAACCAAAAAGTCTAGTTGCCTCTTCCAAATTAAAAAAAAAAAAAAAAGCACCTTTGCGACAACCATGGCCTGGATGACTGAAAATCTTCATAGACTTTCTTCTGCTTTTCTGCTTTTAGTAGATATGCTACTGAATTATGAGGTTATGTATTGAAATATATTAGCTTCTACACAAGACCTCCATAAAAAGGAACTTAATCAATTCAGTATTATGGTAATAAATATATAAAACAGAAAAGCTAGAAGATTAAAGCTAATTGCAGGACATGCCTGGTATTTTGGCTTAATACAGTGCATTAAATGAGACTTTCTATCCTAGCTAATTAATTATGAAGGTCATAAAGTACATTTTAAGTATATTTAAATGCACTTGGACAAGTATCAGCAAACAATCAAAGTGTAGTTTTTTCACGGCACATAATTTAGCAGTGATGCTTTGTATTTGCCCATTTCATGTAATAGGTTTGAAATAAGCACCACTCGCTGTCAAGCACAATGCGAAGTCTGAATTGACAGTGCAGCAGATAAATTTTTTTTCCTCCTTTTTTTTTCACAGCTGAAGTTATTATCACAACTGCTGGAGAATTTGAGATTGGGAGATAAGAATCATAATGATCCATTGGGGACTCGTCAATCATGGCAAACTGCTACCAGAATCGAAATTACATCTGCATTTGAATTAGCAACATTACTCGCCAATTTAGTTCAGAGTGAACATTTTTCCATTGAAGATGGAATTAAATTAGAAAATGAGTGAGTCTTTAATTTCCAGATTATAAATCACTGAAAATAATTCAGCTCCTGTACCTTAAGGCCAATTACATTATCCTAAGCGACATTTTATCTCACAACCTTCCAAGTGATTTCATGATGAGGAACCATCATACAAATCAGTTTTGCTCTAGTAGCAAGAAATATATCTACACAGAGTTACACATAAAATAGCAGGAAGGGTTTAATGTGGGAGCTTACTTTTCATGAATTGTGAATATCTTGTGATAGATTTTTCTTACAGTGAGCTATAGAACAGTTGTGGTCAATTCAGAATGTCTACCTTTAAATCCCAAATTGAAAAGGATTTATATAAAATGTAGTCATTTATTTCTCCTCCAATCTTCAGATTATTCTGAAATCTATGTTTAGAGAAAAATAAAGAAACAGATTAGCTGTAAGAAAATTGTTTTGATTAAAATAAAAATAGAAATCTGAAAGCATCAGGGTATTTTCACATGGTACAAATACAAAAAGTAGTAGCCATAAAGAACTAAATAATACTGAAATTAGGAATTAGAATAGAATAGAATAGAACAGAAAAATAAACCAGAATAAAATTAATATTGTTTTTAAAGTTTTTTACACAAATTAAGCTAAGCTTTCAGGCTATAAAAATATTAATATTTAATACTTTTATGAATCATGATTTACTTTAAATGATTTTGCCTCATCTACCATCTAATTCCAACATATGAACAAATAGTTTGTTGCATCCTCAAGGCCAAGCCATTGTTCTGTCTGAAATAAAGACAAGCTTCCGGTAATATGCTTATCTGCTCTACAATACTACTCTACATAACAAAGTTTCCTAGATATTAGCTGAATTTTTCTTCACATCTTATGAGAGACATGATCATTCATCGTCTATGTTATCTAAGGGTGGGGCAACAATAAAGAGGTAGCTTTATAGTCTAATATCTTATCAGAATTGGTATCCTTGGTGGAATAAGCATCTCAATTTTTAACAGCAGGTCCAACCTAACTAACAATAGAAGAGAAAAGAAGATCTATAAGTGACATTAGCTTCTTTTAGCAACAGCCCTAAGAACAGTTACTCAAGGCAGAAATAGAAACCATAATTAGTGCCATTACTCTCACTTTACAATATTTTCCCTGTCCTCTTCTCTCTCTCTTCTCTTCACCTCTCTTCTTCTTTCCTCTCTCTTCCTTCTATGAGTATAGTACTACACTATCTAGAATGTTGCTCTGATGGGCAGACAGTTGGACAGCAATTAGTATTAAATAGAAGAAAGCTGTTGGTATATATAATTTCCTTTCATGGCATCTTTATGTTTCTATTTTTGAAAAGTAAATTAAATTTAAACATCATGTTGTCCAGGCTTGACTCTTATTTGTTAGAAAATTAATTCAGCTGCCATGAGTTAACTTTTGTTTATTCAACTTTTAGTTCACAACTTCCATGAGTACATAATCACATTTTGCAGTTGTCCAAGGTCAACATAGCCCAAATTCTTTATAGGATGAATGTTGGTGTTACAAGAGCCTGGAGCATAAGCAGTATTTCTGCCCTTTCTAGAAACATCCTTTTAGCATTCAAAAGAATCATTGTTTGGCCTGTTGGTTCCTCAATGTAATTCCAAATTAAATTCCACTCTCTCTTTATTCTCTTATCCTTCTAGCTTATAGATTTTTTGGAAGCCCAATTAGAAATAAATTATCACTGGGCAAAACTGATTAATTTCATTGTAAAATATATAGAATAAAACCATGAATGGTTTTTAAAAGATCTGATTGGAGAAGAGGTGAATCATGCTTTATTATGGCCCTGATTGTTTTTAATTGTATAGAACACACAAGCATCAAGATAGGAATTTAAGATTGTGCCATTATTATTATAATTCTTACAACTCACATTGATGATGTTACTAGATGGGTAACGAAAAGTCTGCAAGCAAACAACCAAGCACAGAGAGCACTAAGGATTCTATAATTCCAAAAATATATGGTAGAACTGTGCAGGGCTTCAGTGTTAAAATTTAAAAGATGTTTGGAATAGGTGTGGGGGTATACATGTAGCACCCACCAGCAATTCCTTAAACCCAAACTGTCTCTTTTCAAGATCATGTTGGAATTGCAGAGATGACAACTGTGCAATCCCAAGGAACACAGTATTAAGGAGTTGCCAGTCCTAGATCAGTATCCTCACACTTTCTGAAGCCCACTTTTATTAGTGCTGCCCAGCCCCAATGAACATTTAATGTTAAATTTCCATTTCCAGATATTGTGTCCTAGGTTGGTAGATCTGTACAGTGGAGACATAATCAGTGTCTGGAAAGGTAAAGAGACCTATCATACAAAGATATTTCTCTACTTATCTAAATAACCAATTTTAAGATAATATTTTCAGTTCCTTTAAAAATTAATACTGTAATTTAACATGTTTTCAAGTCCTCAGCATCTTCTAAAGCTGTTAAATGGATTTCCGAAGAACTTCAAGCTGAAGGAGCAAATATTTCCTTCCCTTTAACCCAGACAGTTTGATCAACTGGCCTTTCATTTTGAAAGACTATATTGCAATTAGCTGATCCCATTTCCCTCCACTGGGCCTAACTTCATATGTCTCATTATCTGACTTTTTAATCATGCTGTAAGATAGTGTGATTCTATTTATTTAATTTCTGAAAATGTAGCAAAATAATGATAAATGCAAGAGTGCCATGTTTAATGGAAAGTGGAAGTAGAACACTAGCTTGCCGTTTCTAATGGTGCTATGGTATTCACCTCTTCTGCTTTCAACATATTTAATTATGTATGAGTCTCTCTCTCTCTCTTTAGACGAAAATAAAAGCTACCCTCAAATAATGTGAAATGTCTACAGGAAAGGAGATTTGAAGATGATAAATGTTATTTAGAATCTCCATGATATGATTCATATTGTGATGTGATTGGAAACAATATTAAAACCTACCCAAGCTATTATACCTAAATTTTTGTTTCCATTCATGCAATATTGCTACTGCTTAATATGATTTCTATTTACTTTGTTCCATTGTTAGACTTTTACTGAGGTTGTGTTGGTTTTATCAAGCCAATCTTGACTGGAAATGGAGGTCAGAAGATCCAAAGCACAGGCAAAAAAGAGCAACTTCTATTATATAGTCTCTATGGCATGAAATTAGAGTGAAAACATTCACTCTAAAATAAACTCTTTCTTTGCTATTCTTCTTCCATAATATTTTACTTAACATAACTTTTGACAGCAAGATATTTAAAAACTTTTGAATTTCCCATAATCTAATTTGATGCCTCCTTCCTATAAAGTAACATTAAAACTTCTCCTTTAAAAAATTAAATAATTGAATGAATTTATAGTATAGGTTCTAATTTTGTTATTGCTGTCATTAATAAAGAAATGAATTTGAAAGGTTATTGTAATGATAATTTAACTACATTGGCAAAGACAGTAACATATACAAATTCATTAATTTATGTTCTTTTCCCATCAATGCTAAAGGACGGCTTTATTGGCATGCAGTTTAACCAAACAAGATAGCTGAAATACTTTATAAATCATGCATTTATTTCTCCTCACAGTGACTTATCAGCAATAAAAGAGAGTTATATACATTGGGAAGAGAGGGACCAGATATTCAAGCTAGTAACCACTAGATAGAGTGTTTCAAGAGGAAAATCCTCACCATGTTTTTTTTTTCTTTAAGTCATATTTTCTAAGATGAAATTCAGACAGCTAAGATATAATGGGGTTATATTACAGATATGTGAAGAACAATAAGAACAAAAAACAAAAAAAAATTACAAAAAAAGAATTTATCTTATTACAATAAGACAAGAATTTATACAGTAGATGAAGTGATTAAATCCATGAATAAATTGCCTTTTCTCCTCCTCCTTCTCCTTCTCCTCCTCCCAGAGACAGCTTTTAAGATTACAATTATTTATACATATTAAATAGAGAAACTGAGATAGAAAATAGAATATACATAAGCACTAAACTTAATATTGCACTCGTCCTTTTAGGACTGCTTCCTATGCTGTGAAAATCAAAGGGAATCTGACAAAACCCAGGACCTAATTTCCCTCTCAGGAAATGTTCAACATGGAGGCTGCATTTGTCAAGCATCTGCAGATGCAGAAAGCTAATTTAGATGCTGCAAATCAAATAGCTTGAAGTGCATTGAAGGGAACAGTCCATGAGGAAGTTCTCCAAAAAACAATGATACCCTCTGAATCAGTCTCCCAAAACACTGGTTGTTTTAAAAACAACAAATACTTACAGTGTTTGAGACACAGTAACATTTTAGCCAATCGATTGACAGATCACAAACAAAAGATGAAGGATGGAGACTTAACAGAAACATTACTTGTTACTTACCCTCATAGCCTAGTGCATGAGTTCACCTCAGAATAGAATAGCCTATTCGGTCTGAAATCTAACACTAATCAGAGAAAACATTTATGAAACAGTGGATGGGGGTGGGCAACCCACAGCCCAAATGTTGAATGTGGCTTTCAACCTGCTTCTGCATAAGAGTTTTCTCCTAATCAATCTACATTCAATAATCTAGTTTACTTTTTGCTTTGGTTTAATTCACATGCTCTTGAATTAACTTTAACTATTTTCTTCATGTCACTTTGTAATGGTTTGCAGAGGGCTATTCATGTTTCTTCCTTTGTCCTTACCAAAGGGAATGACAGTACTACAATATTACAGTACAATACTACAGTACAATACTATAGTAATATCCACTATAACATCAGACCTCATCTCAGGATGAGATAGAACTGCCCAAATACTCACACACTGATTTGTGCTCAAAAACTGGACCATCATTTGCAAGTGTGCACAAAAGAAGTGAAGTTAAATTGGATTATTTTTATTCATTTTAGAACTAGACTACTACTAGGGCATTTGGATGACCACTGAATAGCAACAAATATATATGAAAACTCCTACACTTGCCTAATCATGGTCCTCTATATTTATGTACACCAGTTCTGGCAATCTTAAATATTACTATTGTTTTTGCTGTCACACAGTTAGCCAGGTGTTTAGACTGAATTTTTGTCCTTCTCTATAGTCTTTCCTAGGACTGGTAATAGGCAGGTGTTGTTCTTTCATAATATTAAAAGGATCATTGCAGAATGTAAGCTATTCCAAATAAAGCTACCTTTTACAATTGACTGATGGTGACTTTGTCACTGTCAATGATATTCAACTTGTATTCCAGATGTTTTCAAATTTCAAGGTACCTATTACTATTGATACTATCTTTGCTTTTTTTTTTTGCCACAGTCATTCTACTTTATATTTTGTGATTTTTCTCCAGGTCTTTCACTTTTATTCTGCTGTCTCTAAGAACTGCAACATCCATTATCCAAACTTTTTTTTGTCTTTTTTATTGACAATTGTTAAGTACGGGGTGTTGTGTGGCATCTCTTTGAAAATGAATTCTGACTGTCTCTTCACTGTCTGTTGCTGTGTTCTTAATTCTGGTTTTTTACACATTTGTCCTTAAAACTTGAAATTCTGCAGCCAGAATTAGTACCTCTATCTTCCTTTTTTCAACTTACCTGTTCTTAGCCACTGCCAGGTCTTGTTCCAAACTGTTTTGACTGATAATATCTTTATGTATTGGCCATACTTTGCCTTGCCAAATTTCTTTTCTATTTCTTGGTCTTTCTTTTAGGCCAGTTTGGGACCATGATAAAATCCCAATTAAAAAAAAACAAACAGAAATTATTTCTAACTAAATATATTTAGCATCTTTTTAGATTAGAATCATGCACTAAAACCAAACTGGTTTTGATATATCACCCTATGTCATCTTCAGGTTAATAATCTGGTTTGAATTTAACATGTTGAGAGAACCAACAGCAGTGTATATAAAACATAGTTTATAGCTTACATTTATAGCTTATGTGCTCATCCAACCAAATAACCACAGTTACAGTGTAAAGTGTGTGCCCACTCATGGAGTTCAATTGGTGTCATCTCACATAGGCAGATTTAATTTTCAGGCTAATACTATAGTTTTTGGAACAATTTAATGCATATCATTTGATTCAGGCCTATTAAATGATATCTGTACATCTCTTTCTTTTTTTCTGCGTATCCATTTTTTTCAAGATCCTTTTATTTAAGTTTCTAAGTGTTGTTATTGGAAACATGATTGAAATCTGACCAAAAAAGCACCACATTTTATAATAATATCCTGCAGCAAAAGTATGGCACTGATAACTAAACAATACTTTATCACCTTTGCCTTTTTCAACAGCTCCCATTAATACTGAGATCAGAATGTTAGGCCTTTTATTCCCCTGATGACCAACTACTGACAGAGCTAGCTCAGGAAATGACACTGAAAAATATTTGCCATGACACAGCCACAAATCACTACTGGACAAGTTTAAAACTCAATATTCTCTAAACTTGCATCTGTTACTTTCTTGTTAAAACATATAAAATACAATGATTACTTTCTAGATTCCTAAGTATTGAAATATTGATGGGGAATGATGTAAAAAAATGTGCTGCATTTACTGAACCCCAATTGTCAAAGGTTTCTTTTAATGTAACTTTTATGACAGAATCTAATGTAATTTTTAATTTAATGTAACTTTTATGACAGGACAAATGAAGTTACATTCTGAATTTTTTTTAAAAGTAATCATTATCCAAACAATCAATATGTAGTTTTCAAATACATATTCATTGCCATATTTTATTTTCCTTAGAAATCAATGTGATTTTTAAGTAAGATCATATATAGTCCTTACTTCTAATAAGAATAATCTTCCCTTAAAACTCTGGGAATTAAATATGATGTCTTTGTACTTACCTTAAGGTATTATCCTTTAAATTCATAGATGTCCAAACATATTTTTAGTTTATATTCTGCCTTTCCACAATAGAATACTGAAGATGGACAATGTCATTTTCAATTTTGCCATCATAGTCTCATTAAAGCAAAGCAAAATGATTAAAAAGCTATATTATTTTTGTATTATATATGTCTAACATATATAATGTTTTTGTATTATATATGTCTAATTATTATGCCAATGCTTGTCGTCATCTGATATCCATAGCTGCATATTAAATAGGATTGGTACACCGTTATGCTAATGTACTTGTCGCTATGTGTTTTAAATATGAAATACAAAAATACTGACCTAAGTCAGTTTTGATGTGTGGAAACAAGTTTTAGAATTTTACATCTGAAAAGCAAGTCCCTAATTGAAGCATTTGATTTCATTTATCTACCAAGAGGACTGAAAAGTAAATCTAAGAATAATTTTATCCTCCCACAGGCAGCTTCATTCAAACTCTTCCTCATGATTGGGTAACCACCAAAAATGCCCCTTTCATCTCCATTCATCAGATGTTTCTTTCTTTCTTGAGAAGAAGTTTCTAACCACAAAAATCCTTTAATATCATGGTTATCAGTTATGTTTACCTTACAAATATCCCTTTCTCCCTGAATATCTTTTTTGATGACAACTCTATGGATGGACACTCAATATTTCAAGTATTTTATAAATTGTCAGTTGCTTAAATAAAAATATTCCATTTGGATTTCTCTTCCCACTCCTTCTTTCTCATAGCTTTCCTCCCTCCCTCCCTCCCTCCTTCCATCCATCCATCCATCCATCCATCCATCCATCCATCCATCTATCTTCTATCTATCTATCTATCTATCTATCTATCTATCTATCTATCTATCTATCTATCTATCTATCTATCT